>CM024552.2:60283440-61026396 GCA_014182405.2 Eucalyptus sideroxylon
AGTTGATTTACACACTAAATGACTTTGTGATGTAATTGTGCAAGTTGTCCTAGTGTGTTCTGCTTTGAGCTGGAAGCATTATTGGGGCATCGTGGGAAGCAAAAGAACAACTTACTATTTCTATCTAAGATTCAGTCTCAGAAGATTTAAAATGAAAAAAAATGAATCGTTTTTAATTAATGAAAAACTACTAAACATCAATGTTTAGATATTTTTGAAAGGTTTTGGGAGTTCCGAATTAAATAAACCTAAAATGTGAGTCACAAATAAAAGAGGAAGTCAATTCAAATGGACCATTTATTGTTTGATTTCTTGACATTACTTGCAGAAGAAACCCTTTGAACCAAAGAAGTACTTCTCAATTGATCGTGTTTTCAGAAATGAAGCGGTAGATCGAACCCATCTTGCAGAGTTCCACCAGATTGAAGGTAATTATTTGATTATCCTTGCATATTGAGACTTAAGAGAATATATCTGGATTTTGTGGGATGTTCAGTTATGCTGTTTCTCAAATAAGCAGAATAAATACTTCATTGGAATTTACGTCTGTTCTCTGTCCCTAGTTTTCCAATCGTCTCTACAATAAATAAAATCTGTTAGATCTGTGGGATTAGGAGTCAAGTGGTGTCCAAGTTACAGGTACTGTCTCTAGATAGAAATGTTTTCTAGTGAAAGTGAGTAGAAACAAATTTGGGTATTCTGGTAGAAATCACATGGGTTCTTGTATTGATGAACTTTCTGAATCTTGACTCTGGTTTCAGGTCTCGTATGTGATCGAGGACTTACTCTTGGAGATTTGATTGGAGTCCTGCATGATTTTTTCTCTCGTATAGGTAGAATTTCTATAATATCAGCCAACAAAAAGACCTTGGGAAGCCCTCAGATGATGATGGGCAGGTTTAAGGTAGTCTTGGTAAATATGTATATTTGACGTAGCCCAATTCCTTATCCAGGCATGTCAAAGCTCCGTTTCAAGCCTGCTTACAATCCGTATACTGAACCTAGCATGGAGATTTTCAGGTGAAGTAGCTTTATATAGCTTTTTTAGTGCGAATTAGGGATCAATCTAACCCAAGAGGTCTTCCGTTCAATTCTACATTCCTCTACATATTACTTCCCTTCACATCCCTATACTTGTCTAAGGAAAATGTTTTACATTTTGGCCAGTTACCATGAGGGCCTTGGGAAATGGGTGGAGATAGGGAACTCTGGCATGTTCAGACCTGAAATGTTGCTTCCTATGGGACTCCCTGAGGATGTTCGTGTTATTGCCTGGGGACTTTCTCTTGAAAGGTAAATAGTGTCTTTCATATTTTTATTTGTGGCTTGATTGGGTGGTGAAGCTGCAGGGCTATTATCACATTGGGCTTGTTTTGTTGTTAGGATAAATGCAAATTTAATTGATTTCCGAAGTTGGTGCAATTTTTCCATTTTCTTTTGCTACTGAAGGCTTAGGCTGTTTGGCTTATTCTTCCTTTCATGTTTTGTGGTTTTTGGACCAGACCCACGATGATACTTTATGGGATTGATAACATCCGGGATCTGTTTGGACACAAGGTACGATCTCACTCTGTTCTTCCCTTTCTCTGAGATCTACCTGGTGCACTTCCACTACTATAATCCATGCACTTTTGTCTTATGCAGGTTGATCTCGGTCTTATTAAGAAGAACCCGATATGTCGTCTGGGAATTGATTAAATTTTGGGGAACTCAATTTTTGGGTACATTTCAATTCTTTACCTGTTTTTACCTTTTAGAACGACAATTAAGCAGAAATACTTACACAGGTCAAAAAGACCATTTCTTCTGTAGATCTAAACGTTCTGTAGAAGCACCATACTTAAACTTTAGTGGGTTGCTAATAGAACTGTGTTTCAAATCCTCTGCGCAAGTTGCTTTCCTTTTTCCTTTTCCCGGACGGATTCACTCTGCCGAATCAGGTGTTACTTGCATCTCTACAGAATTCATGTGAAGCTGCTGGTCACTCAGTGAGTGCAAAGATTTTGTATCCTCTTATGTGCCAAATTTCATTGACGTTAACGCTCAGAAGGCTGTCTAGATGCCATAACCGCACCAATGATGTTTCAATGTAATCGCAAGTTGCAACTGCATTTCTTGAACATATTTTAACGACAATAAAACGGAAGTTCATCGGATGATATGCAAATGATAGCTGAGGGTTGTTGTCGACTTGCAAAAAATATCATACGAAAGGCAGCATCTTGGTCTTGTTGATAATCTGAACTATATTAAACAAAGACTATGCATCATTGCTTAGTTAAATGGCGTTGTTTCTTCGTCTGAAATGATGAAATCACACAAATCAGCCAGATGAAGTCTTGCTTGATTTTTCTAACATGATTTCAAGAAAAAAAAATGATGCACACAAATCAGCAACATATAATGATCCCTTATCTTATATTGTTTTCGGAATTATTGCATAATCAGCCCTAAACCCATTGTATCAGAACATATCAAGTTTTAAACCTTGTAGTAAAACCGATGTAATATAAATTTTTAAGGGGAGATGCAATCTATTTCTCTTGACAAAGTCTAGCTTGATTTTTTCTAACATGCTAGTTCAATCATTGTTGGCTATCTTGCATATTGTGGCGGCGGCGTAATGTGAGTTATTTTCAACAAGATGAAAAATGATACACATAAATCAGCCAAAATCTAAAATATCCAATCCAGAAAGAACCCTAGTTTTACTTCAGGAGAACAAAAATTCATGAAGAGATCAGCAAACCATCAACGTATCATATCCGAGGAAACCAATGCAAACAACACAAATTGATCACAAAAAGACAACACGCTCTCGGAAGGACCACACTGTAACTGGCCAAATCTCTTCCTTTTTTCTCCTGTTTTGTAAAAGGTTGAAGGCGGTGGACTTCAATATAAACCTAACATGATCAATCTTTATTGTTTGTATTGCAGAATCTCGAGGCCATCTTCATCTTTGCTCCATTTAATCAAGGTATCATTCCTATGGTTGTTAGCACAACTTAATCGTCACAATGGCAATAATTCCTTCCACATCGTACTTTTGGTTGGCATTAATCAATGCACCAACTTCAATTCACTGGAATTAGCTACCGAGGTATTTGATGGGAAAATTCTAAAGAATTCGAGAACTTGGTTGCGCAAATTACAAATTTGTAGATCAAATTGAAAAAGAACAATGTGGTTGCCTTTTTTCCTATGCTAAAGGAATCTTCGTACCCTTTGCCGCCAGAAAAGAAGGAAGCACTTTTCTGTTGCTACCGGATGATTTTTAGCAATGACCCCACGGCGGAATGCTTGTGTGGTTGTGTGGCTTCGATTCTTGCTTTAGTGTTCAGTTCAAATCCACCCTCGATCATCCTGTCGGCCTAGGCGTGGTTTAATATGCAAGGTTGCAATTAAAATGAAGGCAATTTTGGGATATAAATATTTATGGTGCCTTTTCCCCGCCCTTACGGACCAACTGTCATTTTTTTATTCATTGGATTAGGCATGAAATGATGCTTTATTTTAGGATTGAGTAGTTGCGTTTGCTTCCTTGGGAGTGAATTCTTCTTTTGCCATCAAGAAACTCGAATTAAGTTGTAGTTGATTAACTTATATAATTACTTATATTATTGACTCAGAATTCATGTATCATGATTCTATTAGACTCAAGACCTAAATTATATGGATTTATTTATTAAATAAATCTATAGAGCTCTAATTCGTTGCTCATATCTATCGATCCATGATCGAATCTCTATATGATGTAGTCCACCCCGCTTTTCATTTTTCATTTTTTTTTTGTGCTAGAAATTCAGAGACAATTAAATACCCCAACGATTTTCAGATGTTGTTAGATAGTATGATGGCTTAAAGGTAACATTGCAAACAACAAATCATTGGTGGCGAGATGTACACAACATGCGGTTACCTTTGTCCATGTTAAACTTAATTGTGATTGCATCATAGGTGTGTCAGAGCTAAATCTGAGGACGTATTTGGTAATCATTCTGTTTTGGGGAACAATTTTTTATAAAACATTATTCTATTTATTTTGTTCACAAGAACAAATTTTGAGCATTTTAAAGGCGTTTAATAACTATCCAAAATTTATATTCCCAAAATAAAATTTATTTGGTTCTGTTCTCAAACTTTCCAATCCAAATCATTTTCTTTTAATATTTTAATAATTTTATTATTTTCTTCTTCCTCTTCTTCAAGCTATGGCTAGTCGCCAATCTGGGGATGATCAGCTACTTGACTGATGACTGGCCAAATGAGGGTTGGTGACCAACCCCCTGCAAGGTTGCGCCTTGTCGGTTGAGCCTTGGTTGGGCAAGGAGCCTCACCAAATCTAGGCAAGGTCGAGTCTTGCCTGGCCAGGTGAGGCTCCCCGGTGGTTAGGAGAAGCCTAGGTGAGGCCCACTTGGCCACTAGCGAGCTCACTAGACCTCGCCTAATTGGTAGTTGGCGACCGGCAGCAGTGAACTGTGGCGATGACAGTGGCTAATGGCGATGGCGGTGGAAGAGGAAGAAAGAAGGAAGAAAAAAGTAAGAGAAAAGAGAAAAAAATGGATTAACTTGGTTTTGGAATTATTTCCGAGAACAAAGAATCAACTTTATTGTACTCTTTGATTCTATTCCTAATCTATTTTCAAGAATAAATTTGTTTTTGCAAACAAAAAATTTACCAAACAAATTTCTGTTCCAAATCTATTTCTAAGAATAAAAGAATAGAATGAAATATTATTTGATAAGTTGCCAAATGTATCCTCAATGTATCACGACACACTCACAATGATTTTACAAGAAACATGTAGAACGAGAACCCAGCATCTGATGACGTATCAGCAATTCCTCGATGGCGAAAATGCGAATAATAATCGTCCACAAAAGTTGGTTCCAAAAGAAACCAAACGCTCGAGAGGAAAAGTAATAAAAAAGATTTTGCGATGACCAGCCAAACATGGTCCCATGGTCTAGTGGTCAGGACATTGGACTCTGAATCCAGTAACCCGAGTTCAAATCTCGGTGGGACCTTTTTCTCTCTTTTTATAGTCTGTGCTCTTTTGAATCTTTTTTCCCCCGATGTTTTCATCCTTAAATCAGATGCAAAGGGAGAGTTGCATAAACTATTTTCCCATGATACATTGCATAAACCATTTTTCCATGAAATGGATCCATTAATCCATTTTTTTGTTCATATTTGTCGAATTGAGTATCAAATGGGTCGCTCCAATTTATGAACGGATCGATATGAGGTATAAGAAACAAAACCCAACTAGATTTTGGTTTAAATGGTTTGCCTTGATCAATTTCTAACCTGTATAAAAAAAAAAAAATACAATGAATTTTGGAGCTTGAACTCACATCCTCATTCTTATTGAGGTCACCTCTCTCTTCATGCATTGTTCCCCACTCCCCATCCAAAAAATTAAAAAAAAAACTCTCTTAATTTTATTTCCAACCTCTATTTTATTCTTCTACTTCTTCCATGGTCACCACCATCGCCGTTGTCATCGCTATACGCGAAAAGAATTGATGAAAAAAAGTGAAATTCCACTAGACAAAATGATGGAATTCACAAGCAAAAAATGATAATGCTTTATAATCCAATGCACCTACGACTTTAATGCTCTTGCACTAGGAGTTGTTCCTCCTCCTTCTCCTTATTTATTTATTTTTTTTGGGAAGATTATACAAAAAATCCTATGTTTATTGCATTTTTGCCAATTCGGTCATAAATCTTTTAATTTTGTTAATTAAGTCCTAACTTTTCACATTTTGTCAATGGAATCAACTTGGCCAATTTCGCCAAAAATAGCTGACGTTAACCGTCTTACCTGGCACGGCCAGCGCTAATGTGGATAGATTTTTTAAAAATATTTTAATATTTTAATATTTTTGGAATTTTTTTTTTTTTTTTCCTTTCTTCTTCTTCTTCTTCTTTTTCCTTTTTTCCTCCACCAGCAAATGCCGGTTGGCCGACGACTTCCGCAGCCATTGATGACACCTGGTAGTGGCTAGCGAAGGGAAAAAGAAAGAAAAAGAAAATCATAAAAGAAGAAAAAGAGAAGAAAAGAAAGAAAAAGTAAATAAAAAATTCAAAAAATATTAAAATAATTAAAAATTGTTCATATCAGTGCCAGTCAATTGTGCAACGTAAAACAGCTAGTGTCCATGTCCGCAATTTGTTATCAAAATTAGTTGGATAGATTCAATTGACAAAATATCAAAATGTTTAGAATTTAATTGACAAGATTCCCGTGAAGAGCTGAAAAGTCTTTTCTCTCTCTTCTCTCTCTTTTCTCATCGTCTTCTTCCACGATCAACCATAGGAGGGTTTGAGTTATATTGACATTTAAATTTTGGCAATCTAATCCTTCATTTATTGCAAAGAAAATTAGATATTGTTGTTTAAACCCCAAACAAAAATATTAAAATTTAATTGCATAGCATATAATTTTAGGAGCATTTATTTTTTATTATTGCATTTGTATTGGACCGATGACGAATGGGTTTGAATTGATGTTCTGAGCTTAAATTTGACGAGTTGGACTCAGCTCATGGAGAAAGGGAATTGGCCCAAGTCTGTTACTCTCTAATGACCAAAAGCTCACTTATGAAGAATGGTGATTCGATATTTTTGGAAAAAATTCATATTATTCTTTCCATATTTGTTGAATTTTTTTTATATATTTATGCAATATATATTGAATGATATATTTTGCAATAGATTGAAATATTTCGGATGAAATATCAAAATAATAAGAGGTAATATCACGCATGAAAGCGTAGTTGATCTTGAGCAATATCTTTTGCATATCATATATTTGGTAGCGCAAGGACAAGAAATTGCCTGTTCTCTGACCAATCCGTGAAGAAAGAATTGAGTGTTGTGCCCCTGATTGTCGGTGGACATGAACAGAACAGGAAGTCAGCATTTTTGTGATATTTTGGTTCCTACTTTTGTTGCGTTTGAGAAAAAAAAAACAGGAAAAAGAGAAGGGGCGATCCTTTCTTACTGGTTCTGAGATGCAAAAGGGGCACTAGAAAAGCCCAAGAAGACAGAGTAAATGGGGGGCTTCACAATTTGAGAGACACGATCATATGAGAGAGAGAGAGAGAGCATGCTTTTTACGAGAATTCTCCATGGCGCCGTCACGGTAGTCGTGCCATCACCGTTCACGATGTTAGAATATTTAAATAATAAATTACGCTTTCATCTAATAACTTAAGTTTTTCGAACAGTTGGCAGTGATCTCACAAAATCTCACATGGTATGAAAGTTATGAGATCCTGAGTTCGAACTTCTAAGCCCCTATTTACCTCATCAATTAAATTTCCATGCTTAGTACTAGGCAAAAGACCAGATTAAAGCTTTCCACAAAATCTCACACACGGCCCCGTTCCTTTTGCTGTCCGGTTCGACAAGGATAACTTGCTGTAGTTCCTTTCATCGCACAGCCCGGACCAGCCACATTGGCGTGACCTGCAAAGATCCCACACTTGCCGAGATTTGAGTTAGCAGCGTTCTTCCACTTTGGTTCAACAATTGCACTAGTAGACCCACGTGGTCTTTTGGTCAACCTTTTGCAGTCAAGCGTTCCCAATCCTCGTACTAGAAGATCCAGCGAATTTTCTGCAGCCCTGGTGTCTTGTTCGAAGCCGCTGCTATCCATATCCGTTACCTAACACGTGCTCAATATTCTCAGTGTCCAGCAGCTTCTTGTTTATTATAATTATTATATATTTTATTTATTTATTTCTTTTTGGTGCTCAGGCAAATCCAACGTCGTTACTGATCCCAAATCGTGGCCAGCATCACTTTAGCCGCGAAGTGGCTCGAAATTTCAACCGCTGTCTCAAGCCAACGTGAGCCGTGGCGCCTTGCTGCCGTGCCAATTCGCCATCGCAAGTTCGACGTCCTTGCTATTTGAGCTTGCTATCCTCCTTTGCCGTTGTTCGCTGTTTTCACCGTCAAGTACCGCGAACCATCCCCGGTCACTATTTGTGATCCATTGTCCTACACTCGAATTTGAAAAGTTATTGTCACAATTAGGTAATATTCCTTACTCGATTTTATTGGATATTTTATGACCTGTTTTGATTATTTAATATTCAACGTTCATACTTGAGTGATAGGCATATCCATGAACTAGGATTTATTTCTTAATTCATAATAGCATAGAATCTTTGATTCCACCCAAGGCTTTAGATGAAAATTATTGATTCTGCAGGAATATATAAAATTGATGTTTTGATCTTTAAAGTTTAATATCAACTCATTGATTTTATTTGGGAAATTGCATGTCGATTGGATATTGTTTCTTTATTTGCATTGATTGGATGATATATGATCTTGAGTGATTTGGTGCTTATCTTGCTTTAATTGCTTTATTTATGCTGAAATACAAACAAAATAAAAAAATTGCATATCATGTAGCTTAGAATTGATTTCTTAGATAGAATTGCATAATAGAATAGTTCAACTACTTTTTTTTTTTAATTATTATTATTACATTAGAATGCATATTTAGATAATATCTAGATTAAATAGCATATTTTAATTGATTTGCTTGTTGAGATAAGTTTCTAGGTTAAGATAGGATTTAGGTTAATCTATTTCCCAACTTGAAATATATTATACCTCACTTTGAGTGAAACATATTATGGATTAAGCTTAAGTCAATGAGTTATGGCCAATTAAGATGTATATAACCAACTCGGGAGGTTGGAGTAAGGATGATTTAGTTTTAGGTATTGGTTTTGACTCCCACCTCCTGTGATGAGGTAGAAATAGAGTAGAACTGACAAAAAAAAAATTATAATATATTAACTGTCCTACACCATATCAATTTCCCGATTTATGAATTCTCCAACATAACTCAACTCGTGCATTCTAATAATCTCCCTCTCACGTGTAAGCTTAGTGTTAAGCCCGCTCTCCCTTAATTCATCATCCTTATAGGCCCACGTTGTTATACCACAATGTCCACTTGCCTAGAAGCCGCAATCGTTGGCTCTGATATCATTTGTTGAGAGAATAGAAGTTTAATATCTTTTGCCTAGGGAGATTGCCAATAGTAAACCCAAATTTGAGTTTGTTAATATATCCAGTTGAATTCACCTTCACTCAAAAGTTTAAGCCAATAAATTATGAGCCAATCAGGATATATTAACTGCTTTATATTATATTAATTCTCTTATGTGGAACTTCACGAACATAACTTACTCATATATGCATCCTAACATAAAAATATAGGAAAGAGGAATACTATATTTGTTGAGATCAATCAAATTTTTCCCACGGGTTGGTCGCTTTCTCACTACAATCACAGGCTTTATTTTGGCGCTCGATACTTTCAGCATGCCGGGTATCTCGATACATTTCTGCAGTCTCTTTCTCTGTAAAAACAACCATGGAGAATCATGTACTCTTCAATCCAATTCTAGTACTAATACGTAAGGCATGCATTTCGGAAGATGGATGTCGACGTTCGTTGAAAGAGACGAGATTAAATGAAAACCACGCTCCACAACACCCGTGACACATTTATTGCCGTTTTCACTTTGCAAATATCTTGAACAAACTCCTAGAGCCTAGTTTTCAATTTTCAATTGTTTCTGATCGACAACCAACCAACGAGTCATGAGGTAGGAACCTCGTTAACTCTAGAAACACGCCTCGAATCATCATCTCAAATTTATATGATGTGAATTGGGAACCAAATATATCAATACACCACTTGTAAGGATGGACTAAGTCGGGATATGAGAAAGAGAGGGGATAATTTAAATGGGTCGCCATGGCGCGTACCTGCCATCGAACTTGATGGCTTGTCTCATCGGCATCCCTATCAGCGTCATGATTTGAAATTCTAGGACCTTATTTTCCATGGGGATTGCCTTCTCTATGGCGGAGATCTTGTCACGTTGCGGACAGCTGCATCATTCTCTTCAATTTACGTAGCAGAAACCAACTGAAGTATAGTAGGAATCATATAGAACCTCATGGTCCAAATTTATACTCAATTAGAGAGAGAGAGAGAGAGAGAGAGAGAGAGAGAGAGAGAGAGAGAGAGTCATGAAAAGGATCAAGTAGATCACACCACGTCTAAACTTCGTAACTGGATCTAACTGGTCTGGACGGCTAGATGATAATCCTCAAAAGGGAGTCACTTGATTAAGCACCGCCCACCACATTAAAGAAAGACACCCAAAACGGATCATCCCAATATGCCCGATGGACCCACAGACACTGCAAGGTGTGGCGGTGGACCTGCGTTGAGCTGCTCGATCTATGATCAGCATACATCATGCACCGCGAGGGGCGAGCTTGAGCTCGCTCGACGCCAGCGAGCTGGGCAAGCTCAAGGCTCATCTGTGGCCGGCCAAAGAAAAAGAAGAACAAAAAAGAAAAAATAAGTTAAAAATTATAAATTATAAAAATTATCCATTAAATTGTGTTGTATAAAATTATTTTAGCAATACCATTATATATATATACTTTCTTAAGTTTAGTTAAATGGGTCGGGTATGGATAATAAATTTTGCATTGTAATAAATCGGTCATAAACGAGTTAAATGGGTCAATTTTGGGTCGAACTATTTATGACCCAACCTGACCTACTTATTTAACGGGTCTAATGATCAGCATACATCATGCGCCGTCTCGTTTCCCTCTCAATTAAGGGCCGAGGGGATTCGTAAGTGACGGTCCGAAGAAGCAGTAAGGTGCGGTCGAAAGTCCTTGCCGTTGCGTACCATTATTTAAAATAAATGAGGAAAATAAGGCGTGCAACTTCAAGGTCCCATGGTCTAGTGGTCAGGACATTGGACTCTGAATCCAGTAACCCGAGTTCAAATCTCGGTGGGACCTTCTCTCTTTTTATTTAATTTGGTGTCCTCAAGAATCTTTTTTTCTTTTTCTTCCCACCGTTTTCATCCTTGAATGAAGAAATCAGATATAGAGGGGAATATATATTGAATAAACAATCTGCCTAAACTCTTTTCTCCGTGATACATCTCGCATCTTTCGTTATTGAACACAACAGAATGGATCCTTTACCCCGTTTTTCTATTCATCGAAGTGGGTCGCTCCTATATTATGAATTGGTCAAAATGAGGTATAAGAAACAAGACCCGACTAGATAGTGGTTTAAATTGGCTTTGACTCGGGTAGTTTCTAACTTGTTTTAATAATAATAAAAAAAAATACCATGACTTTTGGAGCCTTGAACCCATCTCTTTGTTCGTATTGAAGCAACCCCTCTCCTTGCCTTGCCCGAAAAAAAAAAAATAAAAAAATGACTCTCTGGTTTTCTTTTCAACCTCTATCTTCTTCTTCCATCCTTGCCAGCGTCGCCATTGTCATCTTCACCATACACGAAAAGAAACGACGGAAAAAATAAAAGAAATTTCACTAGACAAAACAATAGAATTCGCTCACGAAAAGTGATAATGCTTTTAAATTCGATGCATTTATGGGTTTAACGCTCTTAAATAGTCGCCACATGGCTATTGCACTATGAGTTGTTTGTTAGAGCAGGTGTATGCTATACGTGAATACCCTCCTCCTCCTCATTCTTCTTTCCCTTTGCGTTTTTCGTTTGTTTCTCGTGCCTCTGCAATTGAAACGTGCATGGATTGCGAAAACTATATTACATGAAAATGGACCGATCTAATTGAATATGCAACATACATACATCTTAGCATTCATAAATCACTACATATATGACAAAATTTATAACGCCCATATGATAGCCAACCCTTATTGGCAAAAGACCGTGGAGAGAAAGCTCTAGGTTTTCTCTTGTCAAACCACAAGCATGCAGCTCGCTTATGTCTATCTCCACCCAATTTACACAACAAAAATCAAGCAAAGAAATGTAGAAAAGAGGAACGTCGAGATCAGTCAAAAAATTCCCACGGGTTGGTGGCGTTCGCCGCCGCCCCCGCCGCCGCTGTCGGTGGTGGATGATCAAATGTCTCCCACTTTGTCGTGACGATCACGGGCTTTATTCTGGCATTCGACACTTTCAGCATGTCGAGAGTCTCGACGCATTTCTGTACTCTCTTTCCCTGTAAAAACAACCATGGAGAATCATGTAATCTTCAATCCAATTCTAGTGCTAGTTCATGAGGCATGCATTTTGGAAGATGGACGTCCATGTTGGTCGACACCCGCGACGCATTTATTCCCGTTTTCACTTGCTAATATCTTGAGCAAAACTCCTACAGCCTAGTTATCAATTTTCGGTTGTTTCGGATTGAGACCGAGTCATGAGGTAGAAACCTCGTTAACTCGAGAAACATGCCTCGAGTCATCATCCTAAATCCACATTTTGTGAACTGTGAATCCAACATATCGATAAGCCACCTACAGATAATCAACATGAAGATATAGGCCGATCTCAAAACTATATGTGGCTTCTAAGCATCAAATTAGATAGTAACACGAGGAAGAGAGGAGATTTAAACTGGTCGTCATGGCGCGTACTTGCAAGTTCTTGAGAGGAGCAGCTTCACCCTCGGCGGAGATGCTATCGAGCTTGACGGCTTGCCTCATCAGCATCTCTATCAGCGTCGTGATCTGAACTTCCGGCACCTTATTTCCCTTGGCGATCGATTTCTCCATGGCAGAGACCTGGTCACATTACGGACAATCGCATCATTTTCTTAAATTTACACAGCAGAAACCACTTGAAATAGTAGGGATCATATGGAACCCTATGCATGGTCCACATAAAATACTTGATTAGAGAGAGAGAGAGAGACGAAAAGGACCGGACAGATTGCCCCGCGTCTAAAATCCGTGACCGGATTGGACAGGGTCTGGACGACAAGATAATAGTCCTAAAAAAGGAGTCGATTGCTTAAGCACTACCCACCATGTCGAAGGAAGATATTCGAAGCAGACCATCCCGACCCACCCGACAGACATTGCCAAGTGTGGCCGTGGCCCACATCGAGCTGCTCGTTTTATGATCAGGTATACACCATCCACTGCCTCGTTTCCTTCTCGGCCAAGGGCAATTACATGCCACTCGGAAATTGCAATTGCCAACACATGACTCCACTTTAAAAACAAACTTTTTTTGGGTCAAAATATGACTTCGATTTCACGAAAATTGAATATTGCATGCACCAATTATATGTGAGCCCGCTCTATATGAACTATCGGATTATATGAATCTCACATGGAGCCCCTAGTATTGAAACACCGAGATGGAGTGGTTTCGCATGCTTTCAATGCATACCAAAAATTGTTCTTAATTGATATTGATGGAGCAGAAAAGCCAACCTATGTGGTTGCTTCCATTGTCACTGGCCCCCACGACAAAACAAGTTTGCCAGCTATTGCTTGATCATGACTATGCAACTGTTTTCCACCCACCCTTGTCCCTTTCCATCATCTCCCAGTTCTAGAGATTTATGTATCTTTTATTTATTAAAAAATAAGAAGAAGACAGAGCAATCGGTGCAGGAACTCCGAGCTACATCGCCCAAGAGCCTCGCAATTGCTATGGAATATTTATTTTGAGCTATAACTATTCAGAGTATCGATAAGTAAATATTTTTTTTTTATACTTCGACGTGGTATTAAAGCATATCAGAAATATAGAGTGTTATAGATTTTGAACATGTCGGTCCATGACTGCATCCCTTTCCAAGTAAGGCCAAGCGGTACTGAGTCCAGGCTTTCGTCCCGTGAAGGGTTCCGATTCGCCCCTTGACGGCTATTTCGGCTCTACCATGGTGGTGCTGAGCTCCTACAATGGACCCGTGTGGGTCTCAAATTTTACCTCAATTTGCCCAACCACTAGGATCGCTTTGGATTGATGGATTTTGTCCAATTTGGGAGGCCCCAAGAGGGAGGATAGATGTCACTACAGCTCCATCATATCAAGTCAAAAGTTTCCATAGGACTTCCTTTTTCCAATGTTGCCCCCAGACCCCTAATTTTATCCTTTCTGGTAAGAAAGGTGAACTAATTTTGTTTGTCAAAAAATAGTAAATTGCTGCTCATAGAAGCTTACATTGAACAATCCACGTTTTGCCCACATTTCAATTTCACTTTGCAAATTTACCCGCACAATGAAAATGCGAAATTTTTTAAGGAAAAGATCTCTTGAAAATAACACCGATCCTCCTATTAAATATTTGCCTCACACTATCACTTCTAAATCAATTCATCGCTTAAATACTATTCAAAAAATGCTTGAAAGTGTGACATGCAAAATGAATGGATTTTCTAAATCACAGGATCAATACTACCCTTTAAAGCGAACGATTAAAACCGGCATCGACCAAGATCGAATCACCCATGACATCTATTGTTGTAATGCATGACCTTAAAGAGCAATGGCAAAACCGTAAAACCAGTTACAAAAGTGCATGCATGACGAAGATTTAAATTGTCTGATTATTCGATGGCTTTTTAGTTCCTTAGTAATTAGTATTGCGTAATTATTAACATACAAAAGGCAAAATAATATATCTTCTTCCCAAAATATTTAATTTCCGGCGGTCTTTTTCCCTTAAAAAGTCAGAATCGCCGGTGGAGAGACCGGCATCGATGGTTAAAGAATTTTACCTGGTCGGCGAGGTTGTCGACCTCGGCGGCGACGTCGGCGACGGCGCGGTGGACGGTCTGGATCCTGGCGTTGCGGCGCATCTCGAGGAGCCGCCGCTCGATGCTGATGGGGTCCTGGACGAGGGTGAGCTTGGACCGGTCCTTGACCCCGCACTTGTCCAGGTACTCGCCGTCGTCCCTCTCCTTGCCGCGGAACGCCAGCCGCTGCTCCGCCGGCTGCAGCCCCGTCTCCGCCGTCAGCAGCTTCTTCAGCTCCCCTGTGCCCGGCGCGCAGGCAGGAATGCGTGTCGATTCAGCATCGCGAAAAAAAAAAAACAGAGAACCGAAGAACGGAGCGATTTGAATGAAAAAAAAAAAAAAAAAAAAAACGCATCTTTTCAAGACCGTACCGAACGTGGCCTGGGAATTCACGGAGATCTCGTACCGGATCTTGCCGTAGGCGACCCGGACCCGGACGTTCGGGGCGGCGGGGAGATCCGGGTTCTCGTCCCGCTTCTGCACCAGCATGCCTCCCGGCCGTCTCTCCCACTCAACCCCTTCGTGCCCGCCTGCGGCGGCGCTGGAGGACGACGTCGCCGCCGCCGCCGCGGAGGAGCTCTCGCTGACCTTCCCGTACACGTTCGACCCCCTCTTCATCATCTCTTCTGCCCCCCTTCCCACGTCGTCTTCTCGTTGCTTTCCGAATTGGGTCGAGGCAGTTTTCTCGGGAAAGCGAGAGAGAAAATGCTGGGGACGACGTCTGGGAGACTGACTCTCTCTCTCCCTCCCTCCCTCCCTCTCTCTCTAAAGCATTGAATGAAACGGGGTTTGCTCTGCCGACACAAAGGATTGCGTGCGTAGCGTGTGGAGCGGGGGTAGTGGTCTCTGTTTTCCTGGTCAAGTACAGGCATGTGACGGTGCGAGAGAGATGGAGAGAAAAAGAGAGATGTAGAGAGAGAGAGAGAGAGAGATGTAGGGAGAGAGACCATGGAAATGGAAGTATATTTTCTAGAAGTGTAGTGTGCCGTGTCTTTCTTTGGCCGCCGGTGGACCAATGGGAGGCGTGCCACGTGTGTTGACTTGTCTGCTGAGCTTGTGCTGACAGCTAAGCACAGAGAAGAGAGAGATTGAGAGGTTGCCGACGGTCCAAGGAAGGAAGCAACCCGGGGCGGAGCAGACACGCTTCCGGCGTACACTTGGGGGCCAGGCCGACGTCCGGTGCACGCGGTCTCATCAGTGTAGTCCCGACCCTATTGTTCGAAATCCTGCTCCCCAAGATCATACACTGGCTATACATCGGCCTCGCGATTTATGTCGAAGGCCACCTTGTCCTTTTTATCCCGAGCCGGTCATCGGCTAGAGCTAGGCGACCCACTACATCAAGATCGTGAGAACTCTCTTTGAGCGGATCGACAAGGGCGGGATCGGTTCACTTGCACGTCACCTCGACCGATGGAGTCTGTATATATGTACGTGATAAAGCAAGGCGAGGAGCTGTACTTTTCATTCGAGTGAATAAAAGAATGAAGACAAAAGGATGAAGACAAAAGGGCAAATTCGATCCTGAGATAAGTATTTCAAAGAGTACAGGAAAGTACCGGTGGTAATTGTAACCCTTCCTCCTTGTGAACCTATTAAACTTATACGTGATTTATATATTCAAGAAAAAATTTATCTTTGACTCAAATTTGACATATTCAGTACGAACCGAGTGGTTTTGAAAAGAGGCAGGCGTGGAACTCTCGTACATATATGCTTTTGGAGAATTAGTGCACCGACTAGTCCCAACTTCACCATTTTTCAACCAATTCCTTTACCCGAACAATGGAATTTCAAGGTTCTATGATTACCCTATTCATTTTTTGAGTATGATAATTTTTAGAGTGGGTGGAAACAATGGACAATTTAATAGTACGGAAATAATGTTACTTATATTGGTATTGATATAGCAAATGATGTAGCCGAGCTTTTTAAGTGTTGGATATGACTCTCTCTTATAGAATAAATGTACAATCTGAAGTATTGCTCAATATAAGTATCAATTTAGTATGACAGTTTTAGAGTTCTTCGCATTACTCCTGATGCAAACCAAAATCTTTATAAGAGGAATATGCATTTACATCTACTAGTAATGTACGGGTATAGTATTTTGTAGTAAGAGATACCTTTGTCATTCCATAAAAGTACATGAAAAAAAATTCAATATCTGTATAATGGGATCTAGGATAATGTGACCATGAGTTTAAATTAATTGTATTATAAATATAAAATGTTTTTACGTAATGATGGGACCATTTGAATTGATAGATGACACAAATATATTATACGAATTTCCATCACACCCTATCTCCATCTGGGAGGAAATCAAAACAATGTCGTACTTATTGATGACATTATAAAATTATTTTAACATAAAAGAAACTTAACAAGTCAAATCTTTAATTAGTGATGAAAAAATATGAGATAAATCCGAAACTAGGAGTATTTTTACCCGAGAATGCACGCATTGTAATTTACATATGTGTATAACTCATTTTATTTATGAAAAATAATACTTTTCTGGAAATTCAGCCAACGCTTGGGAAATTCTTGCACTAAAATTACCGAAATAATGTGTATTTTGCGTAGTAGAAGTACGAGTATTGTAGTGATAGAAATGCTTGTTGCACAACAGAAGCAATGCCATAATGCTCTACGCTTCCGTGTTGACCTTGTATTTACACGTGGAAGAATCTGATTGGTCAGATCAACTGAAGGGGAGCACCGATTGGATGTGGGCGTGGCCCTGTTGGTTTCTGGTGTATGGTGGGCGTGATGGTTGATGGGCCCATCGGGGTGGGCCTGATGGGCTTAGATTGACATATCCAATTTTTAACACTTTTTCCTCCTTTTGTCCTTGTTGTTGCCTTTACTTTTATTTATTTATTTTGTCAAAAGCATCTACTTTGGTGAGACTGGCCTTTGAAGTATATTTATTTATTTATTTATTTATGGTTGGGTGGCTTTTAAGTACATCGATTTCATTGGAAGAAAAGGGGGAAGGTGAATAAAGAATTTTCACACGCAAAGTTGTGTTGTGGGGCCCAAGAATTTGACGTAAATTTAGGTGAGTATTTGGAATATACATAAATTGCGTTCGAAGAATTGAATTCTAATCTGGGATTTTTCAAATTTACTATAACGTTATATAAATTTTATTTTTTTGTAATCGATCCATTCAACGTGTTGGTGTATATATAGTTTGAGAGGGTACAATGATTGAGGGAGGGGTCAAGAGGAGCAACATTTGGAGTTGGGCGATGAGGGGTTGGTGGTGTGTATCAAATCCATCACTTAGGTCCATCGCTGTTACAGTTAAATTAGTATGATTCAAGCAATTTAAGATTAAGAAACTTCTGTAGCCAAACTTAAACATCTCAACAGACTCAAAAGAGTTGGTGGTGATGTGGAAATTGAATTGAGTCTAGGATCCGTCAAATTTGAACCTCAACTTGTCCCAACTTCTCCAAACCCTTAAGTTAAGTTTCCTCGCCTGAACTCTTTTGACGAATATGATAAAGTTAGATAAGATATAAAGTAATGATGAGACTAGCATATCTTATATGATGCCTGGTAAATGTTAAGAGGTAACATGGAACATTGATTGATTGGCCGGTGAGGGTGATCGGTTGGCTGACAATGACGATTAGTAGTGGTTGGAGGTAACAATGATTGGCTGTCGAGATGGTGGTCCACACCTATTGGTTCATTATATATCATAGATACGAGAAATCTTATCCATCATTATTCCACCCCTATATGAGAATTCAGATTATATTCTTTTTTATACCTGGCCTTATTCGGTTTTGCATGGCAACTAAACCAGAAATATTATAAGATTCATTATATCTTGACTTTTATTCTATGCGCCAAGCGTAGCCCCACCATTCCATGTTCCCTATGACTTAATCACATCAAGTTATCATTAACTTAGGATCGTGAAGGTGGAGAGGTCCACCTAAAACAATCCGTACCAATCAAAAAACCATAAACACCAACCTTACCACCAAACCAATCTCTCCCCACCCCACTCTCCCCTCTTAATCGCCGGCGACACCACCGCCGCGCCCCTCCATCGTCATCTACAACGTCGGCATAGTTGTCCTGGTCATTGCTTCCCCATTGCCCATCACGCTACCATCACGGCCGCACATCCTCCACCGTCTCTCTTCTGCTTCTCCATGACCTCGACTCCTCTGGCTATAGGTAGACCTGAGGCCGAAGGTGGCGGTCGACCTTATAAGTTATAAGTACTTCTTATCTTCTCAATCTTAAGTGGTCATGCTGCTTGAAGTGTTAAGAAAATCCACGAGAGGTGATTGGGATATTGCACATAACAATCCCCGTTCAGCTAGGCACAAATAGATCTAGTGGAGTGGAAGAGGGGAAATTACCCCAAAAAAAAAAAAAAAAATCTTAAATTTATTACATTTATGTTAATTCAGTTCTTAACATTTCAATTATATCATTTTCGTCTTAAATCTTTTGATGATTTTCCAAATGAGTCCTAAATCTTTCAATAATTTAGTCATAAATATTTTGACAAAATGCCAATGTAGTCACTTTTTTTTTTTTTTTTTTTTTTTCACAATTTGTCAATTTAGTCATTTCAATCAATTTTAGCTAGAAAATGTTGATGTGGCAATCTAGTAAGTGCTAACTATTTTATGCATCATGGCCGGTGCTATATATATATATATATATTTGCATTTTTAAATTTTTTATTTGTTCTTTTTTCTTTTCCTTTTTTTCCCCAACTCTTGGCCACTTAGGGTACGGAGATGACCATTGAAAGTCAAGTGATGAACTTCCCAGCCAAGAGTTAATTAAAAATAAAAGAAAAAGAGGGAAAATTAAAGTAAAAGTATAAAATGATTCAGAATTTTTTTTAAATGCAAAAAAATTATCCACGTTAGCACTAATTATACCACATAAGACAATCAACGTTGACTAGACAGTCACATCAGTGTTTATGGGCCAAATTGGCTTGAATGATTAAATTGCCAAATTGTTAAAATGTTTAAGGCACAATTGAAATGTTTAGGACTTAATCAGAGAGGTTTGACATTAAATTGGTTAAATTGAAATGTTTAGGACTGAATTGATACAAATGCAATAAGTTCAAAACTTTTTTTTAACAATTTTCCCAATGGAAGAAGAAGAGACAAAGGAAAGAAAACATTAGGATTTCTAGTTTTAGGGTTCTTGTGTGTAATCGTCCCCTAAACATTTCAAGAGATGACAAAACTAATTTGCGCTTATTCATTTTTGTCGTTAGTACAAGCAATCAATTTTACAAAAATATCTTTCAAATTAGTAATTTTCTGTGAAACAAACGGAATCTTAATCTCATTACCTAATTTATATCATCCAATTCGTTCATTAATATGGAAGGACCTGTACTACTAGACTTGAGGAGTATGGAATATATATTATAGAAAACGAAGCATTTCATTTAGTAAACATTATGAGGAAAACATAGATTGTGGGTTTCCCAATGTAAGAGATTCCATAGAAGTAAAGGCGGCGTTAGCAACCAATTTTAGGGAAGGGCCTTCATTTTATGGGCTTTGACAATCCAGCTGCGACCTGGTCGGATTCCTTGTACAGTGGGGCCGCACAATAAAATTGGACTGGCCGAGCTTTTACCTTTGCAATGAGTACGGCATTCGCTTCTCAAATTTTGTTGCTTTTCCCGATTCTTTTCCAGAAGATGACAATGTATACTTTTCAAAGCCTTGAAGTGTTAACCGACCAAAAAAAAAAAAAAAAAAAAAAAAGCCTTGAAGTGTTGGTTCTTTTTTTCCTCTCTATGTAAGGGACGCACGCATCGCTAGTATTTGAATTTTGCTTGTATAAGAGCTTTCTCATTAAAATAAACACCCTAACTTTCAAAATGTGGATCGATGTGTTGCCTATGTCAGCAATATTTGTTGACGGGGGTATCAATACTTGTTAAGTTGTTGTCGTGATAAATATCAACGTCTTTCTCTCTCTCTCTCTCTCTCTCTCAGGGTGGAGTCTCAAATCAAAAGTTACAATTTGAATTAAAATTGTCACGACATTTTATTTGAGGTCACTTGATCTTAAATTAGCGGTAATTGGGAACTAGAGACCAATATATATTCGGAATTGGTTACTATTTTTTTTTTAATGTTTTCATGTGAATATTTTATTATCCACAGTATGATTAGGAACAAATTTAGAGCTAGAGATAAATTCTATGCCTCCATCCATATATTTTATTGTCTAATTACAAGCTCTTATTTTCTTGAAAACAATTTATGAAACCCACTATTTGTTTGAAGAAATGAAAATAATAAAAAAATATATGTAGTCAATTTAGTCTGATCCGGTTTTCTTTTGGAATCGGAAATTAGATCAAATACCAATTCTACTTTTAAGAATTAAGAACTAGATATGCTGGTTTGGGCAGTTGGTTTGCACACTCCTATATTGAATTGGAGGCTCAACCTCAAAACCAAAATAGGAAGACCATCGCATGAATAGTTAGGTTTATTCACTAAAAAAATAACTCATGTTAAATCGAGATGTTCTACATTTCAATCGATTTTGACGTGGGATTGATGCCTCCATTTCCTATATTTATAACATCAGATATTATTAAAGTGATACTAATTCAGAATTTTTCAGCAAACAAATAGCCCACGTCTCAAATAAATATTTTTAAAAATTATATTACTTAACATTCATTTATTTCACTAAAATAAATAATTTTATAAATATAATCGTAGATAATAAATACATTTTTTATATGTCTATTTTTATAAACGACGATTTTTAAGGAAATATTTTTTAAATTATTTATTTTTTGGTGAAAAAATTTCATACAGCAGTAAACCACCGCTTTTATAGCGACTTCAGGCAGCGAGTGTCATATTGTTTGTTCGCCTAGAATCGGAATCAGCAGTTCAACACCCTTTCGGAGTTCCTCGTCCAAAACCCTAAATCCCTTGCAAAACCCTGACATAATCCTCCCTTTCTCGGCGCAATGCGCCGTTGCTGACGGCGTGGGAGCGAGACCCGGCACTCTCTTCTTCAAGTTAGGTACAAAGTTCCCGACTTTTTTGGTTCTTTCTTGGGTGATTCTTGATTATATATCGAGTTGATTTCGGAATGACGCTTGATGTTTGCACGTTTTGCTCGATCTCTGGAGTGTTTAATTTGCTGGGTCTCTATCAAATTTTGCACCCGTTTGGTGTTTGGGTAAATTTCTTTGAAGCAAGTATCATTTTTGGTCCAAGTCCTGAATGGAGGAGATGGGTTCCCAAAGAATCTGCCTGTTCATGATGGGTACTTGTTGGGAGTGCAAAGAATTGAATGTGAAAAGTTTGGTGTAAGTATCGCCATTGGATGCTGGCGTTTACCCGTTGTTTGTGTCGTGGAAACTTTTATGGGTTCATTTTACCATCAATCCTCAATGACCATTTGCCTCCTTCCCGAAAATGCTTCCTGTTTGACTTAGTGTGCCGAGACGCTTGCCAATATGGCCACAAATCACCTTTGCCATTGAAGTTGCCCAAAGCTTCCGATTGACCTTCCTGTGAGTTGCCGGCTTGTTTTAGCGGTCCAATTTTGTGGGAACGAGTAGCATTACTCAGCATATAGTATCAGGGCTCTTAGAACCTTTCACTGTTGTTGGTGCTTTCCTTCAAATTGTATTTAAGGAGATCATGACTGAGTTTGCCATTGTATGTTTGTCATCCGCAAATAGTGAACACAATAGATGGTGTAGTGATCTATATAAGTATCTTTTTGGCTCCATCTTGACGATAAGTAATTTGACAGTTTCTATGATGACTGGTAAAATTTGGT
This sequence comes from Eucalyptus sideroxylon, assembly GCA_014182405.2. NCBI lineage: Eukaryota > Viridiplantae > Streptophyta > Magnoliopsida > Myrtales > Myrtaceae > Eucalyptus > Eucalyptus sideroxylon. Next base: position 60,305,885 of record CM024552.2, read on the forward strand.
TTTCGAGATTAAGTATCTGGAATCTCTATATAATCATTGGCAAGAATTCTTTATCTTCTTCTCTCTTTCCAATGGAACTTTTGGACTTTCTCATTGCAGAGACTGCTGGTCAGTAGTCCCTACATTGATAAAATGATGGATCGCAAGGTGGATAGAAGGTTTGGAAGTGGTGAGTTACATTTATCTAGGGCTGATATGACTTTCTAGTTTCTACAATGGGAGATTGCTACTTTTCTTAGCTTATGTTCTTACTAATGTTGGTTACTAGTACCTCTTTATGAGAAATCATTTCATAATGCTGTCTTTCTGTTGGGGTGTGTTTTCTTTTCCTTTGGTTTTTACATCAAATTACATAGCATAGGCATTGCTATTACAACATGCCAAGAAAATCAAATTCCATATTTGTGAGGGATGATATGAACACGGGGAATTAAAAAAAAGAAGAAGAAGAAGGAAACATTGAAGTGTGCTTACTTATTTTCTTTTTCCCTGTTCTTATCCTATCAGTACACTTGATGTAGGGCATATTTTATTAGCAACAGCCTTGTATTTCTTCAACTTTTATGTTTACATTCCCTGTACCAGTAAATGCTAGATCTCCCAGCTTCCATCATTTGTTTATTTTTCTTACATATTCACTGTTTACTGGAGCTTCACGTTTTGAAGAATTTTGCGTGAAGTTTAAACGCAGTGGAATAACAATTCGAGGATATATGCCCCTTCTGGATAGGAATAGATAGGTTGGGGTAGTTCTATGAAAGGTATGCCTCAAACACGAAAGATGCGTTGCCAAGAGGTTTTTTGTTCAGAAAACTGAAAGATATTTGAGAACTATGTTTTGTACAACAATTTGGCAATTTATAGCATGGTCTATTTGGTTTATCTTTAGGGTTATCACAAAGTACTCAGCGTCCTTTATCCAGTCATAGTAAAAGGCCCTTTGGGGGTCTGCCTCCTTTACTTGTGATACAACCGGTCTTTTTGTACTTACAGTATGTCAGTTTGAAGATGATTGAATCTATTTTATGCTCCAGTCTTGATTTTTGTATTCATGAAAATTACTTCTCAGAGAAAATTCTGATCACTATTGTCTCATCATTTTGGTTTGTGAAAACTGATGTAGTCGGGAAAGTTTGTGTCTTAAACAGAGAAGGTTCGGATAAAAAGGATTATAACCAAGACCTGTTCACTCAACATTCTCCAGCAATCCTTAATGCTAGTTTGGGGAACGCGGGAAAATGGGAGGAATGAAAATTTGAGTGGAAAACTTTGAAGAATTAAAAATTTTCATTAGAATGAGAGGGAAAAATCTAAAATTGTGGGTGTTTTCTCTCCAATTTCTTCCCCTAGGGTGCTTCCAAATATACTGTAAATCTTGAACTAGCTGATGAGGGTCAGCATTTTCAAATTTTGCTGTTTCATTGTAGAACAATGTTTCACTGATTAAAGAATGCTATCACTTCTCCTCATTGTTCTGTGGATTATATCTGGAGAAGGAAACTGCCTGGTGATGCTGCATGTTTTTCTTTATGTGCATTAATGGGTACTACCCTCAAGAGTCATGCTGTAGCATCATTTTTTTTTTTTTTTTAACTTTATATATGTGAAACAGGCAAGGTCAAAGTCACAGGAATAAACATGGATGCAAAAGGTTATATCTTGACGTTCATGAATGTTATGTATGATCAGCAATATGCAAACAAAATTAATGTCTTATTTCCAAAAGTAGGATCTTACCAATTTATCTAGGTTCTAAATTGTGGTGGATTGTGCTTTGATTGTGGAACTTTTCTGTGGTTTTTTCTCTCAATGGTGGGGGCTGAGGACTAGGGAATGTGGGTGGGCGGGAGGGTGGACTGGCTGGTGGTCTTTGGAAATATATATGATGAAATCATTGATTTACCTGGAAAGGTTAATAGATAGTTACGCAATTAGAATGTTCAGTCGCTACTCACAGTAAATCTACTTAGTATGCTCTTTATCTAATTTTTCTAGCTTAAGAATCCTATCAATAGAAATCATTGGAATCGATCAACTTGATTACTCTAAGTTAATACGGAGTTTGTTCCCTTTAAGAAAAGTCTCCAGGCATATCCCTGATGTCGGTTGTTTTCCTCCTTTGTTTAATGTACTATAGCATTCAATTTTAATTTTTCAACAGTCTTTTACATTTCATTCTTTTTTTTTCTTAGATGTTGCTATAAGGTGGTGTTATGGGATGTTTTCTTTCTTTTTGAATAATATGTCTCAATTTCAGGTCCTAAGGAGCTTTGTGGTGCTGTTGATCTTATAAGCAGGTTCAGGCTTCAACCTTACCATGAATTCTTTTGCAAGAAACCACTTCCTATATCAGTTTCAGATACAAATTATCTCAAAAGTGTGGTGGGAGATAGAGAAATTAGGAAAGGAGAAAGGCTAAATTCGGATCAGCTATCTCTAACCCCGCCTCATGTAAAGAAAGGAGGCTCACAAATCCATGCTTTTGATATGAAAGTTCTCTGGGAAGCTTTTGAGATTAGACAAGCACCGTCTTTATACCTATTTCCTGTAAGATGCCTTTTATGTTTTCTCTATACCTTTTCCCTTTTGAAGCATGAGAATGTTGTGCGTGCATTGTTATGTCTCATGAATCATGCTATTGCTTTTGAATTTCTTATGTAAATTGAGTTTTGAATGTTGTGATATTGACAGGGAGTGGAGAGGGCCAACACTGCAGTTGCTAAGTATGGACACAAGGGCAAGAGGAAGCACAAAAGCCACAAGACGAAGAGAAAAGACAACAAGAGAAGCAAACATCATCACGATTGCCGACAATGATAAACTATCATCATTTGAACATGTTCCGCACAATGTGTTCATGGACTTGAGATTCAAGTGGATCTCTTCAAAAGTTGCAGCGCATGGTGCAGTTGCTTTATTTTTCCTTACAAGGAGATACGAAGACGCTCTTGAATTTGGTGCTTGCGCTACTCTGCTTCCATCATCATGAGTGGCTTTTTGTTTGTCCATGATAAGAGGCTAATAAGAAGCAGCAAGCAAAGAATTATTGCCTTTCTTTTACGGCAGCTACAAACATAAATTTACCATTTTTTCTTGTCCATATTTAACGATTGTAATCTGTTGAGAAGTCATTGAAAACGCGTGTACATTTTTCTTTTCTTGTGATAAAACAAATTGAAAGCTTATTTTGGTTCATGTATATCATTTTGGTTGGGTTATTGTTTGAGATGATGACTTGAGAAACATCTACAAATTCATTTTAATTTTGGTTTAGCTACAGAGATCGTTTCTTGTGGCAAAGCAATTCCATGAACTTGGATACAAACAGAAAACTAGGGAAGTTTGGTTATGTGCCTACTCAATGAAAATTGGCAAAGCTATCACAAATCCCCGTAATTTCTTTTATTCCCTCAAAACTTCATATGAAATAGCTTATCAAAGTAAGATACACGACTGTTGATTATGTAAATGAGGAGGATAGTGCTTTAAATAATTTATTTTTTTTGGTCGAAGTGCTTCAAATAATGCTACAACTTTTGATATGGCACATTTTTCTTATCAAATAGCTTTGAGTTTAGGAAATATTTAATGATATTTGTAATATTTAAGGATAATGAATTTCTTTTCTCGGGGCATATGTTATTATGATTATTGTAATGAAAGTATTCTTTTTTTATTTGAGAGATAGACCACTTTGATGTGAATTTTTTCCATTTGAAACTTTGTTAGCCAAAAAAAAAAAAAGAAATTTTATTTTTTTAATAAAATTGTTTACACGATATCTTTAACATTGTTATAAAGAAGTTGTAGACATTATTTTTTTCTTGCTTTTAAATGAATAAAAATTAAAAAAAAGTTTAAAATAATTATCCAAATGGGCTTTTCAAATGTGTTTTTACCAAAGGGCTTTTAATATTAGAAATTTCTCTGTACACATGTACTTTCATTTAAAATGTTTCATATACCAAATTTAAAACCTAATATTTTTCTATGAAAAATAACATAAACATGTAGATGGAATTAATTTTCCATCTATTGAGAGGAACAAGATTCCAAGTATGCTATATTCTTCCAGAAATTACTAAAAATTGCAATAATTACAAAAATTCTCGAAAATTCACATGGGGGTTGGGTTGGGGGCTTGTGTTACACTAGTGCAAGATGCAAGTGTGCAATATGAACATCTTGCATCAGGTAGTGCTGGTGCAAGCTAGTGCATGACCAGCAACTTTTGCAACAGCACACCACCAGCATAGTGGTGGCTAGTGGTGGCTCAAGGTAGTGCCTGGGATGCCTGGTGGGGTTGCTGGTGATGACCGAAGGCTGATTATAGCCAGTAGTCGGCGATGGTGGTAACTGGTGGTTAGTGCAATTTATAGAAGAAACTTCCAAAAAAGCTGACACTTAATTGATCACATTCTCTAACAAAAAAAAAAAAAAACTAATCACATTCTAAAAAACGTAGCACTTAAATGTTCACTTTTAACCACAAGTGGCACTTAAGTGATCACTTTTAAAAATAACTTGATGCTTAAATGATTCTTTTTTTTTTATCACGATTGGCACTTAAGTGATCACTAAATACGACTTATAACACTCGAGTAATCACTCGTGTTTGTCCTCTGTATATGCTAGTTTGCAGCAAACCAGAGAAGCTACTGGTTTATATTTCAATTTAACTTTTCGCAATTCCATTTAATTCAATGTTTATTGATGGTTTACATTCAGTTTAAGTAAAGAAATCACCACAACACATTGACCCAATACACATCCATCATTATCAATTTATATTCAAGAATAAGCAAAAATATAGTGCAAATAGTATCTCATTCATTCATTCATTCCTTTTCCTTGACCTCCCCCACAAGCACAAGAAGTAACACATAATACATATGACAGTACAAAAAAAAAAAAAAAAAGCCACAACAATTTTGTGGACAACACAAGACTTCTTCTCATCTTCTAAAAAAAATAAGTTACATTTGATAAAAAAAAAAAAAAAGTACATTTGTCTACTCATTTACAACTATGACAGTAGGAGAAACTTCCTTCTCATATTCTAGCATTTTACATTTCATCATAAAGTATGATAGACCAAAAAAAAAAAAAAACAGCACCACAATAAATGCTTTGATAATACGTTTGTTCAATTTTCATCCCTGAAACTCCATTCTTCAAATGGTTAGCCGAAGATGCTTGAGCTTGCATTGAGTCAACATCATCCAAGTCGTCCACAAGCATAGATGGAGGTTGATGTCATCAATTAAGTAGGTCCAATATCACTTATGTGGCTTGGTGAGAGAACTTCGCATCGACCCATTTGAAGTATCTACACTTCGACCCTTCTCTATATTGGGCGCATCCATAAAATCTTCTCACGGGACTCATTTGAGTCCATAATGTTCTTCTTGGACTTGGTAACCAATAAAAATAGAAACGCTCGCCTTTTCCTTCGCTTCGGCAAAAGGAATTTGAGTCGCTGCTAAAATTCTTGCTCTCCATTTCCAATATTCGGCTGTAGAATTTGGGGCAAATCGAATAAGGGTTCGGGACTAGGGCTCAAGCGCTTCAATGGGGGTTTTGCCCGATTTAGGGTTTTAGATTTAGGGCATTTGGGGAGATGGCATCGTTTTGGCCAATTTAAGAGCTTTATTTTTGGCAACTATAGAAATGACATAGTTTTGGGTGAATCAGAGCTGAGTCAGCTCTCCAGCAAGCCACGTAAGCAAGCAATATTAATTTTTAATTGCCACATAGGATTTCTAGCCAGGTTCATCGAATGTGGCACTCAAGCGTCTCACTTTTAAAAAAATGTGAAACTTAAGTATCACTTTTGTAACTTTTGGCATTTAAGTATCCCCTTATGCAAAATTTTGGTACTTTGGGTGTTCTTTTGCCATCGCAGATGACATCAGTCTTGGCATGATTGTGGGATTGGTTTACCAACCAGCATCTACAAAAACATGATATACGTAATAGTAAGAATAATTTGTTAAAATATTATCTCACATTACTTGACAATAGATCTTTTATGCTATTTATATTCATGTGGTCTCATTCAGCTTAATAATTATCATAATATTAGAGTTAGTGTTATCTCGTTTGCATATGCATGTCCACCCCTCATCAGTCAATTCCTCACGTCACTCTTAATCTGGCTTGAACATGAGAGGAGGTGTTGAAATGCAATTCCACATTGCTTGACGAAAGGTCCTATATTCTCTTGATTGGACTTTCTATCACAACTTACAATTCGGTTTTAAATAGAAACTTTCTACATTGGCAGATGAGATTGTTGAAAGGTTTAGAGTACAAAATAATATGATATAAAGGACTAGACAGGTCTTGGAGGGCATTGACTTGGAAATATCAAATTATCATTTAAGATATGGAAAAGATTAAGTGCCTTTTCCTTGTGAATCAAATAAAAAGATCCATTTGACCCAACCTGGCACTAATGTATTCATCGAATCCTAAGTTGGAAAAGTGCAAAGAACTATGGCGTCCTTCCCTAAAAGGACAATTATTTTGAAAACTTTAAATTTATTATATAGATGTCAATGCAATTGTAAACCTTTTAAAGATTTGCCAATATAATCCTAAACCTTTGCATATGCATGTCCACGCCTCATCAGTCAAATTCCTCATGTCACTCTTAATCTGGCTTGAATGTGAGAGGAGGTGTTGAAATGTAATTTCACATCACCTGATAACGAGTCCTATATTCTCTTGATTGGACTTTCTATCAGAACTTACAATTTGGTTGCAAATGGAAACTTTCTACATTGGCAAATAAAATAAGATGTTGTGAGATTGTTGAAAGGTTTAGAGTACGAAATAATAAACGACATAAAGGACTAGATGGGTCTTGGAGGGCATTGACTTGGAAATATCAAATCATAATTTAGGATATGGAAAAGATTAAGCGTTTTTGCCTTGTGAATCAAATAAAGAGATCCATTTGATCCAACCTAGCATTAATGTATTTGCGAATCCTAAGTTGGAAAAGTGCGAAGAACTATGGCATCCTACCCAAAAGAAATTTTTTCTTTTAAACTTTAAATTGATTATACAAATATCAATTCAATTTTAAACCTTTTAGAGATTTGCCAATATAGTCCTTCAGCCAATTTTTCCTAGAAATTGCTAACGTAGACATTTGTCGTCCTACATAACACAATCCACGTTAACGTGAACAATTTCTTTAAAATATTTTCTTTATTTTTTTATTTTTTTCTTATTGCCCTCCACTAGTTCGTTGCCTCAATTGTGGCGCAGGTCGCTAGATCTAGGCAAGGGTGTTGCAGCCCTTGCCCAATGACTAGTGAGGGTCGTCGGGCCTTGCTTGTGGCCAGAGAAGCCATAGTTAAAAAAAAAAAAAATTGAAGAAAATAAAATGTAAAATTCAAAAAAATTATTTTAAAATAATTGTAAAAATTGTCCATGTTAGAATTGGGTGTGTCACATCCGCAACTAGTGACCACGTTAGTAATTTCCTACCAAAATTGATCATAAAAATTATATTGACAAATTGTCTAACTATTTAGAAAAAAATTAGTCAAATTAAAATGCTTAGGACTGAATTATCCATATAATAAGTTTAAAACCTTTTTGGTAATTATCCCCCAACTTTTAGTTTTTAAGTTTTAAGCTCTCGTGTACACTTTTTGTCATTCAAGCATTGGAATTCCGTGCTCCAACTAATGTAAGCTCTATTAAGACAGATAGGGAAGCTCTTCTAAAATTCAGGAAAAGGAACTGAGGATAGCTTCGGCGTAGGCGGAAGTTTTCTTCAAGAGCTAATAAATAAAATAACTACTTCAATCTACAGAGCTTTGATCACGAGAGCAGAATCTGAAACTGTTGCCTCCGCATCATGACTCGTGCATTTCAGGTTCCCATATTACCCAAGTGAAGTGCTTCTTTTCACGCGATGAACAATGACAGTTAGTGGCTTCTGATTTGGGGTGGAAACAAAAAAAATTGGTGACAATTCGTTATTGTTTAGAGCCATTTTTTCGTACGAAATATAAATAATTTGAAAAATATTTACTAAAAATAATTGCTTATATCGCTTCAAAAATGACTGAACGAATAATATTTCATTGTCCACGAAAATATTTGGACATAAATTGTTGTCGATAATAAAAACATGTTTCATTAACTAATTATTACAAGTAATCATTTTTAGGAAAATATTTCAAAAAACATTCATTTTCAGCTGAACAAACAGCAAACGAAACCTTTTCTTTTTCTTAAAATTGCTGTGGACACAGGAAAAGGAAAATAGAAAATCAACTTATGATGGACAGAACCACCCTTTTTTTTTTCTTTTTCCCTCACAACATGAAGAAAAATCCAAAAAGATCTCTTTTCAAGGCGCTTCCCATGGTCTTCAACAGCTTTCGGCCGAAGTTTTCCTGGTGGGGCCCAAACCCAATGTTTTTACTCTTTGCTAACACCATTTCAACGGTTTGCTCGATTGATGTCTTATACGATTCAACGGGTCTTGCAACGCACGACTTGGAATTTTTAAGTCGTTCTAGGTGGCAAGCGATCAGAGGTTGGACTTAGAAAATATGTTAACATCCTCCTTATTTTTTTCTTTATTTTTGTGAATAAAAAATATAATATTTCTTAAAGGAAGGGTCGCTTTGCCATTATAAATGGAAGTTCTCAGGTTCATTTTAAACAACAATGGCGTCCTACTTCTACACTAACTTCATCTTTGCGCTCTTGCATGCACTCTTTGTCATTCAAGCCTTGAAATTCAGTCACTCCAATGCCTTAACAAATGTAAGCTGCATTGGTGCCGAGAGGGAAGTTCTTCTGAAGTTCAAGCAGAATCTAACCGATCCTTTGAGATGTTTGTCATCGTGGACTGGCGAGCATTGTTGCGAGTGGGATGGAGTCAAATGCAACAACAGGACTAGTCACATCTTGGAGCTCAATCTAGAACAGTGTGATATAGGAGGTAAGGTTCTTCCTGCTCTTAGCGAATTAAAGCATCTAAAGTATCTATACCTTCGTCAAAACAATTTCATTGGTCATCTTCCCAGTCAATTTGGGGATTTCAAAGATCTCGAAGCCCTTGGTCTTGGATATAACTTGATTTCAGGTCCTATTCCTGCCACTATGGGTCAATTGTCATCTCTAAGATATTTGTTCCTCAGTGAAAATAATTTGAGTGGGAACATTCCAGAAAGTATAGGGCAACTATCCAATCTAATATATTTGGACTTTCGTAATAATCGATTGGATGGAGTTGTCAGCGAACTTCACTTGGCAAATCTCACCAGCTTGACCTACTTTATGTTATCGTTGAACAAGCTTGTTATAAATGTTAGTGCATCTTGGGTTCCTCCATTCCAATTAAGAATGATTTACTTGTCAAGTTGCAAGGTAGGACCAGAATTTCCAAATTGGCTTCAAACTCAAAGGAACATTATCTCCTTGCACATGTCAAATGTTGGCATCGCAGCTGAAGTTCCCCATTGGCTACCTGATGTTTTAAATAACATTAAAGAGTTAGATCTCTCGAGCAATATGCTCAGAGGCAACATATTCGAAATTGTTGGAAAAAAGACACCAAGATTATATCAACTGTCACTTTCTAGAAATAACCTTAGTGGTGACATTTCAAATTTTACATGCATGTTTAATGCATTGGTTTATCTTGATCTCTCTAAAAACCAACTATCTGGAAGACTTTCACCATGTTGGGGGTTGCAATCTTCTTTGGATTGGATTTCATTGGGTGACAATAAGTTAAATGGTCAGTTTCCAAACTATCTATGTGAATTACAGGAGTTGAGAGTTCTAGGCCTCCATAAAAATGGTTTGAATGGAGTGCTTCCAAAATGTTTAATAGGCCTATATTCCTTGGATATCCTTGATCTCAGTGACAATTTGTTCACTGGTAGAATACCTCCATTTAGCAAAGGATTTAAGTTAATCAATCTTGAGAGAAATTACTTCACCGGGGACATTCCTTGGCAATTATGTCAAAATCCTGAACTCCAATATCTAAGCCTAGCACATAACAACCTCTCTGGAGGCATTCCTCCTTGTTTTAGTGACTTCTTGCAAATGTGGGCCAATTCTAGTTTTGGTCCGTATCCTATGGATGATACGAGGAGGCTTTTCTTTGTTATGGTGGTTAATATAAAAGGAATAAGCCTAGAATTCACCTCATCGCTCCGATATTTGTTTTCTATTGACCTTTCAAGCAACGCACTAGAAGGACAAATACCGGAAGGACTCACTAAGCTTGTTCAACTTCAAAATTTGAACCTCTCTCGAAATAGCTAATCAGGAAAATCCCTTTAGATATTGGCAACTTGAGATATTTGGAATCTCTTGATCTATCCAATAACAAGCTATTAGGTGAAATCCCTCCTAGCATATCCAATCTATACTTTCTAAGTCGTTTGGATCTTTCCTTCAACAATTTATCTGGTCCTATTCCATTAGGGAATCAACTAAGCACTCTGGATGATCAATCTGTTTATCGTGGCAACCATGCACTTTGTGGAGCTCCTCTTTTAAAAGTTTGTTCGAGAGATGAGCATAATGAAGGTGACTCTGAAGGTGAAGGTGACTCTGTTGTTAATTGGTTTTACTCAAGATTAGGATCAGGTTTCGCAGTGGCATTAATGGGATTTTGTGGAATATTACATGTCAATCGATCTTGGAGGATCTACTATTTTCGGATGGTGGATAGAACTATCAAAAAATTATCGATTGGGAGGATGATTACCATGCTTTGGTTCAAGAGAGCTTTTCAATTGCAACTACGCAAATAAGAAGTTATTTAGTAAGTTATATGTATGTATGTATGTATGTATGTATGTATGTATGTATGTATCTCTCTTTCTAGTCATGTCTTCTTTTCCTTAATTAGATCAGGTTTTATAAATAATTCAAACTCGATACATATTTTAACACAGACAATGAACTTATCACTATGTGGTCACTAACATGAATCCTTTTACTTTCCGTGGTCAATTCTACGGTCCTCCATGAGTACTATATGCTCGACATCTCATCTCTTATAACTTTCTTTTACTTAGTTTGTACTTTTGACTTGACTCTCTTGATCTTCTGGTATCTCTTCACTGAAGTACCCAAAACCGTTTGTTTTTAAGTGACTAACTAAAAGGCTAAAAACGAACTAAAAGTCGCCGATTCATTTCACTGCGAAGTGGGGAATGGATATGTAGATCATTTGAAAGACTTACTTGTGTTCACATTTTAATGACGACCACAACGAACAGAATCGCATTGCTCTTGCTTTTACCTCTGAAATCATACCAACCAGAGCATTCCGCGGCTCAGTTTATTTGATAGACCGGGTAACCTTTCTTTAGAGAAGTTGAATTCAATTGGCAGTGGATTCGATGATTTCATTTCCTATTTTGGCGGGAGAAAGAGAGAAGAAAACAGATTATTCCAATTTCCTTCAAGCCCACAGTCTGAATTAGCTCTGGGCATTCTGTCAATACCACCCGTTGGAGGTGCTCTGAACATGGAATGATTGACTGGAAAGCCTCACAAGCAAATGAAAAAGGTTCTGCCTTGACAATCTGAGAAAAGGTCCTACCTATAGATTTCTCCCTCGTTGTGAATTTGGAAAGGGATATCGAAGTCATGTAACAAGAATGAAAACTCAATTCCAACGATGTACAAGAATAAAGACTCAATTCCTTTAGCTTATGCGAATTTGATAGATTATGTATGCTTTGAACGCAACGACAATCCTCAATTGATAACTCTTCCAAAGGATTCCAGTCCTGCAGGCCTTGAATCTCGATTAGCTCCAGGCAATTTAATAAAAACCGACCATCGGAGCTGCTTTAACCACGATAGCTTCGAAAGCCTCACAATCAATTCGCAAAAAGTCGCATACGAGGAATGCAGGTTCTCTATCTGTCCAAGCACATCAAACTCGATCCCGGTTAGCCAACACTGTCGGGGCGCAAAAGTGGGCAATTATTCCAAGTTGGAAAGGAGTGACCACTCTAATGGTGACACCACTCTACCAAAGTCAAACCTTCAATACTAGATGGTAAGTCGCGTCAAATATCGGGGGTCAACACAAGTTATTTTGAGTTCTTGAGTCGACAACGGGAACCCAAATCGGTTGGAGGCAAGATCATATCTTCAACATAGTGACAATTTCCTCAGTCTAGATAACCTCCTAGCCATCCTTCCTCTGGTGTTCGAACTCGTCTGGTTCTTTTGGGACCTTAAAGTACTCTCAATTATTTCTGGATGAACTAAGTTGGTTAGGTTCCAACAATAAACAATGATGAAGACGAAAACTCACTAAACCTTGCGAAACTCGCAGGAAGCTCAGCCAACTGTTAAAGCTCATCACAAGCCCTAAAAGAAGTTGTTGCTATTGTCGGGCGACCAGACTAAATATCTATATACGAGAGATCATCAAGAGGAAGTCTAACTCCTCACCTTTTGATTTATCCAATTAGAATTGCATTTGCTCAAAAACTTAAAGTCAATAAATTGTGGCTAATTAGAATAATTAATTACTTCATACAGCACCGAATTTTTCTATATGGGACTTTACAACACAACTCACGCATGTAAAATATTATAGAAATACTACTAACTGTTCAAAAGTTTATACTGTTAGATGAAGATGTAATTTAATAATTGAATATTGAAACATTCCTTCTTACATGTAAGTTGGATTTTACCCTAGAATTAAAGTGTGGAAAAATGTTATAGGTGAGGAAATAGGGGCTTCGAAAGACTTGAACTCAAAGCCTCCTTTGATAAAACTAACAACCATTCCAAAGCTTGGATCTTCTACTCTAATACCATATAAGATAAATTGTTTTTACTTTTGGAGCAGTTGACAATAGGGGTGATCGGGTCCAGGGTAGGTAGGGTCTAGACCTAGACCCTGTACCCGACCCTACTATAACCGGTTCTCTTTTTTTTGGACCCTGTTCCCGACCCTGTTTGCATTGGACTCTGTTCTCGACCCACCCTGTTTTTCCGGTCCGGGAACAGGGTCAACCCTGTTTATATTAGAACCTATTTTGCATAAAAATTGCCGTATCTTTATATTAACCGGACGAGAACAAATAATTCACCAAAATGACCATGTGGTTGAATGAACTGGCTAATATTTGGCCAAGCCAAAGTAAAACTCAGCAGCGTTTGTCAAGAAGCACAATTCAAACAAAAACACCATAACTACATATAATCCACATTTTGACGCTGGGGAGGGAGGAAATTTACCAGCTCTGTCATATATTCATTCTAGCCAAACAACCCATCCTGACATTTGCCCATTACCAAGCTAAGAAAAGAAACACGCCTCAATCAAATGTCAAAAACAATTTTAGAAACACCTTACCCTGTTTGTAAAAGTTTGAGAATTGCCCCAAGATCCGCAAATCCCAACTCAAAACCATCAACCCACAACCTTAGAGCACCAACCCAAAACAAACAATCGCTGAAGAGCATCGGAAGCAAGTTATGACGAAAGCAATGCAATCATAACAATCCTACTTACACCATACAACGCCACCCCAAAGAGATTCTCTTGAACCCGAAAAACATGAAAACATTGCCCTCAATCGGTGGAATGTAAGGATCAACTGATCAACCCAAAATGCCGAATAGATCTCATGCAGTGCAATTCAAAAGCTTTTTCCGGAGACGCTGAAAACCCAGAAACCAAGAAAAAAAAAGGACCTTTACCAAACAAAACCCGCGTTTCTTCTTGCTTCTCGCTCTCGCTCGAGCATGCGTGCTACCGATGGATCTGCCGGGCAACTTTTTCCCCAGATCCCACAAGGAGCGACCAAATCGGAAAAGGGATCTTCAGACCTTGAGAGAATCAAATCCCTTTTTGCTCCTCTAGCCAACCGCTCTCTGGTTTCAGATGAAGAAAACCAAAGCAAAGGGAGCCCCGGGAAGCCTCTTTTCAACCTCTCTGGAAACCTGCTTTCTCTCCGACGACGCCGAGGCGGCGAGGATGGCCGGGACCAGGATGGGGGCCCTTATTTGGAGAACGGTGGGTGAGTGGAAGCAGCGTCAGCGGCGTAGCACTCGGATGGATCGGCGGAGGTGACTGTGAGAGCTTAAGAGTAAAGATAGAAAGTTAGAAACGAATTAGGGTTTTGTCTTAAAAACCGGTTCTCAAACCGATTCCCAAACCGGTCCGGTCGATCCGGTTCCCGGGTGGGTATTCCCTCGGAACCGGTTCCCGGACCGGTTCAAACAGGGTCTGAACTTTGGGAACCGGTTCCCGGACCAGTTTTAACCGGAACCGGTTCCCGACCCTGTTTTCCGGGTGAGCCGATCCGGGAACCGGGTTGACCCGGTCCGGTTGCACACCCCTAGTTGACAATAGTCTCACGATATCTTACATATTATCGAAGCATGATGTGTTGAGGTCAAATTTTGGCGGGTCATGTGAAATTTTACAAAACCATTGTCAATTGTTTTAAAAGTTTAAGCCTTTAGATGAAGTCATAATTTAATATTTAACTATTACAATGCATCTTAACAATCTCTCCCCTCACATGAGCCTATCAACATATCTAGTTAACCGACTTTCAATAAAAAATTTAAACCAATGAGCTATTGGCAAACTAGAAATATCAGCTGTACCACATCACACTATACTAACTTTTCAATGCGAAACCTTTTTAACACAATTCGCACGTACGTCTCAATAGGCACTGTCGTAATTAGGAAGAACCGGGAGCAGTGCATCGATTATCCGTTTCAAAGGTGGAGCTGTCGTTAGGATTTCAAGAAATCTTTCGGGGAACTCGAAAGGGGAGAATAACAAGGCTAATTGTACAAGGTTAAAAGGATCGATAAGGCATAATCTTTTCCGACGCAGCGAAGAGCGAGGACGACACCGACAATGAACCTAACTTGTTTTTTTTTTTTTTGGATTGAAAACCTATCTTCTTGTTGAAATGCAAGTGCAACGTTCTTGGACGTCACGTGCTCCATCAAAACAACACTAATTGCATTCCATTTCAAGAGCGTTTTGATAGACAAATTGTCCTTCTCCAGCTACCAATTTCAGCCGTAATCTACCACAAACAAGAGAGTCATTTAAGTGGACGACGATCTATCTAACCACCGTAAATCAATTATATATCAATAACCAGGCGTCTTCAAGATGAAATAAAATAAGTACACTACCCAAATTTTACATGCAAGGAAAAAGAAATAAAAGCGAAAAACTAAAAAATAAAATATAGGCAAGCAGTGAAAACACCTTTCTTTCCTCCCTCTTTCTTTTTTTTTTTTTTTTTTTTTTTTTTTGATAATTTCGTCAGGAATATTAGCATATTTACATAAATCATAAACCCCATCTCTTCGATTTACATAACATGCAATGAAAAGTAAGAAAAATTGAAAAAAAAAAAAGACCGAAAGATAAATAAAAAAAAAAAAGAAGAGAAAGCGGACAATGGTAAAAACAGTTACTTGCTTTGGAATGTTATTTTTCTTGTTGACTTGTTGACTGAGGTTCTGGTCGGGCTCTCTCTCTCTTTTCAATCCAATCATTTGAGGGGCTTCCATGTGGCACATTGGAGAGACCGCCACCAAGCTAAACATCCTCTATGATTTTCTCATGGAGTGTCATCGAATTCCATGGGGAATTACGGTGCAGAAACAAGCTCCTCCCTTCACTAGCTTACACTTTCATATATATATTTTGGTTGTATACACTTTCATATTCATCACCAGCAAAAGAAAAGTTGCTACAGAAACAAGCACAGGAAGCAAGACACCGAGATCTCTCACTCGCCCGTGTTTGGCCTGAGAAACAGGCTTCCTCTTCTTCTCCCAAAATGGCCTGGAATCTCTTCCTTGCCTTCTCGCTCTTCCTCCAAAGAGCTCTGGGTAATGGGTATATAACCCGTGGTTCTTCTTCACCACAGTGCAACCGTGACAAGCTATTTGATTTTTCGATTGACCTGTCTTTCTTTCCTTACCTTTTTCGTTGTCAGGTGACATTGTATGCGAGCAGTTGCTTGGTATAATGGAAGGCGGTGCGTCCTGGAGAACTACGTGAGCCCAACGGATGGGAAGATGGAATACAAATGCGAGACCTCTCAAGTGGCTGTGGATACCATGCACGAGTGGATCGAGACCGATGCCTGTGGAGTGGATAGGAAGTCTGTTGGCATATCTTCAGAGGCTCTCCTTCAGCCTCGCTTCACTACCAAGCTCTGCTCACCGGCATGTTACTACAACTGTCCCAACATTGATGACCTTTACTTCAACTTGGCCCTCGGAGAAGGTAATTCCTGACCGCGAATCAATCCGCCCCCATCTGCTTTGAAGCAACATCGTCCTCTCAAATCTCCACTATTACTGACTTCGCCATCAGTTTTTAACAGGTGACCATTAGTCGGATCTCTGAGGTGCAACGGAGCAACCTGAAGCGGGTCATGAGAGAGGTCCGAAGTTCCGGAGCAGCATCCGGTCCCATGGGCACTGCGCCTATGGGGAGTCTTTCTGGCGAATACTATGAGATTGGATATGACCCTGCTGAAGCTCCCATGTATTACTAGGTGTCATATTTACATGAGAATTGTAAGCTGCTATGTCACCTCCAACTTGTATGGGTTTGTGCTCTTCTGGCAAATGAAGGTAGAACACTGTACGAAACCTAAACAAAGTTTTTATCACTTCATTCCAACGCAAGCATAATCGCCTTTGCTAGCAAAGTTTAAGCGATCATAATGCATTCTATTGGTATTTTCTTCTTCTTTTTGATAATTAAATGGTAGGGAAGCATGATCGGCAAAAAAGACCAGCTAAAATTTATTGACATATAAATTTTACAATTTTTATTTCGGACTTAATTGCATAGAAAATTAGGGATTGATCTTTTTTTTTAAAGTAAAAAGTAAAAAGTAAAGTAAATGATTTTCATTAAAATGCATCACATATAGACGTTGGGAGCATTTGGATTAATAGTATTAATTATTAAAATTTTCAAAAAAAATTATTATCAATTTTAATTATTATTATTAAAAAGAATGGAAAACGAACCGGGCCGGGCCTCTTTTGTCTTTCCCTTCATTCTCTTCGCCTCGGCCGGCCCAGTCGATTTTCCCTTCCTTCGGCCCAACCCTTATCTTTTCCTCCTTCCCCCCTCCCTATTGGCGCGCGCTGCAAAAAGAGCACGGAGGGAGGGGAACAAGACAGAGTGAGGATTCTGCTTCTGCTTCTGCTTCTGCTTCTTCTTCTTCGGCTGAAAAAACCAGAGCCCGCTGCCTCCTCTTCCGCGGCGATTGAATTCCAGGTGAGTTTTCCTTGGGGTTCGACCCACTTGTACCCAAGGATCCGGCTCGGCGACATCGAGGCGGTTGAACATAGCTCGATTTGCTTCGGGCTCGCCTCCTGGTCGTCGTCGCCGAGCCGGGTAGGAACCCCCACAGTTGAACGCTAATCCCACGAACCTCTTTGCCCTCCTTGTTCTGTCCTGTCTCGAGCGGGGTGAGAGTCGACTCCATTTCTTTAGTTCTGGCTCGTGCCAGATCTGAATGAGTTGGTTTTTGTGGAATCCGAACGTTGCTCGTTGATTACTTTTGACTTTGGGTGTGCGCTCGAGCCTCCGAACAAGTCAATATTTGCTCCCCAACTCGCCGCTCACCATATGTTTGAAGAAATGCCAGAACCAAATCTGTTCAAGTTAGTCTCAGATTCCGACTCGTCTAAAAGACATTGCACTTTGGTTTTGTTCAACGCAAGATTGTTCTTGATTTTTAGCGCGTCGTCTTCAGAAAGAATGGGTTGGTTATTGTTTGGGAAAATGTCACAAATAGTTCCTATATTTTCACTCAATGTCCAATTTTATCCCTGAACTTTCGATTGGCTCAATTCGGTCCCTGAACTATTGATAAAATGTCCGATCTAGTCCTTGAACTTTCGAATGGCTCAATTTGGTCCCTAAACTATTAATAAAATGTCCCGATTTAGTCTGAACTTTCGATCGGCCAGTTGGTCATTTGAACTATGATGAAATGTCCGATCTAGTCCTTCATTACTATTTTTCTTTTCTTTTTCCTTTTTCCTTTTTTTTTTTTTTTTCCTTTTTTTCCTTTTTTCCTTTTTTTCCCCTTTTTTTTTTCGCTTTCCCTCCGCCGGAGCCGGCGGAGGGCCGGCGTCCCTCGTAAGCGGGCGAGGGGCTCTCCCTCGCCGGCGTCGGTGAGGGGCTCTCCCTCGCAGATCTGGCGAGGGGCCCTCCTCGTCGGTGTCTGCGCGGGGCTCTCCCTCGCCAGATCTACGAGGGACGCCGACGAGGGGCCCTCGCCCTCGCCAGCGTCAGGCGGGGGGCCCTCACCAATCTGGTGAGGGAGCCCCTCGCCCTCGCCCTCGCCCGACGCCGGCGAGGGGCTCTCCCTCGCGACGCCGGGCGAGGACGGCCCCCTCGCCCTCGCCCGACGCCGGCAAGGGGCTCTCCCTTGTAGACGCCGGCGAGGACGGCCCCCTCGCCCGATCTGCGAGGGAGAGCCCCTCGCCGGCGTCGGGCGAGGGCTCCCTCGCAAGATCGGCGAGGGACTCGCCCGCTGCGCGCCGGGGGGTCCTCGCCGATCCGGCGAGGGGCTCCCTCGCCGGACGCCCCCCCTCCGCCGCTCCGGCAGAGGGAAAGCGAAAAAAAAAAAAAGAAAAAAAAAAAAAAAGGAAAAAAAGGAAAAAAAAGGGAGAAAAAAAAAAGGAGAAAAAAAGAAAAATAGTAACGAAGGACTAGATCGGACATTTCATCATATAGTTCAGGGACAACTTGAGCCGATCGAAAGTTCGAACTAGATCGGACATTTTATTAATAGTTTAGGGACTAAATTGAGCCATTCGAAAGTTCGGACTAGATCGGACATTTTATCAATAGTTCGAGACCAAATCGAGCCAATCGAAAGCTCATGTACGAAATGGACGTTGAGTGAAAATATAGGACTATTTCATGACATTTTCCCTTATTGTTTTAACAAAAAGTGGTCCTCGGCGTTGAAAATAGGCTCAGTTCTAGTTATGGGGCCAGCAAGTGTTGGGCTTAAGTTCTAGTTTGGTAAGCTGGGCTTTACTTAGGTTACACAAGTGTGGACTTAGTTTTGTTTGGGCTGGGTTTGTACTCTAGCGAGATGGGTTTAGCCCACGAGTGGACTTGACCAAAGAGCCCTATCTATATCCTTGGCCCAGGCTCAAGAGTCCAAGTTCAAGCCGTGTTCGGACCGAGCCTTAGGGCCCGGCGCGGGTCCCTATTTTCGGATTAAATAAAGGAAATTAAAAAATTTTAAATTCCCAAAATAATTTTATTTAAAAATTAGCTTTTTAGTAATTTTCTCTTCATATGTGTGAAAATCCTTGATGAAAATATTTTGCTCAAAATGGAACGAGCTCTTAAGGTTTTACAATATATTATTAGTAATGAATGCCAAGTGGTTGTTCGCACATCTTTATTTCGACTATAATTGAATTGCAGACCCTCAACATGTTGATTGTTAGTCAAGTTAAAAATAGTACCTTTCTTAGCAGTAGATACTCACTTTGCCTTGTAATTATTTAATACTTCATTGGTTGTTGATTGTTATTTTAATGATTTCACATCCGTATGATCATCTCATAAGTTAATGAATAAGCTTAAAATTAATCCAAATTGCCTAACAAAAATTTTCTTAAATTGAACAAGAATAGGTATCAAAAAGGCATTAGTTGATTAATTAGTGTAATTTAGTGCTCGACCTTAAATTCTCTAATTGCGTAGGAAGTGAAGTACGCTATCACATTTCACTTAATTTCTAGTTGATCCTAATAGACTAGTGGCAACTCCTTTATAGAAAATTTTAATACTGTCAATTTGAACATCTGATATCGCACAAGGTATGGGTTTGGAAGAGCTTGCATCGAAATCACGGGCTGTAAACCTATCCTTTCAATATCCCTAAACCTATGTTTGCCTCCATACCAAGGGGTAGGTCGCGACAAACTTTACCACAAATTTACCAGCATAGGAAAGAAATCCGCATCTTTTAGCGCATAATACTAGAATCTTGCCAATGCTAGAAATTTATAATCACTTACTTGAAAAACCATTAAAAAGGAAAAGGAGAAGGTGGATAACTTATTTTTTATTATTATGGTCATCACGTAGTTCGATCAAGTTTTGGCACGAGTCGAGGTCACTCTCGCTATATGTTTTGGTTGGAGCAAATACAAAAAAATGTTGTTGAGCAATTGAATTTTTTTTCCTCATATTTAAATAGTAGGAATTGATCAATTTTACGTGCATAATTTCAAATGTATAACAAGATCTTTGTAAACTTGTCGCTTTCCTCCATTCTCAAAACTAGAAATTACATAAAGGGGATTGAGCAAAATCATGGCTCAATAAGAGTGATGGTCACTACATTCTTTAAGAGCAAGCAATGGACAATGCAACATTATGTACGTACGTACGTACGTGGGTCATGACAGTAGCTCCAACATGCATTCTCAAATAATGTGTATATTCCATACATTTTCTTTCCATAATTGCATAACTCATAGCGTAACATATAAATATAATCATTCTCAGTTCCTTTTGTCAAAAATCCTATGGTCATGCTTTGTCGGATAACATAGCCCGAAAACCATATTCAGTATGGTTAAAACCAAAAAAGCTCATAGATTATGATTAAGCCCCGAAAATCAAGTCACCATGATTAAATCTCAAAATAGAACCGGTCTGTGAACATAGACACCATATCTTACTTCATAGGTTGATGATGAGAACAAAAGCTAGATCATAATCTAATATGCGTGTATATAGATATCATTAACATAGATGATAATTTCAGCTTGATAACTTCTCCGAACCACATTTGCTTGATGCCAAAATTATTCAATGCCTGTTCCAATTTTCCATAAATAGCACGCCACGAATTATTATTTTTCTAGATTTCAATAAACATGCCATGAATTAATACATAAAAGTTTCGTTCACTATAAAGAAAATGTCATGCAGCTTTTACCAAATATGGAAGTGGTAGAAGTTGCCGACCTCAATAACTCACAAAGTCAAACTATACGGAGTCAACCATTGAATCTGCCCAGTCCTAAACACAATTTAAAGCTCATTATCAGAAAATATTAAATTAATATAACAACTAGACTGTCTTGGGTGAAAAAGCACATTTTGGTAAAATTACGAAAATGCCCTCCAAATTTTGTTTTTATGTCTCATGGGCTTGACACGTATCAAATAGCTCAAAAATACTTACAAGTTAGTAAATTACTACGTATTTTCCTGGAATGCCAGAAAATAATTTTTCTCATGAAATTGACCTAAATTGAATTTTCAGAATACTTAAGAGTTTGGAATTATTTTCCAAACTAGCAGTAGAATCTCCAAATAAGTGGTATTTCGATAGCGGTTGCTCGCAACATGTGACCAGTAATGCTACCAAATCATCATCCTTGTTCAAATCGACTGTGTATTGTCACTTTTGGAGGAAGAAGGCATAATCGTTGGTAGGGGCAACATAAAGCTGGGCAATCTGATCATCAAAGATGTCTTTCTTGTAAAGGGACTCAACCCACGAAGGCTTCGGGATAAGTTTCGAAGAAGGTAAATGTATCGGAGACATTTTCCTTGGGGTTCGATCCACTTGTACCCAAGGATCCGGCTCGGCGACATCGAGGCGGCTGAACATAGCTCGATTCGCTTCGGGCTCACCTCCTGGTCGTCGTCGCCGACCGGGTAGGAACCCCCACGGTTGAACGCTAATTCCACGAACCTCTTTGCCCGCCTTGTTCTGTCCTGTCTCGAGCGAGGTGAGAGTCAACTCCATTTCTTTAGTTCTGGCTCGTGCCAGATCTGAATGAGTTGGTTTTTGTGGAATCCGAACGTTGCTCGTTGATTACTTTTCAGTTTGGGTGTGCGCTCGAGCCTCCGAACAAGTCAATATTTGCTCCCCAACTCGCTGCTCGCCATATGTTTGAAGAAATGCCCGAACCAAATCTGTTCAAGTTAGTCTCAGATTCCAACTTGTCTAAAAGACATTGCAATTTGGTTTTGTTCAGCGCAAGGTTGTTCTTGATTATTAGGCTATGCATGGTAACATTTCTTGGCCGAGGAACAATTTCTTTTCAGAAATAGTTCTTTTCTATTTCTATTATGGGGAACAATTTTTATATAAAAAAACCGGTTTGGTAACTACACAAAATTTTTACTCTAGAAATAAAAAAAAGAATAGAAATGCGTTTGGTAAAAAATAGTTTCTTTTTTATATTTATTTGTTTTTTTTTTTTTTTTTTTTTGTAGACGGTGGCGTCCGGCGGCGACCGGCGGCGTCCGACAGCGACGACAACCGGCGGCGGCGGCGGTGGTCGGTCGGCCTTCGGTGGCAGCGGCAGCAACGGTCGGCCGGCGGCCACCGGCGGCGGCGACGATCGGTCGGCCTCCGGCGGTCGGCGGCCACCGGTGGCAGGCGGTGGTCAACGGCGGTCAATGGCGATTAGCAAGAGAAGAATAAAAGAAAAAAAATTCACTTATTTCTTAAACTTGTTCCCGAACAAGAAATAACTTTTTTACTTCTCATTTCTATTCCAAAACCATTCCGGGCTAACTTTTTGTTCCTAGGAACAAAAAACTAAGTTGCCGTTATCAAACAGGTTTCTATTCTTTTTTTGTTCCAGGAAAGAGAAGAATAGAAATTCTTGGGCTAGGGAAGGTTACCATGCGTAGCCTTAGTGCATCATCTTCATCAAAGAATGGGCTGGTTATTGTTTTAACAAAAAGTGGTCGCGGGCGTTGAAAATAGGCTGAGTTCTGGTTATGGAGCCAGCGAGTGTTGGGCTTAAGTTCTAGTTTGGTAAGCTGGGTTTTGTTTGGGCTAGGTTTGTACTCGAGCGAGTTGGGTTTAGCCGACGAGTGCAGTTGACCGGAGAGCCCAATCTATATTCTTGGCCCAGGCCCGAGAGTCCAAGTTCAACCCGTGTTCGGACCGGGCTCCCTATTTTCGGATTAAATTTTTTAAATGAAATTTAAAAATTTAAAATTTCAAAAACGATTTTATTTAAAAATTAGCTTTTTAGTAATTTTCTCTTAAAATGTGCAAAAATCCTTGATGAAAATATTTTGCTCAAAATGGAACGAGCTCTTAAGGTTTTACAATAGGGTTCGAATGCCAAGTGGTTGTTCGCACATCTTTATTTCGACTATAATTGAATTGCAGACCCTCAACACGTTGATTGTTAGTCTAGTTAAAAATGGTACCTTTCTTAGCGTTAGATACTTGTTTTGCTTTGCAATTTATTTATCACTTCATTGGTTGTTGATTGTTATTTTAATGAATGTCCATCCATATAATCATCTCATATGTTAGTGAATAAGTTTAAAATCAATCCAAATTGCCTGACAAAACTTTTCTTGAATTGAACAAGAATATGTACCAAAAGGGCATTAGTTGATTAATTAGTGTAATCTAGTTCTCGACCTTAAATTCTCTAGTTGCGTAGGAAGTAAAGTACGCTCTCACACTTCACTTGGTTTCTAACCGATCCTAATAGATTAGTGGCAACTCCTTTATAGAAAATTTAATACTGTAATTTGAACATCTAATGTTGCACAAGGTATAGGTTTGGAAGAGCCTGCATCTAAATCATGGGTTGCAAACCCGTCTTTTAGGTAATATCCCTAAACCTATGTTTACCTCCATACCGAGAGGTAGGTCGTGACAAACTTTACCACAAATTTATCGGCATAGGAAAGAAATCCGTATCTTTTAGCACATAATACTAGAATCTTGCAAATGCTAGAAATTTATAATCACTAACTTGAAAAACCATTAAAAAGGAAAAGGAGAAGGTGGATAACTCTTTTTTTTTCTTTTTTTTTTAATGGTCATCACGTAGTTCGATCAAGTTTTGGCATGAGTCGAGGTCACTCTCGCTATATGTTTTGGTTGGAGCAAATACAAAAAAATGTTGTTGAGCAATTGATTTTTTTTTCCTCATATTTAAAAATAGGAATTGATCAATTTTACGTGCATAATTTCGAATGTATAACAAGATCTTTGTAAACTTGTCGCTTTCCTCCATTCTCAAAACTAGAAATTACATAACGGGGATTGAGCAAAATCATGTCTCAATAAGAGGGATGGTCACTACATTCTATAAGAGCAAGCAATGGACAATGCAACATTATGTATGTATGTATGTGCATCATGACAATAGCTCCAACATGCATTCTCAAATAATGTGTATATTCCATACATTTTCTTTCCATAATTGCATAACTCATAGCGTAACATATAAATATAATCATTCTCAATCCCTCAGGTCAAAAATCCTATGGTCATGCTTTGTTGGATAACATAACCCGAAAACCATATCTGGTATGGTTAAAACCAAAAAAGCTCATAGATTATGATTAAGCCCCGAAAATCAAGTCACCATGATTTAATCTCAAAATAGAACCGGTCTGTGAACATAGACACCGGATCTCACTGCATAGGTTGATGATGAGCACAAAAGCTAGATCATAATCCAATATGCGTGCACATAGATATCATTAACATAGATGATAATTTCAGCTTGATAATTTCTCCGATCCACATTTACTTGATGCCAAAATTATTCAATGCCTGTTCCAATTTTCCATAAATAGAACGCCATGAATTATTCTTTTTCTAGATTTCAATAATCATGCCATGAATTAATACATAAAAGTTTCGTTCACTATAAAGAAAATGTCATGCTGCTTTTACCAAATATGGAAGTGGTAGAAGTCGCCTACCTCAATAACTCACAAAGTCAAACTATACGGAGTCAACCATTGAATCTGCCTTGTCCTAAACACAATTTAAAGCTCATTATCAGAAGATATTAACTTAATATAACAACTAGACTGTATTGGGGAAAAAGCCTGTTTCGGTAAAATTATGAAAATGCCCTCCGAGGTTCGGTCTTAGGTTTTGTGGGCTCGACACATATCAAATAGCTCAAAAATACTTACAAGTTAGTAAATTACCACATATTTTGCCGGAATGTCAGAAAATAATTTTTCTCATGAAATTGACCTAAAATTGAATTTTCGGAATACTTAAGAGTTTGGAATTATTTTCCGAACTAGCAATAGAATCTTCAAATAAGTGGTATTTCGATAGCAGTTGCTTGCGACACATTACCGGTGATGCTACCAAATTCATAAGCCTCGTTCAAAATGATAGTGTATTCTCACCTTTGGAGGAAAAGGTAAAGACATAATTATTGGTAGAGGCAACATAAAGCTGGGCAATCTGATCATCAAAGATGTCTCTCTCTCGTAAAGGGACTTAACCCACGAAGACTTCAGGATAAGTTTCGAAGAAGGTAAATGTATCGGGATAAGTAAATACAAATTTCAATCATTTCCTTCTCTCTAGGCTTTCTCTGTTGTACATATAGACAGGACTTGTATCTGAATGACTAGATATATCTTTGTATCCTGGAAAGATGAATATCCTCATGCCAATATCTTGTTACAGCGACTCGCCAGCTTTATTGAAGTATAGGTATCAAAAAAGTCATTTGCTCTTTTAACATCCATGTAGAACAGTTTTACAGGGTTCAAGCTGGCATACAATCGCCAGAAGGGATCGCCAGAACATGAGGAATATTGTGAAGATGAGGTGATTTTTTGAAGTTTCAAAGGAGGTGTCTGTTCTGTTTCATGATTGCAAAGTGTATTAATGCTTGGTCAATTGTCTACTCTTGATGGGTATTAACCAATGTATGTAATTTCTGGAATTGTGCTCATAAGCAATTAAATCCTCTTCAACAGGGAGATGGTTAATCATTCAAGTAAATTATTCTGGAAACTGGATAACTTTCTCCATGTTTTTGCTGCTTAGAAAGGGATTGCCCGTGAAAATGCTGCCTTCAACTCCTCCAAAGAAAATGCCATGTTTCTTCTTCTTCTTCTTCTTCTCTCTCTCTCTCTCTCTCTCTCTCTCGTATTTATAGTACTCTAGCATTCATTTTTTTCTACAAGCTTTGTGCCTTTTGCTATGCAGATTTAACAATCAAATAGATTCTTGTATTTTAGGCGGATTTCATTTCTGCATTATTTCTTTCTCCGTTTCATTAGATGTGTGTTTTCCATTCATAATTTTCTATTGGTTTTTTGCTTCCGATATGGCAATATGCTCAAACTTGACAATTTTTGCCTTAAAGGCTTACTTATTTATCATCCCAAGATCTACTGTAAAAATAAATTTCTCTGTTTGGTGCTACCTTTTTAAATAGTAAATTGATTCCCGGGAATGGTAATAGTAATGTGCTCGAATATTTGGTTCACTGTGGAGAAGGTGTTCTCTGGAGGATTGGATGGATAAGCTCCTACCTGATACCGATATATCACAATATGCTAGGTAGCAAACTTTCTCAAGCTTGAAGCTGCTGGGACGTAATGTAGGGGCCTGTCTGATAAATCCTCATTACTTCATTATTATCTTCCCTTGAACCGAGATTGTTGCATGACAGACATGAGGGTAATGGTACTAGTATATGTTTTCCTATATTTTGCAGATTTTCATGCGGTACATCAGCAGAGCTCAGATGCAAATTCGATTGCCACTGGTGCAGTTCCACTGCTAACACCACAACCTGTAGCTGATGTTTTTAATGGTGTTGCAAGTCCATCAATATTGTCATAGCAGAGCAATGATCCATCCTACGACAATCTGAACTTGGATATGCAAGACTTGGGCATAGTGATCCTGCTGATCTTGGCATTGACAAATCTGAACGTGAGCTGGCCTATCCAAAAGCAGGTTTGGAGTACGGACTCTTAAATAGAAAGTCCATTTTGGACAACATGGAAAGATTTTGCTCACTTGAAGTATGCAACAGAGGTGTAAACAGCATGGTGAGTGGCAGAGGAGCCCCATTGCAAACAATACTATGTACAATCCCGAATTTCCTGACGCGCAACATTCTGCTGCCGCAAGGTTACAGTTTCCCAAGGGTCTTAGCTGTCCCTCTTCCGTCAGAAGAAGGGCCTAAGTTGAACAGAGTTCTTACAACTGCACAAGAGAGTTTATCTACAGCAAAAACAGACATGGAAGATCTCATAGCCAGGTTGAATCAAGAGATTGCTTTAAGACAATTCTTAACAACAAAAGTATGTTCTTTCCTATTGGAGAAAATGTCAAGTCTTGTGTCAACCCATCATCTCCGATCAAGAGAAATGTTTGCTGCCTCTCCACCATTTTGTATTTCGAGATTTGTGCCATCCAGAATTTCAGCTTCTATGCAGTAAATTACTGGTATTTCTTTCCCCAGCTGGTCCCTGCGAACTTCTCCCTGTAGTTTGAACATATGCCAGTAGTCATTTTGATAGTATATGCAGGACTAATCAGACGAACTCGAAGGATGAAAGGCAGTATGGATCTATTTGATGAATACTTCACATGTGTAGCCCTTGGAAGTGGCAGTATTCAAATTTGTTATATTTTCCGTGTTGTTGGGCTTTTATATAGATGCTTAATCTGTCATGGGTCGTTCTGGTTGTCATATCCCCATCTTGAGACCATTACATGGTTAAGAGACTGTCATTACCTAGTTACGCGTCGACTTTTCTGACTTCTGCCACATACTCGTGTTCATTCACGTGTCACTGTTTTAGATGATGCAACTAAATTCATATAGATTGTGTCTTGAAGGTCAAAGATCTTGAAGTGAAACTTGATTACCATGAGAAAAATTGAGGAAGATGCTAACAGTCTAATTCATCGACAATGCAACATCGAGGAAACAAGCCAATTCAGTAATTTATTGTGCTTTAAAGTGATAAAAAAGGATGAAGATGTTGAAGAAGTCGGTAATTCACACTGTATCTTGCGAAATGTATTCTTTGATTAACATTTCCTCTAGAATTAGAACGGTTTGTTCATATCAAACAGCGACACTCCATGACTCCGACATTTCAAGAAGTGGTATTTTTGGATGTCCACACTTCTAAGAGTTTATATACATAGGAAATAGGTTTTATTAATGGATTTTAGCTTTATGACTTCCTTTGGGTATTTGTAATCATCTTACTTCCTCTGTTTAGTTGTAGAACCTTGGACAATTTCTTTTACATCACTGAGAATCCAGCACATGTAGCCTGTGTTCTTTTAGGTCTTTAAATTCCGACTAAACCAAGTACAAATCCTTGATTGACATCATCGATGATGATTTCCATGAGTATCAATATATGTGTTGCAGATGCAAGAAGAGAAATGACTTGCTTACTTCAATCCAATGAAGCCGATCTTGTTCTCAAATGATCCCTGATGAGCATGTTCGTCCTGAAATATGGCCATGAACAAATCGATAAAGGCACATGCGACATCCGTGAGCAGAACTAGAAAGTACAATAATAGTTTCTTTGCACTCTGCACTGCTTTCAGTTTCAAACGGCACGAACAAGATAATACACAGAAGATATTCTCAGATTTTTCAACAACCCAGAGAATGGAATCAACTTTGTCTCGGCAACCGCAAAGTTCCCCTAAGCAATTTATAGTGAATGGGAACAACCATTATTACCTCAACTAGTACTTGTTAGAATAATTAAATATTAAACCACGATTTCATCTAATAGCTTAAGCTTTTAAAACAGTTGGTAGTAATACTACACAAAATCTCACCTGGTATTAGAGCTAGAGGTATTTAGTTCAAATCTCTCCAAGTCTCATTTGCCTCCGCAGTTAAATATGCCTAAAAAGACAAGCCAAGCGTCAAGGGAGTGCTTGAATAATTAAATATTAAACTACATAAATATCTTACGGTTTAAATTTTTTGAATAGTTGGCAATGGTGCCACACAAAATCTCACAACACTTCTAAAGCCATCATCCTATTTACAAAACACCTTATAATTCCGAAAATAACGTGACTATCTAATCCATGGATCATATTGAGAGCTTCCTTTTTCCCTTTCTTTAGAAATTCAAGAATATTACAAAAGCGATTGGTGCTTTATTTATTTGTAAGACTGACAATGCACATGCATGCATGCTTAAAACCGAATATTTCTAACAGTTACAAATAATAAATACAGAGGAATAAGAAACCAAAGGAATTTTTACCAACCGTAAGAGGATGAGATGTTTTATTCTTTCTAGAGTTGGTTGAAGATATCGCCTTCTCCATTTCTGCAATTATCCTTATATTCTTCGTAAGTGCCAAAAAGTATTCAAAATCCACTGTACACGTGTCTGGAATATGTAGATCAAGCAACTTTTCCTGTGGAAAACCGGTGAGATGCAAACGCCGCAGCTCCTTAAATTTTGATAAATCAGGCAACCTTTCCAGTGGAATACCCGGGAGACTCAAATGCTACACCTTGTTTAATTTTGATAAATCAGGCAACCTTTCTGAAAAACTGCATTTGCAAATACGCAACTCCTCTAGCAATTCCAATTTCTCCACACCTCGAATCTCCATTAGCGCAGGGCAATAACTCGTTATGAATCGTTGGAGCCCCTTTAAGCCTGATATAGTAAGCCTCCTGAGCAATTCATCTCCATAAAATCCCAACACATGCAGTTTTTCCAGTTGTTGTCCAAGTACATCATCAAATTTGACCTTCCTTAGCTGACAATAAAAAAACCACAAACTAGACAGATTTTTCAAGTTGGAAAACAGTGACCTTTTCATGGGTGACTTCACATGATTAAGATTCAATGCTTCAAGACTGGATGGAAGCCCCTTGAGAGATTGAAGGCCAACACAAGCTATATTAAGAATCCGAAGACAAGAAAGAGTAGCCAAATTAATTCGGGATAATTTGACGTCTCCAATACGAAGGGTCAATTCCTCTAGACAATATAACCCCTCGATCCACTTTATATTCGGGGCTCCTTGTTTGAATTCTGGCAACCGAGGAGTGCTGTCCTCTATATGAAGAGCGACTAAGTTAGATAGGTATGAGAGGTCAAGGGCTGTCCACAATAAACGAAATGAGAACTTTAACTCCTTCAAACTCACAGGGAGCTCTGGCAACTGTTCAAGTTCATGATATTGATCCAAACAAAGTTGTTGGAGATGAGAAAGCTTATTCATAGTTGCTGTCAATCTCCTAATCTTGCTCTTTGATAGCTGTAGCTCCCTAAGAAAAGATAGACCCTCAATTTTGCTAGGAATTTCTCCCTCCATATTTCCACAATAGCTAGCATTCAAAACTTTAAGATTCTTTAGCATCCATATGGCATTTCGTAGCTCTCTAATCGCATTATAAGTTAAACCTAAAATCTCCAATTGTTTGAGCTTTCCAATAGAAGTAGGTAACTTTGTAATCTTTGTGTTGTTCAAATCTAGCACTAGCAAAGATTCTAGCCCTCCTATTTCCTTCGGTAGCTTCTTTATAGGAGTCTCAGACATGATCATCTTCCTCAACTTTTTAAGATTCCCAATAGAAGCAGGTAATTTTCTAATGTGTGTTCTGGTCAAATCTAGCTCAAGCAAAGACTCCAATCCTCCTATTGTCTTTGGTAGCTTCACTATCCAACTGTTTGTAAGTGTCATTGTCCTCAACATTCTAAGATCTCCAACGGAGTTTGAAAGTTTAGGCAAATCAGAATTCGTCAAAGACAATTCCGTTAGACTCGTCATCTCTCCAATGGAATGTGGAAGTTCTTGAATGGACATCCCTTCTATTATTAGCGTTGATAGGGATTTTAGACTACCAAATATAGAAGGTTTTGGAAAAAGGTCGTCACAAAGGGTCACAGTTTCCCAAGAGCAGATTTTTAAGTACTCCAGGTGCTCTAGTTGAGAGAGAGAGCCATTAGTCACTAGCAAGCTTGCATACGATTCAATAGCCAATCTCTTCAAATTTGAGCCTTTCGAGAAGTCGGGAATCCTTTTTACACTTGAGCCAAAATAGATCTCTATAAATTTCAAGTTCTCACTCACCTAAAAAACCAAATCAAGAATTAGCCAATTTGAGAATTGATAAGTTTGAATAGCTAGACAAATGTGAGAAAAAAGTAAACTACACGATATGATGTTTGTACCAAGCATGACTTCCATCCGGCCCAATCTTTGCTAATATCACTCTCCCTAAGCAAGAGCACAACTAACTTCTCAAGGCACAAATTCGTTGCACTTAAATCCAAAGGGCAATCAATCCAAGTTAACCATGTTAACTTTGAGAGAAGATTTTGGAAGTTCCCAACAAAGTTTCCGCCCTCTAATTCCAAGAATCTTAGATTAGGCAACTTTGCAAATTGTTCACTCATGAAAGTTTTCTCTTTGGAGAGTCCTGTTAGTTTGAGTGCTATGACTTTCTCTGTTCCCTGGTGATAGGAAAAGCATAAGTGAACATTTGAACCGGATAACAAAGAAGGTGTTGTACAAGTTTAAGGAGCTTGATTATGTTTAGTGTAATAACACACACATCATCGGTTCATACAAATCTAAATTGAGAAAAGAACAAGAAAGAAGTTCATACAATTGAAATGAATGGTTTATGCTTTATAAAGCAAAATAATATTCCCAATCTATCAGTTTAAGCTCTATCACCAAATGATAGCAAAAAATTTAATATCGCTGAGCAAAACCATTTGACTGCCGCTATATTTAATTTAATTTTTTTTTTTTTGCAACAAGAAAAATCTGCAATGGTTTTGCAATTTTGAAAAAAGTTGCGAGATCAAATTAAAAAAAGTCTCTTTAGTCTATAACCCCATTACGACTCCATGCACCGAAATCTACTTGGTCTGGAGTGTGTGGAAGCTCGATTTACTCTAGAGCGTCCCCTACAAGTTTTCCTTTGAGTTTTATTGCAGGATGAGGACAAGAGCTAACAAGTCTTACTTGTTTTAGGACTCGTTGCCGATTCCACAGAATAAAAGAGCAATGTCAAAAAGGGATCTGCTTTCATAATAGTAAAGATATTCAACCAACCTCATAAAAGTCTTTCATAAATTGTTTGAAAGCTCTATCGGGCTATACACAAAAGATTGCATACTGCAATCAATTACAAAATTTATTATTAAACTTTAGGTAAAGGGTCTCATTGTAGAGTAATGTTGCTAACGATTTCCAACTTAGCAAAAAGGATTAAAATCAGCCTTAAATAGCTTTGATAGCCTAGGGAGTCGCAATATGGATTTGCTTTGATATAATTTTTTGAACAACCTTGTATTTAAATGTATTCCTGAAGTGTTTGCTACTAATAACTTTCCCATTATAACCTTTGAGATATGATACGTATACAAACCTTTTTCTTCTTTTCTTTGCCAAAGTAAATGTTAAACAAAAGAATATACCAGAAAGAAACTAACTCCACAACCTTTGAAAAATGCATAGTTGATTTTTTCCTAAAGAAAATATTAAGGTGATAATAGCTTACCTGTTGCATGTGAACCACATTAAAGGCAATCTCGGGCTCCCACAACCTACTACGATTCCCTGGAAAATCGTTTTCGCACTGAACAATGTCTCTTCCAAGATCTCTAAGTTGATCATGCATCCATAATGTATCATCCTCTGTTATCTTTAGCAAAGACATACGAGTAAGGATATGTAGTTCGCTCTCTGGAAAAAAGTTGGAAGCTTGCCACATATAGTATGGGTGGAGTCTCTTTTTTTCCAATGAAGAAACATGCAATATCAAGAAAGATCTGTCTCTGATGAGTCTGTAACATGTCATAACTTATTCTTAATTTATTGAGGACTTCTTGGTTGGGCACAAAATTTAACTTCTCCAAAATGTCTTCCCAAAACGTTTTGCTCTCGCCATAAAGTGAGGAACCAATAACCTTGAGAATTAAAGGAAGTCCACCTATTTTGGTAGTAAATTGCCTTGAGATATCAACAAAGTCATGTGGTGGGAAATCCTCGCCAAAGGCACATCTACTAAAAAGCTGAAAAGCATGGAAAGAATCCATTTCTTTCATTTCATAGATCTCAAACTTTTGAGAATGTGCTTGGAAACCACTCTCTCTATCCTTCTCTTTGATTGGCAAAAAGTTGATGTCCCTCGTTGTAATGATGATTCTACTTCCTAGACCAAACCAATCACTCTTTTCAGCTAGCTTAGAGAGTTGATCCCTATTATTCACATCATCGAGAACAAGGAGAACTTTCTTATCACGTAACCTTTCGCTAATTGTGTTAATCCCTACATGAACAGAATTGTGGATGTCTAGAGATCTGTCTTGGAGAATATCTATTAACAACTGTTTTTGTACGTCAACAATTCTACCTTGTTGTGTAGATTCGCGAATGTTTGAAAGGAAGCTACAACCTTGAAATTGACTGGAGATTTTATTAAAGACAGCACTTGCGAGAGTTGTCTTACCGATACCGCCCATTCCATGGATGACCAAGTAGCGAACATCACGAGAACCTTTGTTTAACTTGTCCATGATAGCTTCAACACCATCATGAATCCCAGTTAAATAATCAAGCAAATTTATTGTTCTTTTCTTCAGCTTGGTCAAAACCTCTTCAACAATAGTGTTGATGATTTCACCTTGGCTGCCACATTGACATGAGAGTCTTAGCATGAAACATATGGCAAATGAATTCTCGAGTTGAGGAATATTATAGACACGAAACTAATCGGATTTTTTAATGGGCGAGGTTTTACCGAATGGAAGTTCACTTTCTTTAGTAAAAGGAAATCGCGCCTGATAAAAATTAGATCATTCTCTATTTGGATGAATGATTCGGGAATAGAAGATAATAATTACTAGTAAAAAAAAAATGAAAGAAAATGGATAAACCAATATACTGTGATCGATGGGAGTAATTGAAACAGAAAAAAAATGGGAGAAATTCTATTCCTTATTATAATCTCACTTTTTATTGCTTGGGAAAAAAAAATGAACAAAAGCAAATTTGAAAGTCATACTCTTAACGTTTGTCCTTCACGGCCCATCCGCTAATTCTTGCGACCTTGGTCAAAGCTTCCTTCCATTGCCGAACCTCATCAGGGCCGAACTTCTTTTCATGCTTCTCCAAAACATCGAGGTACAATGGAGTCTTGAGCTTTACATCATCAGGATCTACGTCATAGATAATGGGTATGATCACTTTGTAATTCACTTTGCTTGAGCACTCCAGCATGTGCGTGAGCTCGCGAAGACACCACTTACTAGATACGTATTTCCTAAAGAAGATGGGCAAGTATATTTTGGAAGATTCAATGGCACATAGAAGTTCGCCTCCAATCTTTTTACCCTTTCGGATCTTTTCTTCGTCTCTAAAAACGCGAATCCCAACTTTGACTAAGGAGTGATAAAGGCAATCGGTGAAGTTGAGGCGAGTATCGGGGCCTCTAAAACTCAAAAACACCTCGAATTCGGCCCCTAATGACGAATTGCCATCATCGATGCAAGCGGACATGGTCGCTGCGTCAGGTGAGTCCCTCTTTCTCTTCATTCTCCTTCAGCAGGACAAAATCTTCACCGGGTTTGATCGCAACGAAACGTGCAGTCCTTTCTGGATCTGATCTGGGATTTCTCAACGGGAATCAGCAAAGTGCCAGAGGCAGGAGAATTGCAATGCTGTTTCGCTTTCTTTCTCGGATTTGTTTGCTTTTCCCTCGGCACCGAAAGGAAATAGAATGGCGATGACTTTGGTAAGTCTAGCCTTTCTCGGATTTGTTTGCTTTTTTCTCGGCACCGAAAGGAAATAGAATGGCGACGACTTTGGTAAGTCTAGCCAATGGAAGTCTTCCTAAGTGGCGGGGTCCAACTTTGTCACGTTATGATGGCAATAAACGATGTTGCTTTGAACTGTTCCTTCTAGCATCAGTGTATATTATACCTCGGTATTAGTGATTGTGAGTTTTTTGCTTTTCAGTATGGTAACCTTCCTCCTCCTTCGTAGAATTGAACAAACTTAACCCAGTATTCCACGGATAATCTGCGAGGTCACAGACATGAAGCCTTGTATGCTATTGTGTTCAACTCTATATTCTTCTTACGAGTACTATATGCTCCACATTTTTCCTGATCATCTCTTATCCCTTACTTTTAATTGTTTTCTACTTTGAACTCGAGTCTTGATCTTTTAATATCTCTTCATTGAAACATCCAAAAGCCTTTGTTTTAAGTGACTAATTTAAAAGGCTAAAAACAAATTGAAAAATTGCCGATTTCAATTTGCTGCAAATTCGTGAATGGATATATGTAGACCATTTCGAGTACTTCCTATGTTGACTGTTTACGATGAACACAATGAATAAATTCACATTTCTCTTGCTTGTACCTCTTCAATCATACCAATTGGGGCATTCCTGGCGTTGGTTTATTCAGCAGACTGGGTAAAGTTTATATGGAGGTGTTAAAATGAATTGGCAGTATATACAATATATTCTATGATTCCAACAACCCCAGGGCATTCAGTCAATACCGCCCATTGGAGCTGCTATGAACATGGAAATGATCTATTGCATTGTTTCGCAAGCATATGAAAAGAAGATTCTACCTAGACCTTTCTCGCATATTGTAAAGCTGGAAAGGGCCATAAAGTCATGCAACCTTGGGCACTCGTAAACTTTAAGATGACAAGACGATCACATTTCCATGTCAAATACATTGGGTAATTCTTCAAGATTCTCCACCATACCTATGGCTTTTGGTGGCCCTCTTACTTAGTCGAGGTTAAATATGTAACCTGCAACATTTTAAGATTTTGAATGGAACTTGGAAATCCTACAGTTCGTGTTGGACAGGAATGAATTAATTAGTGACTTCAACTGTCCGAGTCTGGAAGCTTTCTAAGCTAAGGAACAACTGGTGCAAATTCTTCAGGCATGCTAGTTCGTAGAATGTATATTTGAGTTGATGAAGACTTTGGACTGCCAAGGAAATTTGGTGCTAATCAAGTTGCTTTACATTGACGCGAGTGCCTGAGCCTCCGAAAGCTAAAGACGCGGCATTTGCTTGCTTTTCCTCCTTCACACCGAAAGAAAAAGAAGAGCAACGACTTCGACTAAAGCCATCCAAGTCTTCCAAAGGAGTAAAGTTTCCAGCTTTATGGAAAGAGGAAGCGCACTTCCACACAAGTTCCATTCATTTTCTTGGAATTCCATATGTCTACAGGGTCCACCCACCGCCCTATCATAATTGAAAACACGTCTAACATTATTGAGCATTCCTACATTGTCGTGACTTAAAATCATGGCAAAAGTTATCGGGCCCATTCAGACAATTGACAATTAACGATGGAAATCAACTTTTAAGGAAAATGTTTATGCAATGATTGTTTATTGTGTTCCTTCTCTTATTATTTATTTTTTTAGTAATTTCATCATAGATTTTGCGATAATGAAATGTTTTGATGAATTCAACATGCAGAGAGATGCCTAATCAGAGAGTATTATAGACTACAATTTCAGACAAAAGTTTGGACAATTTAGAAGGATAGGCAAGATTTGAGAAATAAATAGCTAGGACTCAACAGGGGGACTATCCTCGCTATAGTTGCCTAACAGTAACTTCTGGACAATCAAATTTATCGTAGAACTGTAATTCAATTTTAGACTTTTTTATTTGGCCAATTTAATCCTAAAATTTTTTGTGTAATTTCAATGTAGTTCTCCTACAAATTTGGGTCAGAAAATGCTAATGTAGCAGTCCAGTCTTTGATGGATATCCTATGTGGCAAAGTTGGCGTGAGTAATTTTTCTCTTCTATTTCCCTTTTTTTCCTTTCTTTCATTTTATTTGTTCTTTTGTGGTACTGTTCACGTTCTCCAGCACCTTGTCCAGCTGGAAGCTAATCTCTGCAGCACTTACTCCAGCCGGCGAAGCCATGTCCGTAGCTCTCTCTGGTCAGTCCCGTCTCGGGTGCGGCGTCGACGAGGACGAGGGACAAGTTGCAATTGGGTCAGGCAAGGTCCACGCCTCGGCTCGAGGGTTTCGTTGCCTTAAATCTGCGCCGATGGAAGGTCTAGACGGGTCAGCGGCAGCCTACCAGGCCGGCACAAGCGTCGAGGGCCGTTGTCGACCCTGCCCGAGTGTTGCAAAGGCGGGGATGGGATATGGGGGGATTTAGCACCAAAAAAATCAGAGGTGGACACTGATGGACAGAAAGACCGGCATCTAAGGTTCCATCTTTAAAGAAAAAAAAAAGATTTCTCAAATTTCAAATGAATGGATTTAGGATGATTGGGGCCATTGATATACATCCTAGAACATTGCAAGATACTAGGTAGACATTCATCCGCGCTGCAACCACATATGCAGAGACGATAATATGAATCCAGGATTTCCACTTCATTTTTCAGGGAAGAAAACAGCAATGCGTGACTAGGTTCATCTTGAGACTACTTCAAAACGTATCTGCAACAACCGAAATTGCAATTGTTAGCAATAATGGAATCAATAATGCGGATATTCTTAATAAAAGAATCTTAGATCTTTATGATTTATTTACGACAAGAAAGATTAAAGTGTACCTTCATCCATAACAATAACCTTAAGAAAGTAATATCGTCGAGTTTTTTTATTGTCGTAGAAATAGCAAAAATGAAGAAATCTAGTTCCTCTACCTTAAGTCACTTTTTCTTAACTTATTTAATATCATTGGGAGATAGAATACAACTTTTCATTTTATGTACAGGTGGAGAGAGGACTAGACTCCATTTATAAGCTATTAATAGATACTTTCAATAAGTGTCTTTAATCAAAGTACATAGAATATTCTATCTTCATAAAAGTGGCAACTTCTTATATTCTATCTTCACAAAAGTTGCAACTTTTCATATGATATCTTCATAAAAATTGCAACTTTTCATAGCCAATATATTTTTAGCATTTAAATAATCATTAAATCATTAAAATATCATGTGGGCTGTAATTATTCTTATAGCAATTAGGCGGATGCGAGGGCAACAAAACTGAAGGACCGATAGAGAAGATCAACATTAGAGAAGAATGAAAGAATGGGAAAACAAAACAAAACAAAACAAAAATTAAGAAAATAAACTCAAAATTATGTTGTTTCACTTAAGTTTTTGGATGTTAAACGTTGACCTTGTCACGCAGAACCACCAGAGATAATTAGATTGTCACATCAGTATCTTCTAGTCAAAATTAGCCGAATTAACTATATTAAAAAATTATTAAAAGTTTTAGAACTAAATTAACTAAATTAAAAATTTTACGATTGAATTGATAGTCATATCATAAATATAAAATTGATTGAGTAATTTTTTCTTAATTAGATGACTACAATTAACGTTGTAGATCAATTTTTACGGGAAGAATGTTTCAACAAATGATTATTTATTGTCGTACTTTTCTTGTTAAGTTATTCTTTTAGGCCACTTTTTTGGAGTTTACGACAATGAATGACAAGTATATCCTTCAGGTGTGTTTTATTTATTTGCTCGCTAAATTTAGAAGATCAACTTTTAAGTTTGATAAATTCAATGTGCAGAGAGGGATCCTTAATCGGAGGGTGTTTGGACTATGATTTTGGCCACGCGTTTGAACATTTTAGAAGAATCAAGAAGATTTGAGAAACAGGCAACTAGGATTCAGTAGGGGACCGTTCTCTCTAGAGTTGCCTGTCAGCAACTTTTGAACCATGAGTAAAGTAGTTCTCCTCTCTTCTTTTACAAGCTCACAACGGCTTGGGTATTTATTGACCTTACAACTTGCATGTGATGGGATAGACCAATTTTTGCAGCAGTTCATAACATCATATGGTCACTTTCTTGAGGTTCAATGCCGCACCCCAAAATCTGTACCTAGAATTTAGGGGAATGACCGACCATCCTTCATAAAATAAAGGATGGAGCCTTTAACCAAAATAAATCATCATACGAAAAGATATTAACTGGATAGAATCTTGCATTAATAGAAATTAATCCTTTAAGCCCACTCTAATAAGATTTATTCTTCTTCTTTTTTTGTCAGTCTTACTCCTCAGTCACTTCTGTTAAAAATCCTACGGTCATGCTTCACTAGGTAACATGATCCATACTGGTTGTGGTTAAGCCTAAAAAAACACATCGGTTGTAATTAAGACTCCAATTGTTTCATGAAAAATAGTTTCCAGCATTTGGATCACTTAAGAAAATGAGTTAATAGAAAATATTTTCCTTTTCAATGGAAAATGTTTTTTTAGTCAATGAAAATTCTATACTTAAAATTCATGAAAATGATTTTCTATTTAAAAAATCATTTTATAGAATATGATTAGATATCGGTCCTTAAATTGGGAACTCTGTGTTTTGGTATAGGAATCCTAACGGCCAACACTTGTTCCTAGGCCCTTGGCAACAAACCTAGGTCTAGAAACCGGGACTGGATCCACCATGGTCCATCGAGTCCAAGGCCAGCACCATTGAGGCCAGGTTTGGAACCTCAATGTTCGAGCCCAGGTCCACAGAGGTTGGGCTTGGGATACGAGCGGTGGTAGCTTGGCCTAGGACTCTAATACTGTTGCCCAACACCGTGTTTCAAGTCCACAAAGGGCTGGTCTCGATACCCTGAGGCTCGTGTCCGGGTACTTATTACCTAGGCATGGGCGCTCTGAGGCCGACTTCAAGCCCACAGCGCCCGGGCCTAAGACGCTGCGCCTAACATGGATAATATTTATAGCGTCCAGACTCTTCCAAGCAACCTCTTGCGATGCCTAGGTTATCCAGCGCCAGGTCCAAATTGTCACAAATAGCATACCACAAAAATAATTTTGTTTTCCTATATTTCAAAATACATGCCACGAATGAACACATGTGAGTTTGGTTCCCGATGAAATGTCATGCAATTTTTACGGAACACACAAGTGATAAAAGCTACTTACCTCGATAACCTCCCAAATTTGAGTCAAATAATACGGAGTCAACCGAACATATTTTAAGGCCCATTTCGGAATATATTACCTCAATTGCAACAACCAGACACTGTCTTGGGCCAAAATGCCCGTTTTGGCGAAAGTACGGAAAACATCCCCAGAGGTTCAGTCTTAGGTTCGTGGGCCCCACTCATATCGAACGGCTCTAAGATATTTACAAGTTAGTACATCGCTACTTCATTTTCCAAAATATCGGAAAATGATCCTAAAATTAATTTTCCAAATTATTAGAGTTATAAATAATTTCCAAACTAACAGGGAAATCTCCAAAACTCACTTTCGATTAATTTTTTTGATAAGTAGTGGAATAACGACCATTCAGATTTGTTGTGATATTTTGATTTATGTAATGCGTGTTTTGCTAGAATTTAACGTAATTTCAAAAATCCCTAAGTACACGTGTTTTCATTTAAAATATTTTTAGTCCACAAATAGAAACTAATAATTTCCCATGAAAATTAACATAAACATATAATTTTCCATCTACCGAGAGCAACAAGATTCCAAGAAAACTATATTTTTCATTTAAATTAGCTCGCATGGGTCGTGCAACCGCGGGCTGTTAGTGTCGGATTTGGCTCTCCGTCCGCTTGAGTCCTCACCAACCTGATTTTTTATAAAGAAAATATCCAAAATATTTTACAAAGTATGATTTTTTCAAACCCCACTTAAACCAAAGTTTCTTCCAAAAAGACCATTTGGGACTATATCAAAACATCTTCAGAGCAATTCTAGGAATTAATTCATGACTGTATCTTAAGGACATATCATCAAATAGGTTGTATACGCTCGACAAACGGAGAAACAACACATTAACAAGCTCGGATTTTATATTAATCTTGCACTAATCCCATTCAGGACAATCGTAATTAATTAACCTAAATTGAGAAGAAGACATCCCAGCAGATACATATATGCACAACTAATTTTCGTTTCATTGACCCAATCACATATATTCAGCATATTTAGAGAGACAATGTACAAGGAATGATTCAATTACATGCAAGGGACTCTCGGATAAATTCTAAGCCAAACAAGATTGATCTCATAAGTTTTGAGAAAGCATTCTCACATCCATCGCAGTTCGTCACTCTCTCCTCCATGTGACCGAGCGCGAGCCTATATAGGAAGAGATCAAGCGCTATGG
This sequence comes from Eucalyptus sideroxylon, assembly GCA_014182405.2. Classification (NCBI taxonomy): domain Eukaryota; kingdom Viridiplantae; phylum Streptophyta; class Magnoliopsida; order Myrtales; family Myrtaceae; genus Eucalyptus; species Eucalyptus sideroxylon. The sequence goes on from CM024552.2 coordinate 60,346,873, forward strand.
AGCTCGCGACTCAGTTGATCTACGGAGGTATCCCTCCTGTCCTCGATCCATTCCTTCGAGTGAAACACATAGGAAGGCTAACCCATGGAGAGGGGGGCGGAGAAGCTCGCTGGGTTTGGCTTCGTGGTGTAGAGAGTGAACCTGATGGAGGGAGCGATCGAGCGGTGTGTCTCTTTGAGCGCGAATTGAAGAAGAAGCAAAGCGCAAATTGAAGAAGAAGAAGCTAAGACCTAACTTCCTCCAAATATTTAGAGCAAGAACGTTGACATTTTGGTGAGTTTTCCCATGTCAGCCTCTAACGTGGACTTTGTGCTAATGTGGAATTACCACGTCAGAAGATTTAGAGGTGATTTTTTACCGATAGTTAATTAGGGCAGATTTGGGACTACAATGATAGTTTAGGGTTTTTTTCAATATATATAAAGAGTTTAGAGCAGATTTGTGATATCTAAAGTTGGGATTTTTTTTTTTTGGGATATGTTCAGCAGAAGTCTTAAAACTTGTCCAGAAAATGCAATTGAGTCCTAAAACTTACAAAAAGTTCAATCAAGTCCTAAAACTTGTCAAGTTGGTTCAATTGAGTCCTAAAGTTAACACCGTCAAGAAAATTAACGGAAATTGCTGACGTGGCGCTAACGTCATATTTTAAATTATTTTTTTATTTTTCAAATGGCTTTTTTAAATTATTTTTTATTCAAAATCTTTAAAAATTAGATTAAAAACTAAAAAGGAAAATCTAAATTCATTTAAAAAAGGAAAATCTAAATTTATTTAAAAAAAAACTGTTCAAAAAAAAAAAAAAAAAAAGGGCATCGGTGGACTTTTGCCGCCGCCCATCGTAGGAGGGACTGCGACGGTCGCCGACCCCGGAAGGGGTGGCCGGCCCTCGCCGGCGAGGCCTCGCCGGCCCTCACGGGGGCCGACGAGGCCTCGCCCGGGCGGGCGACGGTCGCCGTCCCTCACCCGGGGCCGAGCGACCGTCGCCCGCCCTAGGCGAGGCCTCGTCGGCCCTCGCTCGGGGCCGGCGAGGCTCACCAGATTTGGGCGAGCCTCGCCCGGGCGGGCGACGGTCGCCGGCCCTCGCCCGGGGCCGCAAGGGCCGGCCACCCCCGCCTGGGGCGACGATCGTCGCTCGGCCCCTCCGACGATGGGCGGCGGCGGCGGCGGCGGCGGGGGCGGGTAGAGGGCTGATTTTTTTAAAACAATTTTAAAAATAAATTTTATAACTTTTCTTTTTAACTTTTGGTGAAAATAAGATAAAATGAATAAATCTAATTTTTTAGTTTTTAATTAAAAAAAAATAAAAAATCATTAAAAAATTCATGTGGAAAATAAAAATAATTTAAAATGACACGTAAGCATTTTTAACGGAAAATGGTAACGGTGTTAACTTTAGGACTCAATTGAACCAGCTTGACAAGTTTTAGGACTTGATTGAACTTTTTGTAAGTTTTAGGACTCAATTGCACTTTCTGGACAAGTTTTAGGACTTCTGCTAAACATATCCCTTTTCTTTTTTTCTTTTTTTTATGGAATTAAGCTGATAGAGGAATATGATCGAGGGCTTATTTATTTATGTGAAAAATTCAAATAAGACCTTAAAACAAAATATAGTTTTTGGATGTTGCTATGGTAACAACATCGTTGTTCCCATGGACAACGGTGCGTTGTTGACCACGAATGGCCATTCAAAAGTAATGGGCAACATAAACTTAGCATGGAGCGATTCTGGAAAAGAGTCTTGACAACAAATTCTGAAATATTGGACAACATTAATTTTTACAAAAATAAAATAAAATTGAAACGAAGAAGAAGGAAATATATTCGATGCTTGTGAACTTCCTAACAGTTTGAATAACTAATTAAATTTTTATAGTGTACTCAAACATTTTCACCAATTATAGATACAATGAATGTCAAATTAGTAACAACACATGAATTTTAAATTTAATTTAATGAAATTTCAAAGTAGTATCAAACAAGTGAAAAAATTCGAAAGTTGATTAGCATGGTAAAAAAATGGAGCTGTACGAAAAGAACAAAAGTGGCAAGATAAAATTTTTTATTCAAATAAATTCAACATACTTAAAATTTTTAAATAAATTCTGGTTTTGATTAGTCACAAGATGTCATGATTCTAATTTTTGAGTTACGTTGAATTGCCATGGCTTGAGTAGAATTTATCGATACTTTAAGTCCTATCAATTAGATATTCAAGTTTGAATTTCGGCAATTGTATTCATTTCGTTAAATGATGATTTTCTTTTTCACTGCTGAGAGTGAAAATGTTTATATTGCAAATTTAGTTAATAGAAATCCTACATCCGTTTGCATAGTAATAGAGATATTTGAACTGTACTTTTTACATTGAATGTAAAAGATATTTTATATCAATAATGTTTCGCTTTCTTTCTCGGATTTGTTTGCTTTTTCCTCGGCACCGACAGGAAATAGAATGGCGATGACTTTGGTAAGTCTAGCCTTTCTCGGATTTGTTTGCTTTTTTCTCGGCACCGAAAGGAAATAGAATGGCGACGACTTTGGTAAGTCTAGCCAATGGAAGTCTTCCTAAGTGGCGGGGTCCAACTTTGTCACGTTATGATGGCAATAAACGATGTTGCTTTGAACTGTTCTAGCATCAGTGTATATTATACCTCGGTATTAGTGATCGTGAGTTTTTTGCTTTTCAGTATGGTAACCTTCCTCCTCCTTCGTAGAATTGAACAAACTTAACCCAGTATTACACGGATTTTTCTGCGAGGTCACAGACATGAAGCCTTGTATGCTATTGTGTTCAACTCTATAGTCTTCTTACGAGTACTATATGCTCCACATTTTTCCTGATCATCTCTTATCCCTTACTTTTAATTGTTTTCTACTTTGAACTCGAGTCTTGATCTTTTAGTATCTCTTCATTGAAACATCCAAAAGCCTTTGTTTTAAGTGACTAATTTAAAAGGCTAAAAACAAATTGAAAAATTGCCGATTTCAATTTGCTGCAAATTCGTGAATGGATATATGTAGACCATTTCGAGTACTTCCTATGTTGACTGTTTACGATGAACACAATGAATAAATTCACATTTCTCTTGCTTGTACCTCTTCAATCATACCAATTGGGGCATTCCTGGCATTGGTTTATTCGGCAGACTGGGTAAAGTTTATATGGAGGTGTTAAAATGAATTGGCAGTATATACAATATATTCTATGATTCCAACAAGCCCAGGGCATTCAGTCAATACCGCCCTTTGGAGCTGCTTTGAACATGGAAATGATCTATCGCATTGTTTCGCAAGCAAATGAAAAGAAGATTCTACCTAGACCTTTCTCGCATATTGTAAAGCTGGAAAGGGCCATAAAGTCATGCAACCTTGGGCACTCGTAAACTTTAAGATGACAAGACGATCACATTTCCATGTCAAATACATTGGGTAATTCTTCAAGATTCTCCACCATACCTATGGCTTTTGGTGGCCCTCTTACCTAGTCGAGTTTAAATATGTAACCTACAACATTTTAAGATTTTGAATGGAACTTGGAAATCCTACAGTTCGTGTTGGACAGGAATGAATTAACTAGTGACTTCAACTGTCCGAGTCTGGAAGCTTTCTAAGCTAAGGACACAACTGGTGCAAATTCTTCAGGCATGCTAGTTCGTAGAATGTATATCTGAGTTGATGAAGACTTTGGACTGCCAAGGAAATTTGGTTCTAATCAAATTGCTTTACATTGACGCGAGTGCCTGAGCCTCCGAAAGCTAAAGACGCGGCATTTGCTTGTTTTTCCTCCTTCACACCGAAAGAAAAAGAAGAGCAACGACTTCGACTAAAGCCATCCAAGTCTTCCAAAGGAGTAAAGTTTCCAGCTTTATGGAAAGAGGAAGCGCACTTCCACACAAGTTCCATTCATTTTCTTGGAATTCCATATGTCTACCGGGTCCACCCACTGCCCTATCATAATTGAAAACACGTCTAACATTATTGAGCATTCCTACATTGTCGTGACTTAAAATCATGGCAAAAGTTATTGGGCCCATTCAGACAAATGACAATTAACGACGGAAATCAACTTTTAAGGAAAATGTTTATGCAATGATTGTTTATTGTGTTCCTTCTCTTATTATTTATTTTTTTAGTAATTTCATCATAGATTTTGCGATAATGAAATGTTTTGATGAATTCAACATGCAGAGGATGCCTAATAAGAGAGTATTATAGACTACAATTTCAGACAAAAGTTTGGACAATTTAGAAGGATAGGCAAGATTTGAGAAATAAATAGCTAGGACTCGATAGGGGGACTATCCTCGCTATAGTTGCCTAACAGTAACTTTTGGACAATCAAATTTATCGTAGAACTGTAATTCAATTTTAAACTTTTCTATTTGGCCAATTTAATCCTAAATTTATTTGTGTAATTTCAATGTAGTTCTCCTACAAATTTGGATCAGAAAATGCTAATGTAGCAGTCCAGTCTTTGATGGATATCCTATGTGGCAAAGTTGGCATATGACGTGAGTAATTTTTTTCTTCTATTTCCCCTTTTTTCCTTTCTTTCATTTTATTTGTTCTTTTGTGGTACTGTTCACGTTCTCCAGCACCTTGTCCAGCTGGGAGCTAATCTCTGCAGCACTTACTCCAGCCGGCGAAGCCATGTCCGTAGCTCTCTCTGGTCAGTCCCATCTCGGGTGCGGCGTCGACGAGGACGAGGGACAAGTTGCAATTGGGTCAGGCAAGGTCCACGCCTCGGCTCGAGGGTTTCGTTGCCTTAAATCTGCGCCGATGGAAGGTCTAGACGGGTCAGCGGCAGCCTACCAGGCCGGCACAAGCGTCGAGGGCCGTTGTCGACCCTGCCCGAGTGTTGCAAAGGCGGGGATGGGATATGGGGGGATTTAGCACAAAAAAATCAGAGGTGGACACTGATGGACAGAAAGACCGGCATCTAAGGTTCCATCTTTAAAGAAAAAAAAAGATTTCTCAAATTTCAAATGAATGGATTTAGGATGATTGGGGCCATTGATATACATCCTAGAACATTGCAAGATACTAGGTAGACGTTCATCCGCGCTGCAACCACATATGCAGAGACGATAATATGAATCCAGGATTTCCACTTCATTTTGCAGGGAAGAAAACAGCAATGCGTGACTAGGTTCATCTTGAGACTACTTCAAAACGTATCTGCAACAACTGAAATTGCAATTGTTAGCAATAATGGAATCAATAATCCAGAAATTCTTAATAAAAGAATCTTAGATCTTTATGATTTATTTATGACAAGAAAGATTAAAGTGTACCTTCATCCATAACAATAACCTTAAGAAAGCAATATCGTCGAGTTTTTTTATTGTCGCGGAAATAGCATAAATGAAGAAATCTAGTTCCTCTACCTTAAGTAACTTTTTCTTAACTTATTTTATATCATTGGGAGATAGAATACTACTTTTCATTTTATGTATGGGGGAGAGAGGACTAGACTCCATTTATAAGCTATTAATAGATGCTTTCAATAAGTGTCTTTAATCAAAGTATATAGAATATTCTATCTTCATAAAAGTGGCAACTTCTTCTATTCTATCTTCACAAAAGTTGCAACTTTTCATATGCTATCTTCATAAAAATTGCAACATAGCCAATATATTTTTAGCATTTAAATAATCAGTAAATCATTAAAATATCATGTGTGCTGTAATTATTCTTATAGCAATTAGGCGGATGCGAGGGCAACAAAACTGAAGGACCGATAGAGAAGATCAACATTAGAGAAGAAGGAAAGAATGGGAAAACAAAACAAAACAAAAATTAAGAAAATAAACTCAAAATTATGTTGTTTCACTTAAGTTTTTGGACGTTAAACGTTGACCTTGTCACGCAGAACCATCGGAGATAATTAGATTGTCACATTAGTATCTTCTAGTCAAAATTACCCGAATTAACTATATTGAAAAATTATTAAAATTTTTACAACTAAATTAACTAAATTAAAAATTTTACGATTGAATTGATAGTCATGTCATAAATTTAAAATTGATTGAGTAATTTTTTTTTAATTGGATGACTACAATTAACGTTGTAGATCAATTTTTACGGGAAGAATGTTTCAATAAATGATTATTTATTGTGGTACTTTTCTTGTTAAGTTATTCTTTTAGGCCACTTTTTCGGAGTTTACGACAATGAATGACAAATATATCCTACACGTGTTTTATTTATTTGCTCGCTAAATTTAGAAGATCAACTTTTAAGTTTGATAAATTCAATGTGCAGAGAGGGATCCTTAATCGGAGGGTGTTTGGACTATGATTTTGGCCACGCGTTTGAACATTTTAGAAGAATCAAGAAGATTTGAGAAACAGGCAACTAGGATTCAGTAGGGGACTGTTCTCTCTAGAGTTTGCCTGTCAGCAACTTTTGAACCATGAGTAAAGTAGTTCTCCTCTCTTCTTTTACAAGCTCACAACGGCTTGGGTATTTATAGACCAATTTTTGCAGCAGTTCATAACATCATATGGTCACCTTCTTGAGGTTCAATGCCGCACCCCAAATCTGTACCTAGGATTTAGGGGAATGACCGACCATCCTTCATAAAATAAAGGATGGAGCCTTTAACCAAAATAAATCATCATACGAAAAGATATTAACCGGATAGAATCTTGCATTAATAGAAATTAATCCTTTAAGCCCACTCTAATAAGATTTATTCTTCTTCTTTTTTTGTCAGTCCTACTCATCAGTCACTCCTGTTAAAAATCCTACGGTCATGCTTCACTAGGTAACATGATCCATACTGGTTGTGGTTAAGCCTAAAAAAACACATCGGTTGTAATTAAGACTCCAATTGTTTCATGAAAAACAATTTCTAGCATTTGGATCACTTAAGAAAATGAGTTAACATAAAATATTTTCCTTGTCAGTGGAAAATGTTTTTTTAGTCAATGAAAATTCTATACTTAAATTCATGAAAATGATTTTCTATTTAAAAAATCAAAAAATCATTTTATAGAATATGATTAGATATCGGTCCTTAAATTGGAAACTCTGTGTTTTGGTATAGGAATCCTAACGGCCAACACTTGTTCCTAGGCCCTTGGCAACAAACCTAGGTCTAGAAACCAGGACTGGATCCACCATGGTCCATCGAGTCCAAGGCCAGCACCATTGAGGCCGGGTTTGGAACCTCAATGTTCGAGCCTAGGTCCATAGAGGTTGGGCTTGGGATACGAGCGCTGGTAGCTTGGCCTAGGACTCTGATACTGTTGCCCAACACCGTGTTTCAAGTCCACAAAGGGCTGGTCTCGATACCCTGAGGCTCGTGTCCGGGTCCTTATTACCCAAGCATGGGCGCTCTGAGACCGACTTCAAGCCCACAATGCCCGGGCCTAAGACGCTACGCCTAACATGGATAATATTTATAGCGTCCAGACTCTTCCAAGCAACCTCATGCGATGCCTAGGTTATCTAGCACCAGGTCCAAATTGTCACAAATAGCATACCACAAAAATAATTTTGTTTCTCTATATTTCAAAAAACATGCCACGAATGAACACATGTGAGTTTGGTTCCCGATGAAATGCCATGCAATTTTTACGGAGCACACAAGTGATAAAAGCTACTTACCTCGATAACCTCCCAAATTTGAGTCAAATAATACGGAGTCAACCGAACATATTTTAAGGCCCATTTCGGAATATATTACCTCAATGCAACAACTAGACACTGTCTTGGGCCAAAATGCCCGTTTTGGCGAAAGTACGGAAGACATCCCCAGGTACGGAAGACATCCCCAGAGGTTAAGTCTTAGGTTCGTGGGCCCCACACACATCGAACGGCTCTAAGATATTTACAAGTTAGTACATCGCTACTTCATTTTCCAAAATATCGGAAAATGATCCTAAAATTAATTTTCCAAATTATTAGAGTTATAAATAATTTCCAAACTAACAGGGAAATCTCCAAAACTCACTTTCGATTAATTTTTTTGGTAAGTTAACGACCATTCAAATTTGTTGAGACATTTTGATTTATGTACACGTGTTTTCATTTAAAATATTTTTATTCCACAAATAGAAACTAAAAATTTCCCATGAAAATTAACATAAACATATAATTTTCCATCTACCGGGAACAACAAGATTCCAAGAAAACTATATTTTTCATTTAAATTAGCTCGCTTGGGTCTTGCAACCGCGGGCTGTTAGTGTCGGATTTAGCTCTCCGTCCGCTTGAGTCCTCACCAACCTGATTTTTTATAAAGAAAATATCCAAAATATTTTACAAAGTATGATTTTTTCAAACCCCACTTAAATCAAAGTTTCTTCCAAAAAGACCATTTGGGACTATATCAAAACATCTTCAGAGCAATTCTAGGAATTAATTCATGACTGTATCTTAAGGATATATCATCAAACATGTTGTTTACGCTCGACAAAAGGAGAAACAACACATTAACAAGTTCGGATTTGATACTAATCTTGCACTAATCCCATTTAAGACAATCGTAATTAATTAACCTAAATTGAGAAGAAGACATCCCAGCACATACATATATGCACATCTAATTTTTCGATTCATTGACCTAGTCCCATATATTCAGCATATTTAGAGAGACAATGTACAAGGAATGATTCAATTACATGCAAGGGACTCCCGGATAAATTCTAAGCCAAACAAGATTTTTTTTTTTTTTGGTAAAGGTAAAGAATAATAAAGCTTTGGACAAAATACAAAAGACGGCGCCAAAGGCTTACACTCTAAGGAAGACCGAAGAGTGGAAGGGAGCCATGACAAAAGCCAAAGGCAAGCAGACCGAAAGGAGAAGAACCACAGTTACAACAAAAACAAGTACAACCACCAAACCTCCGCCAAACATTCGAAAAACGAAGAAAGGAGTGATGATGAAGCTTGTAGCAGAACGAGAGAAGAAGTGGGGAGACTAACGCCCGAGACGATCCGTAAAGATGGAGGGATCAATATCCCAGCTTCTTTGGAGATGCTTATTTCTCGGAGTGTCCGAAACACTTGTGAATGTAGTCGCTTTATCTTTGACTATCTTCATAAGGTGGTTCTTCAAAGCAGCGACAAATAGTGCTTCCCCTCGGAAAATAATATCATTCCTTTTCTTCCAAATCAAATAACAAAGGCCACCGAAAGAGAACCGCCCAATCCGACGGTAGAAATCCTTCTTTATCAGAGAGCAACCTGATCGTCCAAGCAAGGTTGTCCATCCATGGCCTCGATTTCCAAGGTAAATTGCATCTCGTCGTCCAAAAATAAGCAAGCGTGGCCAAGATACGACAATTGAAGAACAAGTGATCAATAGAGTCCAGAGTAGCATTACAGTATGCGCAAGTACCCGAGACGATTCTGCCAGAATGGATTAGGACTTCCTGGGTGGGTAATCTGTTCTTGGTAATCAACCACAAGTTAAATTGATTTCTAGGGATAATATCAGAGTTCCAAATAAAGGAGTCCCAAGAAACTCTTTCCTTCTTTGTTCTAATGAAATCCCATGCAAAGGCAACAGAAAAGGATCCGGATGAGTGATGATTCCAGGTGAAACAATCCGGTGCATCAGTTTGATCCAGGATAGAGAAACCACAGCTCTCAAGTGAACTCTTAAATGCATGACTGAGGGGGGAGAATAAATTTGCAACAACAGCATGCTTAAGGAGACCCGACAATTCAATGATGGATGTAAAAAATAAAAGATCAAGGGGGCCATCAGCGAGCCATTGATCATGCCATAAAGAAACCGAAAATCCATTACCAATCCTCCAAGCGAAGCAAGACCTAAACTCTGTTCTTAATTGCAATATTTTTTTCCAGCCCCAAGAACAGGTAGAAGGTGTTGAGGCGATCCAGAAATTGTCCTTTTTTAAGAAATTAGAATGGATCCCTAAGCCAAACAAGATTGATCTCATAAGTTTTGAGAAAGCATTCTCACATCCATCGCAGTTTCCGTCACTCTCTCCTCCAAGTGACCGAGCGCGAGCCTATATAGGAAGAGATCAAGCGCTATGGAGCTCGCGACTCAGTTGATCTACGGAGGAATCCCTCCTGTCCTCGATCCATTCCTTCGAGTGAAACACATAGGAAGGCTAAGCCATGGAGAGGGGGACGGAAAAGCTCGCTGGGTTTGGCTTCGTGGTGTAGAGAGTGAACCTGATGGAGGGAGTGACCGAGCGGTGTGTCTATTTGAGCGGGAATTGAAGAAGAAGCAAAGCGCAAATTGAAGAAGAAGAAGCTAAGACCTAACTTCCTTCAAATATTTAGAGCAAGAACGTTGACATTTTGGTGAGTTTTCCCATGTCAACCTCTAACGTGGACTTTGTGCTAATGTGGAATTACCACGTCAGAAGATTTAGAGGTGATTTTTTACAGATAGTTAATTAGGGCAGATTTGGGACTACAGTGATAGTTTAGGGTTTTTTTCAATATATATAAAGAGTTTAGAGCAGATTTGTGATATCTAAAGTTGGGATTTTTTTTTTTAATGGAATTAAGCTGATATAGGAATATGATTGAGGGCTTATTTATTTATGTGAAAAATTCAAATAAGACCTTAAAACGAAATATTTTTTTTGGATGTTGCTATGGTAACAACACTGTTGTTCCCGTGGACAACGGTGCTTTGTTGACCACAAATGGCCATTCAAAAGTAATGGGCAACATAAACTTAGCATGGAGCGATTCTGGAAAAGAGTCTTGACAAAAAATTCTGAAATATTGGACAACATTAATTTTTACAAAAATAAAATAAAATTGAAACGAACAAGAAGGAAATATATTCGATGCTTGTGAATTTCCTAACAGTTTGAATAACTAATTAAATTTCTATAGTGTACTCAAACATTTTCACCAATTATAGATACAACGAATGTCAAATTAGTAACAACACATGAATTTTAGATTTAATTTAATGAAATTTCAAAGTAGTATCAAACAAGTGAAAAAATTCGAAAGTTGATTAGCATGGTAAAAAAATGGAGCTGTACGAAAAGAACAAAAGTGGCAAGATAAAATTTTTTATTCAAATAAAATCAACATACTTAAAATTTTAAAATAAATTCCGGTTTTGATTAGTCACAAGATGTCATGATTCTAATTTTTGAGTTACGTTGAATTGCCATGGCTTGAGTAGAATTTATCGATACTTTAAGTCCTATCAATTAGATATTCGAGTTTGAATTTTGGCAATTGTATTCATTTCGTTAAATGATGATTTTTTTTTTTCACTGCTGAGAGTGAAAATGTTTATATTGCAAATTTAGTTAATAGAAATCCTACATCTGTTTGCATAGTAATAGAGATATTTGAACTGTACTTTTTACATTGAATGTAAAAGATATTTTATATCAATAATGTTTCGAGTAAGTATCAATTTCTATTTTTTTTTTCATTTGAATTATTATTTTTAATTTAAAGGATCTCACCCGGTGGCTCTCGGATTTCGATTCCAGGTTGGTAAAACCTTTGGTGGAGGCAACACTGTTACTCTTTTGGAAAGTAACCGTAATGTAATTTCTATGATTTTCTTTTCTTTTCTTTTCTTTTGGTTTTTTCAAAAGAGGATTGAAAGTAAAACTCATCACAAAAGCATTTCTATGTAGAGCATTTCTTTACTTTTTAATTTCTTTTTCTCCTGTTCTCATTTGGTCTTTTCTTACTTCTTCAGCCTGAGATCGACTCTCCAGTCCATCTTCTCATTCCATCTCTTCATCAATCACATGAGCTCGACAGCAACCGCTGACGATGGCTGGGGCTTGGACAATGGCAAGCAATTGAAGGACGAGACGACACTAGTGACCCCAAAATCGAGTCCTAGGGCTCGGTGATTCAAAATCCGGTAGTAGCGACAAGCCCACCCAACGGCAGTAGTGATGATCGGCGAATGGCGGTGAAGGCCTGAGTGGCTTCTACGACAACAATGGTGGCCGTGCTTGATGTGGTGCGGCTCAGATTATGTCTTAGGGCTTGATTCCGGTAGTGATTTCCTAGCGGCATCTTGGCAGCGACGATAGCTAGATAGGAGTATAAATAGGCAAAAAAAACCTGCTCATGGACAGAGTCATTAGCTAACACAACAGTCAAATAGTAAATCAGTCACTGCTTGTGTGGAGGTTGGAAAATGTGAGGAAGAGGCTAAGAGGTTCAAAAGAGACAAGAATGTACTTATGCAGGAGCTTGTAAGGTTGAGGCAACAGCAGCAGGCTACTGAGTAACAATTACAACCGATGGTCAAAATGCCTTAAAAGGATGGAGCTGTGGCAGCAGCAGATGAACCCAACCCTTTTGTCACCATTGTTCAATATGCCTTCTATTCTTTTCGAGTCTTGTTCGGTGCTTTTATGGTGCTTGCTTCGTGACTGCGGGTGAGGTCCTAAGCGAGAATAGATGATGGTGGATGATGCCTAGGTGGTCCGGCGAAGTGCGGATGGTAGATGATGGTGAAATTTCATTGAATGGGATAGACCGTTGGTCAATTCCTCTTCCCCTTCTTCCGAGAAAAACACCATTCCATTACTCAAACCGACGCAGAGTCTCTCTCTCTCGTCTTTGATCACGAAACGGGATCGACCGTTATCCTTGCGAGTCTCTACCGTTCGGAAAACTTCTCCGTTCAGATTAAACGCCCCACAATGTCCGGAGCGTGATGTGAAGAAGCAGAGTTCAAGGTTTGATTTTGAAAAGTTTTGAGTTGGGCACTGAAAAGTTTTGATTTTGAGCGTCGAAATTTGCTCATCGGTCAATGATCTTTTGTGGGTGTTCTCATATCTGCAAGCTAGCAGTTCGGCCAGTTATGTATACCTGATTCAGACGACTGAAGTGCCTTATTAGTCGTGTAAATGATGTCAGGGGGAATTGATGTTGATGTTGATGTTGATGTTGTGATGTTTGTTCAAAATGGTTGTAATTTGACATCCACCCAGGTACAAAGGTTCGATTTGTGGTGGCTTTTGGCGTTTTAGATCGTGTGAACTTTTTAAGGTCAATTGTATTGCTGCTCTGCTGCAAAGTGAAACTTTTAGTGCTAGATGTGGTTGCGTAGATGGGTCCTGTCATTTCATGTTCATGTTAACTAGTCATCTCCCGCGATGCTGGACCTACCTCAATGGCTTATAGTCCAATAATCTAAAAGGCGGTACATGAGGGGAAAGCTTAGGTTGTTTTCTCCTATCACCTTGTGCTTTTTCAAACCTTTACTGGTTTTCTTTACCATGATATATGCTGATAAAGTGATAGCAGTTTTCTTGTGCCATTTTTAATGGAGATACTGTGTGGAACTTATATTGCATGGACTACCTAAAGAGTAATCTTTATCTCGAATGCCTAAGGATTTTTTGGGTTCCTGGATTCTAACACCAGTAATCATAGCTGTTCATGCTGGCTGTCGTTGGTTTAGTTGTGTTACAACTTACTGAAGTCTAAGAGGTCTTTGTTCGATTCTTATTTGCCCATCCCACCTTACCTGTCAAAAATAATAATGGATTGCTGAATTTGATGATTTGGGCTTTATAAAAACCAAGATACATGAGAAGAAGATGGTTGATTGTGGTTCTATCATATCCTGAACTGTATGGCCTGGTTGTTAATGTCAAGTTACCATTTCTTTCTCAAAATGAAAAATTGTGAGCAGTTCCATGTTATATGCCCCTTATTTGAATTTTTCTCAATGTGCAGAAGTTTTTACACTCTATCGTCAATGGAAGAATCAGAGAAAGAATCAATAAAAGAGGCATCAGTGGAGGTTTCTCAAGAGTTCAAGACCCTCATTAATACAGATGATGTTGATTCCCTTAAGCAAATACAGCACCTCATGTACACACACTCTCTCTTTCTCTCTCTTGGTGGGATGTTGTAGTTTCTTTCTTGGAGCTGGCATACTGCATTTTATATTTATTCAGAATTTGAACTGTAAAAGTGGAGCGGTGTATGTTGAATTCTGTGTCTCCGTGAGATCTTGTAGTTTCTTTCTTGGAGCTGGCATACTACATTTTACATCTATTCAGAATTTGAACTATAAGAGTGGAGTGGTGTATGTTGAATTCTGGAACTTAAGCGATGCCTAGTGGAATGTTGCATTAGGAATTAGGAAATTTATCACACAAGTAGGTCTGCCAAGGAGTCACTATGGGTCAATGTGAACAAAAAACAAATAAATAGGAGGAATGCACAGAAGAGGTCCAACTTCTGGATTTTCCTAAAAAATAATTTTGTTTCCAGTGAAGGAAAAGCTTTACTTTTGTTGGAAATTTTTAGTCAGAGAAAGAGGTCTGTCTGCACTGGTGTTCTTCACCACTATCTATCTATATAGTTGAATCCTTCCACTTGGTAAATATCCTGCATTCTCCCTTATGTCTGTCTCATCATATCTTGTCTATGAAAAAGAAAGCTACCTCAGGTTCATTCAAATTGCCATTTTTCTTTATTCCTAGTCATCAATGCATAGAGACAAAGGAGAATAAGTCAAATCAAGTGAAACTTTACTCATTTGATGTGCCTTTTTTTTTTTTATTCCTATGATTATTTACATCGACTGTTTACACAGTGGTAGCAAATTGACGATAGTTACAGAAGTGCATCAACAACTATTACATTTGTCAAAATAATCTTACATCTTTTACTTTCAATATATAAAAAATACTTTTGCTTCTCCTTTGGGAAAGCTTCTGATTTGATTTGAATGTTTAGCTTCTATGATAAACATGTACTTTCCACCCTCAGGCAAACAAGGATGATAACATAAGATTGTTGTGGAAAAATAAGTATTCATAGGAAACTAGGATGATAATTCATCATAGGATGGTTGTGGAAAATTAAGTTAACGAACTATCTAATTCATAGGAAATGCTCAAATCCTTAAAGTGGATATTCTAAGTTAGATGATCAGTCCATTTGAGTTTCAGTGTTTATGATTTAACGCAGATTATGGGTCATTTTTGTGAACTGAGGTTTATACATGCAATTCTTTATGCTGGGTCTACTATGAAAAGCATGCACTTTTAACTATCATCCAAATGCCTGGTAGAATGACCATTTAGCTTTAGATAGGTCCTTAGGTAGGCTAGTTCTCATTTAGCAAGGCCAGAAGATTTTGTAAAATGAATTGAGTAATAATATAGAGTCAAGCTAGAGTGGAAAAGGAGAAGCAAGTGAAGTGAAAAGAGAACTAGACATTCTCTTCTTGAGGTTCCAGTTCAGTGTAAAGAATGCTAAAACTGTTGGAAGTGGACTCACACTTCTTGTTGTATTTGTTCATCTCACTTGATTACGAATTGGAGCCTGGCAATTCTGCACTACGTAGGATCATGTTTTGGTTATGGTGATTTCTTTATCATGTAAGGCTTTTTGCTGCTTGGGTTCAAAATCTTTAAACTAGTATAGAGGATCTGATCTTCTGGGTGGACATCTAAGATAAATTGGAAATAAGTGGCTTCAAATGTTGAATGACTCTGTAAGACCAGAAATTATCTTATTGGAGCCATTCACATATATACGTTGATACATATAGGTTACCTGTAATATAGATAGTTTCATAAGTGCATCGGTATGTACATACTTTCAAAATACATTACATACCTACATACATACCATATATTTGTTCCATGAAATGATCCTGGCCAGTTACTCGGCCAGTTATGGGAGATTTCTGCACTTACCTATTTTTCTAACCATTGATTGTTAAAAGAATGAGGGGCTGTCTATGTTTCGCATAATTAATTTAGATTAATCATATCTGTGTGGATGCATTATATAAGCACATATGCTACTGTTTTCCTCACTGTGGATGACTTGCGACACACTTGTCCCCTTTTAATCTTTGAATGGGCTACTTGTTCCTTTAGATGGATTGCTTATGTTGGTAAAATTCTTCTGTGGGATGACGTGCAGTGTAGTTCTTAGCATTTCATCTTAGGACTGTCTGGTTGCTCTAGATGGATTGCTGATTGTATTATTATCTTCTTTTGATGGTTGTTTCCTGTTTTGTGGTTCAAATTGCAGTTCGGGAAGGCTACAGGACAGCAACGCGGTGCTCTCACATTTTAATGAATATTCTGAGAATTGCTTTAATGAGGTTTCAGGTGATTTCTCCAAAAATACCCGTCTCTTGAGGTCCATGAAGTCGGACCTTGACTACATCTTTCAGAAGCTAAGGTACATTATTATTATCTCTGGTTGCATTCTTATTGTTGTGACATGCTGGCTAATAATTGGTTGTCTGGATTTTTTAAGCTTTAACTTATGATATGCTTCATTTTAAAATTTCTTGGACAATGAATTGATAATTTGTTGTCCAGGAGTATCTTCACTTCTCAGGGACGTTTCAATTGTGTGTAAACAACTATTCTTTTTGTAGTTAATTGAGGGTATACTGCTGAAATGTCTCCAACCAAAAAAAGAAAAAAAAAAAAAGCACCATAAGGTGATTAGTCATTTGGTTCCCAGCTGATATACATATTGCTTGACAAATCATTGGGAACACATGCCTGCTGTACTTCATCCGGTTCTTTGCTTTGTTGTATTTGTCATTTTATCCTGGCCATGTGATCTGCATGTTTGCTAATGTTCATGTTGGGAGTCAATTTCTTGTGCCTAGTTATGTCTGCTCCTGATATTTCCACTTTGTTTTAATAACTTGTAGCCCATTTATTGATGAAGATGTTACTTCACAATCGCTCAAAACACATTTAATAACTTCACATGACAAAACAAGCATGTTTACCATAAAGAGCCTATAAACTGGTCTTCCTCATCATGATTGCTATAGTATCTGTGTTATATTTGCTCACTTGTTTGACTTTGCTGTCAACAAACTGTAAAGAATGCGGATTTCATCAGACTATTTTGGGATATCTTCTAGAAATTGCTAGTCATGTTCTTTAAATGAATTGCTAGGTTATGATCAAGGTACTCACTCTGGTCTAACTTCCTATTGACACTAAAGACTAAAGCTTAGATTTTCTACTTAGTGTCATTTAAGTTGATCAACCAAACATACATGCTGGGATGGGAAGAACTGACCATGCCTAGGCGTTCTGTATGTTCTGCCTTACCAAGTTTCAAGGAAACGCCAGTTCACATGTCTGTCTGTGCTTCCACAGTGAAGGGAGGCAACGGTGGAGTTGATGATTAAAATTAAGGCTTTGTTTTTACCAGGTAATAATAGGGTTTCATCTGTTTCTGGATCGAATATCTGCTGATAACTTGGGAATTTGATGAAAGTGCGTCGTCCATGCTTAAGGTTTTAAAGAAGGGATTGATAACGTAAAAAGCATCTGCGAGCTGAGATAAGTTGTTTATAGTACACAATACTAAATTAAAAAGTTTTTAAAGAAAAAACTTAAAATTGAAAGGGAAAATAAAGTTCATTATATGTGATAGTCTGATATGCAGATGCCACTATATTGGTATCTAAGTCATACTCCACTTTTATCAAGTTCCTGGATCTTTTTAGCTGTCATTCTTTTCTCTTAGGTGCTGTTGATTGAAGGTAGTGGAGTGGGATGGAATGGAATCACAGCCATTGGAGTGGGGTTCTTTCAAGTAGGATTCTTATTGTAAAATCCATGTTTACCTTGCATAATAATAGGACATGACTTCTTTGTTTAATTTTCAAAAATTTCGTGAGGAGCACAAGTTCACAGTTCTCATAATTAATAATGAAAATAAGAACACTTGCAAAATTTCACAATGAGGAGTATGAACATATAAGGGGCAACCTAAATTTTGATGTTATCTTTGATTGTATTTTTTTAGTGGTAACTGATGAAATAGATAAGCTAGATAAACAGTCATATTGACCTTCATCCGAAGTGTGCAGCAATTTATGACGACTACTTGGCCTTTTATACTTGAATTCCTACTGTACATTGCACATAGATTTGGTTGGAGCTTGTCAACTTCTTTCTGCAATTAAAAAGATGAAACCTGTTGTATTTTGATATGAGAGAGGAGATTTCTATAATGGAATCACATAGTATCTTCAGGAGGGCAATCTGATCTCAATTTTTTGTAGGAATCCCATTTATAATCTTAGTTGCTTAGCACATTTTTGACTAATGATTGATTATTTTGGGACCTTCTGTGTGTGCTTCATATACCTAGAATCCTCTCAGATATGTTTGGTAATGTTTCTTCCCCGATTCTATGGAATGGTTGCCTCCGATGAGCTCTTGAGGTTAAATTAAAGATTGTTTTTCTGCATGTTGATGAACTGATCTAATTTTCTTTTCTTTTTGTAATGCCAGGAGCATGAAGGCAAAGCTTTTGGCCACGTATCCTGATGCATTTTCTGATGACTCTAAAGGAGAAATAGTTGATCGTAGGCCAGACCTCAAGCTGTTGCAGCAATTACGATAATTTCTTGAAACAAGTTTGTGTTTGTCTATTAGAGAAGAAGAGCGGAAGAAAAGCTTATTGATGCTCCAATTGTCTTCAAGTCAATGTCTCTATTTCCTTTCTTTCTTTTATCGGTTGCTCTTCTGCAGGTGAATATATATGGCAAGTTCTGCGTGGGAGCATCCTGTTTGTTTGTGGTCTATTCACGAGAACTGCTTATTCAGAGATAAAATGCCATTGCAGTTGCTTAATCAGTGCATATGAAATGGTTACCCAGCAGCTTCGTGGTTAGGAAATCCGCTTTATGTTTGAACTGTTCGTTCCATGTCGGGCATGTGAGAGAGCTGACAGCTGATTGAGCGATGCAACAGTGAAACTCATGTATCTGAGGGAAATGAAGTATACTAGAAGTCTGATGAACGCTTTTTTAGGGGCGTGTGAAATTGCGTGACTCATGTCTTATTCTGTCATGACCGGTTATTGAGGGTCGCTATTTCGGGCGATGGACATGGTGCAGAGTCGGGTCGAGTCGTATATGGATTTTACTTAATGGGATGCGCCAGATTTGAAGGCTATATGACAGGATACATGATGTACCCGGCGAAGCATCTCTAGTCTGGTAAGGTGTTATAGGCTGTCGATACCAAATGTATGTTCCAAAATGAGCTGAATGTCACCGGTGGGACTGGGAGGAAAAGACTTTCGAATCGTCTGAACTTAAATGAAAAAGGTCATACACATTGTAATAGCAAACGGCTGGGGTGCATACTTTCGTGTGTTTCCACAAGTCAGTAAATTAAATTTGCGCATTCTCATGAGATCTCAAGAGCGTGGATCAATGGGTTTCAATACCGGTCATTATATTCTAATACAATCGTCTATAAAATTCCCCTGAAAAGTTGATCTATATTGTTATTTCTATTTGTAGTGAGAGATTTTTGAACTCGAACTTTGTTATATCAATCCTCAGAGATTAAATTTTAGCACATTGCATGATTGAAATCTAAATTTCCTTAGTCAACCACAAATTGCATGACATGACAACGACGACCCAAAAAATGTGTCAAAATCGAAGTTTGATTCCTCCCTTTGGAATAATTCAATCCACTTTACCATAACTCCCCAGTCAAGAAAAGAAAAAATCAACTCCACTGTTTAATCTACTTTTCGTCCTCTTTCTTGGAGAAGAGTTAAGAATAATCAACTGGCAAACGCCAGACGGAAAATGAAAAAAATGGCACAAACAATGAGCTGAAATTTTTTCCAACTAGACGGTTTCCTATAAAACCTCCTATGCTTTTACGATATTTGATGAACCCAAATTAAATAAGTCTGAGAATTGAAAAAGAGAAGATGGAGGCGTTGAAGCTGAATGGGGAAGAGCAGATGCAGAGAGCGTTCGGCTATGCAGCGAGGGACTCTTCAGGAGTCCTTTCTCCTTTCTCTTTCACCAGAAGGTTTGCATCTACTTTCAACTTTTGATAATCCAGGACACGAACCTGAAGACCTGGCTATTGCTAACGCATGTTCTGCGTCGCAGGGCCAATCGAGATCATGACATTACCGTGAAGATCCTATACTCTGCGGAATTTGCCATTCCGATCTTCACATCATTAAAAATGAACACGGGATTTCGAGCTATCCTATCGTACCCGGGTACATCTAGGCTTCCTCCGCTTGTTCTGAATATTACTTGAGGTAATTTGGGAGCTTGTTATACTCACATAATAACTTGCTCCATAATTACCAACTGTAGAGATTGTAAAGGCAATATGCTGCTTTAGAATTAAGGAAGTCAAAGAGGCAATAATCTTCCCTTTAATTAGCCAAAGTCAATTTCAAGGTTTTCGACCTTTTTTCTTTTGAGTCCTCAAAAAATCTCAAACTAGTATGCTCGTGATAAATTTATTGTCCGTTAATTTTTGTTTAATTTTACAGTCAAATTATTAAGTTGGATGACACATGACAATTGATTAGTATACCGGCCTAAGGTTTTACCCTCCATTTGTCACAAGTGTACCGATTTATGGTTTTTCAGAATATTAAAATAATTTAATGGATATTAATGGATGATAAATTTATCAGAAATGTATTAATTTGGGATTTTTGGTAGAGAAAGAATTAATTTGGATTAAATTAGTTATAAGGGGCAAATTTGCTATAAAGATATTAGTTCCGGATTTTTCATGATATTAATTTTTTTTTCATGGATTTATTATAGCCATGAAATTGTAGGAGTGGTGACTCAAGCTGGGGGCAAAGTAAACAAATTCAAAGTTGGAGACAAAGTAGGCGTTGGTTGCCTAATTGGTTCATGTGGAGAATGTGACAACTGCCATGGAGGGTTGGAGAACTATTGCCCCAAGCCGGTCTACACGTACACGATCTTCGAATCCGAGGGCGACACCAAATGCTACGGCGGGTACTCCGACATCCTCGTCGTCGACGAGCACTTCGCGGTCCGGATCCCCGATGCCATTTTGCTCGCCGGCTGTGCTCCCCTACTCTGCGCTGGGATCACGGTTTACAGCCCCATCAGGCATTTCGGTTTGGACCGGCCCGGGAAGCGTATTGGCGTCGTGGGCCTGGGAGGGCTGGGGCATCTGGCGGTGAAGTTCGGCAAGGCGTTCGGCGCCGAGGTCACCGTCATAAGTACTTCGGAGACCAAGAGGCAGGAAGCGATCGAGAAATTGAAGGCTGACTCGTTCATACTAAGCCATGATATGAAGCAAATGCAGGTACGGAAAGATTAAATAAAAAAAACACACACGGTGAAGCAATGAATTATTATTACAAATTATATGTTGGCCATATAAAAAAAAGTTTGTCTATACAATTTGACCATAACAGATAAATGCATTGAAATTTTCTCCCTATAAAATGAACTTTGATCAATCTAAACTTAAACAAGCCAAGAGAACTTCTGCTAATTACTTCATGTATACACATTTTCTTTTTTATTTGTGTTTTTATTTGATTTGATTTGAGAAATTATAGGCTGCAATCGGCACAATGGATGGGATCATCGACACGGTCTCGGCAACGCATCCATTGAAGCCGTTGTTGGATCTACTGAGAACGGATGGGAAACTCATCATGTTGAGCGCACCTGACCTGGAGACCCCTGCTCAAGTCCCACTCTTTCCATTATTTGGTAATTTGGAAATATTCAAATCTCTCCTTCAAAGTTGCTTCTGCTTCACAAGTGAACATTTCTTTTTAATTGGTCTCTGATTTTATTCTGTTTTAATTATTTGAACTACTTTGGTCCATCTTATGTAAATAAGGTCCCAATGCTTTAACCCATCTTTCCCGAATAATCGGAAATTCGAAAATGCAGGGCGGAAATCTTTGGTGGGAAGTATGTGCGGTGGAATCAAGGAGACGCAGGAGATGATGGATTTCGCAGCGGAGCACGGCATAACGTCGAACGTGGAGGTTGTCGCGATGGATTATGTGAACGAAGCCATGGATCGACTCGCCAAAGGAGATGTCCGATATCGATTCGTCATCGACATAGCCAATACGCTCACCAATCTTTGATTCCGTGTCCACGTTGCCTCTATGTTATTATTTGGTATGTTTTAGTAGATAAAGTGACGAATTATTTTGATACATTATCGGGTTATGCGATCCTTCTAAATTAGTAATTTACAAGGTGAACCCACCTATGTAACTTAAATAGTTTGCACTCGAGACGTGGATCCAACTGCAGATGAGGAGTCTCAGTTTATTCCTAAGATTAATTGTTTTCAATCAGTTGAAAAAGAAATGTCTTGCTAATGTACATTTTATCACTAGAAGCCGGGACTTATATTCGGTCATTGGGTGTTTGAATCAAAGAGATAAATTCTATTTTTGGTCCTCTAGCATAAGGCCATTTTCAGGTGAAATCTCAATTTTCAATTATCTAATCAGAGTTATTATATCGTATGTAATTTATCATTGGCGATCGAATCTGAATCACATTGTCAGGGCATCATATATTGGCTCCGGCCAGCAACTCCGGCCGGAGCTAATTTAGAAGAACACATAAAACATATATTGTCCGGTTTCCACTATATGAACGAGTCTTTACGTTATCAGAAAAAAATGAATAGATTTACATGCATTTGGAAAAATAAAATAAAATAGCTACAAGGTGGTCATACGAGATTCAACCATATCGCAATTGATCTACGATGCACTGAGCCCCCACCTGACCTCGAACAAATCGGCTTGTCTGCTGAAACCATGATGATCAACTATAGTGCCATCGATACCCCAAATTACATGAAAATAATTCTGCACAAGACTATTAGCCAAATTAATGATCGTAATAATCATTGGACAAAATTACATGAAAATGAAGAAAATAACCGCAATTTTGCTGCATTATAGCGATCCATCGCCGCCTTGAACTTTCGACTACTTCATAAGACCTAGATAGAAATTAGTCTTTAATAATTTTCATCCATAAAGATTTCAATAATCCATTCTAACAAGTTTTCGGTATATTTGCGAAACGATATATTACCTTGTCATTTGCCCCAACAATTTTCTCTCGTGCTTCCGCAAATAATTAACCGATGACTCTGTCTTCCTTCAAAGACCTTCCTCTCTCCTCCACTACATATGTGACTAAACAAATTAATCCCTTTACACAAGGCTCGTGATATTTCCACACCCCTAATAACTTTTTCCAGTTTACACAAGTACATCACGTACTAAGTCATAAAATTGTTGTGGAAGAAGTTATTATTGTCATGAAAGAACATTTTCTAGTTCTTAAATTGTGGAAGAAATTATTATTATGAAAATACCATTATCCATTTAAGTAATAGAATCGATTTTGTCTTGTCCCTCTAAGCACTTTTTAAACAATGTGAACACCTATTATTTCATCAATTAGCACTTCTACAATCATCATCCTACTCGTGAACCACCTTATAATTCCCACAATAACATAACTATTTAATCCACATATCATAGTTTTAAGACTTAAAAGTGAACTTGCTTTGGTGCTTTAAACTGAATTTCTAACAGCGACAAGTAGAAAATTGCTCAGGAAAGAAAAAAACAGAAAAAAAAAAAAAAAAAAAAAGAATATAGAGGAAGAAGAAACTAAAGGAACTTTTACCTACTGTAAGGGGAGGAGATAATTATTTTCTTTCTAGAATTGGCTGTTGATATCGTCCACTCTATTTCTTGAGGTAAAGTTTTGCCATTTGGAAGAGCGGATGTACTGAACATGAATTCTGGCCTTCCCACGTGTCCCGAAGACGGGGATAAAACAACTTTTCCTGAAGATGATTTGGCACAACCAATTGCCACAGCTCCTTTAATTTTGATAAATCAGGCAACTCTTTCAAGGAACCGCATCCCAAAAAAACCAACGAATCTAATGATTCTAATTTCTCCAGACCTCGAGTCTCCATTAGCCCAGGGCAACCATTCATACTCAACACTCGGAGCCCCTCTAATCTCGATACCAAAAGTCTCTCAAGCATTGCAGTATCCCTCAAATACAAACTACGGAGTTTCTTCAGTTGCTGTCCAAGCACATCATCAAATTCGACTTCCCTCAACTGGCAATCATGAAGGCACAAATGGGATAGATTTGTCAAATTGGAAAAGAGTGACCTTCCCATGGGTGACTTCACGTCACATAGAGTCAATTCTATAAGACTGGATGGAAGCCCGACTAGAGATTGTGAGTCAACACAAGTTATCTCAAGAATCTGAAGCCGCGAAAGAGTAGCCAAATTAATCGAAGGAAATGTGTCATCTCCAATGACAAGTGTCAATCTCTCCAAATAAGATAATCCTTCGATCCACTCTATCTTTGGAACTCCTTGTCTAAATTCCGACAACCTAAGAGTGTCGCCCCGTATATGAAGATCGACTAAGTTAGTCAGGTATGAAAGGTCAAGAGCTGTCCACAACAAATGAGATGAGATCTTTAACTCCTTCAAACTCACAGGGAGCTTTGGCAACTGTTCAAGTTCATCACATTGATCCAAAAGAAGTTGTTGGAGATGAGAAAGCTTATTCATAGTTGCGGGCAACCTCTGAATCTTGCTCTTTGTCAGCCCTAGCTTTGTTAAAAAGGATAGACCCCCAATTTCAGTTGGAATTTCTCCCTCCATATTTTCACAGAAGCTAGCATATAGAGCCGTAAGATTCTCTAGCATCCCTATGGCTTTTGGTAGCTCTCTAATTGCACAATTGTTTAGACTTAAAATCTCCAACCGTTTGAGATTTCTAATAGAAGCGGGAAATTTTTTGATTTTCGTCATGCTCAAATCTAGTTCAAGCAGAGACACTAATTTTCCCATTGTGCTTGGTAGCTTCTTTATCGAAGTTCCAATAAGACTTATCCACCTCAACATTTTAAGATCTCTGATGGAGTTTGGAAGTGTTTTAAGAAAAGAACAATAATCTAAAGACAAATACTCTAGACGCGTCATTTGTCCAATGGAATGATGAAGTTCTTGAAGGTGCATCCCTCTCATTCCTAGCTTTGACATTGATTTTAGACTACCTAATACAAAAGGCACTGGATAAAGTTCACAACCATCCCTCTTTGGGGATTCGCAAGAGATGATTTCGAAGTGCTTCAGGTGCTCTAGTTTAGAGAGAGAGCCATCAACCACTAGCATGTTTGTACTTTGTTTAATAACCAATCTCTTCAAATTCGAACATCTCGAGAAGTCGGGAGTCCTTTTTAAGCCTAGGTAAGAATTGATTTCTATAACTTTCAAGTCCTTGCTCATCTGAAAAAACAAATCAAGAATCAACCAAGTCAATAATGGCAAATTGGTAAGTTTGGTTAGCGAGACAAACACAAGAAAAAGGGCAGAAGGACACTAAAAGTGTCAAAAATTGTGAACAACACTCATGGTAGTGCCAAAAGTTTTTTTGGATCATTTTAGTGCCACATTTTTTTTTCAATGATCACTTAAGTGCCAATCTCGATCTTGGTTGTCGGAAATTCAACGTAGCTATATTTTAGTAATTTCTCAATCCTAAGTGGTTTGCTGATATACTTAGTCAACATATAATCCCTTAACAACATTGTTTAAAAGTTGTGAATAGTGATCATTTAAATATCAAATTTTGTTTAAAGTGATTGCTTCAGTGCTAGTTATTGTTAATCAACGATTACTTTAGTGTCAAGTACACCACGTGAAAATGCCACGTGGGCTGGAGTTTTTAAAAAATTTGCCAAGTCATATTATAATTTTAATTATAAATGCTGCATAATTAATTTGGTCAGAATTTCTCGCCGTTAGCACTTAAGTAGTCGTTTTTCCTCCAATTTAGCACTTAAATGAGCTGGCGAAAACTTTTGATACTAAAGTGAGTGTTGTACATAACATTTGACACTTCTAGTGTTCTTCTGCTTAAGAAAAAGTAAACTGGAGGGTATGATGTTTGTACCAGGCATGACCTCCATCCGGCCCAATCTTCAGTAATGTTAATTCCCGAAAGCTTGAGCACGACTAACTTCTCAAGACACAAATTCATCACGTTTAGTTCCGAAGGGCACTTACTCCAAGAGAGCCATGTTAACTTGGAGAGAAGATTCTTAAAGTCCCCTACCAAGTTCCCGCCCTCTAATTCCAAATATCTTAGGTTGGGCAACTTTGAAAATTCTTCACTTGTGAAACTGTGCTCTTTGTATAGTCTTGTTAATCTGAGTGCCACAACTTTGTCTGTCCCCTAGTAATAGGAAAAACATATGTGAACATTTGAACTGGATGACAAACATTGTGTTGCACAAGTCTAAGGAGCTTCATTATATTCATTAATGAAACATGCATTACTGTTTTGTTCATATAGATTTAAATTGACCATAAGAAAGAGTTAATCAAGTTAATCTGACTGGCTCATACAATTGGATGGAGTTCTCTACATTGTGTAAAGCATAGTAATGTTTCTATTCCATCAATTTAAGCCAATTCCTATCGCAAAATGATAACAAAAAGACTTTATTATCACTGAGCAAAACCATTTGATAGAAAATGTTGTCTCCGCATTCAATTTTGCAACACAAAAATTCTGCAATGGTTTTGCAAGTTAGAAAAAAGTTGCCAAACCAAATTAAAAGAAGTCTCTTGAGTTTATAGCCCCATTCCGACTCTATGCACCAAAATCTGCTTGGTTTGGAGTGTGTGGAAGCTCGATTTACTCTAGAGCATCCCCTTTTAGGTTTCCCTTGTGTTTTATTACAGGATGAAGACAAGAGCTAGAAAGTCTTACTTGTTTTAGGACTTGTTGCTGATTCTACAGAATAAAAGAGCAATGTGAAAAAAAGATCTGCTTTCATAATAGTAAACATATTCAACCAACTTCATAAAAGTCTCATATATTGTTTGAAAGCTCTACCGGATTCTACATAAAAGATTGCATACTACAATCAATTACAAAATCTATTACCAAAATTCAGGTAAGGAGTCTCATTGCCGAGTAAAAGGAATAAAATCAGCCTTAAATAGCTTTGATAGCTTAGGAAGTGATGCGGGAGCATCCAAGAAGTCACAATCTGGATTTGTTCCCGTATAATTTGTTGAACAATAACCTTGTGTTTAATTGTATTTATGAAGTGTTTGCTACTTTCACGTTGTAACCTTTTAGATATGTGATATGTAACGGAATTACCATCATGAGTTCTTATACAAACCTTTTTCTTTTTCTCTTTTCCATAGTAAAAGTTAAAAAAAAAAAAAAAATACCAGTAAGAAACTAACTCCACAACCTTTGAAAAATGCATGGTTGATTTTTTACCTAAAGAAAATAGTAAGGTGACAATAGCTTACCTCTTTCATCCGAACCACATCAAAGGCAATCTTGGGCTCCCACAACCTACTACAATTCCCTGGAAAATTGACATCTTCGCACCGAACAATTTCTCTTCCAAGATCTCTAAGTTGATTATGCATCCATAATGTATCATCTTTTGTTATCCTTAACAAAGACATACGACTAAGGACAAGTAGTTCTCTCCTTGGAAAAAAGTTGGAAGCTTTCCACATATAACACGGGTGGAGTCTATCTTTTCTAATGAAGAAACATGCGATATCAAGAAAGATCTCTATTTGATGAGGCTCTAACATGTCATAACTGATTTTTAATTTATTGAGGACAACTTGGTTGGGCACCAACTCTAATTTTTGCAAAGTGCCTTTCCAAAACTTTTTGCTCTCGCCATAAAGTGAGGAACCGATAATCTCAAGTGCTAAAGGAAGTCCACTTGTTTTGATGGTAATTTGCCTTGAGATATCAACAAAGTCATGTGGTGGTAAGTCCATCCCGAATGCATGTTTACTAAAAAGCCGAAGAGCATGGAAAAAATCCATTTCTATCATTTTATAGATTTGAAACTCTTGAGAATGTGCTTGGAAACTACTCTCTTTGTCCTTTTCTTTGATTGGCAAAAAGTTGATGTCCCTTGTTGTAATGATGATTATGCTTCCTGGACCAAACCAATCACTCTTTCCAGCTAGCTTAGAGAGTTGATCCCTCTTATCCACGTCATCAAGAATAAGGAGAACTTTCTTATCACGAAATCTTTCTCTAATTGTGTTAATCCCTACATCAATAGAATTGTGGATCCCTAGAGATCCACCTTGGAGAATCTCTGATAACAATTGTTTCTGTAAGTCAACAATTCTTCCTTGTTGTGCAAATTCACGAATGTCTGAAAGGAAGCTACATCCTTGAAATTGACTAGACATTTGATTAAAAATAGCACTTGCAAGAGGTGTCTTACCGATACCGCCCATTCCATGGATGACCAGGTAGTGAACATCATGAGAACCTTTGTTTAACATGTCCATGATAGCTTCAACATGATCATGGATCCCGACTAAATGATTAGGTAGATTTCTCATTCTTTTCATCAGCTTGGTCAAAACCTCATCAACGAAAGTGTTGATAATTTCACCGTGCCTGCCATATTGACATAAGATTCTTATGGTGAAACATATGGCAAATGAGCTATTGAGTTGAGGAATATTATAGACACGAAACTAATCGGATTTTTAAATGGGCTTCTTTAGTAAAAAAGGAAATCTTGACTAATGAAAAATTAGATATATACTCTATTTGGATGAGTGATTCGATAACATAAGATAACAATTACCAGGAAAAAGAAAACAAAAATGGATGAACCAATATGCTGTGTTTGGTGGGGTGTAATTAATATAGAAAAAAAATGGGAATTTTTTTTTATTCTTTGTTATAATCTCACTTTTCATTGCTAGGGCCAAAAATGAACAAAAGCAAATTCCAAAGTCATACTCTTACCCTTTGTCCTTCATGCCCCATCCCTTGATTTTTGAGACCTTGGTCAAAGCTTCCTTCCATTGCCGAATCTGATTGCGGCTGAACTTCTTCTCATGCTTTTTCAGAGCATTGGAGTACAATTGAGTTTTGAGCTTTACATCGTCGGGATTTACGTCATAAAAAATGGGTAGGATCACTTTGTCATTCGCTTTGCTCGAGCACTTCATCATGTGTGTGAGCTCACGAAGACACCACTTACTTGATGCGTAGTTCCTAGAAAAGACAGGCAAATATATTTTGGAGGATTCAATGACACGCAGAAGTTCACCTTCAATCTTTTTGCCCTTTCGGATATTTTCATCATCTCTGAAAACTCGAATTCCAGCTTTGTCTAAGGAGTGATAAAGGCAATCGGTGAAGTTGAGGCGAGTATCAAGGCCTCTGAAACTCAAAAACACCTCGAATTCGGCCCCCGATGACGAATTGCCGTCATCGACAGTGGACATGGTCACTGCGTCTGGTGAGTCCCTCTTTCTCTTCATTCTCCTTCGGCAGCTCGAAATCTTCACCGGGTTGGATCGCAACGGGACGTGCAGCCCTTTCTGGATCTGAGCTGGATTTCTCAACAGGACTCAGCAAAGCGCCAGAGGCAGGAGAATTGCAATGCTCTTTCGCTTTCTTTCTCGGATTTGTTTGCCTTTTTCTCTCTTTTTTTGCCCGGCACCGAAAGGATTAGGAACGGCGACGGCTTTAATAAGTCAACGGAATTCCTCCAAAGCGGTTGGCAATAAATAAAGTTGCTTTACACGGTTCCTTCTTGTGCGCTAGGACCTCTTATCTAGAAGTAGTGGTTTGACATTCACAGATATTTTCGCGAGGAACGCTTGGCCAGAAAGACCCTACGGTTGCAGAAAGATCTTCGAACGGGGGGAGGTTGGCTTACGATCCCTGCCGGGTCTCGTCCCCTTCCTCGGGCGGGGGCGTGCGTAAAGAAGAGAAATGGAATGATGGGCTGGCCCTCTCTTTTATATAATTTCCGATGGGCCCAAAGGAAAGACGAAAGAATAGGCTGGAAGAGAAATAAAAGAGTGGGCTGAAAAGGAAATAAAAGAATGGGCCGGGCTACAAAAGCCCACTCGACTTTTCTTATTTTTCTTCATCATTTTTTTAACCACTCCCATGTATTACTACTACTACTACTACTACCTAAGTAGCACCGACACTGACACGCAACATGTGACACGATATGACACGACATGACACGCCGACACGTCGTTTCTCAAAAAACAAAGAATTTCGACATGTTGGAATACGTTATATATTAAATATATATTTTTATATATACATGATTATTTCAATTAAATTAATTTGAATCAAATTCATCAATAAATAAATAACTAAAAAAACGTAAAATGAATATACACTAAAAACATTAATCCGCCATTTATTAATATCATTCATTATTTCAATTTGACGAATTCAATCTATTTCAATAATTCATAAAACTTGGAGAAAAAACAAGCAATTCATAGTCTGGACATGTTAGATATGTTGGAAGAGGAGAAAAAAAATACTTAAGGGGTGAATTGTGTATCACAGAAAGTGGGAGTCAGAAGAGACTACTAGGTTTTTCTTCTTTCTCTATTTATTATTTTTATTATTGTGTTTTATTTTCACACACACACACACACACACACACACACACACACACACACATATATATATATATATATATTTTATATATATATATATATATTTATTTTCACCTCTCATTTATTGAACTTTTAAAATTGACATCAATATTAGAATTACGTGTTGGAAACTTGTATATTAGAATTCCGACTCGAGTGCTGAAGAGTATCGAGAAAGTTGATCAAGTGTCGGATTTTTCCGACTCATGTTGACCGAGTATCAAAGAGTGTCCAAGAGTATCAGAGAGTGTCGGACATGTGTCGAAATGTTCGACACGACACGAAGGCTCTTGGAGAATGTCGGTACTTTTTAGACTACTGCTACTACTGTTGATGCTGCTGCTGCTGCTGCTGCTGCTACTACTACTACTACTATTACTACTATTATTTTTGATTTATACACATATTTTTTGCTTTTGACCTTTTTATAAGTTTTTAAACTTTTTTTTTTGCAAAATAAATTAATATTTAAAATTTCAACAAAAATTCAAGTGTCAAAAGAAGGTTGGGTGAAACTTGAAAGCAAGAGAAAAATTGAGGAAGATGCTGATAGTCTTTTTCATTGAAAATGCAACATTGAGGAAACAAGCCAATTTGGTAATCTGTTGTACTTTAAAAATGTACATCCGAACTGAAGAAAAGGATGAAGATGATGAAGAAGTCGCTAATTTGTACTATATCATTTCTCTTGTGAAATTTATTCTTTAATTGACATGTCCTCCAGAATTAGAATGGTTTGTTCATATCAAACAACGAATGCTCCATGACTCTTTAACATTTCAAGAAGTGGTAGTTTTAGATTTACGCACTTCTAAATAACGCTTCTCTTTCCCGGATGCATCCATTTCTTCATTAATTGCACGAGCTTGACCATGACCGATGACGATGGCTTGGTCTTGAATGGGGACGAGTGGCAAGCAGTTGAAGGACGTGACAACATTGGGGGCCCCAAAAACCGAGTCCTAGGGCTTGGATTTCAGCAGTGATTGAAACCCCAGCGGCAGCGACATGCCCTCCGATGGCAATAGTGATGATCAACAAATGGTAGTCAAGGCCTGAGTGGCTTCCACGATGATATTGGCAGGTGGCTGTTCTCAGCGTGGCGCAACTCGGATTGCGTATTAGGGCTCGATTCTGACGGTAATTTCCTAGCGGAGTCTTGATAGGTACAAGAGGTAGATAGGAGTGTAAATCGGCGAAAACCCTACTCATGGACATAGTCATTAGCTGACACAGCAATCAACTAGTAAATCAGTCGGTGCTTGTGTGGAGATTGGAAAATGTGAGGAAGAGGCTGACAGGTTCAAAAGAGACAAGAATTTGCTTATGCGGGAGCTTGTAAAGTTAAGGCAACAACAATAGGCTACTGAGAAACAATTACAACCGACGGTCAAATGCCTTCAGGGGATGGAGCTGTGGCAGCAGCAAATGATGTCATTCCTGACACAACCTATTCAGAGCCCTGGATTGTTGGTACACTTTGTCCAATGTTAGAATGAGAACAACATTCAAATAACTATAGGCAACAAATAGTGAAGGCTTAAGCAGGAAGATGTGTCTAGGAATGATGATACTAATGCTTTAGACAAATTATTAGATATTACTCTATGATGAATGAGGCATCTAAGGTTATGCTAGGGGCAGATTTTGGGACTGAATGTTGCCCTATTTGAAGGGTGACTATCGCAACCTAGCCCTTTCGACTAGGGAATGGGAATTAGTTTAAGGATATTGCTAACTTTAGGCCAACGGTCATTCATTGACTTGAGTTCTACATTCATGATATAAAGGTGCACAACCAAGTATAACTATAAAGAAAAATGCGCAAGCATCCTAATATTGTCTTAAAAAAAAAAGAGACAATCCAAAATTTAAAAAAAAAAAAAAAATCTTATTGTAAAGCCCTAAAGGTTTCTCCAATTTTGGGTTTTAAATTTTAAGAATTTGCCATTTTTTAATGAATTTCTTTTATGAATTTATGAATTTTTTTGAAATTTTGATATTTTTTATGTTACGAATTTTTTTTTTTTAATTTAAGATTTTCTGAATTTTTTAAAATATTTTTAATCTCTTTTTAAATTTTATAACTTGTCAAATATTTTTAAATAATTTTTAATGAAATTTAATGTTATAAAAAGAGAATTCAAATCGTGTAAACATATCCAGCCTGACCAAACTAACCCAGACACATCGGTCAAGGTTAAAATAAAAACAAGGGCCGGTCCCTAAAAACGCAGCCCATTTTCTATATATATATATATTCCCTCCTCCTCCGCCGGTCTCATGTCCAAAGGACACCCTCTACCCGACCAACGTCAACTCATCCTCCTTCAACATTAGGACTTAAAATCAACAAAAGAAGGCATCACTCATGGACGGCCATCTCAAACATTCAATGAAAATTCACCATCATTGGGCCATGTTTGGTAACTCTCTAAGGGTCCATTCGTTTCGCGGAAAATTGGCCATTTTCGGAAAATTATTTTCCCACAAGTCATTTTCTAAGAAAATGACAATATTTTTTGGTGCTCGGCTAAAACTTAAAAATGTTTCGAAAAATATTTTCCAGTGTTCAGTAAGAAAAATATTTTCTAAGACCTCACAATTTAAGCATGCATCACTTACCAACATATAAATCCATCAAATATGAACTTGCCTTTAAATCCGGGCAAATTTGCTTCACATCTTTATTCCCTCATTGTCACCAAATGCTCATTTACTTCAGAAAATGTTCGCATGGATTTTAAAAAGAAGCAAAAGAGAAAAGAAGCAAGCATGTAAAGCCCTTTGCTTGAGCAATGCACAACTGTAAAGTAGAGTAAATAAAGAAAAATGATAAGCAAGAGTGCAAAGTATGACCTTGAGATCGACGAGCTCGAGGTTCGCCTAGCAACGGCCAACGACTAGCCAAGAAAGAAGAAGATGGGGAACAAAGAAAAGAAATTAAAAAAAAAAGGAAATTAAAAATAATTGAAATTAAAAAAGAAAAAGAAAATTAAAAAATAATTCGAATAAAAAAAAAGAAAAGAAGAAGAAGAAAGGACAGGAGGAAATGAGGATTTGTAGATGTCTGAGATAAGAGAAATCAAGTGAAGAAAATGTTTTCTACTTTTCAAAAGTGGAAAATATTTTTCCCTAGTTTAGAAGACTTTGTTCTTTTCATGGAAAACATTTTTCCCAAGGAATTCATTTTCCGTGAAACAAATGCTAGAAAATCCGGAAAACGTTTTCCCATAAATTATTTTCTGCGAATTTTATTCTTTTGTTCTCTGAAATAAAATAAAATAAAATAAAAAAATAGAAATCCGTTTGGTAAATTTTTTACCCTTCGTTTTGGTTGGTCGTTGCCGAACTCGGCCATGGCCGGCGATAGGGGTGAGCATCAGTCTAGGGTCAACCTCAGATTGACCCTGGACCAACTCAACTCTGCTAGTCTTGATTCAATTTCCAGAGAGATTAAGTCGGTCTTGAATCCTGAGATTTTTAGACCAACAATGTATGGGTTGGTTCTCGGTCTTAGAAGTTTATGGTCAATCCAACATTGACTGTATATATTATTTAATATATTTTTCATTTATTATATATAATATATTATTTATAATTTTTTATTTAGAGAAAAAAGATGTGAAATTGTATATTCATAGTTTATATTAATTATTTTGAACTTATTATAGTTTAATTGTATTTTATTAGTAAGTTTCAACTACACTTTGCTTTTCAGTTTGTGTCAAATGGTAGTAGTTTTTTAATAGTATTACAATTACTACGATGATTTGCAAGTCAAGTGGTGTGAAGCACATATTTTGGTTAATTGGACTCTGCTTAATCGAACACGATAAAATGTTTTTGCATATGGTGTTATGAGTATTATTGATAGATAATTACAGGAATCTCTCATCTTATCCCATATCTCTATGAGCAGTTTTAATCGTTTTTATGGTTTCTTGTTTTTAGTATGTGTAAAATTTCTATTGTTACCCTTACCAAAATAATAATAATTATTATTATTATGTTGTTACTTTATCTTAAATTTATTGAATACGTACTGGTATTTATGGTTTGGTTGCACAATGTCGTATTGTCAATAGATATGTAATCTGAAATGGTAGGTTTGTCTTTTCAGAGAGTACAAAAAATGAAACAAAAAGATTATTGGTTGGTCTCCGGTTAACCTTAGAATTGGATTGAATCCATTGGGCTGTCTGGTCCTTGGTCCTTAGCTCAATAGGGTTGGTATTTGGTTCCAAAAGTTGAGGACCAACATTGTACAGGTTGTTTTTAGGATTAGGGGCGGCCCAACTCGTACTATGCTTACCCCTAGCTAGCGACTGGCTAGACGAGAGCCGATGACCTTGGCCATGGCTGACAATCGACCAGACAAGGGCTAGTGATCTTACTAGAGCATCGCCAACCCCCGATGATGCCGAGCCACGGCAAGGAGCCTCGCCAAGCCACCTCTAGGTCGGCGTTGCCTAGCCAACTTGGTAGTGGCCTAGCGAGGCTTGGCCTCGCCTAGCTCACGACGAGGCTCAGGCCGATGAGCATCGCCGTGGCTTGGGTCGCAAGGGTCGGTGATGCTTTGGCAAGGTCGTTGGCTCTCGTTTGGCTAGGGCCGATGATCAGAGGAAGGAGAAGATGAAAGGGGAAAAAAAACTGAGAAAAATTTAATAACATTATTAAAAGATTAAAAAAATGGTTTGGACCATAAATTTTAAGGGTTTTACTAAGTACATTTCTATTCTGGGAATAAAAACTTTAAGAATTTTACAAAACGCCTTCAAATGCTTAAAAATTATTCCTGAAAACATAATCGAAAAAAAATTATTTTTATGCAAAAGTTATTTTTTGAAATAGAATGGTTTATCAAACACACATTTATCATCCGCACTTTGCGGACCACTCGGGCATCATCAACCATTATCTATTCTTGCTTAGGACTTCGCCCACAGTCACCAAGCAAGCACCATAGAAGCATCGAACAAGACTCAAAAAGAACAAAAAGCATATTGAGCAATGGTGACAAGCGTACGTTGAGGTTGATGAAAAATCACCATTAAACAAGCCCGGTTACTACACATTCGAAGCAACTAAAAATCCGACGAAAATGGGCACAACTTGGTATCAATATTTTGTCAGACAGGGTGCGCAGTGGATTAAAGAGGAGCAAATCACCGTGCTATAACTCAAGGCAAATCAGCAATGAATTCAGGAATCTCACCGTTAAGCTTGTTCCCGAGAAGATGCAAAAGGGTTGGGTTCTTCAGCCGGGAGAAGGACTCGGGAATCTCTCCTGAT
Source organism: Eucalyptus sideroxylon (assembly GCA_014182405.2). Lineage (NCBI taxonomy): Eukaryota > Viridiplantae > Streptophyta > Magnoliopsida > Myrtales > Myrtaceae > Eucalyptus > Eucalyptus sideroxylon. The sequence continues at coordinate 60,382,467 of CM024552.2, forward strand.
AACATTTTGTTAGACAAATCCAGAGACTTGAGGCTCTTCAAGTAGCCCAACTCCGGAGTCAAACGCATTCACTTGCAGAAACAGAGTGTCGAGATTCTGCAACTCGACAATCTCAGGCGGTATTTCACCGGACAATCCGCAGTTAGCAGCATCGAGCCTAACGAGTTCAGTCAGGTCACCAATCTCCGGAGTCAAGCCTCCGTCATAGCTGGAGAGGGCGCGAGGAGTAGGAGCTCCGGGAGGGGAGCTTGTCGATCGAGCTTTATCAACTGCTGTGCCATTGAATGAGGGCAGACCTGGGCTCTGCTCATGTCACTCACCCGTGCTTTCCTTGTGTCACAGACGGTGCTTCGCTCGCCATCCACTCGCCCGCGTCCTTTTGTTGCCGTCACCGCTTCGCGTTCACAGTCATGAGGAGTTGCAATAGAGAGGGAATAACAAAGGGACCAGGCGTCTTTTTTTTTCTTTTTTTTTTTTGCCTTTACTTACGGGCTCAAGTCCTGGGCTCAAAGAAAACAACACAAAAAACTTGGGCCCCAGAGGAAATAATAATCCGGGTAATGAGAAGAGGAAGGCTGGTCGCATGGGCTCTTGCAAGCCCAACATTTCGCTAAGGAGAATGGGCTGGGTGACATAGGCTCATCTGATGTATTTCATTATCATTATCATTATTTTTTTCTAATTCTTTATTTATTTTTATATTTTTTCCTCTTTCCTTTTTTATTTTTGCAAAAAAACGGACGCCTACATGATTGACGAAAATTCGGGTGTCGAGTGATTCTAAGTGAGCTTTTAGCCGTGAATCGGCCTAGTGGAAGAGGAGATTGCCCCACTGCCTTAATTGGTGAGGAAAATGTGACTTTGCCTGAGCTCTCTTCATTGCTAGATATGATGCAAGATAGAATTCCAGATACTGCTGGTGAGGATAAAGCGGGAACTGACTCGGGAATCAGTGGTTTCATGGATCTGGATTCATTCAATGCAACAATATCTTGACATTGTAGTTTTGGTGGAGAATTCTTCCCCTAAGATTGAATTGACTTTAACAGAGGGTAAATCAACGGGTAACGGTGAGTAGCCAGTGGAGAATGGATGGGACAATGCTAGCATATAAATCAGCTCACACACAAATGGACCTTTTAACATGGTATAACAAACAAGAATGATCTGGATTGGGATAATTAGAGTGGCTCACGCATTGCCCAAGATTACGAAGCAAGAACTTAAGCATTAGTTTTTCTCTTCGGGGCGGTCTTTAGCACCCGTTGAATCATCCCTTTCACATCTATTATTGCTGCCCCTTTGTCAGGCATAGTACTTTGTGTGCTTTCGGTCAAGGTACATACCTACTTTGGGCTTCTTCCTGGCACTCTCTCGTTAGAAATGTGGTTAAAGTGGCTTTGTGATGTTGAAGGATGCTCACCATATTTCATTTGATAATTAGATGTGAGCTTTTCATTAAAATGTAACTGACTAGTGTTAGATTAGTTAAAGGGAGTCCTTCCTTTGTTTTTGTTTTCTGGACATATCTTTTTGTTAGTTGATCAGAGCACTTTGCTTATTAGAATCTACAGAGTGTCGTTAAATTTACAAGTGAATTCAAGTTTCCTAGGAGACTGATACGATTTAAATGTCTGTATAATGTATTTTTATAGTGTTGGAAACTTTGGATATTACGGATTCCCAAGTGGTAAAATTGCTTACAGTTTATAAACAAAATGGATGAATAACTTGAGGACGCCACATATATGAACTGGATAAGAACAAATTCTGTGTCTGCCTATCCCTACTATGGGAGCTACAGTTGGCTTAACCCTGAGAACTTTTTCACCACTCCAGGTGTTCTTAAATTTAGGACCTGTAGGCCCTTCCTACCCCCAACAACTCACCTGACAGACTTTTCACCAAACTATCAAATGCCGATTTAAGCTTTCCAGGCAATACTTGCTGCACCTTCTTTACCTCCTCTGCTGTAACAAAGCAATCTTAGGATCCCATTCCCTTAGATAATTGACCCATGGAGGCGAACTTATAGATGCGCTCGGATAGTCAGCTGCAATTAGTGAGTATGCAACTCCCCTGTCTATGACCATATTGCTCTTGGCAGTATCCTTTCTGATTCCAATTCCACCAATTCCCTGTAAAACTAGACCCAGCTTGGGGTGCCAAGCATGACCGTTCAAGGAAGTGTAGGCCACGAATTTGTTCACACTCTGGGCCCCTTTTTGAAAAAATGGTCCCAAGTCCGACCCTTATTTATTATCCTAAGATCTACTGTTAAATACTTCTCAGTGCTGTTCTTACATAATAAATTCGTCATATGAATGGTAATCGTAATGTTCTCAAACATTTAGTTCACTGCAGAGAGGGTATTCTGTCGAGGATTGGATGCTAAATCTATTGCCTGATATGATGTGTCATGATTTGCTACACCTCTTGAGCTTGAAGCTGCTGCGAGGTCATGCATTTGCTCATTGGATGAATCCTCATCAGTATATTATTTCTCTTCACTTGAACCGAGATTGTTACATGACAGACATAAGGGTAATGGCATTGATAAACATTTTCCTAGATTTTACAGATTTTGATGAGGTACATTTGTAGAGCTCAGATGCAAATTTGATTGTGACTGGTGCCATTCCTTAGCTGACCCAACAACCTGTAACTGATGTTTTCAATAGTGTCACAAGCCCATCTATATTGTCAGATCAGGGCAACGATTCATCCTATAAGATATCTCAACTTGGATCAACAAGGCTTGGGCATACTGATTTTGCTGATCATGGCATTGACAACTCTGAACATGAGTTGGCCACTCCAGAAGCAAGTTTGAACTAGGCACTCTTTAATAAAAAGTTCATTTTGGACAACATAGGAATATTTTCCTCTCTTAAAGTACGCAACAGAGGTGAAAACAGCATTGTCAGTGGCAGAGGAGCCCCTTATGATAATGCTGCCATGGTAAAGATCAGTGTGACCAAGACTTTCCTTCTAAAACAGAAAGTAATGCCGTTCATGCTTGGAGACAATCATCCGAAATTATTGGCAGCAGCTTAAGCTCCAGAAAAGCGAGTGAAGGAGATGCATTTAATCCCATTGCAAACAACACTATGTATAGTCCCGAATTTCCTGACATGCAAAATCCTGCCTTCGCAAGGTTACAGTTTTCCAAGGGACTTAGCTGTTCCCTTCCATCAGCAAAGCGGCTTAAGGTGAGCAGTGTTCTTACCATTGTGCGACAAAGGTTATTTACAGCAAAAACAGACATGGAAGAACCCATAGCCAGATTGAATCAAGAGAATGCTGTGAGACAATACTTAACAACAAAATTATGTTTTCTTCTCTTGGAGAATTTGTCAATTCTTGTATTCATCATCTCCAATCAGGAGAAACGATTGCTGCCTGAGCACCATTTTGTAAACTGAGACAACAGTCGTGATTTGTGCCCTCCAGAATTTTAGCTCCTAGGCTGTAAATTGTCGGTATTTCCTTCCCCAGCAGGTCACTCTGAATTTCTTCCTGTCAGAAGTCATTTTGATAGTATCTGCACGACTAATGAGATGTACTCAATGGATGAAAGGCGGTAAGGATCTATTTGATGATACATCACATGTTTGGCCCTTGAAAGCCTGTGGTGTTCCAATCTGTTGTATTAACCATTACATGGTTAAGAGGCTGTCATTACCTGGTGGTGCGTAGACTTTTCTGACTGCTGTACTTGTGTTCGTTCATGTGTCATTGTTTTAGATGATGCAACTAAATTCTTGAAGATTGTGTCCTGAAGGTCAAATAACTTGAAGTGGAACTTGAAACCATGAGAAAAGCTGAGGAAGATGCTGGCGGTCATGTTCATTGACAGCATGTTCCCAGGAACATGAGCTAAACAATTTGTATTTCCAGAATAACGTTAACAAAAACAGCCCATCTTTCCCCCTCCCACAACGCCAACTCTAAAATGGCTGACTAATACGGTTCAAGTGAACAAACAGCTGCCAAATATATATATAATAAAAAAATTCTCAGAAAATAAACCTCACGGCAAGCGATGTTGCAACCTCCTATCAACCTTACACGCTATTAACACAATCAAAGCTCCTATCAATACAAGTATATCTAACATACGTCTTCTTCTTCGCTTGCATCTCATAATTTCATTCTGTAAGCCATAATTCAATTGATTCTCCACATTTTGCACCATCTCCTTCAATGTCTCATTATCATTCATCAGTTGGCAAATCACTTATTTCTCCTGCATTGTCAGATCAAGATCAATCCATTCAAAAACCCACAATCATCAGGCCTGTCAAAACAACATAATACTTTTCAACAGGTTTAGATACGACATTGTTCAAAATTGCTAAGTTATAGCTAAGAAGTATTGCTTTACTTCTGATATGTGTGATTGCATCAAGCAGTTATAAATTACTTACCCTCAATGTTGAACAGCGAAATAATCTCCTGGCAGGATTTCTGCGCGAGGTATAGAGGGTTGCTCATCGCTGATGCTTGCATGAAATGTTACAATCGTGGCTCATGAATTGACTCAATGCTCCGCCGCCACCGTTAGAACTTCCAATTTGCATTGATTTGCATTCAAAAATAGGAGCAAACTACTAATCTAAGCCTGACGCATAAATGATGAGTCATCACGCAAATGCTTATGACAGAGCTGAACTTTGTAAAGGCCAGAAAAGGCATAAGAAATGTGGCGTCCTCCAATGACCAAGGGACGCGGGTCTGCAATGTCTAGATCGGGCATCTGTTCCGGTGGACAATGTGGGCAATCCAATCTCTGCAGCTTCTTAAATTTTGATGAATCAGGCAACCATTCTAAGGAACTGCATCCGTTAATAGACAATTCCTTTAATGATTTCGATTTCTCCAGACCTTGAGTCTCCATTAGCCCAGGGCAATTGGTCACACTCAACTCTTGGAGCCCCTGTAATCTCGAAATTAGAAGCCTTTCAAGCTTTGCACTATCCGTCAAATCCAAACGACGGAGTTTCTCCGGTTGCTGTCCAAGCAAATCATCCAAATTGACTTCCCTCAGCTGACAATTACGAAGGCATAAACTGGACAGATTTGTCAAGTTTAAAAAGAGTGACCTTCCCATGGGTGACTTCACATCATGTAGAGTCAATCCTCGAAGACTGGGTGGAAGCCCCACCACAGATCGTGGGTCCACACAAGTCATCTCAAGAATTTGAAGTCGAAAAACAGTAGCCAAATTAATTAGAGGACATGTGGCATCTCTAGCAACTAGTGTCAATCTCTCCAAATGAGATAGCCTCTCAATCCACTCTATATTTGGAGCTCGTTGTCCATATTCTGACAACCTAGGAGTGCTGCCCCGTATATGAAGACCGACTAAATTACCTAGGTATGAGAGGTCAAGGGTTGTCCATAATAAATGAGATGAGAACTTTAACTCCTTCAAATTTACGGGAGCTTTGGTAACTGTTCAAGCTCATCACACCGATCCAAATGAAGTCGTTGGAGATTAGAAAGCTTATTCATAGTTGTAGGCAATCTCGTAATCTTGCTTCCTGATAGCTCTAGTGTCATAAAAAGGATAGACCCCCATTTTCACGTGGAATCTCCCCTTTAGATTTTTGCAGAAACTTGCATGCAAAGCTTTAAGATTCTCTAGCATCCATGCGGCATTTGGTAGCTTTCTAATTGTACTAAAGTCTAAACATAAAATCTCCAACCATTTGAGATTTTTAATAGAAACAGGTAATTTTGTGATACATGTTTCTCTCAAATTTAGCTCAAGCAAAGACTCTAGCCCTCCTATTTGGTTCGGTAACTTCTTTAGAGTCGAATGGATACTCATCTTCCTCAATTTTTTGAGGTTCCCAACAGAAGCAGGTAATTCTCTTATTTTTGTGTCATCAATATATAGCTCAAGCAAAGACTCTAGCCCTCCTGTTTGGTTCGGTAAAGACTTTAGAGGAGTCCTATAGATACTCATATTCCTCAATTTTTTGAGGTTCCCAATAGAAGCAGGTAATTCTCTTATTTTTGTGTCATAAATACATAGCTCAAGCAAAGACTCTAATCCTCCTATTGAGTTCGGTAGCTTCTCTATTGGAGCTTCGAGAAAGACTTATCTTCCTCAACTTTTTAAGACTCTCAATAGAAGCAGGTATTTTTCTGATTTTTGTGTCACTCAAATATAGCTCAAGCAAAGACTCTAATCCTCCTATTGAATTCGGTAGCTTCTTTATCGGAGTTTTAGAAAGACTCATCCTCCTCAACAATGTAAGATCTCCGATGGAGTCTGGAAGTGTTCTAAGCAAAGAACAATTATCTAAAGACAAATACTCCATACGCATCATCTCTCCAATTGAATGATGAAGTTTTCGAAGTTGCGTCCCATTTATTTCTAGCTTTGACAAGGATTTTAGACTATCAAATACAAAAGATAGTGGAAAAAGGTTGCAACCATCCCACTTCAGGGTATTCCAAGAGATGATTTCCAAGTGCTTCAAGTGCTCTAGTTTAGATAGAGAGTCATCAACCACTAGCAAGTTTGAACACAATGAAATAGCCAATCTCTTCAAATTCAAGCATTTTGAGAAGTCGGGAGTGCTTTTTAAGCTTGTGCAAAAATTGATTTCTATAACTTTCAAGTTCTTGCTCACCTGAAAAAGCAAACCAAGAATCAGCAAGTCAAGAATGGCAAATTTGTAAGTTTGGTTAGCAAGACAAATGCCATAAAAAGTTAACTGCACAATATGATGTTGTACCAAGCATGGCGCCCATCCGGCCCAATCTTCAGTAATGTTAGTCCCCGAAACCTTGAGAACGGCTAATTTCTCGAGACATAAATTCGTCGCGTTTAGTTCCAAAGGGCAACAACTCCAAGAGAGCCATGTTAATTTGGAGAGAAGATTATTAAAGTCCCCTACCAAGTTTCCGCCCTCTAATTCCAAGTATCTTAGATTGGGCATCTTTGAAAATTCTTCACTCACGAACCTATGCTCTTCGGAGAGTCTTGTTAATCTGAGTGCTATGACTTTGTCCGTTCCCTGATAATAAGAAAAGCATACATGATCATTTATATTGGATGACAAGTTTGAGGAGCTTGATTATGGTCGGTAATGAAACGCTCATTATTGACCATAACAAAGAGTTAATCAAGTTGATCTGACTAGTTCATACAATTGAAAAGAGTTCTTTACACTATATAAAGCATAATAATATTTCTAATCCAGAGCATCTCTATGGATCGAAACCTGCTTGGTATGGTCCATGTGGAAGTCGACGTTATTTCAACAGAGCATCTCTTTATTAGATTTCATATGAGTTTTATTACAAGACGAAGATGGGAGCTAGAAAGTCCTACTTGTTTTAGGATTAGTTGTGGATTTTACGGAATATAAGATCAGCGTACAAAAAGGATTTGCTTTCAAAATAGTATAAATATTCAACAAACCTCATAGAAGTCTCTTGTCTATTGTATGAAAGCACAACCAGACTATCCACAAAAGATTGCATATAATTTGTGGAAAAAGTTTTGTATTTAAATGTAACTTATCAACGCCTTTTAGATATGATGTGTAGTGGAATTAACATCATGAATTTTTACCCACGCCTTTTCTTATTTTCTTTGCCAAAAGAAAAATTAAACGAAAAAATATACCAGCAAGAAACTAACTCCACAACCGTTAATAAATGCATGGTCAATTTTTTCCTAAAGAAAATAGTAAGGTGACAATCGCTTACCTCTTTCATCCGAAACATGTCAAAGGCAATCTTGGGCTCCCACAACCTGCTACGCTTCCCTGGAAAATTATTGTCTTCACGTTGAACAATTTCTCTTCCAAAATCTCTAAGTTGATCATGCATCCGTAGTATATCATTTTCATCTATCTTTATCAAAGACATTTGAGTAAGTACAAACAGTTCACTTTTTGGGAAATATTTTGAAGCTTTCCACATATAGTACGGGTTGATTCTTCCTCTTCCAATGAAGAAACATGCAATATCAAGGAAGATCTCTCTTTGATGATGCTCTAACATGTCATAACTAATCTTTAATTTATTGAAGACTTCTTGCTTGGGCACAAAATCTAACTTCTTCAATGTGTCTTTCCAAAACTTTTTGCTTTTGCAGTAAAGTGAGGAACCAATAACCTCCAGAGCTAATGGAAATCCGCCTGTCTTTCTAATAATTTTGTGTGAGATATCATCATAGTCATGTGGTGGCCAATCCATCCTGAAGGCATGTTTACTAAAAAGCCGAAGAGCATGGAAAGGATCCATTTCTGTCATTTCATAGATTTTAAATTCTTGAGAATGTGCTTGGAAACTACTCTCTTTGTCCTCCTCTTTGATTGGCAAAAAGTTGATGTCCCTTGTTGTAATGATGATTTTGCTTCCTGGACCAAACCAATTGCTCTTTCCTGCTAGTTTAGAGAGTTGGTCCCACTTATCCACGTCATCGAGAACAAGAAGAACTTTCTTATCATGAAACCTTTCTCTAATTATTTTAATCCCTACATCAACAGAATTGTGGATATCTAGAGATCTGCCTTGGAGAATTTCTGATAACAACTGTTTTTGTAACTCAACCATTCTACCATGTTGCATGGATTCACGAATGTCCGAAAGGAAGCTACAACCTTGAAATTGGTTGGAGATTTGATTAAAAACAGCACTTGCAAGAGTTGTCTTACCGATACCGCCCATTCCATGAATGACCAGGTAGCGAACATCATGAGAACCTTCATTTAACATGTCCATGATAGCTTTAACATGATCATCAATCCCAACTAAATGATCGGGCAGATTGCACCTTCTTTTCATCAGTTTGGTCAAAATCTCATGAACAATAGTGTCAATGATTTCACCATGGCTGCCATATTGATATAAGAGTCTTAGCGCAAAACATGTGGCAAATGAACTCTCAAAATGAGGAATATTGTAGACATAAAACTACTTGCATTTTCGAATATGTGAGGTTTTACCGAATAAAAGTTCACTTTCTTTAGTAGATGAAAATCTCGATTGATAGATCAATACTAAATTTGGATGGGTGGTTCAGGAAAAGAAGATAACAATTACAAAGGAAAAAGAAGAAAGAAAAATGGATTAACCAATGTATTGTGATTGATTGGAGTAATTAAAACAGAAAAAAAAAAAAACATGAAAGAAAATTCTGCCCCTTATAATCATATCACTTTTTATTGCCAGGCGAAAAAAAAGAAGGAAAAAGCAAAAACAGATTCAAAACTCACACTCTTACCCCTTGTCCTTCATGCCCCATCCCTTAACTCTTGCGACCTCGGTCAGAGCCCCCTTCCATCCTAGAACTTCATCACGCATGAACTTCTTCTCATGCTTCTCCAAATCGTCGAGGTATAATCGTGTTTTGAGTTTCACGTCGTCGGGATTCACATCATAGAAAATGGGTAGGATCAATTTGTCACTCGTTTTGCTTGAGCACTCCACCATGTGCGTGAGCTCTCGAAGACACCACGCACTGGATGCATAGTTCCTGGAGAAAATGGGCATGTATATTTTGGAGGATTCGATGGCACGGAGAAGCTCACCTCCAATCTTTTCTCCCTTTCGGATCTCTTCGTTGTCTCGAAAAACTCGAACTCCAGCTCCAATCAAGGAGTGATAGAGACAATCGGTGAAGTTGAGGCGGGTGTCGGGGCCTCTGAAATTCAAGAACACCTCGAATTCGGCCCCCAACTGCAAATCACCATCATCACCACAAGCCGACGTGGTCACTTTGTCCCGTGAGTCCCTCTTTCTCTTCATCCTCCTTCAGGAACTCAAGATCTTCACCGGAATATATCACAATCACAGCGAGATGTGGAATCCTTCTCTCTGAATCTGATCTGGGATTCCTGAAGAGGAATTAGCAAAGCGCCACAGAAGAGGAAGGAGGAGGACTGCAATGCGCTCTCGCTGTATTTTTCTCAGATTGGTTTGCTTTTTTCTTAGCACCGAAAGGGAAAAGAACGCCGACCGCTTTGATAAGTAAAGTCCTCCAAAGTGGCGGAGTCTACCTTTATCACGGTATACGAAAGCGAGAAAAATGTAGCGTAAACATGGACCGTCCCATTCAACGAACGACACGTGGCACCTCATGTCGCCCATGGGTCCCACTTTCTCCCTTAGACAGCTGTGTCCTCTCTCTCTTCCCTTTTTTTTTTTTTCAAATTTTATTCCCCCTCTCCCTTTCAAATTCCATTCCCTCTCTCTCCCTTTCAAAGGACACGGAGAGATTCTCTCTTTTTCTCCAGCATGCCCCCATCGCCTCCGCTTCCCCCAAGAGCCCCTAGGGTCCCGAGCTCCTTTGCCTCCACCTCGCTCGCCCTTTGTCTCCAAAGCCCCCTCAATGGCTACGATTCATCAGCTAACTCCTCTCTCACTTTCTCAAGCACGCATGATCATGTCGATGCGCCATGAATGGCACCAAATCCCCGACCATTCCCAACGCGGCGATCGAGTACAAGGTGAGGTGAGGTGAAATGGCAAAAAGGTGAGGAGAAATGGCAGGTCTTGACAAATTTCCCGTTCAGAATATTATAAATGTACCAAACATGGAAATTCTTCCGTCTTAGTCTAATAAACTTCTCTTTAAAATAGCAAAATAAATCCTTAGCCAACCCTTGCCTTCTTTGTAAACTCGTCATTTTCCCCTATTCTCTCGAAACCTGAAATGGCGACAATTACCACGTTCTATGGGATCAAACAATGGAAATGCAATTTTATGACTATGACTCCAACATGCATTTTCAAATAACGTGAATATTCCTTAAATTATTTTTCCGTAACCCAATGAGTCAAAACAGCAACCAAATATCATTCTCGATTAGCTCATTTTTAAAATCCTATGGTTATGCTTCGCCTAGTAACATGGCCCGAAAATCATATAGGCCAGCTTCAAAAAACACATCGACTGTGATTAAGCTTTGAAATTCACATCAGTTTTGATTAAGCCCCGAAATAGAACTAGTGTTCCTCATTTCTAGGTTTGATGATGAGCACAAAAACTAAATCACAATCGAATATGCTGGCACATTAACATAGATTATATTTCAGCTTCAATACTTTTCCGAACAACATTCACGTGATGCCAATATGATCAAACGCTTGATCCAATTTTTCACAAATAGCATGCTACAAAACAAATTCTCTATATCTTAAAATCTATGCGGTGAATGAATACATATAAATTTCATTCACAATAAAGGAAAATGGAAAATTTCAAATAAGGGCTTGAAATGCCATAATTTTCTAAAATAATGGCCCAAAGTGGATATTTTCTCAAATAAGGCCCGAATGGGCTAAATCATATTAAATAAAAGACTTTTGGTAGGCTGATAACTATTCTGGCCATCAGAGAATGGGTATTTTAGTAAAAAAAAAATTATAAGTATATTTTTTATTATTTTTCTTTCCTTTTTTTTTCCTTTTTCCTCTACCTTCCTCTGACATTGTGGTGCCTCATCAATGGTCAGTGGAGGTCAGAGGCCTCAAGCAAGGGCTACCCTCATCGCGTTGGGTAAGGGCAGCCCTTGCCTGGGCGGGCAAGGGCGAGGGCGTTACAAGGGTGACCCCTCATCGAATTTGGCGAGGAATGCCCTCGCTTGGTCTCCCATCGCCCGATCTAGCGAGGGCAACCCTCACTCTCGCCTAGGTTGGGTGGGTGAGGGTGACCCTTGCCAGCCCAAGTGACGGGGCCCTAGTTTGGTGACATTTGCCATGGATGGTAGAGGGAAGAATGAAAAAGAAAAAAAGAAAAAAAATATATAAAAGAACAGAAAAAATATATAAAAATTTTAAAATGTAAAAGATGAAAATGTCCTTTAGTCAGAGAGGTTAGGCTTTTTTTTTAGACTGATATGAGCATTCAGCCTTTATTTAAAATATGTTCCACTTTGAGTCCTTATTTGAAATAAAATCCACTTTAGATCCTTATTTGAGAAAATAAGAATAATTCAGACTCTTATTTGGACTTTTTTTAAAAAATGCCATGCAATGTTTACAAAACATAGAGTGATAAAAGTCACTTACCTCCTTTAATCACGAAGTCAAACGATGCGGAGTCTTTATCATAAATTATTGGCTTATAATAAGGACTAGACAGTCTTGGGCGAAAAAGGCAGTTTTGGTAAAATTTCAAAAATGTCATCCGGGGTTTGATCTTAGGTTCGTTGGCCCGACACATATCAAATAGCTCAATGATATTTACTAGTTAGTATGTTACCATATAATTTCCCAGGATATCAGAAAATAATTTTTCTCGTGTAATTCTCCAAATCTTAGAATACCGAAATCTCCAAAACTTAGTTTCCATCAATTTCTTTTATGAGTAGGGGAATAACAAACATTTAGATGAGTAAAACATTTTGACACGCGTAAACCTTAAGGGAAAAAGCCACCAAAAACCCCAAACTTTTCCTCGAGTGACAGATTTACCCCGAACTTTATTTTGTGACGTGAAAAACCCTGAAGTTTGCTAACTGTGACACATTTACCCCAAACTTTTATTTGTGACACAAAAAATCCTAATCTTTCATTTGTGTGACACATTTACCCTAAATCATAAGGGCGGTTTGGTCTTTTTATTTTTAAAAACTTTTTTCCTTTTTTTTTCTTCTTCTTCTTCCTTCCCTCCGCCGGCCATGGCGGAGCCGATGGAGGGAAGCCGGCGTCCGGCGAGGGCCGCCCTCGCCTGCGTTGGGCGAGGGGGATGCCGGCGAGGGCACCCCTCACCCGACGCAGGCGAGGGCGGCCCTCGTCGGCGTCGGGCGAGGGTCGCCCGCGCTGCGTTGGGCGAGGGGGACGCCGGCGAGGGCACCCCTCGCCACACAGCGAGGGCACCCCTCGCCCGACGCAGCGAGGGCGGCCCTCGTTGGCGTCGGGCGAGGGCCTCCTCGCCGGATCCGGCGAGGGCATCCTCGCCCGACGCAGGAGGAGCGGCCCTCGTCGACGTCGGACGAGGGCCTCCCGCGCCGGATCTAGCGGGGCACCCTCGCCCGATGCCGGCGAGAGCACCCCTCGCCAAATCCGGCGAGGGCACCCTCGCCGACGCCGGCGAGGGCACTCCTCGCCCGACGCAGCGAGGGTGGCCCTCGTCGGCGTCGGGAGGGCCTCCTCGCCCGGCGAGGGCCTCCCTCGCCCGGCACACCCTCGCCCGACGCCGGCGAGAGCACCCCTCGCCGGTGTCGGGCGAGGGAGGCCCTCGTCCGACCCAGTCGAGGGCCTCCTTAGCCCGACGCCGGCGAGGGCGGCCCTAGCCAGCCTAGGCGAGGGCAGCCCTCGCCGGACGCCGGCTTCCCTCCGCCGGCTCCACCATGGCCGGCAGAGGGAAGAGAGAGGAAGAAAAAAATAAAAAGAAAAAAAGAAAAAGAAAAAAAAAACAGAACAAATAAGACGAAAATACCCTTAATGGGGTAAATGTGTCACAATTAGCAAACTTCGGGGTTTTTCACGTCACAAAATAAAGTTCGGGGTAAATCTGTCACTCGGAGCAAAGTTTGGGGTTTTTGGTGGCTTTTTCCCAAACCTTAATATTGCAGAATTTAATTTAGTTTCATACATTTCGATGTACACATGTATGTTCATTCAAAATACTTATACGCCAAAATTATAGCCTAATATTTTTCCCAGAAAAAAAAAAAAAAAACATAAACGTATAATTTGGTATCTACTGAGAGCAACATGATTCCGAGTACACAATATTTTTCCAGGAATTACTGGAAATAGCAATAATTCGAAAATTTCCAGAAAATCCACAGAACGTAATAATGCATGTTCCACTCAAATCCAATTTGAGGAATGAGTCAAGTCCTTGAACAGAGTTCGGTAGCTCTCTCGTCCGACTCCCATGGAGATCCGTTACCTCCGATGTAATTACGGTATCAGATAGTTCCATTGCAATTAGCAATTCTAATCCCCTAAAACAAACACCATAGACTTTTATGGATATATGGAACCATTGCCAATTGTTAGTTAGGCCACACTCAGATTTTATTTTATTTATTTACTACGTGTTGTTGATCTTGATACAGTAGTTCTTGCATTATGTTGGGGAAAAAACCACAAAAAACCTCAAACTTTGCTCAAAGTGACAAATTTATCCAATTTTTTTTTTGACATAAAAAACCTCAAAATTTGCTAACCGTGACACATTTACTCTAAACTTTCTTTTGTGACACAAAAAATCCTGAATTTTCATTTGTGTGATTTACCCAAAATCATAGGGATATTTTGATCATTTTACTTTTAAAAACTTTTTTTTCCTTTTTTTTTTCTTCTTTCTTCCCTTCGCCGGCCATGGCAGAGCCAATGGAGGGAAGCTAGCGTCGGGCGAGGGCGGCCCTCGCCGGCGTTGGGCCTAGCGAGGGGTGCCCTTGTCGACTTGAGCGAGGGGGCCCTTGGCCGGCGAGGGTCCGGCAACGAAGGCCCTCGCCCGACGCCAACAAGGGCCGCCCTCGCTCGACGCTAGCAAGGGTGGCCCTAGCTAGCCTAGGCGAGGGTGACCCTCACCCGACGCCGGTGAGGGCTGCCGGTGAGGGCAGCCCTCACCGGCGCCAGCTTCCCTCCGCTAAGGCCAGCTCGAGAAGAAGAAGAAAAAAAAAAATTTTAAAAAAAAAAAAAAGAGAAAGAATAAGACGAAAATGCCTTTAATTTAGTAAATGTGTCATAATTTGTAAAGTTTAGGGTTTTTCTTGTCAAAAAAGAAGTTTGTGGTAAATTTGTCACTAAAGTTTGAGGTTTTTGGTTTCCCTTATGTTGGGGTCTTGAGTGTGTGTATTGTCGATCTTGTTAGTGCTGTCACTCTGTTACCTCAAATTTCATGCTGAGGATCTGTTGTTTTCCTATTCTTTACATTTTCTCTGCTGTACAAAGTGACAGGATTTGTATCTGGATAACTAGTTGTGCAGAAACTTCCATATCCGGAGGATGAAAATCTTGATACAGCGATTTGCCACCTTTAGTTGTAGTAGAGGTATCACAAAAGTCATTTCCTATATTAACATTCACGTAGAACAGTTTTACAGGGTTCAAGGGGGCATCCAATGGCCAGAAGGGCTCATAACACCAGGATTATTGTGAAAGATTTTGTCATTTTTTGAAGTCTCAAAGTGGGTGAGTGTTCTGTTTGTCTCGTGATTACATAGTGTATCATTGCTTGGGCTTTTTTCTACTCTAGATGTGCATTTACCGTGAGATGGTGATTCATAAGCTCCTAAATCCTCTTCGACAATGAGATGGCTATTCATTCGTGTAAATAATCCCAGCAACTGGATGCCGTTCTCCATGTTTTTGCAGCTTAAACAGGAATTTGCCCTGAAAATGTTACCTCCAACTCCTCCAAAGAAAATTCTGAGATTGAAAAGTAGGAAACTTTTGGAAGAGGTATGCTATCTCTCTCTCTCTCTCTCTTATTTAGTGTGCCCCAGCATTCACTACAGAGGTGTTCCATGGAGGATTGGATGGAAAAACTCTTACCTGATATTGATCTAACACGATCTGCTACGGTAGCAAACTTTCTTGAGCTTGAAGCTGCAGCGAGATCATGAAGGTTCTCATCTGATAAATCCTCATCAGTTCTTTATTTCACTTTTTTTTTTTTTGAACCAAGACTGTTGCAGGACAGACGTTTGGGTAATGGTACGGTTATATGTTTTCCTAAATTTTGCAGAATTTGGTGAGTTACATTAGCAGAGCTCAAATGCAAATTCAATTGCCACCGGTGCAGTTCCACTGCTAACACAACCTGTAGCTGATGTAATCAATAGTGTTGCAAGTCCATCCATGTTGTCAGATCAGGGCAGTTATTCATCTTATGAGATATGTGAACTAGGATCAATAAGACTTGGGCATAAGGATTCTGCTGATCTTGGCATTGACAATTCTGAATATGAGTTGACCTATCCGGAAGCAAGTTTGATGCAGACACTCATTAATAAAATTTCATTTTGGAAAAAATAGAAAGATTTTCCTCGCTCAATGTACGCAACTGAGGTGTAAACAGCATTTTGAGTGGTAGAAAGCCCCTTATGATAATGCTGCCATGGTCAAAGATCAGTATTACAAGGACTTCCCTTCTGAAACAGAAAGTCGCACGGTTCATGCTCAATGACCACCATCAGAAATTGTTGGCAGCAACTTAAGCTCCAGAAAAGCGAGTGAAGTAGCTGCATTTTATCCCATTGCAAACAACACTATGTATCATCCTGAATTTCCTGACGTGCAGCACAAGGTTACAGTTTTCCAAGAGTCTCAGCTGTCCGTTTTCCATCAGAAGAGTGGCATGAGTTGAACAGAGTTCTTACAACAGCGCAACAAAGGTTATCTACAGCAAAAATAGACATAGAAGATCTCATAGCTGGATTGAATTAAGAGACTGCTGTAAGACAATTCTTAACAACCAAAGTATCTTCTTTGCTCTTGGAGAATATGCCAAGTCTTGTATGTACCCATCATCTCTTATCAAGGGAAACGTTTGCTGCCGCTCCACCATTTTGTATTTCGAGATAAGAGTTGTGATCAGCTTCTACGCAGTAAATTACTGGTATTTCTTTCCCCAGCTGGTCACTCCAAACTTCTCCCTGCAGTTTGAACATATGCCAGTAGTCATTTTGATAGTATCAGCAGGACAAATCTGATGTCCTCCAAGGATGAAAGTCTGTATGGATATATTTGATGAATACATTTAGCCTTCGAAATCTTACGGTGTTCCAATCTGTTATTTTTTCTGTGTTGTTGAGCTTTTATATGGGATGCTTAATCTATTACGGGTCGTTCAGGTTGTGATAGCCCCATCTTGAGACTGTTACACGGTTAAGAGGCTACCATTACCTGTTGGGCATTGACTTTTCTGACTGCTGCTATATACCTGTGTTCGTTCATGCGTCAGTGTTTGGATAATGCAACTAAATTCATGAGGATTGTGTCTTGAAGGTCAAATATCTTGAAGTGGAACTTGAAACCATGAGAAATATTGGGGAAGATGCTGACAGTCTTGTTCATTGACAATGCAACATTGAGGAAACAAGCCAATTCGGCAATCCATGGTGCTTTAAACATGCATGCCAAAGCCAAAGAAAAGGATGAAGATGATGAATTTGGTAATTAGCACAGTATCATTTCTCTCGCAAAATTTATTCTTTTATTGACATTTTCTCCAGAATTAGAATGGTTTGTTCATATCAAACGGCGACACTCCATGACACCACCATTTCAAGAAGTGGTAGTTTTGCATGTACACACTTATAAGTGTGTATCTGATGCATAAGAAATGAGATTTTGCTAATGGATTTCAGCTTTATGACTTCCTTCTGGGATTGTAATCATCTTCCTTCTGTTGTATATTTGTAGAACCTCAGACAATTTCTTAGCATATGCAGCCTGGGTTGTTTTAGGTCTTTGAATTCTGATTAAACCAAGCCCAAATCCTTGATTAACATCATCGATGACGATTTCCATGAGTATCAATATATGAGCTGCGGATGCAAGAAGAGAAATGACTTGCTTACTTCTATTCAATGAAGCCGAGCTCGTTCTCCAGCAATCCCTGTGGAGCTTGTGCATCCTGAAATATGACCATGAACTAATCGATTAAGGCATATATCAAATCCGCGACCAGAACTAGAAAGTGCAAGAATAGTTTCTTAGCACTCTGTAGTGCTTTCACTTTCGAACGGCATGCATAAGATTATACACAACAGATATCCTCAGATTTATTAACAACACAAAGAAAGTTAGAACTTCAGTGATTTGGGGAATTGATCTATGATGCACTAAGCCCCAACTCCAATCTCAAGCACAATGGCTAATTTGCTGAAACCATGATAAAACAGCTGTACTTGCATTGATCCCCAGATTACTTGAAAATTATTCTTTATAAGACGAATAGCCAAATTAATAATTATAATAACCATTAGACGTTAGTGCATCAAAATCAATACAATAACCATGATTTCGATGCATTATACCAAGTCACATTGAACTTTCGACTACTTCATATGACCAAAAAATCATCCATAACGATCTCAATAATCCATTCTAACAAATTTTCAGTATAATGCCAAATTAGACCGTCCATTGGCGATCGACTCCGAGTTACATCATCAGGGCATCATTTATTAGCTCCAGCCGGAGCTAATTTAGTTACCTACAAGTTCAAAGAAAACATATATAGTCCAGGTTCCCACTATATGAACCAGTCTTTATGTTTTCGGAAAAAAGGAATACGATTTACATGACATTTGGAAAAAAAGAAAAAAATAATGCCGATATATGTGAGAAACAAATTCATTGTATGGTTTTACAGAGTATTTTTGGCAAATTTATGGGCAAATAGCTACAAGGTGGTCATACGAGATTCAACCATATGGAAATTTATCTACGATGCACCAAGCCCCCAATTCCAGCTTCGAGCAAATCGGCTCATTTGCTGAAACCATAATAATCAATTCTAGTTCCATCGATACCTCAAATTACATTAAAATCATTACGCATCAGACGAATAGTCAAATTAATGATCGTAATAACAATCGGACAATCGGACAAAATTACACGAAAACAAAGAAAATCACCGTGATTTTCTGGTTCTTAGATTATTATTAAGAAATTATTATTATTATTATTATTATTATTATTATTATTATTATTATTATTATTATTATTATTATTATTATTATTATTATTGTGAAAATATCATTTCCCTTTGGGTTAATACCCTGAAAAATCCTAAACTAGTATACGTGTAACAAATTTACCCCATGAAAAACCCAAATTGGTACATCTATTACAAATTTACCGCAACTGATCATAAAAAACCCAAAACTGGTATATCCGTAATAAATTTATTCAACAGTCAAAAACTCCAAACTGGTACATTTGTGACAAATATACCATCCGTTAAATTGTATTAATACCATAATAAATCACAAAAATTGTATAATTGTGACAAATGGAAAGTAAAATCGTAAATTGGTATACCAAACAATTGTTACGTGTCATTCAACTTAGTAATTTGACAGTAAAATTTAACGAAAACTAACATAGGTAAAATTGTCATAAGTGTACCAAATTGGGGTAAATTTGTCAAAAGCGTGTCAGGTTGAGGTTTTTTGTGATCAAAAAATTAGTTTTGGGTAAATTTATCACAAGTGTAACAGTTTGAAATTTTTCAAGGTATTAACCCTTACCCTTTTAAGTAATTGAATCAATTTTGTCTTTGCTAACACAAAGTCCCTCTAAGCACTTAAAAAATGTGAACACCCATTATTTTATCGATTAGCACTTCTACCGTCATCATCCACAAATCATGATTTAAAACTTAAGGTGAACATGTATGCATGCTTTAAACTGAATATGTCTAACGAACAAGTGTATATATATATATACAATATATATATATATATATATATATAGGAAGAGAAGAAACCAAAGGAACTTTTACCGACCGTAAGAAGAGCTGAGATAATTCTTTCTTTCTTGAGTTGGTTGTTGATATCGGTATTCTATTATCTTTCGCAAGAGGCAATGACTTATATTTGAATTCTGGTGGTCCCACGTGTCTGGATGATGTGGACAAGGCAACTTTTCTTGAAGTTGATCTGGGACAATCAAATGCCACAGCTTCTTCAATTTTGATAAATTAGGCAACTCTTTTAAGGAATCGCATCCATCAAAAGTCAATGAGACTAATGATTCCAATTTCTCTAGACCTCGAGTCTCTATTAGCCCAGGGCAACCCCTCATACTCAACACTTGGAGCCCCTCTAATCTCGATACCAAAAGCCTCTCAAGCATTGCACTATCCTTTAACTCCAAACTGTGGAGTTCCTTTAGTTGCTGTCCAAGCAAATCATCAAATTCAACTTCCCTTAGCTGACAATTAAGAAGGTACAAACTAGTCAAATTGGTCAAGTTGGAAAAGAGTGACCTTCCCATGGGTGACTTCACATCATGTAGAGTCAATTTTTCAAGACTGGATGGAAGCCCCATTAGAGATCGTGGGTCAACACAAGTTATCTCAAGAATCTGAAGACGCGAAAGAGTAGCCAAATTAATCGGAGGAAATGTGACATCTCCAGTGACAAGTGTCAAGCTCTCCAGATAATTTAGCCTCTCGATCCACTCTATCTTTGGAACTCCTTGTCTAAATTCCAACAACCTAGGAGTGTCACCTCGTATATGAAGATGGACTAAGTTAGTCAGGCATGAAAGGTCATGGGCTGTCCACAATAAATGAGATGAGAACTTTAACTCCTTCAAATTCACAGGGAGATCGACAATTGTTCAAGTTCATTACACCGATCCAAATGAAGTTGTTGCAGATGAGAAAGCTTATTAATAGTTGTGGACAATCTCCTTATCTTGCTCTCTGTCATCTCTAGCTTTGTACAAAAGGATAGACCCCCAATTTCACTTGGAATTTCTCCTTCATATTTCCACAGAAATTCGCATGTAAAGCTTTCAAATTCTCTAGCATCCCTATGACCTTTGGTAGCTCTCTAATGGCACATTCGTCTAGACGAAGAATCTTCAATCGTTTGAGATTTCCAATAGAAGTAGGTAATTCTATTATATCCGTTCCGCTTAAATCTAGCTCAAGCAAAGACTCTATCCCTCCTATTTGATCCGGTAGCTTCTTTATATGGGTTTGATGAAGACTCATCTTCCTCAACTTTTTAAGATTCCCAATAGAAACAGGCAATTCTATGATTTTTGATTCGCTCAAATCTAGCTCAAGCAAAGACTCTAGCCCTCCTATTTGGTTTGGTAGCTTCTTTATATCGGTCCAACAAAGACTCATCTTCCTCAACTTTTTAAGATTCCCAATAGAAATAGGCAATTCTGTGATATATGTGTCCCTTAAATCTAGCTCAAGTAAAGACTCTAGCTCTCCTATTTGGTTCGGTAGCTCCTTTATATTAGTCCGACAAAGACTCATCTTCCTCAACTTTCTAAGATTCCCAATAGAAATAGGCAATTTTGTGACTTCAGTTCTGCTCAAATCTAGCTCAAGCAAAGATTCTAATCCTCCTATCGTGTTTGGTAGCTCCGTTATCGAAGTGTTACAAAGACTTATCCTTCTCAGCATTTGAAGATCTTGGATGGAGTCTGGAAGTGTTCTAAGAAAATGACAATCATCTAAAGACAAATACTCCAAACGCGTCATCTCTCAAATGGAATGATGAAGTTTTTGAAGTTGCATCCCTACTATTTCTAGGGTTGACAGGGGTTTTAGACCACTAAATACCAAAGGTAGTGGAAAAAGGTCACAACCGTCGTTATGTGAGTCATACCAAGTGTTGATTTCCAAGTGTTTCAGGTGCTAGTTTAGAGAGAGAGATATCAACCACTAGTGAGTTTGTGCACTCTTTAATGACCAATCTTTTCAAATTTGAGCATTTCGAGAAGTCGGGAGTCCTTTTTAAGTTTGGACAATACCCAATCTCCATAACTTTTAAGTTCTCGCTCACCTAACAAAAAAAAAAAAAAGGCAAGAATCAGCCACAAGAATCAGCCAAGTCAAGAATGGGAAATTGGAAAGTTTGGTTAGCAAGAGAAATGTGAAAAAGTAAACTACATGGCGTGATGTTCGTACCAGACATGACCCCCATCCGGTCCAATCTTCAGTAATGTCATCACTTGAAAGCTCGAGCACAGCTAACTTCTTGAGACTCAAATTCATCACATTTAATTGCAAAGGACAACGATGCCAAGAGAGCCATGTTAACTTGGAGAGAAGATTCTTAAAGTCCCCTACCAAGTTCCCACCCTCTAAATCCAAGAATCTTAGATTGGGCAATTTTGAAAATTCTTCACTTGTGAAATTGTACTCTTCGAGAGTCCTGTTAATGTTAGTGCTACAACTTTGTCTGTTCCCGGTGATAGGAAAAAGCCTATATGAACATTTGAATTGGATGATAAACATGGTGTTGCACAAGTCTAAGGAGCTTATTTATGTTTAGCAATGAAACACACATTAGTGCTTCGTACAAATCTAAATTGAGAAAAGAATACAAAAGTGGTTCTTGCAGTTGAAAAGAATGATTTATCTTGTATAAAGCTTAATAATGTTTCTAATCCATCAATTGAAGCAAACTTTTGTCACAAAGAACTTTATTACTACTTAGGGAAAATTGTCCAAAATGTTCTAAACATATTGGATTTTTGCCAATTAAGTTCTAAATATTTTTATATTATGCCAATTTAGTATATTTGGCCAATTTTTCCTAGGAATCACTAATGTGGATGATGGTTGTCTTATGTGACATAGCTAACGTTTTTTTTGGTAAGACGTGACGCAGCTAACCTTGATGTGTACAATTTTTAATAATATTTTTTTTCAATTTTTTTTAAAATTTTAAATTTTTTATTTTTTTCTTCTTAAACTAAGGCTAGTGAGATTGTTAGCCAACCCTTGCTTGGTCTAGGCAATGGGATGGAGGCCCTTGCTAACCAACTTCTTCACCAAACCAGGCGAGGGTTGCTGAAATAGGGTAATAAATAAATAAATAAATAAATAAAAAATAAATAATATATTATTTAAAATTGTTCATGTGTGCGTTGGCCATAGCACATAAAACTACCAATGTCTACATCAACAATTTTCGGCCAAAATTAGTGCGGTCTCAATTGACAAAACGTGAAAATTTTTAGCACTCAATTTGCAAAATTGAAAAGTTTAACAATGAGTTGACAAAAATTTAATAGGTTTAGAATTTTTAAATAATTTTCCCTATCATTGAGTGCCAGACCGAATTCATAAAAATCTCTTGAGTTTATAACCCCATTGCAATTATATGGATCAAATCCCGATTGTGTATTCTACAAAATAAGGATCGATGTTTTAAAAGGATTTGCTTTCATAATAGTAAAGATATTCAATCCACTCATAAAGTCTTTAGTATGATGTTTGAAAGCTCTACCAGACAATTCACAAAAGATTGCATATTACAATTATTCACTTAATCTATTACCAAATTTCAAGTAAGAGGACTCATTCCGAGTAACGTTGCTAAACTTGCTAATGATTTCCAACTTAGCAAAAAATGAATGAAATCAGGCTTGAAAAGCTTTAATAGCCTTGGAAGTCTCAATGTGGATCTAGTTTAATATAATTTGCTGAACAACATTGTATTTAATGTATTCCCAAAGTGTTTGCTATTAATAACTTTCATGTTGTAACCTTTTAGATATGATTTGTAATGGAATTACCATCATGAATTCTTATACAAACCTTTTTCTTTTTCTTTTTCTTTTTTTTTTGCCAAAGTAAAAGTCAAACAAAAAAAAAAAAAAATATTCCAACAAGAAACTAACTCCACAACCTTTGAAAAATGCATGGTTGATTTTTCCTAAAGAAAATGGTAAGGTGACAATAACTTACCTCTTTCATCTGAACCACATCAAAGGCAATCGTAGGCTCCCATAACCTGCTACGCTTCTTTGGAAAATTGACATCTTCACGCCGAACAACTTCTCTTCCAAGATCTTTAAGTTGATCATGCATCCACAACGTATCATCTTTTGTTATCTTTATCAAAGACATACGGGTAAGGACGAGTAGTTCACTCCTTGGAAAATAGTTGGAAGCTTTCCACATATAGTATGGGTGGAGTCTATCTTTTCCAATGAAGAAACAAGCAATATCAAGAAAGATCTCTTTTGATGAGGCTGTAACATGTCATAACTAATTTTTAATTTATCGAGGACTTCCGGGTTGGGCACCAAATCTAACTTCTTCAAAGCGTCTTTCCAAAAAATTTTGCTCTTGCAATAAAGTGAGGAACCAATAACCTCGAGAGCTAAAGGAAGTCCACCTATTTTCATAGTAATTTTTTTTGAGCTATCAACCAAGTCCTGCGGTGGGAAATCCATCCTGAAGGCATGTTTACTAAAAAGCCGAAGAGCATGGAAAGAATCCATTTCTGTCACTTTATAGATTATAAACTCTTGAAAATGTGCTTGGAAACTACTCTCTTTGTCCTCCTCTTTGATTGGCAAAAAGTTGATATCCCTTGTTGTAATGATGATTCTGCTTCTGGACCAAACCAATCACTCTTTCCTGCTAACTTAGAGAGTTGATCTCTCTTATCCACATCATCGAAAACAAGGAGAACTTTCTTATCACGAAACCTTTCACTAATTGTGTTAATCCCTACATCAACAGAATGGTGGATCCCTATAGATCTGCCTTGGAGAATTTCTGATAATAACTGTTTTTGTAAGTCAACAATTCTACCTTGTTGCATAGATTCGCGAATGTCTGAAAGGAAGCTACAACCTTGAAATTGATTGGAGATTTGATTAAAGATAGCACTTGCGAGAGTTGTCTTACCGACACCGCCCATTCCATGGATGACTAGGTAGTGAACATCACGAGAACCTTCGTTTAACATGTCCATGATAGCTTCAACACGATCGTGAATCCCAACTAAATGATTAGGCAGATTTCTCATTCTTTTCATCAGCTTGGTCAAAATCTCATCAACAATAGTGTTGATGATTTCACCCTGCCTACAATATTGACATAGGAGTCTTAGCATGAAACATAGGGCAAAAGAACTCTCGAGTTGAGCAATATTCTAGACACGGAATCAAGCGGATTTAAATGGGCAAGGTTTAATCAAATGGAAGCTCACTTTCTTTACTGAAAGGAAATCTTGACTAATGAAATTAGATCTATACTATATTTGGACGAGTGGTTCGGGAACAAAAGATAATAATTGCCAGGGAAAAAGGAAAGAAATTGGATAAACCAATATACTATGATTGGTGGAAGTAATTAAAACAGAAAACAAATGGGACAAAATTCTATTCCTTATTATAATCTCACTTTTTTTATTGCTTGAGAAAATAAATGAACAAAAGCATATTCCAAAGTCATACTCTTACCCTTTGTCCTTTATGCCCCAACCCTTGATTCTTGCGACCTCGGTCAAAGCTTCCTTCCATCGCCGAATCTCATCGAGGCCAAACTCCTTCTCATGCTTCTTCAGAACATCGAGGTACAATCGAGTTTTGAGCTTTACATCATCGGGATTCACGTCATAGAATATGGGTAGAATCACTTTGTCATTTGCTTTGCTTGAGCATTCTAGTATGTATGTGAGCTCGCAAAGACGCCACTTACTAGATGCGTAGGTCCTAGAGAAAATGGGCAAGTATATTTTGGAGGATTCACTGGCATGCAGAAGTTTGCCTGCAATCTTTTCGCCCTTTCGGATCTCTTCATCGTCTCTGAAGACACGAATTCCAGCTCTGACCAAGGAGTGATAGAGGCAATCAATGAAGTTGAGGCGGGTATCAGGGCCTCTAAAACTCAAAAACACCTCAAATTCGGCCACTGACAACAAATTTCCATCATCAACACAAGCAAACGTCGTCATCTTATCTGAAGAGTCCCTCTTTCTCTTCATCCTTCTTCAGGAGCTCAAAATCTGCACCGGATCTGATCACAGCGGGATGTGGAGTCCTTTCTAAATCTGATCTGAGATTCCTCAAGAGGAATCAGCAAAGCCGAGAATTGCAATGCTCTTTCGCTGTCTTTCTCCGATTCGTTTGCTTTTACTCGGCACGGAAAGGAAAAAGAATGGCAACGACTTTGGACAGTCTTAGCCTCCTCCAAAGTGGCGGAATCCAACTTGATCACGTTATGCTGGCAATAAAAAAGGTTGCTTTACACCGTTCGTTCTTGTGAAATAGTACCTCATAGTTGATAAATCAGATTCTGTTTTGCCATTGCTGTAGAATAGTGTTACGGGGTTCAAGTTGGCATACATTTGCCAGAAGGGATGGCAACTCCTAAGAAAATTCTGTGACAGCATTTCCCGTGAAAATACTGCCTCCAACTCCTAAGAAAATTCTGAGATTGAAGGCAGAAGGCAGGATACTTCTGGGAGCGGTATCTATTCTTCTCCCCCGCTCCTCTTCTTTAGTGTGCCCCAGCATTCATAATTCCACACGTTCAAACATTTAGTTCACTGCAGAGGTCTGGAGAATTGGATGGAAAAATTCTTACTTGATTCCGGTCAAACACGATCCGCTATGGTAGCAAATTTTCTTGAGCTTGAAGCTGCTGCGAGGTCATGGAAGTGCTCATTTGATTAAACCTCATCAGTTCATTATTTCTCCTCACTTGAACCGCGATTGTTGCATGACAGACATAAGGGTAAAGTACCGATATATGTTTTCCTATATTTTGCGGACTTTGATGAGGTACATTTACAGCGCTCAGATTCAAATTCAATTGCCACTGGTGCAGCTCAACTGCTAACACCACAACCTATAGCTCATATTTTCAATAATCCTCCAAGTCTCTGCATTGTCAGATCAGGGGAATAATTCATCCTATGAGATATCTGCAACTTGGATAACCAAGATTTGGGCATAGTGATCCTGCTGATCTTGGCATTGACAAATCTGAACATGAGCTGACCTATCCGGAAGCAAATTTGGAGTATGGACTCTTGAATAGAAAGTTCATTTTGGACATAGAAAGGCTTTCCTGGCTTGAAGTATGCATCAGAGGTATGTAATCAGCATGATGAGTGGCAGAGGACCCCCATTGCAAACAACACTATGTACAATCCTGATTTCCTAACGTGCAACATCCTGCCACGGCAACGTTGCAGTTTTCCAAGGGTCTTAGCTTTCCCTCTTCCATCAGAAGAGCGGCATAAGTTGAACAGAGTTCTTACAACTGCGCATCAAAGTTTATCTACAGCAAAAACATACATTAAAGATCTCACAGCCAGATTGAATCAAGAGATTGCGAAAAGACTATTCTTAACAAAAAAAATATGTTCTTTGCTCTTGGAGAAAATGTCAAGTCTTGTATCTACTCATCATCTCCGATCAAGAGAAATGTTTGCTGCCTCTTCACCATTTTGTATTTTGAGATAAGAGCTGTGATTTGTGCCATCCAGAATTTCAGCTTCGATGCAGTAAATTACTGGTATTTCTTTCCCCAGTTGGTAACTCCGAACTTCACCCTGTAGTTTGAACATATGCCACTAGTCATTTTGATAGTGCCTGCAGAACTAATCAGATGTACTCAAAGGATGAAAGGCAGTATGGATCTATTTAATGAATACACCACATGTTTAGCCCTTGAAAATTTGAGTGAGCTTTTACATGGATGCTTAATCTATTATGGGTCGTTCTGGTTGTGATATCCCCATCTGGAGACATTGACATATTATACTCTTTAGATCGGTGGAAACAAAATACTCTTCCATTACATGGTTAAGAGGCTGTCATTACCTAATTGTGCGTTGACATTTCTGACTGCGGCCATATACTCGTGTTCCTTCACTTGTCATTGTTTTGGATGAAGCAACTAAATTCATGAAGATTGTCTTGAAGGTCAAAGATCCAGAAGTGGAACTTGAAACCATGAGAAAAATCGAGGAAGATGTCAACGGTCATGTTCATTGACAATGCAACATTGAGGAAACGAGCCAATTTGGTAATATGTTGTGCTTTAAATATGCATGTCAAAGCTGAAGAAAAGCTTGAAGATAATGAAGAAGTCGGTAATTCGCACTGTATCATTTCTCTTGCGAAATTTATTCTTTCATTGACATTTCCTTCAGAATTAGAACGGTTTGTTCATTCCAAACGGCGACACTCCAACTACACCATTTCAAGAAGTGGTAGTTTTGGATGTACACATTGGTTAGTGTGTGTATGATACATAAGAAATGAGTTTTTGTTAATGGATTTTAGCTTTATGACTTCCTTTCGGTATTCGTAATCATCTTCCTTCTGTTGTATATTTCTAGAAAGCCTCAGACGATTTCTTAGCACATGTAGCCTGGGTTCTTTTAGGTCTTTGAGTTCCGACTAAACCAAGTATGATTTCCATGAGTATCAACATATGAGTTGCAGGTGCAAGAAGAGAAATGACTTGCTTACTTCAATTCAACGAAGCCGAGCTCGCTCTGCAACAATCCCTGAGGAGCTTGTGCATCCTGAAATATGGCCACGAACAAATCGATTAAGGCATATATGATATCCGAGAGCAGAACTAGAAAGCGCAAGAGTAGTTTCTTTGCACTACATAGTGCTTCAGTTTCGAACGACATGAACAAGATAATACGCGAAAGATATTCTCAGATTTTTCAACA
The DNA here is from genome assembly GCA_014182405.2 of Eucalyptus sideroxylon. NCBI lineage: Eukaryota > Viridiplantae > Streptophyta > Magnoliopsida > Myrtales > Myrtaceae > Eucalyptus > Eucalyptus sideroxylon. The sequence goes on from CM024552.2 coordinate 60,410,600, forward strand.
ACGCACAGAAAGTCAGAACTTCAGTGATTTAGGGAATTGATCTATGATGCAGTAAGCCCCAACTCCGACCTCAAGCACAATGGCTAATTTGCTGAAACCATGATAAAACAACTGTAGTTGCATTGATCCCCAAATTACATGAAAATTATTGTGTAAGACAAATAACCAAATTAATAATTATAATAACCATCAGATATTAGTGCATCAAAATCAAGACAATAACCACGATTTCGCTACATTAAACCAAGCTATCACCACATCGAGCTTTTGACTACTTCATATGACCAAAAATTCATCAATAAAGATTTCAATAATCTATTTGAACAAGTTTTCAGTATAATGCCAAACGAAAGTATAGCTCGTCATTTCCTCCAACAATCATCTCTCGTGCTTCCACAAATAATTATCCGAGGACTTTGTCTTCCTTCAAAGACCCTCCTCTCTCCTCCACTACATAGGTGGACTAGCTAAATTAATCCCCTTTACACAAAGCTAATGATGTTTCCACACCCCTAATAACTTTTTCCACAACTATTATACACGCACGTCGCATACCAAGTCATAAAAATGGCTGCCGAAGAAGTTATTATTGTTGTGAAAGAAAATTTTCTAGTTTGTAGATTGTGGAAAAAATTATTATTATTGTGAAAATACCATTACCCTTTTAAGTAATCGAATCAACTTTGTCTTGGCAAACACTTCCCTCTAAGCACTTTTTAAAAAATGCGAACACCCATTATTTCATCCATTAGTACATTTATGGTCATCATCCCATTTATGAATCACCTTATAATTCCACAGTAATGTAACTATTTAATCCACAAATCATGATTTTAAAAGACTTAAGGTGAACACGCGTGAATGTTTTAAATTGAATATTTCTAACGTGGACACGTAGAAAATCGATCAAGCAAAAGAAAAAAAAGAAAAAGAAAAATATAGAGGAAGAAGGAACCAAAGGAACTTTTACTGACTATAAGAAGAGATGAGATAACTCTTTTTGTTTCTAGAATTGGTTGTTGATATTTCCATATTGGGTACGTGTCTCACGCTCCAGCGTGGCAAACAAGAAGGCGGTAGGAGAACGACACGTGTCCTCGTGTCAGGCGCCATTTGAAAAAATTTGGGACTGACCGACGACCGAGGGTTTCTTCTTCTTCTTCTCTTTCTTCGCGCCTCTCTCTCTTCGACGAACAGGACGCGACCTCCCAGTCTCTCTGTGCCCTCCCTCTTTCCGACCGGCGAACCACCGCCAGAAACCGACCAACCACCGCACCGGACCGGCGAGAGGACCGCGACCTATTCCTCTCTCTCTCTGCCCTCCCTCTTTCCGACCGGCGAACCACCGCGAGCAAATCAGACCGTGGTTTTGCCTGGGTTTTTTTTTTTTTTAAAAGGCTGAGGGGGTTGGGCTTCTTTGTTTGTGCTGGCCAGACGACGGAGAAGGCGATCATCAGAAAGGAGAAGCACCTGGAAGAGGAGACCGATGAGGACGAGGAAGTCATCTACAAAATTGAAGTTCCGGCGAACAGGTGACTGCGAAGCTGATTCGGCATTCGGTTAGATGTTGTGTGTTTCGGATGGGTTTGGAGCTGTTTCGCGGGTCGTGGGTGAATTTTGGTTCGGGGGTTTAAGATGCTAGTGTCCGACATCGGATGGTTAAAGTCTTTCGCGGACCATGTTGCTCGTAATGGCTATCGAGATGCTGTGTGGTTCGATCTTTTCTTTGATGTTATGATGTTGCCGAAGGTTTTTTTTTTTTTGTTATCTTTTCTGTCGATCAATGTGAAGGACCAATTGCATGTAATTAGAGACTTCATAAACACATTACCACCTGAAAAAGGCTTAGCTTTTGAGTAGTCCATGTGATGTAGCATTTATAGTGTGCATCGAGGCTTTTCTTACTTATGTGTAAATAGTTTCTTTTAATAGTCTCGAAAGATTGGTACAAGTTAGGACATTTTTTCACCACTTTGTGAAGAATTCTAGTTGTATGGGGAAGTGGGTTGATATTCTGACCCTTGGGATTCCCGGTTCGTGATAATGGTCCTGAAAGGGGTCGATCTTGAATTTAGTTTATGTTCAACATTTTGTCATGCTAGATGGGTCAATCCCCAAATTTTATAGGTATTATCGTCGGCAAGAAAGGTGACAAGCCTTTCTAGATTTGGTCAGCAGGTTGCGATATTGACTCCTTAATGCTGTTGGCTTTATTTTGAATCATGTCATCTAGAAATTTCATTATTTAGTTATAAGTCAAGTTTTTCAAAGAGATGACGGGTTTATCCTCATTTTAGTCTGTATTGGTAATTAATGATTATTCTTCTTGATAAATTCGTGCATGTACTTTAGAAATGACTTTCGTGAAGAATTCTGCACGTGTCCTACTATCCTCGCTTGAAGCTAAGGCCCAGCTAGAACTTAAATGGAAGATTTTCAGACTGTTGGCATAATGGATCTTGTCATGATAGTGTTATCCGGGCTGGAAGCTTGTGCTCACCTATTCTTTCCTTTTTTTTTTTCTCTATATATATTTAAATGCCTGAAGGATTCCCTCTTGAAGCTTCTTTCTACCCCACACTTTCCTTCAGCATCTATTACATGTTTTCGAGGAGTTGCAGCTAGCTAGACAAGCTTTGACCAGTTCAAGTTTTGTCATCCTCTGAGCTTGTCCCAGAGGATGGTATTACTATACTCTATTTTGATCCCAAAAATTCGAAGTATTATGTTTTGCTATCAGGAGTGCTCATCTACTAGATAAAGCATAGACGAAAACAGACATGACAAGGAATTGCACAGCTGGTTTAGCTTAATATGTATGAGTTATATATTTGCTACAGCTAAATGTTTCTTCTTAATATGTACGAGTTATATATCTACTACGGCTAAATGTTTCTTAGAGCAAAGTATGATAAAATGTTGCGAGAAGTGCAGCGTATCACCGACTCATGTTCCTTTTCCTCTGGTCTCAGGCTTTGCCGCTTTCCAGTATAAGTTTCATCCCCTTGAAGCAGGTAATTTCATGATAAAGGTTGTATTTTTCTGTTCATGCATGTGCCATGAGTCTGATGATTCGTAGTGAAGATCTATGTATTTGTAAGGATTTTGTTAACTGTTCTCTAGGGGCAATTCTTAAGTAGTTGATTAAGAAATTTTTATGGTTTTCAATTGGATGCATAGATTGTTCTTGTGGTATTTGTAATTTTTTCTTTGGAAAGTGAATCATATTAAATAAGTATGCTTAACAAGTGCCCTTGTGTTAACAGTGCTCTAAGAAGACTTACTAAGTAACTAAAAAGGAAATTTTGTAGTTTCCAATGCATTAGCGTGTTATTTCTAATTACTATTTTGCAAAGTGAATTATTCCAAATTAAGTATGCTTAACATGTCAATGCCACTTATGAGTTCATGAGATTGCTTTCATTTATATATTTGTTTTGTTTTCTCTACGAACTGTGATTGATGTGTTGGCTGATCGCGCCTTAGTTTCTGTTCTGATATTAGGTGAAGAACTTCAGAGCTGATGAACTAATGGAATTTTATAAGGTGGGTCCTCAATAGCTGCTCCTTTTAACGGTCTTTTTATAACTGTCATATTTGTTTTGTTACATATATCTTATGCTTGGAACTTGCTTATTCAGTGTGCTAGTTGATATCTTCCTGTAAATGAAGAATTATGTAATAGTTCCTCATTTTTGCCATGTTGTTTTACCTGTTTTTCGCTACTTTGTTGCAGTCAGATTTGAAATTGAAGAAGTTCCTGCACATAATAGAGAACTCGCCTGTGTTCCCTGTTATCTTGGTTTCTTCATACACTCTTCTTTGTAATGTGAGTTCCATGTATAAATATGAAGTGTGTATATTGATGTTAAGGGAAAATTATAAATAACCACTTAAATGTAATGACATGTTGACTTAGTTTTGATTCAACCATTGCCACTTAAGTCATTAATATTGCAACCTTGAGTTATTTGGGGGTTGATTGATGCAATGGGTTCAATTTGCAAAGAGAAAATAATCTAGGCCTTCAAGCATCTTCTACCACGTTAAGCCACTAAGTGCTTGGTCTCGTTTATGAGTTGAAGTGAGATCAACTGTTCTGTTTAGGTGTCACTAGTGTTCTCAAAAGCACTGGAGTTGCCTGGGCAGGCACCCAATGTGGCGACTTCAAAAGCACCTCAAGTAAGGCTGATCATTCTCTGAGGCATTCCCTCAAGGAAAAAGATGAAATTAGGTCATGTTCTTTGACCCTTTTTGTTCCTTTCTCACAACAAAACTGAGAAAGGAGGTATATTATTTTAGTAAAAGGGCGAAGTTTTTAGAAAAGCAACTGTTGACTCTACATTAGCACAGTCGGAGACTTCCAGAGCCTAGTCTTATGCCTATAGCATTAATTTTAAGAGAGCCAGGGAAAAAAGTGAAAATGTGTAGTCTTCTATACATCCTTGCTTTTCTTTGAACATTGTCTTTCCTATGTACACCTTTACACTGAACTTAGTAGTCCATTCTCATATCATCTCTCTCTTTACTGGTTGCTAGGTACCATATCAGGAAAAAGAACTTTTGCATGCGGTGTCACAAAATTTGATATGGGAAAGCAAGTGCCTAATGTCAATAAGAAAGATGCTATAATGTAGTACAAAAATTCTTGATTAGCTGTGGACTGATGTTTATTGGTAATGTATTAATTAGGCAACAACCAATTATGGTTGACCATTAAGCTGTTTATCCTGTTTGAATAGGGGTCAGCTTTTTAAGAAGAATGGTTTCGATTTTTTTGGCACATGGGGTTCTAATCTAGCTCATTCAGGTTCAATGATATTTGGTTACTCTTGTTGCGGATAGATTACACTGTTGCCATTGGCTTCACAATTTTGGTTCCCATTGAATATGCTCAATGTGAACAAATTGTAGTGACTATTTAGCTGTCATGGCCAAACGGTGTGGGCAAAGTGATGCTTCATCTACTTTTTGGGTGTCTGCAATCAACAATTTGACATATATTTGTGATGTATAGTCTGATTAATTAGCGAGCATCTACATTGACTGAAATGATACAGTTGACTAAGCTTCTTATCACTGAAAAAGCAAATTTTTTATCCATGCAGAACTGTCCTGTCTCTACCGCCAATTATCAATGGTGCACATTCGGCAATAACTTTAAAGACGAAAAATGTTCTCATTGAATGTACTGCGACGGACTTCACAAAGGCTAAGATAGTTCTAAATACAATGGTGAGCATACTCAATTGTTTGTCCTTTTCTCTACACCCATCCTTCTGTATAGAGGACTGATGCGGGCAAGTGTTTTCCTTTAGGTGACAATCTTCTCAGCATACTGTGGGAAGAAGTATGAAGTTGAACCAGTTGAAGTGATATACTCTAATGGGGAGTCATTCGTTTATCCTGATTTGTCCCTATACAATATGGAAGTGTCCTTATCTTATTATGTCAATGATTCAATTGGAGTCACCTTGAAAGCTGAAGAGGTATTGTGAATATTCATTTCAAGCTGGAGTTTAAATGTTCGCATTTGGTGGATGTGAGCTTATATTAGAGTTGGTTGGTTATATTATTCTCTCATCAATTGAGTTAAATTTTTTGTTCGCCATGTGCTATTGTGCTATTTTGTTGCTACAATGATATCTAACAATGACCTTGTTTTATTTATTGCGTGGTCATCTCTCTCGCTCGCTCTCTCTATATCTCTCACCTGAATGGCGCGTGGTGGTCACCTTTGTATCTCTCACGGGTGCGCATGAGATGGAGAATCAATTACGGTGGTCTTAAGTGACCATTGCGACGGAGACGACCGCCACCATGGGGGTCGTTGTGGTGTTGGTGTCGCCCGCCATCGAGGAGGACGTGGCTGTTGTCCTAGAGTTTCAGAGGCAGTCATTAGGTCTAGGTTTTCCTTTTGTTGGTTTGATTTCTTTTCTAATCCTAGTATTTTATATTATAAATTTTCAGTAATTTATATTAGAAAGCATCCGTAGTACTTACGATTATATATGAAATGAGTCGTCGGATAAGTGATTTGATATAAAGAAGTTCGAGGATTGTAATTTACAATACCTCATTTTGTTCCATCTAACTCCATGCTGCCCCATGGTCAAACACGGCTTGATCCAATTTTAGGACGGAGAGATCTCAATCTGAGATTGTCAACTTTGTTTCGTTCAGATAGAGATAAGGGTAAAAAAGGGACTCTCGATGATAACAACGTAAGAAGAGAAACGTACGATAACAACGTAAGAAGAGAAACGTAAGAAGAGAAAACGAAAGAGAAGACCTATTTGATTTTCTTTAGATATTCACTGAAGAAAAATAAAGAAAAATTGAAGGGAATCGGTCACTTTGTATTCGATTTGAGCAAAGAAAAGGAAAAACAGTTCTGGTTTGGGACAAAGAGAGAGGAAAAAGTCAAATGATTTTATGTCCCCTTAGCAGTCCATCCTATCCAACGAGAGACCAAACCATTGCTAAAAGAGGTGTGCCACCATCGCCGCCCGTGGCGGTGGTAGGTGGCAACCGCTGGTAGAAAGGGCTAAAATGCGGCAACATATCACGCTTAAGAGGTTTCTGATTTCCCTTTCCTGCTTTTTTCCGCTTAAAGGACACACAAGAAGGTGCTGAACCAAATCATGAACCCACTTAGGCAAAGCAACTACTATAATCATACGGGCTAATCATGGGTGTGGTTCTGGGGGGATTTACATAAAAAGCTCGGATCTACTCTAAAAGTCCTCATCTCCTAGCCAATTATTCCAGTAACTTACACCATTTTAGACCACGGAATGAGAAACAAAGGCGAACCCGATGCGGGAAATCAATCGAGAGTCGCAAAGAAGAGAATCAGCCTATGCCAAAACTCGGGGCAGCAAAAATCCCGCCTTCATCTTCGTCCTTGATGTTTTGTATATCCTGCTCTTGTCGAGGGTTTGTACCCCACACGATCCAAAGCTGCCAGAGGTTTAGGATTTCCCCTTCCTGCGTTTTCTGCAACACTGCTTCTAGTGCCAACAGGAGTAGTGGGGGCAAGGTAAATAGGCATGTGATGCATAGGAACCAAAACAGGGAACCCAGCAGCAGGGGTTCTGCAACACAACAGTTAAAATTGGTATCAGGCGACATGCAAAAAGACAGCAGCAGAAACTTATATGATAATTTCTATCATAAATTTCTCTTCAATTTTCCTTCCATGAAGGAGAAGAGGAAATTTCTAGGAACTGATAAACAGCAGGTGGCTCAACCAAGTACACATAATGTTTATAACTAACCAAGACTATGCTACTTGACAAATGAAATAACCAAAAGCTTGAAACAGCTCACGATGACTTCAAAGATTTGATGACCTCCAGCACACAATCTTGCTAATTCAAAACAAACATGTTGGTGCATAAGATGAAGGAGAGGCTCCTAAAATTCAAACACATCAATCATCTATCATCTACTTACACCAGATATCACGATAACCATCAGTGAAGAACACCTTACAAGCAGAATGCACTGCTAGTAACCTTTAGTTTACTCTTTAAAATAGTTCATTCACTTTGCAACATGGGGTAATAAATATGCACAGTAACATATCATCGGTATTTCCTACATCTGGATTGAAGTTAATTTTCTAATCATAACATATTTGAACATATCAAGCAGGAAAATGGTGGTAATCGAGATTGAAAAGCTCAGTGACTGATTTCAAGGTTCAAGATGCATACCCAAGAGCACGGCAGACTCCTGCTTGGCCACACTAGCACCACACGCATTGTTCTCCAAACTAAAACTCAACTCAACTGCCCTCAAGATTCATTGAATCTACACATCGTTTGCCTCCCTCTAAACAGAGAAGATACCACAGATAAAGTACACGAAAATTTTCTCATGCTCGACCATGGAAATGAGACACTTTGAGCCAAAACCTTCAACGAGAGAAAGCACATTAGACTGGAATGCCAGGAGGGCAGAATCTATGAGGTATCCGCAGATTGCAGATTGTAGTGTAGAACTTAGAGAGGCGATGTCCTACATGACCCGCCTTCTAAAGTTCCCAAGAGTTGCTTGGTAAGTACGCACCAGCAGCCCTACTCCTATGCATATGCCAAGCCCAATTCCAACTCCAACTCTCACTCCGGCATTGAACCATGAGAGTTCGCCATCTTCGTATTCCATGAGTTCCGACCTCCGCCAGTACATGCTGTAGTCCTCATCAAACAGTACATGAGTATTCTGCAAGATTTATCACCAAGTTAATAGGGAAGAGCAAATAAAAGCTACAGAAATTAGCAACAACAGGATGGATAAATACCTGCGTTCCAGGTCTCAATATAAGAACACTCCTTCCATAACGATCATGAAAACTTGCTCTGTATACTTTTCCAATTTCACCTTCAATAGCAACTTCTTCCTATTTTAGTAAGCATCACATTGTCAAATGGAAGCATTATTCAGCATCCCAATAAGTACTATTGCATGTCTAACACAACCTGCTCATTAGCCATATTGTCAACTAAAACGGTCTAAATGATGATTTTGGAAACAGCATGAGTGAAAAAATATACTGGGACACTTATTGTCCCTTGAACAATAAACTCTCCAACACCTAATGCTTCATATCACTGCATCATGGAAGTCTCATAGAAGACACGAAAAATGAGAGCCACTCAATTATTGTTGACTAACACCAATCCTGCATTCGCATTCATTCACAAAATCAGTTCTTCTCCATACCAGGAACTTAGTCTACGAAATAAAATTATCAGGTCAACACAATAGTTAGGGTAACAAGGATCAGATGTCTACTGAAGTTTAACACGCAATAGCCATCGGCATAAATTATCTATCACAATACTCGCGTAGGTATTCATTCACTGGGACACTTAGCCATCTTACCCAGCTAATTTCCTCAGGCTTAAAAGCTGATCTCCATTTCAGTGTCTCATCTAACATTTTCGTTGCTTTATCTATGTTCTAGTTTCGAGCTTCCAAGTATCTCCTCAAGCATGCATCATCACAATACTACAAACTTCACCCAAAGAGTGGTCCCATAGCTTTCTTAAGCTCATTCACCTGCATGCAAATGGACTTAAAATGTAACTGTATTTCTCCTATATTCTGGGAAGGAACATTGATAATTATTCCACAACTCTAGAAAATCAATGCATCATGAGACATTAAACACATATGGAAGGGGTACAGATAAGGGGGTGTATTGACGGTAAAGTATTATCTGCAAAAAGGGCCACTTCATGGTTTCTCATGGCCAGAAAAACTACTGACTTAGGTCAACCACATGGTCAGCCATGGAAATCAGATAAATATGAGCAATCGATCAAGGGGATACACTCTACGAAATGTCTAGTCCTTACCAGCGCTGTAATTTTGAAATCTTAATTACCTTAGATTCGAACTGCAGTGAGTCATCTTCCTCATTGTGGTGAGAGTTACTCCATCGACGAAACATGGTGCCTGAAGCCACAAAAATTGAAGGAATTAATAATATATCTTTAAAGAACTATTGATGGCCTACTATAGAAGTAACAACTCACACCATATAAGAACATGTACATATATTCAAAAGACTAGGAATGAGAGAATATTTCCTATAGGTAAAACAGACGGGAAAATAAATTACAGAGGCAAATGGAGCCTTCGCTCTCTAGTCCCTAACAGAACAAAAAGGAAGGGCAAGAGAACTAAGCCCTCAATTTTAAGGAAAGAACAATCTAATAATTGAGCAATGTAGATGTATTGCAATTCAACCACATTGATGCTATAGTGCAAAAATTAAAGCTCATATATAGGATAGGCGACACTACAACATCAACCATCAATAGTGTCATTGTGCTTGAAGCTATAAAACAATTGCAGCTCCCCCGAAGAAAACATGCTCTCAAATTCTTAATTTGCGAGATATTCATGAACTAGAACCAATGTGCACATTGCATACGCGTATCCAAACATATTAAAAAAAAAATTCCCTAGAAAGCCCTAGAAATGCTACAAGAAAAATACCAAATTTGTCTCCATCACCGTATTGTCGGAAGCTTCTGTTCTATCAGCATTTTGGTTCTCCACATCAATCACGACTCCATCGGAATCATCGTCCTCAAAATCATCAGCCACAAACTCCCGATCAGCGCTATGCACACTCTCCGCCAAAGCAGCGTCCTCTTCGCCCTCTCCATTAGCCACAATCGATGGCGGCCTATCCGACGAAGCCTTCTTGACCTACGGCCTCCCACTCCCAGAACTAGTAGTCATCCACACACAAAACAAAAAAAAAAAAAAAAATTGAGAATCCCGAACACGTGCCATGGAAACCGAGGAAATCAACCAGCTGGCGGAGCACCTGAGGCCCTGCTGCCGCATCTTGCAGGAGGCGGGGAGAAGCCAGCGACGAGGGGCCGGGGAAGCGAAGGTCCGCAGGAAGCTCGAGACCCTCCGACACGGCCCGCTCAGCCCTCGGCTCAGCAAGCACGTGGACATCGTCATCCTTCATCAGGATGTTCTCGATCTCGTCGAACCACGAGAGCCCCGAGTCTGGAGACGAACGACGCATTCGTCGAGGAGCAAGCGCCGATGATGTCGCCCGATGACGTCGCCAGCCTCAGGGAGGTCACCGAAGAAGCCGTCGAGGTTGATGTGAGACATCACGTCGTCCTCTATATGCAACTCCAGATCCAACATCAGAACACTAGGGAAAAAAATGGGGGGAAAAGAAGATGAAGGCAACGATGGGAGATCTCTAAAAAAACATCTGATTTGCTCGCGGTGGTTCACCGGTCGGAAAGAGGGAGGGCAGAGAGAGAGGGGGAGGTCGTGGTCCTCTCGCAGGTCCGGTGTGGTGGTTCATCGGTTGCTGGTGGTGGTTTGCTGGTCGGAAAGAGGGAAGGCACAGAGAGACTGGGAGGTCGCGTCCGGGAGGGTAGGAGAGTGAGAGAGTTCATTGGAGAGAGAGAGGGAGAGTAGAGTGACAGAGGCACGAAGAAAGAGACTCAGAAGAAGAAACGCTTAGTCAGTCGGTTCGAATTTTTTTTAAGATGGCGCATAATGTAGTAAATTTTTGACTTTGAGCAGAACCGATGACATGAAATTTGGCCTTCTTCCCATGCGTCTGGAAGACGTGGATAAACCAACTTTTCCGGAAGATGATCCGGCACAACCACATGAAGCAGCTTCTTCAATTTTGATAAATCAGGCAACTCTTTCAAGGAATCGCATTCCTGAAAACGTAATCCCTCTAATGATTCCAATTTCTCCAGACCTCGAGTCTCCATCAACCCAAGGCAACCATCCATACTCAACACTTGGAGCCCCTCTAATCTCGATACCAAAAGCCTCTCAAGCATTGTAGTATTCATCAAATGCAAAATACGGAGTTTCTTCAGTTGCTGTCCAAGCACATCATCGAATTCGACTTCCCTCAGCCGACAATTAATAAGCCACAAACTGAATAGATTTGTCAAATTGGAAAAGAGTGACCTTCCCATGGGTGACTTCAAATCATATAGAGTCAATTCTCTAAGACTGGATGGAAGCCCCATTAGAGATTGCGTGTCAACACAAGTTATCGCAAGAAAATGAAGCCGCGAAAGAGTAGCCAAATTAATCGGTGGAAATGTGACATCTCCAATGACAATTGTCAAACTCTCCAGATAAGATAATCCCTCGATCCACTTTATCTTTAGAACTCCTTGTTTGAATTCCGACAACCTAGGAGTATCACCCCATATATGAAGATCGACTAAGTTAGTCAGGTATGATAGGTCAAGGGCTGTCCACAATAAATGAGATGAGATCTTTAACTCCTTCAAACTCACAGGGAGCTCTGGCAACTGTTCAAGTTCATCGCATTGATTCAAAAGAAGTCTTCGGAGATGAGAAAGCTTACTGATAGTCGTGGGCAATCTCTTAATCTTGCTCTTTGTCAAACTTAGGACCCTTAAAAAAGATAGATCCCCAATTTCACTTGGGATTGCTTCCTCCATATTTTCACAAAAACTCACATCCAAAGATACAAGCTTCTTTAGCATCCCTATGGCCTTTGGTAGCTCTTTGATTGCACATTTGTCTAGACATAAATACGTCAACTGTTTGAGATTTCCAATAGAAGTAGGTAATTTTGTGATATACATGCCTTCTAAATGTACCTCCACCAAAGACTCTAGCCCTCCTATTTGGTTCGGTAGCTTCTTTATAGGAGTATGATTAAGGCCCATGTCCCTCAACTTTTTAAGATTCTCAATAGAAACAGGTAATCTTTTTATTTTTGTCCAGTCCAAATATAGCTCAAGTAAAGATTCTAATTTTCCTATTGTGTTCGGTAGCTTCTTTATTGGAGTTCTTCTAAGACTCATTGTCCTCAACATTTTAAGATTTCCAATGGAGTCTGGAAGTCTTCTAAGCAAAGAACAATCATCTAAACACAAATACTTTAGACGTGTCATTCCTCCAATGGAATGATGAAGTTCTCGCAAGTGCATCCCTTTTATTTGCAGCTTTGACAATGATTTTAGACTACCGAATACAAAAGACACTGGACAAAGGTCGCAATCGTCCCTCTCCGAGGATTCGTTAGAGATGATTTCCAAGTGCTTCAGGTGCTCTAGTTTAGAGAGAGAGCCATCAACCACTAACGACTTTGTAGTTTGTCGAATAACCAATCTCTTCAAATTCAAACATTTTGAGAAGTCAGGAGTCTTTTTTAAGCCTGGGCAAGAATTGATTTCTATAACTTTCAAGTTCTCGCTCATCTGAAAAAATAAACCAAGGATTAGCCAAGTCAAGAATGGCAAATTAGTAAGTTTGGTTAGCGAGACAAATGTGAGAAAAAGTAAACTGCACGATATAATGTTTGTACCAGGCATGACCCCCATCCAGCCCAATCTTCAGTAATGTTAATTCCCGAAAGCTTGAGCACGGCTAATTTCTCGAGACACAAATTCGTCGTGTTTAGTTTCGACGGGCAATTGCTCCAAGAGAGCCATGTTAACTTGGAGAGAAGATTCTTAAAGTCCCCTACCAAGTTCTTGCACTCTAATTCCAAATATCTTAGATTGGGCAGCTTTGAAAATTCTTCACTTGTGAAACTATGCTCTTTGCAAAGTCTTGTTAATCTAAGTGCTATGACTTTGTCTGTCCCCTGGAGATAGGAAAAGCATACATAGACATTTAAATTGGATCAAAAACATAATATTGTACAAGTTTGAGGAACTTAATTATGTTCATTAATGAAACACACATTACTATTTCATTTGTACATATTTAAATTGACCATAACAAAGAGTTAATCAAGTTAATCCGACTAGCTCATACAATTGGAAAGAGTTCTCTACAATGTGTAAAGCATAGTAATATTTCTATTCCATCAATTTAAGCGAATTCTTATCATGTAATGATAACAAAAACTTTATTATCTTTGAGCGAAACCACCTAATAGAAAGTATTGCCCACATATTTATTTATTTTGCAACACAATTTTGCAAAATTTAGAAAAAGTGGCCAGACCAAATCCAAAAAAAGTCTCTTGAGTTTATAACCCCATTGCAACTCTACGCATCGAAATCTGCTTGGTCTGGAGTGTGTGGAAGATCGGTTAACTCCAAAGTGTCTCTTTATTAGGTTTCATATGAGTTTTATTACAAGATGAAGACAGGAGCTAGAAAGTCTTAATTGTTGTAGAACTCGTTGCAGATTCTACATAAAAGATTATGGTAAAAATAGGATTTGCTTTCATAATAATAAAGATATTCAACTAACCTCATAAAAGTCTCTCATATATTGTTTGAAAGCTCTACCGGACTATAAACAAAAGATTGCATGTTACATTCAATTACAAAATCTAAATGTATTACCAAATTTCAGGTAAGGGATCTCATCGCAAAGTAATATTGCTAATGATTTCCAACTTAACAAAAGGGAATAAAATCAGCCTTAAATAGCTTTGATCTGTTTCCATATATTTTGTTGAACAGCCTTGTATTTAACTGTATTCTTAAGATATTTGCTTCCAATAACTTTCATTGCAACCTTTTAGATGCAATATGTAATGGAATTACCATCATGAATTCTTATACAAACCTTTTGCCTTTTTCCTTTGCCAAATTAAAAGTTAAACAAAAAAATATACCGGCAAGAAACTAACTCCACAACCTTTGAAAAATGCATGGTTGATTTTTTCCAAAAGAAAATAGTTTGGTGACAATAGCTTACCTCTTTCATCTGAACCACATCAAAGGCAATCTTGGGCTCCCACAACCTACTACGCTTCCCTGGAAAATTGACATCCTCGCGTTGAACAATTTCTCTTCCAAGATCTCTAAGTTGATCATGCATCCACAATCTATCATAATTTTTTATCAAAGACATACGAGTAAGGACAAGTAGTTCCCTCATTGGAAAATAGTTGGAAGCTTTCCATATATAGCACAGATTGAGTCTATCTTCTCCAATGAAGAAACATGCGATATCAAGAAAGATCTCTCTCTGGTGAGGCTCCAACATGTCATAACTGATCTTTAATTTATTGAAGACTTCCTGGTTGGGCACCAACTCTAACTTCTGCAACGTGCATTTCCAAAACTTTTTGCTCTCGCCATAAAGTGAGCTACCGATAACCTCAAGTGCTAAAGGAAGTCCACCTGTTTTGGTCGTAATTTGCCTTGAGATATCAACAAAGTCATGTGGTGGTAAATCCATCCTGAAAGCATGTTTATTAAAAAGCTGAAGAGCATGGATAAAATCCATTTCTGTCATTTTATAGATTTGAAACTCTTGAGAATGTGCTTAGAAATTACTCTTTTTGTCCGTCCCTTTGATTGGCAAAAAGTTGATGTCCCTCGTTGTAATGATGATTCTACTTCCCGGACCAAACCAATCACTCTTTCCAGCTAGCTTAGAGAGTTGATCCTTATTATCCACGTCATCGAGACCAAGGAGAACTTTCTTACCATGAAATCTTTCTCTAATCGTGTTAATCCCTACATCAACAGAATTGTGGATCCTTAGAGATCCACCTTGGAGAATCTCTGATAACAACTGTTTTTGTAAGTCAACAATTCTACCTTGTTGCGCAGATTCACGAATGTCCAAAAGGAAGCTACAACCTTGAAATTGACTGGAGATTTTATTAAAGACAACACTTGCAAGAGCTGTCTTACCGATACCGCCCATTCCATGGATGACCAGGTAACGAACATCACAAGAACCTTCATTTAACATGTCCATGATAGCTTCAACATGATCATGAACCCCAACTAAATGATCAGGCAGATTTCGCATTCTTTTCATTAGCTTGGTCAAAACCTCATCAACAATAGTGTTGATGATTTCACCGTGGCTGCCATATTGACATAAGAGTCTTAGCGTGAAACATATGGCAAATGAACTTTCAAGTTGAGAAATATTGTAGACACGAAACTAACGGATTTTTAAATGGGCGAGGTTTTACCAAATGGAAGCTCACTTTCTTTAGTAAAAGGAAATCTCGACTAATGAAAAATTAGATCTAAACTCTATTCGGATGAGTGACTCGGGAACAAAAGATAATAATTACTAGGACTGTGATTGGCAGGAGTAATTAAAAAAAAAACAAAAAAAAATGGGAGAAAATTATATTCCTTATTTATAATCTCACTTTTTATTGCTCTGGAAAAAAAAGAGAACAAAAGCAGATTCCAAAGTCATACTCTTACCTTTTGTCCTTCATGTCCCATCCCTTGATTCTTGCGACCTTGATCAAAGCATCCCTCCATTGCCAAACCTCATTGTGGGTGAACTTCTTCTGGTGCTTCTTTAGAGCATTGAGGTACAATCGAGTTTTAAGCTTTACATCATCGGGGTTTACATCATAAAAAATGGGTAGGATCACTTTGTCATTCGCTTTGCTCGAGGACTCCAGCATGTGTGTGAGCTCGCAAAGACACCACTTACTGGATGCATAGTTCTTAGAGAAGATAGGCAAGTATATTTTGGAGGATTCAATGGCATGCAAAAGTTCACCTTCAATTTTTTTGCCCTTTCGGATCTCTTCATCGTCTCTGAAAACACGAACCCCAGCTTTGACTAAGGAGTGATAGAGACAATCGGTGAAATTGAGGCGAGTATCCGGGCCTCTGAAACTTAAAAACACCTCGAATTCAGTCCCTGATGATGAATTTCCATCATCGATACAGGCAGACATGGTCACTGCGTCTGGTGAATCCCTCTTTCTCTTCATTCTCCTTCAGGTGCTCAAATCTCCACCGGGTTTAATCGCAGCGAGATGTGGATCCTTCTGAATCTAATGTGGGATTTAGAAAAGCGGCAGAGGCTGGAGAATTGCGATGCTCTTTCGCTGTGTTTATCGGATTTGTTTGCGTTTTCCTCGGCACCGAAAGGAAATAGAATGGCGATGACTTTGGTAAGTCTAGCCAATGGAAGTCTTCCAAGGTGGGGGGGTCCAACTTCATCACATTATGCTGGCAATAAATGAGGTTGCTTTACACTATTCCTTCTTGGGCGATAGTACCTCATATCTAGAAGTATTGGTTTAAAATTCACATCCACTAAAGCGTAGTGTATATTATACCTCGGTGTTAGTGTTGCTGGCAAATGCTTCAGGCACGCTAGTTCCGTAAAATTTATCCCTGAGTTGACGAAGACTTTAGACTGCCAAGGAAAATTTGGTGGTAATCAAGTTGCTTTACCTTGACGCGAGTGCTTGACCCTCCGAAAGCTAGACACGGCATTTGCTTGCTTTTCCCCCTTCACACCGAAAGAAAAAGAATAGCAACGACTTTAACTAAAGCCAACCAAGTCTTCCATAGTGGAGGAGTGAAGTCTCCAGCTTTATGGAAAGAGGGACGACACTTTCACATAAGATTCTATTCATTTTCTTGGAATTTCCGGTTATATATGTCTTCGGGGTCCACCCACCACCCTATCATAATTGGAAACACGTCTAACATTATTGAGCATTCCTATCCTACCGTGACTTTAAAGGCAAAGTTATCAGCAAACGAGCGATCGAGTTTTAGGGAGAATGTTTGAGCAAATGATTATTTTTTTTATCCTTTTCTTATCACGTCATTTTTTTATGTCATTTTCACCTGGATTTTACAACAATGAGACGACAAATATATCCTGAACATGAATGTTTCATTCATCAGTTCACTAAATATGGAGATCAACATTTAGGGATTAGTTTAATAAATTTAATGTGTAGAGAGAGATGCCTAATCAGAGGATGTTACAGACTATGATTGCGGATAGAACTTTAGACAATTTAGAAGCATCACCAAGATTTGAGAAAAAAAGAGCGAGGATTCGATAGAGGGACTATTCTCCTTAGAGTTGCCTATTGGTAACTTCTAGACAATGAAAAAATTATCCAATCAGTCAATAACACCCATTGGATATATTACCAATTAAAAGTTTATATGGAGTTGTTGAATTCAATTGGTAGTATATGTTCAATGATCTCAACAAACCTGGAGTCTGAATTAGCTTAGGGCATTCGGTCGATAACACCCATTGGATATGCTTTAAACATGAAATGATTGATTGGAAAGTGTCACAAGCAAATGACAATAAGATTTGTTCGTGACTTTCTCGCTTAGTGTAAAGCCAGAAAGGGCCATCAAAGTCTTGTAACCTAGGGCACTCTAAAACTTAAGATGACAAGATGATGAAGTTTCCATGTTAATACATTGGGCAATTCTTCAAGATTCTCCACTGAGTTTTGGTGGCTCTCTTACTTAGTCAAGTACAAATGTATAACCTGCAACATTTTAAGATTTTGAATGGAACATGGTAATCCTCCAGTTCTTTTGTTGGACAAGAATGAATCAACTAGTGACTTCAATCATCCAATTGAGGTTGGAAGCTTTCTTACCTGAGAACACAACAGGTGCAATTGCTTCAGACTCCCTAGTTCCTTAGAATACATCTCTAGAGTTGACAAAGATTTTAGACTACCAAGGACATTTAGTGATAATAAAGTCGCTTCATATTGATGTGAATGCCTAGTCCTCTAAAGCTCAAGACATGACATTTGCTTAGCTTTTTCCCCCTTAGCATCAAAAGAAAAAGAAGAGCAACGACTTCAAGTAAAGCCAACCAAGTCTTCCAAAGTGGAGGAGTAGAGTCTCCAGCTTTATGGAAAGAGGAAGGGCACTTCCACACAAGTTCTATTCATTTTCCTGGAATTCCCTGTCATATATGTCTTTAGGGTCCACCCACCGCCCTATCATAAAATAAAACATGTCTAACATAACTAGGCATTCCTACCTTGCCGTGACTTAAACCATGGCAAAGTTATTGGCTCAATCAGACAGTTGACAATCAACGATAGAGATCAACTTTTAAGGAGAATGTTTAAGCAAATGATTACTTATTGTGATCCTTTTCTTGCTAAGTTATCCTTTTAGTTCATTTCCCCCCAGATTTTGCGACAAGGAAGCCACATATGTAGCATGCACATTAATATTTTTATTCATTTGTTCACTAAATATAAAGATCAACTTTTGGGCATTAGTTTGATTAATCGGAGGGTGTTATTGACGATGATTTCAGACAGAAGTTTGGACATTTAGAAGGATGAGAAACAAACAACTAGGATTTCAGTAGAGGGACTAATTCTCTCTAGAGTTAGCTGTCATTAAATTCTGGACAGCGAGTAAAATAATTCTTCTCTTCTTTGTGAAGCTCACAACGGCTTGAGTATATATAGACCTTACAAGATGCATGTGATAGAATAGATCAATTTTGCAGCAATTCACAACATAAGATGGAAGCTTCTGTGTCACGCCAAATCTGTATTTAAAATTTAAGGAATGACCGGCCATTTTTCATGAATAAAAGGACGAAGGGCTTAATCAAAATGAATCATTCCACAAGAAAGGTCCTAACCGGACAAAACCTTGCATTAGATGGAAAACCATAAGGTCCAAAATACCATGAATTTACCATATTAGGAATTTTGTAAATTCAGTCTAATAAGATTGATTCAAATAGCAAAATGAAGAAACCAGCCCCATCATGCGTTCTTCATAAATTCGTCACCCTCCTCCATTATCTTAATGGAAATATAAGGGGATGAGTAAAATCCTGGCTCAGTAAGTGACAGTCACCACTTCTATGGGATCGAGTAATGAATTATGCAACTTTACAATAATTATGCCGTACATGAAAATCACACTTAAGCTTGCATGCAATACGGCTTCTCACAAGCCATTTCAATATCATAAATGGATATAGATATCAAACTCATTGCTCATATCAAAATACTATGGTCACGCTTCACCGGGCGACAAGGCCCAGAAACTTAATCACCTATAGTCAAGACCCAGAAATCACATTGCCTGTAATTAAGACCCGAAAAGCACATCGCCTGTGATAAAGCACCAGCACAAAACCAATCTGTGAACGTATATCTTAATACATTGGTCGACCATGAACACTATGATCCAACAAGTTTGAGAGGAGTGACCACTCTAATGGTAATGATGTGGAGGCGATTCACTTTCAAAGGCACGCTTGCTGAAAGTTGAAGAGTAGGGGTAGGACTCAATGGGTTGATTTCATAGAAATAGTAATCTTTAGGATACCATCGATTGCTAAGCAATCAATATTCCTGGTCGTAATAATAGTTATACCTTCCGGACTAAATTAATTGGATTCGCCTGCTAGCTTCGCAAGCTGGTCCCTCTTATCCAGCTCATAAAAAATGATGAGGACTTCCTTGTTAAGTAATCTTCCTTTGATCAAGGGCAAATTATCACCAAAGCAACTGAACTAAAGGGAACCAACTTCAAAGGAAAACAGAAAGGAGAGGATTGAGAAGGTACTTGGATCGTGAACGGAGGCATTGACGGTGTAGCCACACTGCAAGAGGGGCTTGACGAACCGAGAGGTGATGTAACCGGATGCTCCAGTCATGCACATCTTCCCGGCACTGAACATCGCGGTCATTGGGGCAGATATACTGGCAGTATTTGGTAAAGAAATACTTGGGGCAGGTGTATTTTTGTCCTGCATTTAGGCTTATTTGTGAACTGAGCAAACATTATGTATGTTTGGTTGTTGTTGTTGGAGATTTGAAACTCTTGTTATCAGCTACAATATCTGGAGTTACATTCTGCTGGAGGTTTCGGGGGCAACTAACCTCTGACCTAACGAAACATGCCCCTCGTCTTCACTTCTTCATGGTGGGGTTTGCTCCGCTGACATCTCGTGGGTGGTAGCAGTAAAGAGCCCTCACAGTCCTTGAATTGAGAGGTTCATCTAAATGATTCGCAAGGCAACTAGGAAGACGTTTTTAATATTACCTTCTCATTACCATGGGAAAGAATCCCTCAAACACTACCCTAGAGCTCTAGGCTGCCACGAAAAGCGCGACGACAAATTTTTGCCCAATCATTGTGACCACAATGCATTTCCTCGAAGAAGAAATGCTATTGAAGATTTGTCACGACCTATCCCTCAATAAGGAGGAAATTAATTTAGAGATGTTGCCTAAAAGATGAGCCTATGGCCCTAGTTTTAGACATTAGCTCTCCAAATGTTAGAATGTTCAATGTTAACTTAATTTAACGCTCTAAGAATTTTCTAATAAGGAGTCGTCATTGATTATTAGGGTCAGCTAGAAATCAAATGAAGGATAAGAGCGTACTTCACTTCCTACGTAATCAGAAAATTTAGGGTCGGGAATTTGTTTACACTAAATAATCAATTAGTGCTCTTTTAGTATCTAATCCTGTTCATGTCAAAAAGATTTGTCTCGTGTAATCTGGATTGATTTTAAACCTATTTACTAACATACAAAGTGATCATGCGGGTAAACAATCATTAAAATAACAATCAACAATCAAGAAAAGCATTAAATGAATTGCAAGGGAGAGCAAAGATCTAACCTGAAATAAATGCCAAATTTAACCAAGCTAAAGGTAAACGGCAATCATCATCATGGAAGCGCACAATCAAGGGCATTCGTTTTTAAGGACAATTGAAACTCTTTAGTAAAGCCGTACAGGCTTGTTCAATTTTTTAACACAATTTTTCTCAATGATTTCTCCATAATTTTAGAAAAACTATCCAAAAAAAAAAAAAAAAAAAAAAAAAAAGCTTTTTCTAGCTTTAGGAAAAATAAAACAAATTTCGGAATTTATAATTAATTTTTAAATATTATTTTTTAAATATATATTTTTATTCAATTAATATATTATTTTTTTAAAATGTATATTTTTATTCAATTAATTAGTAGTCCGAAAATAAGGATCTGAGAACATGGATGAACTTGGACTCAAGGTTTAGACTAGAGGGCACAATTCATCTTATCCTCAAGCCCACTCCATTTCTACCCTTTCTAAGCCCAATTTGGGAAAATTCCCAAATAAGCCCACTATTCCACTAAAGCTACACGAAGCCCATTTCTTCGCAACTGAATGCACCAAGCCCATCTTACCAAAAAGAACTCAACCCAAGCACTTCTAAAAATGAAGCCAGCCCAAATCTATTAAAACCACTCAAGCCCAAAATTACTCATTCATTAAATAAGCCCAAATTCAACAAAACGCAACTTAAGCCTCAATTGTCTTCTCCTTCTCCATTTTGTTTTTTTTTTTTTTTTTTTTTTTTTTATTCTTTATTTACAGGTTCGTTCCCCCACCTTCCCCGAGGCAGCCATCCACCAGACGAACTCTCACTGGAAAGTTCTTTCGCCTCAACACCAACCACCCTCGCCGACCAACGTGGCCGCGAATGAGCGGTGCGGTCGCATCCAGCGGTCCCAAACTCCGGCAACCCATTGACCCAATTCAGATTCGGAGACTTGACAGACCTGACCCCACCATCGGTCGAAACAGGCGACAAGGAAATGCCGACTAAGCAACTACGAACGAAGGAAACATGGAATCACAAATAGTATTCCGAAAGCAAAGAAAAAATCGGTGTAAGTGTTCACAGATCTAACTGAGACATTTTCACAAGCAGTTGACGTGCGCTACCAAATCCTAAGGTTTCTGGCTCCGCCGGGACTCGAACCTACGCCCGCGACATCGACGCACGACGTACCGGGACTGTGGAAACGAAATATAAGGACAACAAGGGCCGGAGCTCGCGCGAGCCAGACGGCCGCGATCTTCGGCCCAGCGTGCCCAAAACAGAATGTGAGCAGAGCCGAGCATACCTGTTCGGCTTCAGGACGTCGCCGGGAAGGTCCTCGGACGGGTTTGCACGGGACCGAGGCGCCCTCTCTTGCTCTCTCAGTTGCTTGGACCTCTCACTCTCCGTTCGCCGTCTCTCTCCCCTCTCGTCCCGAAGAACCCTCCAATCTCTCCCTCTTTCTCTCCTTTGTCCCTCTATTCGTCCTTGCTTTCTCCTCCAGGACGACGCCAGCTGTTGCAAGCTAAGGCATACCGGCCGCGTCGCACGACATTCCTCGTCCTCCTTCCTTCTTACCGTCCTTCGTCCGCCATCTGTTTGTCGTAATGCTAGCACCCAAAACAGGCGAGAAGAGAAGGAAGAAAAAGGGAGAGCGGGCTGGGCTGATGAAGGAAGAGAAGGGACGGGCCGCGCGGGGAAAGAAATGATAGGGCAAAGGAAAATGGAAGACTAGCAGCCGGCAGGACCGGCCCTCTTCCTTTTTTTTAATTTTTTTAAATTTTATTTTTTTGAAATTTTTAATAATTAATACTAGTAATGCAAATGTTCCTAATGCTCATACATGATGCAATTTAATGAAAATTAATTTTGTTAGGGATTAAAAATTAATACATATTTAATTAATGAATAATTAAATGGATCGTCAAAATTTAGGATTGTGTTTGTTTCACGGAAAACGTAACGTTTTTGGAAAATGTTTTCCGATAAATCATTTTCCAAGAAAATGGTTAGTTTTCCTTTGTTTGGTGATACGCAATTGAAAGCATTTTCTGGTGTTTGGATCACATTTGAAAAATGATTGAATGACATTTGACCTAACAATTAACAATAGTGTGCCTCTTACTTCCAAATTAATTTGTTGAGTCCATGACCTTTTTTAACTTTATAAAAATATTTTTATAAAAATCGAAATTATAATTATTTTTCATATTTCAATTATTTTTCTTTTTTCTTTCTTTTTATTCCTTCCTTAGCTGATCGGTGACAGGCTAGGCGAGATCAAGCCTTGCCCCATGTCGACGAGCTCAAGGCTCGACCTCGCCGACGACGGGCGAGGCTCGAGCTCACCAGCCGAGCGAGATCAAGCCTCGCCCGACGCCGGTGAGATCGAGCATTGCCCAACGCCGGCGAGGCTCGGCCTCACTAACAACCGGAGAGGCTCAAGCTCGCCAAAGATCGGGTGGGGCCTCGCCTTGCCGGATCGGCGAGATCGAGCCCGCCCCACATCGACAAGCTCGATCTCGCCCGTGGGCCGGTCGCCGCCATCGTCGTGGCTAGCGGCCGCTTGAAGAAGAAGAAAAAGAAAAGAGAAAAAGAAAAATAATGATTAAAAATTCGATTTTTTTAAAAATATTTTAAAAAGAATTATAAAAATTTAAAAATATATCTTTATAAAAATAATTGTTTGTAAACCAAGCATCAAATCTAGGCTTTGGTAGATTTGGAAAACGTTTTCCGATCCTTTCAAAAAGGAAATCATTTTCCTGAATTTAAGCTTTGTTAGGAAAACGTTTTCCGCTGACTCATTTTCCTGAGTGAACCAAACACCGGAAAATGAGGAAAATGTTTTCCCCGAAAATGTATTCCGCGAAACAAACACACCCTCAACAAGATTTAAGAATGTTTTCGCTTGCACCGATATTTTCCATTGGCCCCTTTCACAAGTTAGCCCCTTTTTCCTCCAGCTCATTACAGAAGAAGATACCGGGTGCACTTCATGGCTCAACAAACAAGCTAGCAGATCGTGTTTTGTACGTGAGCTTCGGCAACGTGGCTAGCATGAACGAGGAACAATTGCTCGAAACTGCCGGATCGGCCATGAGAGAGAGGCCTTGCTTGTGGGTGGTACGACCTAGTTTGGTGTGCTGCACGGAGTGGCTCGAGCTCTTTCCGAAGTGGGAGATATAATACTTGGTCTTTTGCTTTTTTCCCTTTTGCTTTGAAACAAAAGAATGAATGGCGTTTCCAAGATTGATTTTATTAAAAAAAATGCTTTTTAGACACTTGTTAAACAACCAAGTAAGAGAAAAATTATAGTCCACCGTGATTGTTCCTTATACCCACATTCACTATTTTGAACATGACAAGTCTCACTTATAAATATGAAATCAGGGATCTCAACATGCTTGATTAATATTGTACAACTATGTATCATTTTCAGAGTTATGGAAGTTTCGAGATTTCATGACGTTGGAATTTATATGATGTTAGCAAAATACACATGTTGGGGCACATTTTAACAGAAGTAATACATGGTATCGTTATCATATGATTTCAGACATCCTACATGAATTCTTATTCTACTGAATTAAGATATTCAAATCTCGAAAATCAATGCATTCACCACATTATTCTCTAAATAAGGATGATGCTTGGATTACTCAAACGTTTAGATCATCAATGGCGCAGGTAGCCTCAAGCAATAACGCTGGAAGAATGCCTGGAGCTCTTCTCATCCAGATTCCGCCTTAGTTAGACCCAGCGAGTTTCTTATAATTAAGTCATCTACCGTTGGAATATTAGATACTTATCGCAATAATTTTTGAATCGATATTCACACATCTAAAACTATTACCCAAGAGGAAGAACTGATCTACCCAAGTCCGAATGGCTTCATCTAAACCGTTATTTGCAGCACAAATGATCAACGATCAAGATAAATCTAGTTCATCAAACTCGATTCCATATGAGTTTTTTTTTTTTTTACTATTTTAAGAAAAACTCTTGGCTGCACTTAGACTCACATATACCATTTGAATGAGTTCTGTCCCACAAATCCCAGATAGAACTCACGTGATTTAACATAGGAGGTAAGCCGTCCAGGATCAAGCTATAACTTTTGTTTGTTCCGTTGCCAATTGGAAGTCCAGTTTTAGTTTAGGCAAGCACGAGCTGCTGGAACTCCACATCGGGTTCGTGCACAAATTCAAAAATTGGAATCAATCCATCCGCATCAAATTCCTTATGCCCTGCCCTCACGGCAGCTCCAATTCGGTTTCAATCTCGAATTGCCCCATGTGCCGTCGATGCCCAATGGCCATATGGTTTCAGAAGCATACTCATCGGCACATTTATATATCCGGTTGCTACAAGGAAACTTGGAAAAATAGAATTTTATGTACTTTGATGTGCACAGATAGTCCAATAGTAGTGACAGGCTTCAGTTCGCTATTTCAGCCCATTGATATCATGGCCGATCGATGTAATTGATATCTTAGTTGATTACAATCTCATAAGGGTAAATTTGTGTTTTTTTTTGTCGAGAGGCTTATGGGATTTTCCTGTGTGTGTAATATGTTTAGAGACTTCTAAATTTTATTTTCTACGCGACTTGAAGCGAGTTGCTTCGTATATTTTCGTGCTTTGACCGGAGGCTAAGGATCAATCTAGAGATGTAGAAAAGTTAAAAAGGCATGGGAAGCGATTGTACGGAACATAAAGTCTAAACAGAGGTCTTATCACTTCAATCTATCGCAAGCATAATCGCTTTTGCTAGAAAGCTCAAGCAATCATAATGTATTTTTTTTTTTTGGCTAATTAAATTGATAGGGATGAGTGATCAACACAACAACCCCTCCAAATGTTACCACAAATTTGCTGGCACAAGAAAGAAATCCGTATCTTTTAGCACATGATACTAGAATCTTGCCAATGCTAGAAATTTATAATCGCTGACTTAAATAACCATTAAAAAGAAAAAGAGAAGGTGAATAACATTTTTTTTTGTGGTCGACATGGAGTTCAATCAAGTTTTGGCATGAGTCAAGGTCGACCTCACTATATTTTTTGGGAGGAGCAAATACAAAATGTTGTTGAGCAATTGAATTCATTTTTTCCTTATATTTAAATAATATGATTGATCCATCTTATATGCATATTTTTTTTTTGAATGTTATAGCAATCCTATCTTCATCAACAATCGAGATGAAAGCTAGTCCTACATGAACTCAAGTAGTTTTCAAACGAAAATTAACATTGAGAATACTGAAATTCAAGACAAGTGGGGACTTATTTTGAGCTTTCAATATTTGAAGGGCTAAATTAATGAAAATTAATCAATTGCCCATTTTGCCACCGAGACCTTACTAAAAATCCAATTTTGCCCCTTTTGAAAATTAAAATCCTAGATCTACACCACTTCTTCGCTCAGCTTGCTCTCCGCTCGACTCTGCACTTCCTTCGCCCTAAGATCTACCTCTGCTCGATTCTTTGTCTCAGTCTCTCTCTCCATTGATGGCTTCTTCTTCGTCTCCCCTTCGCCTGGCGGTTCTCGTCGTGGGGATTGCGGCGGTGATGATTGCCGGAGAGGCTGATGACGGAAGCCGCTAGAGAGAATTCGATTACTTCAAGCTGACGGTGCAATGGCCAAGCACTTTCTACCGACGGACTTGCCACTGTTGCTCCTCCCAACGCCTGTTGCCATCGTAGGTAATTCACAGTTGTCATTTGTTTCGTTAATTCCAGATGCTCGGCCGCTGATTGTTGGGCTTGTGTCTTGTGCTCCGGGTATTTGATGTTTGATTGCTTTTTAATTGGGGCTCTGTTTGTGCAGTCTGCGGCTTGTGTTGTCTGCATGTTTGATTATTATGCTGGTGTGGTGATCGAATTTGAAATTGTGGGTGAATTTCAATTATGGCTTCGTGTTGACAGCCTACGAGTTCATTAGTACACACTGCGAATGATGATTTTAGTTCCTATCACCAACATGATTCATGTATGTCTTTTTTGCGGGTTGCGACAAAGAATTGATTTTTGTTTGTCCTGTTTTGAGTACACACTATGAGATATCACAAATGGTCATTGTCGATTGCGGCGGATCTCTCCCAATTGAATGTGAGAAGGGGGAGTTAACTGATTGGTTATTTGTTGATTGCCTTGGGACCTTTGGAGATTGCTTGTTTGTGTGTTAACTTGATTGACGTTCTTCCATTATTTCCCTTGGAAGAACAAGTCTATTTAATTAGGCCTATCCCATTTTCCTTCAAAAAATTGTGTGCAAACTGTGATACTTTTTTGCAGGTATCTTGGATTTAAGAGAATCGTTCTCTTAGATTGTAAAAGGCTTGTGGTTTTACTGGATTTGCATCAGAATGGGACACTTTCACAAAATAATTTTGAAGTTGCTGTACATTTGGCACATGAGAAGAACATGGCAAAGCCAAGTCATCGTAGAGTTATTGTCATAAGCCCAAGGAGGAGGATTACTTTCATGCAAATCCTCTAGTGTGCCTTTGTGAGCAACCTAACTGTGATGATTTAGAAGGCCAGAGCAAGAGGAACTCCGGTGAAGTGTCTAGTTGATTGCCGACAATGATAAACTATCATCATCTAAACACGTTCCGCACAATGTGTTCATGGACTTGAGATTCAAGTTGATCTCTTCAGAAGTTGCAGCACACGGTGCAGCTGCTGTATTTTTCCTTACAAGGAGATACGAAGACGCTCTTGGATTTGGTGCCCAAGCTATTCCGCTTCCATTATCATGAGTGGCTTTTTGTTTGTCCGTGATAAGAGGCTAATAAGAAGCAGCAAGCAAATAATTCTTGCCTTTCTTTTAGGGCAACTACAAACATAAATTTACCATTTTTTCTTGTCCATTTTTTACGATTGTAATCTGTTGAGAAGTCACTGAAAAAGAGTGTACATTTTGCTCTTCTTGTGATAACACAGATTGAAAGCTTATATTGGTTCATGTATATTATTTCGGTTGGGTTATCATTTGAGATGATGACTTGAGAAACATCTACAAATTCATTTTAATTTTGGTTTAGCTACAAAGATCGTTTCTTGTGGCAAAGCAGTTCCATGAACTTGGATACAAACAAAAACTAGAGAAGTTTGGTTCTGTGCCTACTCAATGAAAATTAACAAATCTATCGCAAATCCCCGTAATTTCTTTTATTCCCTTAAAACTTCATACGAATTGGCTTATCAAAGTAAGGTACACAATTGTTGATGATGTAAATGAGGAGGATAGTGCTTCAAATAATGTTTTTTTTTTTTTTTTTTTTTGGTTGAAGTGCTTCAAATAATGCTACAACTTTTGATATGGCACGTTTATCTTATCAAATAGCTTTGAGTTTAGGAAATATTTAATGATATTTGTAATATTTAAGGATAATGAATTTCTTTTCTCGGGGCATATGTTATTATGATTATTGTAATGAAAGTATTCTTTTTTTATTTGAGAGATAAACCACTTTGATGTGAATTTTTTCCATTTGAAACTTTGTTAGCCAAAAAAAAATTATTTTTTAATAAAATTGTTTACACGATATCTTTAACATTGTTATAAAGAAGTTGTAGACATTATTTTTTTTCTTTTAAACGAATAAAAATTAAAAAAAGTTTAAATTAATTATCCAAATGGGCTTTTCAAATGTGTTTTCTACCAAACAACTTTTGATATTAGAAATTTCTCTGTACACATGTACTTTCATTTAAAATGCTTCATATACCAAATTTAAAACCTAATATTTTTCTACGAAAAATAACATAAACATGTAGATGGAATTAATTTTCCATCTATTGAGAGGAACAAGATTCCAAATATGCTATATTCTTCTAGAAATTACTAAAAAGTGCAATAATTACAAAAATTCTCGAAAATTCACATGGGGGTTGGGTTTGGGGCTTATGTTACACCTAATACAAGATGCAAGTGTGCAATATGAACATCTTGCACCAGGTAGTGTTGGTGCAAGCAAGTGCAAGGCATCTTGCACTAAAAACTTTTGCAGTAGCACACCACTAGCACAGTAGTGGCTGGTGGTGGCTTAAGGTAGTGCCCGAGATGCCTGGTGTGGTTGCTGGTGATGGCTGAAGGCCAATTGTAGCCAATAGTAGGTGGTGGTGGTAGATAGTGGTTGGTGCAATTTATAGAGGAAACTTCCAAAAAAGTTGACACTTAACCAATCACATTCTCTAACCAAAAAAAAAAAAAACTGATCACATTTTAAAAAACTTAGCACTTAAGTATTCACTTTTAACCACAAGTAGTACTTAAGTGATCACTCTTAATAATAACTTGACACTTAATTCTTTTTTTTTTTATCACAATTGGCACTTAAATGATCACTAAATACGACTTATAATACTTGAGTAGTCCTCTGTATATGCTGGTTTGCAGCAAACCGGAGAAGCTGCTGGTTTATATATTCAGTTTAACTTATGGCAACTCCATTCAATTCAATGTTTAGTACTGGTTTACATTCAATTCAAGTAAAGAAATCACCATAACACATTGACCCAATACACATCCATCCTTATCGGTTTATATTCAAGAATAAGCAAAAATATAGTGCAAATAGTATCTCATTCATTCTCTTTCCTTGACCTCCCCACAAGCACAAGAAGTAACACATAATACATATGACACTACAAAAAAAAAAAAGAAAAGCCACAACCATTTTATGACAACACAAAACTTCTTCTCACCTTTTAAAAAAATAAGTTACATTTGATTAAAAAAAAAAAAAACAAGTACATTTGTCCATTCATTTACAACTATGACAGTCGGAGAAACTTCTTTCTCATATTCTAGTACTTTACATTTCATCATAAAGTATAATAGACAAAAAAAAAAAAAAAAACAGCACCACAATAAACGCTTGGTAATACTTCTGTTCAATTTTCATCCTTGAAACTTCATTCTTCAAATGGTTAGCCGAAGATGCTTAAGCTTGCATTGAGTCAACATCGTCCAAGTCGTCCACAAGCGTAGATGGAGATTGATGTCGTCCATTAAGTAGGTCCAATATCACTTATGTGGCTCGATGAGAGAACTTCGCATTAACCCATTTGAAGTATCTACACTTCGACCCTTCTCTATATCGAGCGCATCCATAGAATCTTCTCACGGAACTCATTCGAGTCCATAATGTTCTTCTTGGACTTGGTAACCAATAAAAATAGAAACGCTCACCTTCTCCTTCGCTTCGGCGAAAGGAATTTGAGCCGCTGCTGAAATTCTTGCTCTCCATTTCCAATATTCGGCCGTAGAATTTGGGGCAAATCGAATAAGGGTTCGAGATTAGGGCTCAAGCGCTTCAATGGGGATTTTGCTCGATTTAGGGTTTTAGATTTAGGGCATTTAGGGAGATGACATCGTTTTGGCCAATTTAAGGGCTTTATTTTCGGCAACTATGAAAATGACGTAGTTTTGGGTGAATCAGAGCTGAGTCAACTCTTCGGCGAGTCACATAGGCAAGCAATATTAATATTTAATTGCCACATAGGATTTCCAACCAGCTTCATCGAATGTGGCACTCAAGTGTCTCACTTTTCAAAAAATGTGGCACTTAAGTGTCACTTTTGTAACTTTTGGCACTTAAGTATCATTTTATGCAAAGTTTTGGTACTTGAGGTATTCTTTTGCCATCGCAGATGGCATCAGTCTTGACATGACTGTGGGATTGCTTTACCAACCAGCATCTACAAAAACATGATATGCGTAATAGTAAGAATAATTTGTTAAAATAGTATCTCACGTCGCTTGACAATAGATCTTTTATGCTCTTTATATTCACGTGGTCTCATTCAGCTTAATAATTATCATAATATCAAAGTTAGTGTTATCCCGTTTGCATATGCATGTCCACCCCTCATCAATCAATTCCTCACGTCACTCTTAATCTAGCTTGAACGTGAGAGGAGGTGTTGAAATGTAATTCCACATTGCCTGACGTAAGGTCCTATATTCTCTTGATCGGACTTTCTATCACAACTACAATTTGGTTGAAAATAGAAACTTTCTACATTGGCAGATGAGATTGTTGAAAGGTTTAGAGTACAAAATAATACAACATAAAGGACTAGACGGGTCTTGGAGGGCATTGACTTGGAAATATCAAATCATCATTTAGGATATGGAAAAGATTAAGTGCCTTTTCCTTGTGAATCAAATAAAGAGATCCGTTTGACCCAACCTGGCACTAATGTATTCATCGAATCCTAAGTTGGAAAAGTGCAAAGAACTATGGCGTCCTTCCCTAAAAGGAAAATTATTTTGAAAACTTTAAATTTATTATATATACGTCAATGCAGTTTTAAACCTTTTAAAGATTTGCCAATATAATCCTAAACCTTTGCATATGCATGTCCACGCCTCATCAATCAAATTCCTCATGTGACTCTTAATCCGGCTTGAATGTGAGAGGAGGTGTTGAAATGTAATTTCACATCACTTGACAACAAGTCCTATATTCTCTTGATTGGACTTTCTATTACAACTTACAATTTGGTTGCAAATGGAAACTTTCTACATTGGCAAATAAAATAAGATGTCGTGAGATTGTTGAAAGGTTTACAGTACAAAATAATAAATGACATAAAGGACTGGACGGGTCTTGGAGGGCATTGACTTGGAAATATCAAATCATAATTTAGGATATGGAAAAGATTAAGCATTTTTTTCCTTGTGAATCAAATAAAGAGATCCATTTGACCCAACCTAGCACTAATGTATTTGCGAATCCTAAGTTGGAAAAGTGCAAAGAACTACGGCGTCCTACCCTAAAGGGAATTTTTTTTAAAAAAAAAACTTTAAATTTATTGTACAAATATCAATTCAGTTTTAAACCTTTTAGTGATTTGCCAATATAGTCCTTCAGCCAATTTTTGCTAGAAATTGCTAACGTAGACATTGGTCATCCTACATAACACAATCCATGTTAACGTGAACAGTTTCTTTAAGATATTTTCTTTATTTTTTTTTTTTTTTTTCTTATTGCCCTCCACTAGTTCGTTGCCTCAATTGTGGCGCAGGTTGCTAGATCTAGGCAAGGGTGTTGGAGCCCTTGCCCAATGACTAGTGAGGGTCATCGGGCCTTGCTTGTGGCTGGAGAAGCCGTAGTTAAAAAAAATGAAGAAAATAAAATATAAAATTCAAAAATGTTATTTTAAAATAATTATAAAAATTGTCCATGTTAGAATTGGGTGTGTCACGTCCGCAACTAGTGACCACGTTAGTAATTTCCCACCAAAATTGATCAT
Organism: Eucalyptus sideroxylon; assembly: GCA_014182405.2. Taxonomy (NCBI): domain Eukaryota; kingdom Viridiplantae; phylum Streptophyta; class Magnoliopsida; order Myrtales; family Myrtaceae; genus Eucalyptus; species Eucalyptus sideroxylon. Next base: position 60,442,736 of record CM024552.2, read on the forward strand.
AAAAATTATATTAACAAATTGTCTAACTATTTAAAAAAAATTGGTCAAATTAAAATGTTTAGGACTGAATTATCCATATAATAAGTTTAAAACCCTTTTGGTAATTATCCCCTAACTTTTAGTTTTTAAGTTCTAAGCTCTCGTGTACACTTTTTGTAATTCAAGCATTGGAATTCCGTGCTCCAACTAATGCAAGCTCTATTAATACAGAGAGGGAAGCTCTTCTAAAATTCAGGAAAAGGAACTGAGGATAGCTTCGGTGTAGGCGGAAGTTTTCTTCGAGAGCTAATAAATAACTACTTCAATCTACAGAGCTTTGATCACGAGAGCAGAATCTGAAACTGTTGCCTCTGCATCATGACTCGCGCATTTCAGGTTCTCATATTACCAAAGTGAAGTGCTTCTTTTCACGCGATGAACAATGACAGTGGCTTCTGATTTGGGGTGGAAACAAAAAAAAAATTGGTGACAATTCGTTATTGTTTAGAGATATTTTGTCGTACGAAATATAAATAATTTGAAAAATATTTTACTAAAAATAAATGCTTATGTCGCTCAAAAAATGACTGAACGAATAATATTTCATTGTCCACGAAAATATTTGGACATAAATTGTTGTCGATAATGAATACATTTTTCATTAACTAATTATTACAAGTAATCATTTTTAGGAAAATATTTCACAAAACATTCATTTTCAGCTGAACAAACAGCAAACGAAACCTTATCTTTTTCTTAAAATTGCTGTGGACACAGGAAAAGGAAAATAGAAAATCAACCTTTGATGGACAGAACCACCCTTTTTTTTTTTTTCTTTTTCCCTCACAACATGAAGAAAAGTCCAAAAAGCTCTCTTTTCAAGGGGCTTCCCATAGTCTTCAACAGCTTTCGGCCGAAGTTTTCCTGGCGGGGCCCAAACCCAACGTTTACTCTTTGCTAACACCATTTCAACGGTTTGCTCGATTGATGTCTTAAACGATTCAACGGGTCTTGCAACGCACGACTTGGAATTTTTAGGTCGCTCTAGGTGGCAAGCGATCAGAGGTTGGACTTAGAAAATATGTTAATTTCATCCTTATTTTTTTCTACATTTTTGTGAATAAAAAATATAATATTTCTTAAAGGAAGGGTCGCTTTGCCATTATAAATGGAAGTTCTCAGGTTCATTTTAAACAACAATGGCGTCCTACTTCTACACTAACTTCATCTTTGCGCTCTTGCACGTACTCTGTCATTCAAGCCTTGAAATTCAGTCACTCCAATGCCTTAACAAATGTAAGCTGCATTGGTGCTGAGAGGGAAGTTCTTCTGAAGTTCAAGCAGAATCTAACCGATCCTTTGAGATGTCTGTCATCGTGGACTGGCGAGCATTGTTGCGAGTGGGATGGAGTCGAATGCAACAATAGGACTGGTCACATCTTGGAGCTCAATCGAGCAAACTGCGATCTAGGAGGTAAGGTTCTTCCTGCTCTTTGCGAATTGAAGCATCTGAAGTATCTATACCTTGGTTCGAACAATTTCATTGGTTATCTACCCAATCAATTTGGGGATTTCAAACATCTTGAAGCCCTCTCTCTTGGATCTAACTTGATTTCAGGTCCTATTCCTGCCACTGTGGGTCAATTATCATCTCTAAGATATTTGACCCTCTATGGAAATAATTTGAGTGGGAACATTCCAGAAAGTATAGGGCAACTATCCAATCTAAGAGTTTTGAACTTTCACAATAATCGATTGGATGGAGTTGTCGGTGAACTTCACTTGGCAAATCTCACTAGCTTGACCAATTTTATGTTATCGTTGAACAAGCTTGTTATAAATGTTAGTGCATCTTGGGTTCCTCCATTCCAATTAGAAAAGATTTACTTGTCAAGTTGCAAGATAGGACCAGAATTTCCAAATTGGCTTCGAACTCAAAGAAACATTTGGTCCTTGCACATGTCAAATGCTAGCATCGCAACTGATGTTCCCCATTGACTACCCGATGTTTTAAATAACATTAGAGAGTTAGACCTCTCGGCAATATGCTCAGAGGCAACATATTCGAAATTGTTGGAAAAAAGACACCAAGATTATATCAACTGTCACTTTCTGGAAATAACCTTAGTGGTGACATTTCAAATTTTACATGCATGTTTAATGCATTGGTTTATCTTGATCTCTCTAAAAACCAACTATCTGGAAGACTTTCACCATGTTGGGGGTTGCAATCTTCTTTGGATTGGATTTCATTGGGTGACAATAAGTTAAATGGTCAGTTTCCAAACTATCTATGTGAATTACGGGAGTTGAGAGTTCTAGGCCTCCATAAAAATGGTTTGAATGGAGTACTTCCAAAATGTTTAATAGGCCTATATTCCTTGGATATCCTTGATCTCAGTGACAATTTGTTCACTGGTAGAATACCTCCATTTAGCAAAGGATTTAAGTTAATCAATCTTGAGAGAAATTACTTCACCGGGGACATTCCTTGGCAATTATGTCAAAATCCTGAACTCCAATATCTAAGCCTAGCACATAACAACCTCTCTGGAGGCATTCCTCCTTGTTTTAGCGACTTCTTGCAAATGTGGGCCAATTCTAGTTTTGGTCCGTATCCTATGGATGATACGAGGAGGCTTTTCTTTGTTATGGTGGTTAATATAAAAGGAATAAGCCTGGAATTCACCTCATCGCTCCGATATTTGTTTTCTATTGACCTTTCAAGCAACGCACTAGAAGGACAAATACCGGAAGGACTAACTAAGCTTGTTCAACTTCAAAATTTGAACCTCTCTCGAAATAAGCTAATCGGGAAAATCCCTTTAGATATTGGCAATTTGAGATATTTGGAATCTCTTGATCTATCCAATAACAAGCTATTAGGTGAAATCCCTCCTAGCATATCCAATCTATACTTTCTAAGTCGTTTGGATCTTTCCTTCAACAATTTATCTGGTCCTATTCCATCAGGGAATCAACTAAGCACTCTGGATGATCAATTTGTTTATCGTGGCAACCATGCACTTTGTGGAGCTCCTCTTTTGAAAGTTTGTTCGAGAGATGAGCATAATGAAGGTGACTCTGTTGTTAATTGGTTTTACTCAGGATTAGGATCAGGTTTCGCAATGGCATTAATGGGATTCTGTGGAATATTACATGTCAATCGATCTTGGAGGATCTACTATTTTCGGATGGTGGATAGAACTATCGAAAAATTATCGATTGGGAGGATGATTACCATGCTTTGGTTCAAGAGAGCTTTTCAATTGCAACTACGCAAATAAGAAGTTATTTAGTAAGTTACATATGTATGTATTCGCAAATAAGAAGTTATTTAGTAAGTTATATGTATGTATGTATGTATGTATGTATGAATGTATGTATGTATGTATGTATGTATGTATGTATCTCTCTTTCTAGTCATGTCTTCTTTTCCTTAATTAGATCAGATTTTATAAATAATTCAAACTCGAGACATATTTTAACACGGACAATGAACTTATCACTATGTGGTCACTAACATGAATCATTTTACTTTCCGTGGTCAATTCTACGGTCCTCTATGAGTACTATATGCTCGACATCTCATCTCTTATAACTTTCTTTTACTTAGTTTGTACTTTTGACTTGACTCTCTTGATCTTCTGGTATCTCTTCACTGAAGTACCCAAAACCGTTTGTTTTTAAGTGACTAACTAAAAGGCTAAAAACGAACTAAAAGTCGCCGATTCATTTCACTGCGAAGTGGGGAATGGATATGTAGATCATTTGAAAGACAGACTTGTGTTGACATTTTAATGACGACCACAATGAACAGAATCGCATTGCTCTTGCTTTTACCTCTGAAATCATACCAGCCAGAGCATTCCGCGGCTCAGTTTATTTGATAGACCGGGTAACCTTTCTTTAGAGAAGTTGAATTCAATTGGCAGATGATTCAATGATTTCATTTCCTATCGAAGTCATGTAACAAGAATGAAAACTCAATTCCAGTGATGTACAAGAATAAAAACTCAATTCCTTTAGCATCTCTGAATTTGATAGATTATGTTTACTTTGAACGCAATGTCAATCCTCAATTAATTACTCTTCCAGAGGATTCCAGTCCTGTAAGCCTTGAATCTTAATTAGCTCCAGGCAATTTAATCGAAACCAACCATCGGAGTTGCTTTAACCACGAAAGCTTGGAAAGCCTCACGATCAATTCACAAAATGTTAACAGACAAGGAATGCAGGTTCTCTATCCGTCCAAGCACATCAAACTCGATCCCTGTTAGCCAACACCGTCGGTGCTCTCAAGTGGACAACTTTTTCAAGTTGGAAAGGATTGACCACTCTAATGGTGACTCCATTCTACCAAAGTCAAATCTTCCAGACTAGATGGAAAGTCGCGTCAGAGATCGTGGGTCAACACAAGTTATTTTGAGTTCTTCGATTCAAGAACTGGAACCCAAATCAGTTGGAGGCAAGATCATATCTTCAACTTAGTGACAATTTCCTCAGTTTAGATAACCTCCCTAGTCATTCTTCCTCTGGTGTTCGAACTCGTCTGGTTTTTTTGGGACCTTAAAGTGCTCTCAATTATTTCTGGATGAACTAAGTTGGTTAGGTTCCAACAATAAACAATGATGAAGACGAAAACACACTAAACCTTTGCTAAAACTCGCAGGAAGCTCAGCCAACTGTTAAAGCTCATCACAAGCCCTAAAAGAAGTTCTTGCAAGTTAGGGAAAGCTGACCTATAGTTGTTGGTATTGTCAGGCGACGCGGCTGAGACTAGATATCTTTATAGGAGAGGAAGTCTAACTCCTCGCCCTTCGATATATCCAATTAAAACTACATCTACTCAAAAAATTAAAGTCAATAAATTGTGGCTAATTAGAATAATTAATTACTTCATACGGCACCGAATTCTTCTATATGGGACTTTACAACACAACTCACACATGCAAAATATTATGAGAACACTACTAACTGTTCAAAAGTTTATATGTTAGATGAAGATGTAATTTAATAATTGAATATTGAAACATTTCCTCTTACATGTAAGTTAGATTTTACCCTAGAATTAAAGTGTGGAAAAATGTTATAGGTGAGGAAATAGGGGCTTTGAAAGATTTAAACTCAAAGCCTCCTATGATAAAACTAACAGCCGTTCCAAAGCTTGGATCTTCTACTCTTATACCATATAAGATAAATTGTTTTTACTTTTGGAATAGTTGACAATAGTCTCATGATATCTTACATATTATCAAAGCATGATGTGTTGAGATCAAATTTTTGCGGGTCATGTAAAATTTTACAAAACCATTGTCAATTGTTTTAAAAGTTTAAGCCATTATATGAAGTCATAATTTAATATTTAACTATTACAATGCATCTTAACAATCTCTCCCCTCACATGAGCCTATCAACATATCTAGTTAACCAACTTTCACTAAAAAATATAAACCAATGAGCTATTGGCAAACTAGAAATATCAGTTGTTCCACACCACACTATACTAACTTTTCGATGTGAAACCTTTTTAACACAATTCGCACGTACGTCTCAATAGGCACTGTCGTAATTAGGAAGAACCGGGAGCAGTGCACCGATTATCCATTTCAAAGGTGGAGCTGTTGTTAGATTTCAAGAAATCTTTCGAGGAACTCGAAAGGGGAGAATAACAAGGCTAATTGTACAAGGTTAAAAGGATCGATAAGGCATAATATTTTCCGACGCAGCGAAGAGCGAGGACGACTCCGACAATGAACCTATTTTGTTTTGTTTTTTGTTTTATTTTGGATTGAAAACCTATCTTCTTGTTGAAATGCAAGTGCAACGTTCTTGGACGTCACGTGCTCCATCAAAACAACACTAATTGCATTCCATTTCAAGAGCGTTTTGATAGATAAATTGTCCTTCTCCAGCTACCAATTTCAGCCGTAATCTACCGCAAACAAGAAAGTCATTTAAATGGACGACGATCCATCTAACCACCGTAAATCAATTATATATCAATAACCAGGCGTCTTCAAGATGAAATAAAATAAGTACACTACCCAAATTTTACATGCAAGGAAAAAGAAATAAAAGCGAAAAACTAAAAAATAAAATATAGGCAAGCAGTGAAAACACCTTTCTTTCCTCCCTCTTTCTTTCTTTTTTTTTGATAATTTCGTCAGGAATATTAGCATATTTACATAAATCATAAACCCCATCTCTTCGATTTACATAACATGCAATGAAAAGCAAGAAAAATTGAAAAAAAAAAACCGAAAGATAAAAAAAGAAAAGAAAGAAGAGAAAGCGGACAATGGTAAAAACAGTTACTTGCTTTGGAATATTATTTTTCTTGTTGACTTGTTGACTGAGGTTCTGGTCGGGCTCTCTCTCTTTTCAATCCAATCATTTGAGGGGCTTCCTGTGGCACATTGGAGAGACCGCCACCAAGCTAAACATCCTCTATGATTTTCTCATGGAGTGTCATCGAATTCCATGGGGAATTACGGTGCAGAAACAAGCTCCTCCCTTCACTAGCTTACACTTTCATATTCATCACCAGCAAAAGAAAAGTTGCTACAGAAACAAGCACAGCAAGCAAGACACCGAGATCTCTCACTCGCCCGTGTTTGGCCTGAGAAACAGGCTTCCTCTTCTTCTCCCAAAATGGCCTGGAATCTCTTCCTTGCCTTCTCGCTCTTCCTCCAAAGAGCTCTGGGTAATGGGTATATAACCCGTGGTTCTTCTTCACCACAATGCAACCGTGACAAGCTATTTGATTTTTCGATTGACCTGTCTTTCTTTCCTTACCTTTTTCGTTGTCAGGTGACATTGTATGCGAGCAGTTGCTTGGTATAATGGAAGGCGGTGCGTCCTGGAGAACTACGTGAGCCCAACGGATGGGAAGATGGAATGCAAATGCGAGACCTCTCAAGTGGCTGTGGATACCATGCACGAGTGGATCGAGACCGATGCCTGTGGAGTGGACAGGAAGTCTGTTGGCATATCTTCAGAGGCTCTCCTTCAGCCTCGCTTCACTACCAAGCTCTGCTCACCGGCATGTTACCACAACTGCCCCAACAATGATGACCTTTACTTCAACTTGGCCCTCGGAGAAGGTAATTCCTGACCGCAAATCAATCCGCCCCCATCTGCTTTGAAGCAACATCGTCCTCTCAAATCTCCACTGTTACTGACTCCGCCATCAGTTTTTAACAGGTGACCATTAGTCGGATCTCTGAGGTGCAACGGAGCAACCTGAAGCGGGTTATGAGAGAGGTCCAAAGTTCCGGAGCAGCATCCGGTCCCATGGGCACTGCGCCTATGGGGAGTCTTTCTGGCGAATACTATGAGATTGGATATGACCCTGCTGAAGCTCCCATGTATTACTAGGTGTCATATTTACATGAGAATTGTAAGCTGCTATGTCACCTCCAACTTGTATGGGTTTGTGCTATTCTGGCAAATGAAGGTAGAACACTGTACGAAACCTAAACAAAGTTTTTATCACTTCATTCCAACGCAAGCATAATCGCCTTTGCTAGCAAAGTTCAAGCGATCATAATGCATTCTATTGGTTTTTTCTTCTTCTTTTTGATAATTAAATGGTAGGGAAGCATGATTGGAAAAAAAGACCAGCTAAAATTTATTGACATATAAATTTTACAATTTTTATTTTGGACTTAATTGCATAGAAAATTTAGGGATTGATCTTTTTTTTTTTCTTTTAAAGTAAAAAGTAAAAGGTAAAGTAAATGATTTTCATTCAAATGCATCACATGTAGACGTTAGGAGCATTTGGATTAATAGTATTAATTATTAAAATTTTCAAAAAAAAATTATTATCAATTTTAATTATTATTATTAAAAAGAATGGAAAACGAACCGGGCCGGGCCGGGCCTCTTTTGTCTTTCCCTTCATTCTCTTCACCTGGGCCGGCCCAGTCGATTTTCCCCTCCTTCGGCCCAACCCTTATCTTTTCCTCCTTCCCCCCCGCTTCGCGCCTGCGACAAAAAGAGCACGGAGGAAGGGGAACAGGACAGAGTGAGGATTCTGCTTCTTCTTCTTCTTCTTCTTCGGCTGAAAAGACCAGAGGGAGGGGATGGAGAGAAAGCGAGACACACAGCCGAGCTTCGTTCTCGACCGAGCGTTACCCAACCATCCCAGACGCAAGCCGACGACCTCTAGCCGACATACTCGAGCCCGCCGCCTCCTCTTTCACGGCGACCGAATTCCGGGTGAGTTTTCCTTGGGGTTCGATCCACTTGTACCCAAGGATCCGGCTCGGCGACATCGAGGCGGCTGAACATAGCTCGATTCACTTCGGGCTCACCTCCTGGTCGTCATCGCCGAGCCGGGTAGGAACCCCCACGGTTGAACGCTAATTCCACGAACCTCTTTGCCCTCCTTGTTCTGTCCTGTCTCGAGCGAGGTGAGAGTCGACTCCATTTCTTTAGTTCTGGCTCGTGCCAGATCTGAGTGAGTTGGTTTTTGTGGAATCCGAACGTTGCTCGTTGATTACTTTTGAGTTTGGGTGTGCCCTCGAGCCTCCGAATAAGTCAATATTTGCTCCCCAACTCGCCGCTCACCATGTGTTTGAAGAAATGCCCGAACCAAATCTGTTCAAGTTAGTCTCAGATTCCGACTTGTCTAAAAGACATTGCAATTTGGTTTTGTTCAGCGCAAGGTTGTTCTTGATTTTTAGTGCGTCGTCTTCATCAAGAATGGGCTGGTTATTGTTTTAACAAAAAGTGGTCCTGGGCGTTGAAAATAGGCTGAGTTCTAGTTATGGGGCCAGCAAATGTTGGGCTTTGGTAAGCTGGGCTTTACTTAGGTTACACAAGTGTGGACTTAGTTTTGTTTGGGCTGGGCTTGTACTCTAGCGAGTTGGGTTTAGCCCACGAGTGGACTTGACCGGGGAGCCCAATCTATATCCTTGGCCCAGGCCCGAGAGTCCAAGTTCAACCCGTGTTCGGACCGAGCCTTAGGGCCTGGCGCGGATCCCTATTTCCGGATTAAATAAAAGATTAAAAATTTTTAAATTCCAAAAATAATTTTATTTAAAAATTAGCTTTTTAGTAATTTTCTCTTAAAATGTGCGAAAATCCTTGATGAAAAATTTTTGCTCAAAATGGAATGAGCTCTTAAGGTTTTACAATAGAGTTCGAATATTCTTAGTAATGAATGCCAAGTGGTTGTTCACACATCTTTATTTAGACTATAATTGAATTGCAGACCCTCAACATTTTGATTATTAGTCTAGTTAAAAATGGTACCTTTCTTAGTGTTAGATACTCACTTTGCCTTGCAATTTATTTAATATTTCATTGATTGTTGATTGTTATTTTAATGATTGCGCATCCGTATAATCATCTCATATGTTAATGAATAAGTTTAAATTCAATGCAAATTGCCTGACAAAAATTTTCTTAAATTGAATAAGAATAGGTACCAAAAAGGCATTAGTTGATTAATTAGTATAATCCAGTTCTCGACATTAAATTCTCTAGTTACGTAGGAAGTAAAGTACGCTTTTACACTTTACTTGGTTTCTAGTCGATCATAATAGGTTAGTGGCAACTCCTTTATAGAAAATTTTAATACTATCAATTTGAACATCTAATGTTGCATCAGGTATGGGTTTGGAAGAGCCCGCATCTAAATCATAGGCTATAAACCCATCTTTTAGGTAATATCCCTAAACCTATGTTTGCCTTTGTATCGAAGGGTAGGTCGCGACAAACTTTACCACAAATTTACTGGCATAGGAAAGAAATCCGTATCTTTTAGCACATAATACTAGAATCTTGCCAATGCTAGAAATTTATAATCACTAACTTGAAAAACCATTAAAAAGGAAAAGGAGAAGGTGGATAACTTTTTTATTTTAATTTTTAATTTTTTAATTTTTTATGGTCGTCACGTAGTTGGATCAAGTCTTGGCATGAGTCGAGGTCACTCTCACTATATGTTTTGGTTGGAGCAAATACAAAAAAATGTTGTTGAGCAATTGATTTTTTTTTCCTCATATTTAAAAAGTAGGAATTGATCAATTTTACGTGCATAATTTCGAATGTATAACAAGATCTTTGTAAACTTGTCGCTTTCCTCCATTCTCAAAACTAGAAATTACATAAAGGGGATTGAGCAAAATCATGGCTCAATAAGAGTGATGGTCACAACATTCTATAAGAGCAAGCAATGGACAATGCAACATTATGTACGTACGTACGTATGTATGTATGTATGTGCATCATGACAGTAGCTCCAACATGCATTCTCAAATAATGTGTATATTCCATACATTTTCTTTCCATAATTGCATAACTCATAGCGTAACATATCAATATAATCATTCTTAGTCCCTCATGTCAAAAATTCTATGGTCATGCTTTGTCGGATAACATAGCCCGAAAACCATATTCGGTATGGTTAAAATCAAAAAAGCTCATAGATTATGATTAAGCCCCGAAAATCAAGTTACCATGATTAAATCTCAAAATAGAACTGGTCTGTGAACATAGACACCATATCTCACTGCATAGGTTGATGATGAGCACAAAAGCTAGATCATAATCCAATATGCGTGCATATAGATATCATTAACATAGATGATAATTTCAGCTTGATAACTTCTCCGAACCACATTTACTTGATGCCAAAATTATTCAATGCCTGTTCCCATTTTCCATAAATAGCACGCCACGAATTATTATTTTTCTAGATTTCAATAATCATGCCATGAATTAATACATAAAAGTTTCGTTCACTATAAAGAAAATGTCATGCAGCTTTTACCAAATATGGAAGTGGTAGAAGTCGCCTACCTCAATAACTCACAAAGTCAAACTATACGGAGTCAACCATTGAATCTGCCCAGTCCTAAACACAATTTAAAGTTCATTATCAGAAAATATTAACTTAATATAACAACTAGACTGTCTTGGGTGAAAAAGCACATTTTGATAAAATTACGAAAATGCCCTCCGAAATTTGGTCTTATGTCTCGTGGGCTCAACACGTATCAAATAGCTCAGAAATACTTACAGGACGTATTTTCCTGGAACGCCAGAAAATAATTCTTCTCATGAAATTGACCTAAATTGAATTTTCGGAATACTCAAGAGTTTGGAATTATTTTCCAGACTAGCAGTAGAATCTCCAAATAAGTGGTATTTCGATAGCAGTTGCTCGCGACATGTGACCGGTGGTGCTACCAAATCATCAGCCTTGTTCAAATCAACTGTGTACCGTCACCTTTGGAGGAAAAAGGCATAATTGTTGGTAGGGGTAATATAAAGCTGGGCAATCTGATCATCAAAGATGTCTTTCTCGTAAAGGGACTTAACCCACGAAGGCTTCAGGATAAGTTTCAATGAAGGTAAATGTATTGGGATAAGTAAATTTTCAATCATTTCCTTTTCTTTAGGCTTTCTCTGTTGTACATATTGACAGGATTTGTATCTTAATGACTAGATATATCTATGTATCCTGGAAAGATGAATATCCTCCATGCGAATATCTTGTTACAGCGACTCGCCAGCTTCATTGAAGTGTAGGTATCAAAAAAGTCACTTCCTCTTTTAGCATCCACGTAGAACAGTTTTACAGGGTTCAAGTTGGCATACAATCGCCAGAAGGGATCACCAGAACACGAGGAATATTATGAAGATGTGGTGATTTTTTGAAGTTTCATAGGAGGTGACTGTTCTGTTTCATGATTGCAAAGTGTATCAATGCTTGGTCAATTGTCTACTCAACCAATGTATGTAATTTCTGGAATTGTGCTCATAAGCACTTAAATCCTCTTCAACAGGGAGATGGTTAATCATTCAAGTAAATTATTCTGGAAACTGGATATTTTTCTCCATGTTTTTGCTGCTTAGAAAGGGATTTCCCGTGAAAATGCTGCCTTCAACTCCTCCAAAGAAAATGCCATGTTTCTTCTCTCTCTCTCTCTCTCTCTCTCTCTCTCTCTCTCGCTTTCTCTCGCATATTTATAGTGCCCTAGCAGTCATTTTTTTCTACAAGCTTTGTTCCTTTTGCTATCCAGATTTAACAATCAAGTAGATACTTGTGTTTTAGGTGGATTTCATTTCTGCATTATTTCTTTCTTGTTTCATTAGAAGTGTGTTTTCCATTGATCTTTCATAATTTTCTTTTGGTTTTTTGCTTCTGATATAGCAATATGCTCGAACTTGACAATTTTTGCATTAAGGGCTTACTTATTTATCATCCCAACATCTACTGTAAAATAAATTTCTCTGTTTGGTGCTACCCTTTTACATAGTTAATTCATTCCCGGGAATGGTAATAGTAATGTGCTCAAATATTTGGTTCACTGCGGAGAAGGTGCTCTCTGGAGGTTTGGATGGATAAGCTCCTACCTGATACCGATATATCACAATCTGCTAGGTAGCAAACTTTCTCAAGCTTGAAGCTGCTGGGAGGTCATGTGGGGGCTTGTCTGATAAATCCTCATTACTATTGTCTTCACTTGAACCGAGATTGTTGCATGACAGACATGAGGGTAATGGTACTAGTATATGTCTTCCTATATTTTGCAGATTTTCATGAGGTACATTAGCAGAGCTCAGAAGCAAATTCGATTGCCACTGGTGCAGTTCCACTGCTAACACCACAACCTGTAGCTTATGTTTTTAATAGTGTTGTAAGTCCAATATTGTCAGAGCAGGGCAGTGATACATCCTACGAGATATCTGAACTTGGCTATGCAAGACTCGGGCATAGTGATCCTGCTGATCTTGGCATTGACAAATCTGAACGTGAGCTGGCCTATCCAGAAGCAAGTTTGAAGTATTCTCTTCAATAGAAAGTTCATTTTGGACAACATGGAAAGATTTTCCTCACTTGAAGTATGCAACAGAGGTGTAAACACATGGCGAGTGGCAGAGGAGCCTCATTGCAAACAACACTATGTACAATCCCGAATTTCCTGAGGCGCAACATCTTGCCACTGCAAGGTTACAGTTTTCCAAGGGTCTTAGCTGTCCCTCTTTCATCAGAAGAGGGGTATAAGTTGAACAGAGTTCTTACAACTGCGCAAGAGAGTTTATCTACAGCAAAAACAGACATGGAAGATCTCATAGCCAGGTTGAATCAAGAGATTGCTTTAAGACAATTCTTAACAACAAAACTATGTTCTTTGCTCTTGGAGAAAATGTCAAGTCTTGTATCAACCCATCATCACTGATCAAGAGAAATGTTGGCTGCCTCTCCACCATTTTGTATTTCGAGATTTGTGCCATCCAGAATTTCAGCTTATATGCAGTAAATTACCGGTATTTCTTTCCCCAGCTGGTCCCAGCGAACTTCTCCCTGTAGTTTGAACATATGCCAGTAGTCATTTTGATAGTATATGCAGGACCAATTAGACGTCCTCAAAGGATGAAAGGCAGTATGGATCTATATGATGAATACTTCACATGTGTAGCCCTTGGAAGTGGCAGTATTCAAATTTGTTATATTTTCCGTGTTGTTGGGCTTTTATATGGATGCTTAATCTATTATGGGTCGTTCTGGTTGTCATATCCCCATCTTGAAACCATTACATGGTTAAGAGACTGTCATTACCTAGTTGCGCGTCGACTTTTCTGACTTCTGCCACATACTCGTGTTCATTCACATGTCATTGTTTTGGATGATGCAACTAAATTCATATAGATTGTGTCTTGAAGGTCAAAGATCTTGAAGTGAAACTTGATTACCATGAGAAAAATTGAGGAAGATGCCAACGGTCTAGTTCATCGATAATGCAACATTGAGGAAACAAGCCAATTCAGTAATTTATTGTGCTTTAAGGCTATAAAAAAGGATGAAGATGTTGAAGAAGTCGGTAATTCACACTGTATCTTGCGAAATGTATTCTTTGATTAACATTTCCTCTAGAATTAGAACGGTTTGTTCATATCAAACGGCAACACTCCATGACTCCGACATTTCAGGAAGTGGTATTTTTGGATGTACACACTTCTAAGAGATTATATACATAGTAAATAGGTTTTGTTAATAGATTTTAGCTTTATGACTTCCTTTTGGTATTTGTAATCATCTTACTTCCTCTGTTTAGTTGTAGAACCTTGGACAATTTCTTTTACATCACTAAGAATCCAGCACATGTAGCCTGTGTTCTTTTAGGTCTTTAAATTACGACTAAACCAAGTACAAATCCTTGATTGACATCATCGATGATGATTTCCATGAGTATCAATATATGTGTTGCAGATGCAAGAAGAGAAATGACTTGCTTACTTCAATCCAATGAAGCCGATCTTGTTCTCAAATGATCCCTGATGAGCATGTTCGTCCTGAAATATGGCCATGAACAAATCGATGAAGGCATATGTGACATCCGTGAGCAGAACTAAAAAGTACAATAATAGTTTCTTTTCACTCTGCCCCGCTTTCAGTTTCAAACGGCATGAACAAGATAATCCACAGAAGATATTCTCAGATTTTTCAACAACCCAGAGAATGGAATCAACTTTGTCTCGGCAAACACAAAGTTCCCCTAAGCAATTTATAATGAATGTGAACAACCATTATTACCTTAACTAATACTTGTTAGAATAATTAAATATTAAACCATGATTTCATCTAATAGATTAAACTTTTAGAACAATTGGCAGTGTTACGGGTATTTAGTTCAAATCTCTCCAAGTTCCATTTGCCTCTCCAGTTAAATATGTCTAAAAAGACAGACCAAGCGTGAGGGGGAGTGCTTGAATAATTAAATATTAAACTAAGTCATTATCTTACAGTTTAAATTTTTTGAATAGTTGGCAGTGGTGCCACACAAAATCTCACAATACTTATAGAGCCATCATCCTATTTACAAAACACCTTCCGACAATAACGTGACTATCTAATCCATGGATCATGTTGAGAGCTTCCTTTTTCCCTTTCTTTTGAAATTCAAGAATATTACAAAAGCGATTGGTGCTTTATTTATTTGTAAGAATGACAATGCACATGCATGCATGCTTTAAACCGAATATTTCTAACAGTTACAAATAGAAACTATAGAGGAAGAAGAAACCAAAGGAACTTCTACCAACCGTGAGAGGATGAGATGTTTTATTCTTTCTGGAGTTGGTCGAAGGTATCACCCGCTCCATTTCTGCAATTATCCTTCCATTCTTCGTAAATGCCCTCAAAGTCTTCAAATTCCACTAGACACGTGTCTGGAATAGGTAGATCAAGCAACTTTTCCTGTGGGAAACCGACGAGAGCCAAATCCTGCAGCTCCTTAAAATTTGATAAATCAGGCAACCTTTCCAGTGGAATGCCCGTGAGTGTCAACCTCTGCAGCTTCTTTAATTCTGATAAATCAGGCAACCTTTCCAGTGGAATGTCCGTGAGTTTTAACGTCTGCAGCTTCTTTAATTTTGATAAATCGGGCAACCTTTCTAAAAAACTGCATTCGTGAATACCCAACTCCTCTAGCGATTCCAATTCCTCCACACCTCGAATCTCCATTAGCGCAGGGCAAGAAATCATCCTCAATTGTTGGAGCCCCTCTAAGCCTGATACAGTAAGCCTCCTAAGCAATTTATTTCCCAAAAAGACCAAACTCCGCAGTTTCTCCAGTTGTTTTCCAAGTACATCATCAAATTTGACCTTTCTTAGCTGAATAATCAAACCTCAAACGAGACAGATTTGTCAAGTTGGAAAACAGTGACCTTTTCATGCGTGACTTCACATGACGTAGAGTCAATGCTTCAAGACTGGATGGAAGCCCCTTGAGAGATTGTAGACGAGCACAAGTTATATCAAGAATCCGAAGACAAGAAAGAGTAGCCAAATTAATTCGAGGTAATTTGATGTCTCCAATGACAAGCGTCAATTTCTCTAGACAACATAACCCCTCGATCCACTTTATATTCGGGGCTCCTTGTCTAAATTCTGGCAACCGAGGAGTGTTGTCACATATATGAAGATCGACTAGGTTAGATAGGTATGAGAGGTCAAGGCTTGTCCACAATAAATGAGGTGAGAAGTTTAACTCCTTCAAACTCACAGGGAGTTTTGGCAACTTTTCAAGTTCATCACATTTGCCCAAACAAAGTCGTTGGAGATGCGAAAGCTTATTCATAGTTGTGGGCAATCTCCTAATCTTGCTCCGTGATAGCTCTAGCCCCCGAAGGAAAGATAGACCCTCAATTTCACTTGGAATTTCTCCCTCCATATTTTCACAGTATCGAGCATTCAAAACTTTAAGATTCTTTAGCATCCATATAACCTTTGGTAGCTCTCTAATCGCAGATCTGCATACACCTAAAATCTCCAATTGTTGGAGCTTTCCAATAGAAGTAGGTAACTTTGTAATACCTGTGGAGTTCAAATGCAGCACTAGCAAAGACTCTAGCCCTCCTATTTCCTTCGGTAGCTTCTTTATAGGAGCTTGACACAAGTTCATCTTCCTCAACTTTTTAAGATTCCCAATAGAAGTAGGTAATTTTCTAATTCCTGTTCTTGTCAAATCTAGCTCAAGCAAAAACTCTAACCCTCCTATTGTCTTCGGTAGCTTCACTATCCAACTGTTTGTAAGTGTCATCGTCCTCAACATTCTAAGATCTCCGATGGAGTTTGGAAGTTTAGTCAAAGTAGAATTCGTCAAAGACAATTCCATCAGACTTGTCATCTCTCCAATATGTGGAAGTTGTTGAATGGAGCTCCCTCTTATTATTAGCGTTGATAGGGATTTTAGACTACCAAATATAGATGGTTTTGGAAAAAGGTCATCACAAAGGGTCACAATTTCCCCAGAGGAGATTTTTAAGTACTTTAGGTGCTCTAGTTGAGAGAGAAAGTCATTAGTCACTAGCAAGCTTTCATACGAATCAATAGTCAATCTCTCCAAATTTGAGCATTTCGAGATGTTGGGAATCCTTTTACGCTTGAGCCAAAATGGAGAACTTTCAAGTTCTCACTCACCTAAAAACCAAATCAAGAATTAGCCAATTCAACAATTGATAAGTTTGAATAGCAAGACAAATGTGAGAAAAAAGTAAATTGCACAATATGATGTTTGTACCAGGCATGACTTCCATCCGGCCCAATCTTCAATAACATCACTATCCATAAGCAAGAGCACGACTAACTTCTCCGGGCACAAATTCGTTGCACTTAAATCCAAAGGAAATCAATCCAAGTTAACCATGTTAACTTTGAGAGAAGATTCTGAAGTCCCCAACAAAGTTTCCACCCTCTAATTCCAAGAATCTTAGATTAGGTAGCCTTAAAAATTGTTCACTTGTGAAAGTTTGCTCTTTGGAGAGTCCCGTTAGTTTGAGTGCTACGACTTTCTGTGTCCCCTGGTGATAGGAAAAGCATAAGTAAACATTGGAATTGGATTACAAACAAGGTGCTGTACAAGTCTGAGAAGCTTGATTATATTCAGTGTAATAAAACACACATTATTAGTTCACGCAAATCTAAATTGAGAAAAGAATAAGAAAGAAGTTCGTACAATTGAAATGAATGGCTTATGGTGTATAAAGCAAAATAATAATTCCAACCTATCAATTTAAGCTCTATCGCCAAATGATAGCAAGAAACTTTAATATCGTTGAGCAAAACCGTTTGATAGATATACTGCCACCATATTTATTTATTTTTGCAACAAAAAAATTCCGCAATGGTTTTCCAATTTAGAAAAAGTTGCCAAACCAAATTATCTATAACCCCATTCCAACTCCATGTACCGAAATCTGCTTGGTCTGAGTGTGTGGGAGCTCGATTTACTCGGGCGTCCCCTATTAGGTTTCCTATGACTTTAATTGCACGACGAAGACAGGAGTTAGAAAGTCTATCTTGTTTTAGGACTTGTTGCTGATTCCACAGGATAAAAGAGCATTGTAAAAAAGGGATCTGCTTTCATAATAGTAAAGATTTTCAACCAACCTCATAAAAGTCTCTCGTATATTATTTGAAAGCTCTACTGGGCTATACACAAAAGATTGCACACTACAATCAATTACAAAATCTATTACCATTTTTCAGGTAAGGGGTCTCATTGCAAAGTAATGTTGCTAACGATTTCCAACTTAGCAAAAAGGAATAAAATCAGCCTTAAATAGCCTTGATAGCCTAGGGAGTTGCAATATGGATCTGCTTTCACATAATTGGTTGAACAAACTAGTAACTAAATGTACTCCTGAAGTGTTTGCTACTATTAACTTTCATGTTGTAACTTTTTAGATATGATATATAACGGAATTACCATCATGAATTCTTATACAAACCTTTTCTTTTTTTCTTCGCCAAAGTAAAAGTTAAATAAAAAAAAAATGTACCAGCAAGAAACTAACTCCACAACCTTTGGAAAATGCATGGTTGAGCTTTTCCTAAAAAAAATAGTAAGGTGACAATAGCTTACCTTTTTCCTCTGAACCACTTCAAGGGCAAACTCAGGCTCCCACAACCTGCTACGATTCTCTGGAAAATTGATGTCTTCACACCTAACGATTTCTCTTCCAAGATCTCTAAGTTGATCATGCATCCAAAATTTAAGATCTGTTGTTATCTTTATCAAAGACTTATGAATAAGGACACGTAGTTCCGTCTTTGGAAAATAGTTGGAAGCTTTCCACATATAGCCCGGGTGGAGTATATCTTTTCCAATGAAGAAACATGCGATATCAAGAAAGATCTCTTGTTGCTCAAACTCTAACATGTCATAACTGATTTTTAATTTATTGAAGACTTCTCCGTTGGGCACTGACTTTAACTTTTGCAAAGTGGCTTTCCAAAACGTTTTGCTCTTGCCTTGAAGTGAAGAACCAATAACCTCAAGAGCTAAAGGAAGTCCACCTGTTTTGGTAGTAATTTTCCTTGAGATATCATCTAAGTCATGTGGTGGTAAATCCATCTCAAAGGCATGTTTACTAAAAAGCCAAAGAGCATTAACAAAATCCATTTCTTTCATTTTATAGTATTGAAATTTTTGAGAATGTGCTTGGAAACTACTCTCTTTGTCCTTCTCTTTGATTGGCAAAAAGTTGATGTCCCTTGTTGTAATGATGATTCTGCTTCCTGGACCAAACCAATCCTTCTTCCCAGCTAGCTTAGAGAGTTGATCCCTATTATCCACGTCATCGAGAATAAGGAGAACTTTCTTATCATGAAATGTTTTTTAATCATTTCAATCCCTAAGTCAACAGAAGTGAGAGTTTCTAGAAATTGGGATTGGAGAATTTCTAATAACAATGTTTTTTGTAAGTCAACAATTCTTTGGTGTTTTGCAGATTCGTGAATGTCTGAAAGGAAGCTACAGACTTCAAATCGATTAGAGATTTGATTAAAGATAGCTTTTGCGAGAGTTGTTTTACCAATGCCGCCCATTCCATAGATGACCAAGTAGCAAACATCATGAGAATCTTCATTTAACTTGTCAATGATAGCTTCAACATGATCATGAATCCCGACTAAATGATCTGGCAATGTTCTCTTTCTGCTCATCGACTTGGTCAAAACCTCATAAACAATAGTTTTGATGATTTCACCTTGGCTGCCATATTGACATAAGAGTCTTAGAGTGAAACATATGACAAATGAACTATGAAGTTAAGGAATATTGTAAACACAAAACTAATTGAATTTTTGAATGGGTGAGGTTTTACCGAATAAAGCTCACTTTCTTTAGTGAAAGTAAATCTCGACTGATGAAAATTTAGATCTATACTCTATTTGGATGAGTGATTTGGCAGCAGAAGATAATAACCAGGAAAAAAGGGAAGAAAATGGATAAACCAATTGACTGTGATTGACAGAAAAAAATGGGAGAAATTTCCATTCCTTATTATAATCTCACTATTTACTGCTCTGGAAAAAAATGAACAAAAAGCAGATTCCAAAGTCATACTCTTACCATTTGTCCTTCATTTCCCATCCCGCGATTCTTGCGACCGCGGTCAAAGCTTTCTTCCATTGCTGAACCTCATCGCAGCCGACCTTCTCCTTATGCTTCTTCATAGCTTGGCGGTACAATTTAGTTTTGAGCTTTACATCATCGGGATTTACATCATAAAAAATGGGTAGGATCGCTTTGTCATTCACTTTGCTTGAGCACTCTAGCATGTGTGTGAGCTCGCGAAGACACCACTTACTAGATGCGTAGTTCATAGAGAAGATAGGCAAGTATATTTTGGAGGATTCAATGGCATGCAGAAGTTCACCTTCAATCTTTTTGCCCTTTCGGATCTCTTCATCGTCTCTAAAAACGTGAATCCCAGCTTGGACTAAGGAGTGATAGAGGCAATCGGTGAAATTGAGGCGAGTATCGGGGCCTCTGAAACTCAAAAACACCTCGTATCCAGCTTCTGATGACGAATTGCCATCATTGACACAAGCAGACGTGGTCGCTGCGTCTGTTGAGTCCCTCTTTCTCTTCATTCTCCTTCAAGAGCTCAAAATCTTCACTGGGTTTGATCGCAACGAGACGTGGAGTACTTTCTGGATCTGATATGAGATTCCTCAACAGGAATCAGCAACTCTCCAGAGACAGGAGAAATTGCAATGCTCTTTAGCTGTCTTTCTCGGACTTGTTTGCTTGTTTCTCGGCACCGAAAGGAAAAATAATGGCGACGACTCTGGTAGGTCTAGCCATTGGAAGTCCTCCAAAGTGGCGGGGTCCAACTTTATCGCGTTATGCTGGCAATAAATGAGGTTGCTTTACACTGTTTTTTGTTGCTCGATAGTACCTCATATCTAGAATTAGTGTTGTAAAATTCACATGCATTCTAGCGTAGTATATATGATGCTTTTCAGCTTGGTAACCATCTTCTTTCCTTCATAGAGTCGAACATCCTTAAACCTAGTATTACTCAGACAATCTGCGAGGCCACGGACATGAAGCCTTGTACGCTATTGCGTTCAATTCTTTAGTCTTTCATGAGTATGCTCCACATTTTTCCTGATCATCTCTTATCACTTACTTTTGATTGTTTTATACTTTGAACTTGATTCTTGATCTTCTAATATCTCTTCCTTGAAACATCCAAAAGCCTTTGTCTTAAGTGACTAATTTAAAAGGCTAATAACAAGTTGGAAAATTGCTAATTTCAATTTGCTGTGAAGTCATGAATGGATATATGTAGACCATTGGAAGTACTTCCCATGTTGACATTTTTACTGACGAATAAATTCACATTGTTCTTGCTTGTACCTCTTCAATCATACCAATTGGAGCACTCCTAGCATTGGTTTATTTGGTAGACCGAGTAAAGTTTATATGGAGTTGTTGAATTCAATTGCAATGCATACGATGTATTCTATGTTCCAACAAGCCTAGAATCTGAATTAAATTTGGGCATTCAATCAATATATCTACCATTGGAGCTGCTTTGAACAAGAAATGATCGATTGGATTAACCCATGAGCAAATGAATATAAGATTCTACCTAGTCCTTTCTCGCCAATTGTAAAGCCGGAGAGGGCCATCATAGTCGTGTGACCTAGGGCACTTTGAAAATTTTAAGACAAGACGATGACGTTTCCATGTTAAATACATTGGGCAAATCTTCAGGATTCTCCACCATACCTATGGCTGGTGGCTCTCTTACTTAGTCTTTGTTTAAATATATCACCTTTAACATTTTAACATTTTGAATGGAATCTGGTAATTCCGCATTTCTTGTGGGGCAAGAATAAATTAACTAGTGACTTCAATTGTCCAACTGAGTCTGGAGGCTTTCTAAGCTGACGAGATAATGGGTGGAAATGCTTCATATGCGCTAGTTCCGTGGAATGTATCTCTAGAGTTGACGAAGATTTTACATTGACGCAAGTGCCGGACCCTCCGAAAGCTCATGACACGGCATTTGCTTGCTTTTCCCCCTTAACACCGAAAGAAAAAGAGGAGCAAAGACTTCAACTAAAGCCAACCAAGTCTTCCAACGTAGTAAGTGTCCAGCTTCATGGAAAGAGCAACTGCACTTCCACACAAATTCTAATCAATTTCTTGGAATTCCTTGTAATATATGTCTATTGTGCATTCCTACCCTACCATGACTTAAACCAAGGCAAAGTAATCGGGTCCAATTAGACGATTGACAATCAATGATGGAGATCAAGTTTTAGGAGAATGTATAAAGCACATGATTACTTATTGTGATCCTTTTCTTATTAAGTTATTTTTTTATGTCATTTCCTCTCGGATTTTACAACAATGAAACAACAAGTATATCCTGCACATGAATGTTTCATTCATTTGTTCACTAAATATGGAGATCAACATTTAGGGATTAGTTTAATAAATTCAAAGTTTAGAGAGAGATGCTTAATCAAAGTGTGTTATGGACTATGATTTCAGACCGAAGTTTAGACAATTTAGAAGGATTGACAAGATGTGAGAAACAAAGAGCTAGGATTCGATAGGGGACTATTCTCTCTAGAGTTGCCCATCAGTAACTTCTGGACAATGAGAAAATTATCCGGTCAGTCAATAACACCCATTAGATTTATTGCCAATTAAAATTTTATATGGAGTTGTTGAATTTAATTGGCAATATATATTCAATGATTTCAACAAGCCTAGAATCTGAATTAGCTTAGGGCATTTGGTCAATAACACCCATTGTATATGCTTTAAACATGAAATGATTGATTGGAAAGTATCACAAGCAAATGAAAATAAGATTCTACCTAGACCTTTCTCGCTCATTGTAAAGCCGGACCAGGCCATCGAAGTCATGTAACCTAGAGCAATCTAAAACTTAAGATGACAAAACGATGACATTTCCATGTTAATATATTGGGCAATTCTTCAAGAGTCTCCACCATACCTATGAATTTTGGTGGCTCTCTTACTTAGTTGAGTTCATATGTATCACCTGCAACATTTTAAGATTTTGAATGGAATATGGTAATCCTGCAGTTCTTGTGTTGGACAAAAATGAATTAACTAGTGACTTCAATTTTCCAACTGAGTTTGGAAGCTTTCTTAGCTGAGGATACAACTGGTGCAAAGGCTTCAAACTCACTAGTTCTTTAGAATGTATCTCTAGAGTTGACAAAGACTTTAGACTACCAAGGACATTTGGTGGTAATAAAGTTGCTTTCTATTGGTGCAAGTGCCTAGCGAAGCTCAAGATACGGCATTTGCTTGCATTTTCCCCCTTGGCATCGAAAGAAAAAGAAGAGCAACGACTTCAAGTAAAGCTGATCAAGTCTTCCAAAGTGGAGGAGTAAAGTTTCCAGCTTCAAAGTGGAGGAGTAAAGTTTCCAGCTTCATGGAAAGAGGAATTGCACTTCCACACAACTTCTACTCATTCTCTGGGAACTTCCTATTACATTTGTCTATAGGGTCCACCCATTGCCCTATCATAATTTAAAACACATCTAACATTGTTGATCTCCAGGATCCACCCACCGCACTATCATTGGGCATTCCTACCCTATCTTGACTCAAATCATGGCAAAAATTATTGGGCCCAATCAGACAATTGACAATCAACGATGGAGATCAACCTTCAAGGAGAATGTTTATGCAAATGATTGCTCATTGTGTTCCTTCTTTTATTAATTTATTTTTTAAAGTAATTCCCTCTTAGATTTTGCGACAATGAAATGGTCTAATAAATTCAAAGTGCAGAGAGAGATGCTTAATAGGAGGGTGTTATAGACTACAATTTCAGATACCATTTTGGACAATTTAGAAGGATAGGCAAGATTTGAGAAACAAATTCTTGGGATTTAATAAAGGGAGCACGTCAGTAACTTTTGGACAATGAGAAAACTATTAAATCAATCTTAAAATAATTGTAGAACCGTTAATTCAATCATAAACTTTTTAATTTGATCAATTTAGTCTTAAACATTTTCGTGAAATTTCAATGTAATCCTCCCAGTAAATTGGGGTTGCAAAATGCTAATGTAGCGGTCCAGTCTTTAATGGGCATCCTACATGGCACGGTTGTTGTCTGACGTGAAAGAACTTAAGCAAAACGATGTTGTTTTGTAATTTTTTCCTTTTATTTTCTTTTTCTTCTTTCATTTTTTGTGGTACTGTTCATGTTCTCCAGCACCTTCTCCAGCTGGAAGCCATGTCTGCAGCACTTGCTCCAGCCGGTGAAGCGATGTCTGCAGCTCTCTTTGTAAGAGTTTTCCTAATGTGGACTACATTAATTGACATTGTACAGTTACCATAAAACATGGCTAGTCTAAGGTGAGATAGAAAGTTTCTTAATTAGTCTAATATGGGGCTGGCTAGTGTGGGCCGAGTTGAGCTTGGCCCGTTAATGAGGGGGCCTGGCTGGAACTCTATAAATAGTGCTCAAGTCTCTCCTCTAACCCTAATTCTCACAATATCCTCACCTAAGGGGCGTTTACCTAACACTACACGTGAGGAGGCCGCCTCATTGAGCCAGTGATACGGAGGGCAATAGAGGAGAAGAACTTGCGCGTAGAACATTGTGTTTCCGCTACTGCTTCAAGAACGATGGATTCCAAAACAGGTGCGTTAATCTTTCTACTCAATTATGCATGTCCTTGTTCTAGTTATGGAGATTTTGGGGTCGTGTAATTTGCGTCCAACATGTGGTATCAGAGCCTCCATAACCCTAGAACTCGAACGCATAGTATTTTGCCATAATTTTGTGATTTTCGAGATTTTTAAGTACAGTAAAAATAAAATTAAATCACAAATTCGGATTGGGCTCGACAAGACGAGCAAAACCGTGGGAGGCGTGTCACCGGGGGAGGCCCCACACGCCCCTACGCGCGGCCACGCGCTCCCATGCGCGGGGCGTTGACGTCACAATGACGTCAGCGACCCGGATTTGGATTCAATCCGATTGGACCCGACCCAACCCGAATGGCGACCGACTCGACCCGACCTAGGACCCGACCTGACCCGTTGACCCAACCTGACCCGGTCAACTGGTCGGACTGGGCAGCTAGACTAGAAGGTTGGACCGGGAATCGGTCGAACCGGTTGTGACTAGCCTTTGACGCCCGTGCGTGGGATCCACGCGCCGCGCACTCAGGCGGCACGTGCGGGCGCGTGGAGGCTCCGATTCGCGCGTGGCCGGCGGCGATGGACTCGTATGATTATTTCCTACGTCATGGTATATTTATTTTACATTTTTGATGATCTTATGGATGTTAAAATATATACGGAATCCTAAATACGTACTTTTTAGTGTATTTTTTGCGTATTTTTCTTGTATTTTTTCTGTGATTTTGAAAATACAGGTGTCGGGATACAGGTACGTTATCACATAAACTTTATGTGTGTTATTCATTAATAATATATGATAAAGTTTATTTTTATTAATGGATGAAGTAATGTAATTAGCATAATATGTGATTTTAATGATTTACTACCCCTATCACTAAAGTTAAAATCACATATGTATATGTATAGTTTATGTGAGATGAAAATTTTATATCCCTGGTACGAGAGAATTTCAAGGATTCAATTGAGTTGTGACCGCCAAAGTGGCACACTTGATTGAATTTGAGAAACTTCGATCTCGTATATTTGATTGAGATGTCTCCTGGTCTAATGCATAGTTATACTCCCAAAGGAGGTGATTGTGTATTAGTTCATGGAGGGATACATGATAGTGTGGTGGAGGAGTGACCAATCCTAATGGTTCATATGCCCAAAGGTGATGAATTCACGAAGATTGGAATATATTCTCATAACCCTTATCATGTAGGGAGTGTACAATTGCAAGTCATGTATTCTGCCTAAAGGTAATCATGTGATTTTGCATGTAACTCTCTGGATGTGTACTTGTACGTCAAGTTACACAATACTCACATGATGTTAATTATATGCATTGCTTGTTTTTTCAGTCACATTTTCTGTAAATGGTAACTCCGTCACCATTGAGGTTCTTGCTGGTTCGAATTTTAAGAGATGAAGAAAGGATTTTTTTTTGTTTGCTATGGAGATGACAGATGTTTATATGGCTCTTACTACTGATCGGCCGTTAGATTTGACTGCCGAGAGTACAGAGGCTCAAAAAGCAAATTTTGCTGCATGGGAAAAGAGCAATAGAATTTGCTTGCTGTCCATAAAGCGTTCCATTCAGGAACACTTGAAAAGTGATTTGCCTGCAGACTGCAATGCTAGGCAAATGATGGAAGCTTTGATGGCTAGAAATCGTGTGCGCCTAATGCTGAGATAGGGACACATATGCAAACACTTTTTACTATGAAGTATGATGGTTCTAGTGGAGTTAGAGATTATGTTATGAGGATGATTGATTTGCAAACAAAGTTTCAGGCTCTCAATGTTGAAATTCCTACTGCTTGCATTGTCCATCAAGCTCTAAATACTCTTCCTCCTGATTTTGGGATTATCAAGACCAATTATAGTTCCCAAGATGAAACCTGGTCTGTTAATGACCTGATTGTAAGGTTGGTGGCAAAGGAAGAGAAATTGAAGAAAGATAAATGACATATTGCTTTTTATGCTTCTAGTTTTGCTAGTGACAAGGGTAAGAAGTTGAAGAACTATACCCACAAAGGCAATTCAGAAGCTGCTGGTCCTTCGAACAACAAAGGAAATTCTAAAGGTGTAGGTCCTTCTAACACACTGGGTCCTGAGAAAGCATTCACCAAGAAAGATGGTGTTCTTTGCTACTTTTGTAGGGAGAGAGGACACGTGAAGAGACGCTGCAGCAAGTTTAAGGCTTTGTTGTCAAAGAGAACCAAGAGTGAGCCTAAAGGTAATGATTCTTTGGCATTTGTTTATGAATCCAATCTATCTGAAGTTCCGACCAATTCTTGGTGGCTAGATAGTGGTGCAACTAATCATGTTGCATTTACCATTTAGGGGTTCATAAATTGAATGACGCCAAATCAGGATGAATCAAAGCTCACTATTGGAAACAGCGTTGGAGTTGACGTAGAGTTCGTGAGAGATGTTATTTTGATTTTAGATTATGGTTTTCGGATGGTGTTAAGTAACACTTTTTACATACCTTATTTTAGGCGGAATTTAGTTTCTGTGTCTTATTTGGACATGTGTGGATACTCTTTTGAAATAAAGAGTAAAACTATTTCCATGTTTTATGATTCAAATAAGATTTGGTGTTGCAATTTATCCGATGGATTATATCGATTGAGCTTATCTCCCAACGACATATACGTTGCTTATTCAACTGAAAATGTTGTTTCCAAAAGGCCTTTACCTGAGGAACAGTCTTATGCATTGTGGCATAAACGCCTTGGCCACATCTTTAAAGATAGAGTAGAAAGGCTAATAAAGGCTGATATCTTGCATACTCTTAAAGATGATCAAGAGACTTGTGTAGACTGTTGCAGAGGTAAGATGACTAAGATAAAGAAGAAATCTGATGTATGAAGTTCAGACTTGTTGGAAGTTATTTACACTGATATTAGTGGACCATACACGGCTACTTTGTGCGGAAATTTTTATTTCATCACATTTATTGACGACTATTCTCAGTATGGATACTTATACTTGATTAAAGAAAAGTTCGAGTCTCTTAATAAATTCAAGATTTTTCGGACTGAAGTGGAGAAACAGTTGGGAAAAGTTATTAAGATTGTTAGATCTGATCGTGGTGGTGAGTATTTTGGTAGGCACGGAGATGTTGGACAACTTAAAGGGTCGTTTGCCAAATACTTAGAGGATTCTGGGATAATAGGTCAGTTTAATATGCCCGAAAATCCTGAACAGAATGGTGTAGCTGAAAAGCGCAATCATACTCTTATGGACATGATGAGAAGTATGATTAGTAGGACCAATTTACCTAATTTTCTATGGGGTGAAGCTTTGAAAACAGCTCTTTATATTCTAAATCGCATTCCTACTAAAACGATTCCATTGACTCCTTTTAAGTTGTAGACTGGACGTAAACCTAGCTTAAATCATCTTAAAGTTTGGGGATGACCAGCGGAAGTGAAGTTATATAATCCAACATTGAGTAAGCTGGATTCCAAAACTACTTGGTGTTACTTCGTGTCTTACCCAGATCACTTAAAGGGGTATCGGTTTTATAACCCTAATGGAGGTACAAAAATTGTGGAATCTCAGGCTGCAAAATTTTTGGAATTTGATGTAGCCGAAAAGGGTAGTTGTACACAAGCTATCGAAGATGATAGTATGGTGGAAATTACTGGATCACTATCTCATCCTGTGCAAATAATTATGGAGCCTCCTATGCCACAAATTGAGCCTATTATGGCCCAGGATCCTATTGTTGAGATAGTTCCTGAAGAAATTCCACAAGCTCCTCAGATTCATAATGAGGATGAAGTAGCTCCAGTCAGAAGATCAACTAGGGAAAGACGTTCAGCTATACCACTAAACTATCTAGTCTACCTAGGAGAGCATGATTATGATATAGGCTGCGTTGTTGATCTCGTGACTTATACTAATGCCATCTCATGTCCTCAATCAGATTTGTGGTTAGATGCGATGAAAGATGAGATGCAATCTATGAAACACAATGGTATTTGGGAGCTTGTTGAATTGCCTGAAGGTTGTAAACCTATTGGTTGCAAATGGATATTCAAAACTAAAGGGATTCCAAAGGAAAGATTGAAAAGTTTAAAGCCAGACTGGTAGCTAAGGGTTTCACTCAAAGAGAAGGAATAGATTATGAAGCAACATTTTCTCCAGTTTCATCTAAAGATTCCTTTAGAGTGATTTTGGCATTGGTAACTCATTTCGATATGGAGTTATACCAGATGGATGTTAAGACTGCTTTTCTAAATGGAGACCTTGATGAGGAGATTTATATGGTGCAGCCTAAAGGTTTTGCAGCAGATGACCCAAGTAAGCTTGTTTGTAAATTGAAAAAGTCTATTTATGGCCTTAAACAAGCCTCTAGACAGTGGTATTTGAAGTTTCATAGCATTGTTACTTCATTCAAATTTATTGAGAACAAAGTAGATCAGTATATATACACCAAGGTCAGTGTCAGGAAATATATTTTTCTCATACTTTATGTAGATGATATCTTGCTTGCTAGTAATGATATTTGTTTACTATATTAGACGAAGCGGATATTATCGACAAATTTTGACATGAAAGACCTTAGTGAGGTGTCTTTTGTTCTTGGCATTGAGATCCATAGGGATCGCTCACGCCGTTCATTGGGTTTGTCTCAGAGGGCATATATTGATCGCATTTTAGAAAGATTCAGTATGCAAGATTGCAAACCAGGAATTGCTCCCGTTGTTAAGGGTGATAAATTGAGTCTTTCACAATACCCTAATTCAAATTTTGAGAAAGCTCAAATGAAGAACGTACCTTATGCTAGTGTGCTTGGAAGTATCATGTATGCTCAAGTTTGCACTAGGCCAGATATTGCTTTTGCAACAGGGCTTCTAGGCAGATATCAGTCTAATCCAAGACGCGATCACTAGGTTGTTACCAAGAAGGTTTTAAGGTAATTAAAGAGAACAAAAAATTATATGTTGATTTATAGACATGTTCCAGACTTACAACTAGCAGGGTATTCAGATTCAGATTTTGCTGGTTGTCAAGATGATAAGAAATCAACAACTGGATACATATTTATGTTGGTAGGAGATGCAGTATCATGGAAGAGCGAGAAACAAAAATCTATATCTTCTTCAAACATGCAAGCGGAGTTTGTAGCTACTATTCAAGCTATTTGGCTCTGGAACCTCATTAAGGAGTTATCAGTTTATGATTTTGTGGATAGGTCCATACAACTGCATTGTGACAATAACTCTGCAGTGTTGTTTATTAATAACAACATAAGTCTCGAGGGGTCTAAACACATGGAGGTCAAGTTTTTTACTACAAAAGAATCAGTGTAGAATGATGACGTTGCAGTAGATTATATTCATATAGATGATATGGTTGTAGATCCACTAACTAAAGGCCTACGCCCGTGTATATTTGATCGACATGTCATTAGTATGGGCCTAGGAGCGTCTTGGGATGCTGTTATTTAGTGGGAGCTGTGTTTTATTCTTCTTTGAATAAAGTTTACATCTGTTTTGTTACAATTCAGTAACACTTTGATATATATATGTGTCAACTTTTGCATTCAATAAAATACTTTTTGAATGGATTGTTATTATGTTGAATATATATATTGTTAAAAGTCTCAAGGTATTGCTTAAATCTTGAGTGAAGGCTAGGGGCATCCGGACATCCGGTTGTTAGCCTTGTGCATATGTCTTGTGATACATAAAGAAAGGTTAATCGTAAGGACAAGATATATGTGGGTTCATTGGAACCATAAAACATTCTCTAGTAGCACAAGTTTTTTGTGTCGTCTAAGGTAAGAGAATGGTGACTGACAAATGGGATCTCTCTATGAGAGATGTTATCCATTTGCCACACTACCATATTGAATCCATATCAATAAAGTTGAGAGCACTCATGACCATAGAAGGCTTTGTGTGTATACATGCAGTTACCGCCATGATTTGGTGTTTGAGACTTTATGGGATAGGATTGACTATTAAGAATTATCTCTAGACCAATGTGCGCGCATAAGGTACGATTTCAATTAATTTAATCCAAGTGGGAGAATGTAAGAGTTTTTTTAATGTGGACTACATTAATTGACATTCTAATTTACTGTTTTTACGGTTACCGTAAAACAGGGCTGGTCTAAGGTGAGATAGAAGGTTTCTTAATTAGTCTAATATGAGGCTGGCTAGTGTGGGCCGAGTTGAGCCTGGCTCATAATGAGGGGGCCTGGCTAGAAACTCTATAAATAGTGCTCAAGTCTCTCATCTAACCTTAATTCTCATAATATCCTCACCTAAGGGGTGTTTACCTAACGCTACACGTGAGGGGGCCGCCTCATTGAGCCAGTGATATGGAGGGCAATAGAGGAGAATGATTTGCACGTGGATCATTGTGTTTCCGCTACTGCTTCAAGAACAATGGATCCCAAAACAGGTGCGTTAATCTTTTTACTCAATTATGCATGTCCTTGTTCTAGTTATGGAGATCTTGGGGTCACGTAATTTGCGTCTAACACTCTCTAGTCAGTCCCATCTCAGGTGCGGTGTCGACGAGGACGAGGGACAAGTTGCAATTGGGACAAGGAAGGTCCAAGGCTCGGCTCGAGGGCTTGGTTGCCTTAAACCTACGCCGATTGGAGGTCTAGACGGTTAGCGGCAGCCTACCAGGCCGGCACAAAACGTGGAGGGCCATTGTCAACCCCTTGCCTAAGTGTTGCACGGGCGGGGATGGGATATTGGGGGATTTAGCACACAAAAAAAAAAAAAATCAGATTTGGACATTGATGGACAGAAAGACTAGCATCTAAGGTTCCTTCTTAAAAAAAAAAAGATTTCTCAAATTTCAAATGAATGGATTTAGGATGATTGGGGGCCATTGATATACATCCTAGAACATTGCAAGATAGTAGGTAGACATTCATCCAAGCGCAAACACATGCAGAGACGATAATATGAATCCGGGATTTCCACTTCATTTTGCAGGGAAGAAAACAGCAAGCGTGACTAAGTTCATCTTGAGATTACTTCAAAATGTATCTACAACAACCGAAGTTGCAATTGTTAGCAATAATGTAATCGATAATGTGGAAATTCTTAATAAAAGAATTTTAGATCTTCATGATTTATTCACGACAAGAGATATTAAGGCGTACCTTTATCCATAACAATAACCTTGAGAAAGCAATATCCTCGAGTTTTTTTTTTTTTATTGCAGAAATAGGAGAAACGATGAAATCTAGTTCCTTTCCTGCGCATGAATGTTTCATTTATTTGCTTGCTAAATTAAGAAGATCAACTTTTAAGTTTGATAAATTCAATGCGCAGAGAGGGATCCTTAATCGGAGGGTGTTTGGAAATGATCCGGCCATAGGTTTGAACATTTTAGAAGAATTACAATGGTGTTTGAGAAACAGGCAAGTAGGATTCAATAAGGGATTGTTCTCTCTAGAGTTGGCTAACTTTCGAACCATGAGCAAAGTAGTTCTCCTCTCTTCTTTTAGAAGCTCACAAGAGTATTTATAGATCTTACAACTTGCATGTGATAGAACAAACCAAATTTTGCAGCATTTCATAACATCATATGGTCACCTTCTTAAGGTTCGACGTCGCACCCCAAATCTGTATCCAGAATTTAGGGGAATGACCGGCCATCCCTCATGAAATAAAGGATGAAGCCTTTAACCAAAATAAATCATTATATGAAAAGATATTAATTGGATAGTGTTGAAGGAGAGAGTATTCTACGTATTGTATTAACTTAATCAAAAAAGGATTACAAGAATATATATGAGTAACCCTAGTAACCCTCTTATGACTATTTTACCCTTATTACTATTTCCTAACACTCCCCCTCAAGTTGGGATGTAAATATCAAACAATCCCAACTTGTTACATAAAAAATTCACTCTATTTCCTCGTAAAGACTTGGTAAAAATATATGCAAGCTGATCCTCCGTTCTTGTATGTTGAAGAGTGATCTTTCCTTTCTGAACTTTTTCTCGTATAAAGTGACAATCAACCTCAATGTGCTTGGTTCGCTCATGGAAGACGGGATTGTTTGCAATATGAATAGCTGATTGATTGTCACAATATAATATCAAAGGTTCTGATGTTGATATCCTAATTTCTGACAATAACATCCTCAACCAGATCAATTCACTAGTCACATGTGCCATTACTCTATATTCCGCTTCTGCACTTGATCGAGAAACCACATGTTGTTTCTTACTCTTCCAGGCAACTAAATTACCTCCAAGAAATACACAATAACCCGATGTAGATCTTCTACTAGTAGAGCATCCAGCCCAATCCGCATCAAAAAAACCTATGGTATTCAGGTGGCCACAATTCTTGAAAATTAGTCCTTTACCTGGTGCTCCTTTCAAGTATTTAATAATTCAAAGCACAGCATCCCAGTGAGTAGTTCGAGGAGAACCCATGAATTGGCTTACAACACTAACGGCAAAAGATATATCAAGTCTCATGACGATAAGATAATTCAACTTACCAACTACTCTCCGATATTTCAATGGGTTGTGTAATAATTCTCCATCTTCTGCATCAAGTTTCATATTGGGTTCCATAGGAGTATCAACTGGTTTTGCCCCAACAAGTCCAACCTCATCAAGAATGTCAAGAACATATTTTCTCTAAGTTAAATTTATACCTGTATGCAAGTAGGCAACCTCAATACCTAGGAAATACCGCAAACGTCCCATATCCTTAGTACTAAACTGTGTATGCAGAAATTGCTTGAGTCGTTGAATACCATATGAATCACTGCCCGTAATAATAATGTCATCCACATATACCACCGAAGAATACAACTAGCTGAGGAGACGGGCGAAGACTGAATGGTCTACTTGACAACGCTTTAATCCAAACTTGATAACACTAAACTTACCAAACCAAGCACGAGGAGATTGTTTGAGTCCATACAATGCCTTATGTAAATGAAATACCAGATTCTCCCCCTGAGCAACAAATCCAGGTGGTTGCTCCATATACACCTCTTCAGTCAAATCACCATGTAGGAATGCATTTTTGATATCTAATTGATGAAGAAACCATCCAAAATGTGCTGCTAGAGAAATAAAGACACAAACAGATGGAATTTTGGCTACAAGAGAAAAAGTGTCATCATAATCAACACCATATGTTTGAGTATATCCTTTAGCGACTAACCGTGCCTTCAATCGATCTATAGTGCCATCAGGGTGGACCTTAACCGTGAAAACCCAACGACAACCAACAGGTTGCTTTCCCACAGGAAGGGTAGTAAGCTTCCAAGTGCGATTCTCAATGAGTGCTTTCATTTCATCCTCCATGGCTTGTCTCCAACCAGGATGAGCAAGAGCTTCAGTAACTTTGCTAGGCACAGAATTAGAGGACAAGGACGAGACAAAAGTAGAGAAGGTAGGAGATAAACGATCATAAGATAGAAAGTTGCTAATAGGATGACGAGTACGAAGACAATCAGACAAACCGGAATAAAGTGTATAACGATCCACAGGACGCCCAACACAAGATCTTGTACCTTTTCAAGTAGCAATGGGTTGATCAGGATCAGGATCAGGGGATGGCATAGCAATTGATGAGGGATCAAATGAATCAAGTGATGGCCGAACCTCTGTAGTGGGAGTTGTTCCTTGTCTATGGTAAGTTTGATTAGCAAACTGAAATCCTGTTGATGATACTGGAGGAGGTGAGATTGGTGGAGGAATTGGTAAGACACTTGTCGGTGTCAGGAGACACAGTAGAGACTGTTTGAGTACTATAGTATGACTGGTCCTCAAAAAATGTCACATCTGTTGATACAAACACTCGGCGACTAATAGGATTGTAACATTTATAGCCCTTCTGAGTTCGAGAGTACCCAACAAAGATACATTTATCAGCACGAGGAGCCAACTTATCAAGACCTGGAGTCAGAGAATGGACGAAACAAACACAGCCAAAGACACGTAGAGGTAATGCAAAGGGAGGACGATTTGGATGTAAAATAGAGAAAGGTGTCTCCCCCTGAAGAACAGAACTTGGAAGTCGATTAATTAAGAAACAGGTTGTAAGAACAGCATGGCCCCAAAATGTTTTCGGAAGATGCATGTGAAACATAAGGCAACGAGCAACGTCAAGAAGATGATGATTTTTACGTTCAACTACACCATTTTGTTGTGGTGTATATGAACAAGAAGTTTGATGAATAATGCCATGGGAATCAAGAAAAGGTTGAAAACCAGAGGCAACGGCAAGATACTCTTTGGCATTATCGGATTGGAGATTTTTCACAGAAGTATTATATTGATTCAGCACTTCAAAATAGAATTGACGAAAGCAATGAAAAATCTCAGTACGATCTTTTAGTAGGAACAACCAAGTCATTCGGGAAAAATCATCCACAAATGTAACAAAGTACCGGAAACCAGATGTATCAGAAACACGACATGGACCCCATATATCTGAATGAACTAACTCAAAGGGACTAGACACACGACTCTGAAAGCGAGAAGGAAAAGAGACTCTATGGTGTTTTCCAAACTGACAAGCTTCACACTCAAAAGTACTCACAGACTCAGACTCTGGAAACAATCGTCGAAGAATGTTTGGCGGGGGATGACCAACATGACAATGCATCCGATAGACATTAGTGGATGTATGCTTCAGAGTTGCTACAGCTATCACCTTCTTGTCTAGATAGTATAGGCCATTTGATTCATGTCCCCCACCAATCATCTGTCCAGTCCTCAGATCCTGAAAAACACAATGAGAAGCAAAAAAGGTTACAGAACAATTTAGCTCTTTAGTTAATGAACTAACAGAAATCAAATTATATGGAGATTTGAGATGAAGGACAGATGATAAAGAAAGGGAGGAACTCAAATGGGCATCTCCAAAGATTACAGAACTTGGGAAATTGAACCATCAGCTAAGGTAACAAAGTTGGACACCCCAAGAGGTGTGGAATTTAACGAAGACAACAATTTAGAGTTACCAGCTATATGGTGAGTAGCTCTAGAATCTTTAACCCAAGAGTTTGACATTGTAGAAAGTAAACAGGATGAACTACCTTTTAAGTTATGTACTAGAGTGGTAGTGGGAGCTGAAGTTCCTGTCACCTGTTTGGAGCGAATCCAAGCCTCATATTCTGCACGTGTCAATGTAACTGAATCTTTTGTATCCTACACATTAGTAGGATCGGATTGAACTGGTGAGGAATCTTCAACTTCAACAAATGCAGCAACTGTGGGTCGAAGCTCTGGATGAAGCGTGTAGCAGTAAGCTTCAATGTGTCCAGCCCTCCGACAATGGTTACAATATCGAGTGCCACGGCTACCAAGAATTCTATCACGACCACCATGACTTCCACCTTGAATAAGCCCACATCCATGACCCCGATAACCACGACCATGAGCTCCACGTCCACTAGAGCCATGAGAAATCATGGCACTTGTCTCTAAAGTTGTAGTGGAGATCTTGTTAGTAGGTGTCGAGCGTAAGGCTCGGGAGAAAACCTCATCAACTGTAGGAAGGGAGCTTTCAGACGTAATCTGCTGGCGAAGGGAGGAATATTCAGGCCCTAGTGCTTTAAGAAATAGTATCACGTGAAGATCCTCTTGATGTTTGACTAATACATTTGGATCATTGGAAGTTGGAAGATAAGTATCTAACTGTCTGCAAAGTGTAGTGAAACGAGCATAATATTCAGATAGAGACTGATCTCCACGCTGAAGATCAAACAAGGCCTCCCACGTGTCACACACTCGTGTCATATTATTTTGGCCAGAATAAAGTAGAGCACATTTATCCCAAACTCCCTTAGCAGAATTACATTGAATGAAGTGAGGGCTAATCTTTGGATCCATACTATTCCATAACAATGTACGGATCATTGCATCTCCAGCAATCCAATCATCTACTTTACTCTTATCCGAGGGAAGTGTGGATGTAAGATAATCATGCTGTCGAGTTGCAGTAAGATAAACTTGTACAGCTTTAGACCATGATGGATAGTTAGTGCCATCCAACTTGACAGATGTCAATTGGAAATGCGTCAAACCAGTAGATGATGTAGAAGCCATCAGTATTAACTCTACTGAACTCCAATAATGCAATTAGCCAGACAGGTTGAACACAAGAATCGACCGAACCCAATAAGAATGACACAATAATCAAGCACTTCACTCCAGTTGTGCAATCAGCCACAGAATAACAAACATAAATAAGGGTTCAATCGATTCACCACCGAGTCAATATGCTGCACTAGGATGCCATTAAATCATACCAACCAGCACTTCAAGCAATATACTTCAATGAGAATCCATATAAGTATACTGGAAAATAGCTTCTGATGCCCTTAGTTCGGGTCTTTTTTTTTTTTTTTTTCTTTCGGGTGAAACCTTGCAGAACCGAACGAAACCCTTGCAGAACCGAAGGCTTCCAAAATCCTCAGGATATATGAAAAGCACAAAATCTAGATCGCAAGACAAACAAAGACCAAATCGCGCAATCGATTTTCAATCCCGTCATCAAGAAAGAAGACTGAACACAAACCGATTTTGCTGGATGGGCTTCGGCGATTGATGCAGAGTTCTGTCTAGATCTTAGAAAACCAGTAGACAAATCTGGATCTAGGTATGATGACCGAATGACGATGTAGGCGTTCTTTCTCCTCCGCTATCTAGAAGAGAAGCACGTTGTGGCGGCGGCGGCGGAAGGTCTGGATCTAGCGATGGCCTCCGCCGCCGGGCTGTGGTGATGGTGGGATCACTCTCTTGAAGTTTTAACCTCGCTCTGATACCGTGTTGAAGGAGAGAGTATTCTACGTATTGTATTAACTTAATCAAAAAAGGATTACAAGAACATATATATATATATATATATATATATATATATATATATATATATATATATGAGTAACCCTAGTAACCCTCTTATGACTATTTTACCCTTATTACTATTTCCTAACAGATAGAATCTTGCATTAATAGAAATTAACCCCTTAAGCCCACTCTAATAAGCCTTTCTTATTTTTTTTTTTAGTAAGTCATACTCTTAACTTTCAACTCACTCTCATACTTTTGCCTTCTCTCTTTGTAAATCTGTAAAGTATGGGAGTTGAACTCCACACCTCAAACTAAATGTCTTTATCCTTAGCCCTCCAAGAAAGTAGGGAATCGAACTCCTCACTTCTCCTTCTTATGTGAAAATAGTAGTTATTAGGACAAACTCCAGTGATTATTAATAAGCTTTAGTCAAAGAGCGAAAAGACACCACCTCCATCACGCCCTCTTCATAAATTGGTCACTCTCCTCCATTCTTGAAACCTAAATGGTGGGCAAATCTAGGGCTTAATTATATATATGCACGAGCGTGCACTCTGTGTATCATGACAATAACTCCAACACGCAATCTAAAATAACGTGATGATTTTTTTTTCTATGACATACCCAACAATTATCATTCTTAGTCGCTTGTGTAAAAATCCTACAATCATGCTTCACTAGGTAACATGATCCATTTCGGTTGTAATTAAGCCTCGAAAAATACATCGGTCATAATCAAGACTCCATTTATTTCACAGAAAATAATTTCCGACGTTTGGATCATTTAAGAAAATGAGTTAATGGAAAATATTTTCCTTGTCAATGAAAAATGTTTTCTTAGTCAACGGAAATTCTATATTTAAATACAGGAAAATAATTTTCTTTTTAAAAAAATCAAAAATCATTTTATAGAACATGATCGATATCTGTCCTTAAATCAAAAACTTTGTGTTTGGGTATAGAAACCCTAATGGCCAACGTTTGTTCCTAGACCCTTGGCAACAAACCTAGGTCTAGAAACCGGGACCAGATTAACCAGGGTCCATCGAGTCCAAGCCCAGCACCAATGAGGCCGGGTTCGGAGCCTCAATGTTCAAGCCCAAGTCCACAAAGGTTGGACTTGGGACATCAGTGCCGGTGGCTGGGCCTAGGACTTTGTTAGTGTTGCCCAACACTGTATTTTGGGTCCATAAAGGGCTGGTCTCGATACCCTAGCACTCGTGTCCGGGTCCTTATTACCCAGGCACGGGTGCTCTGAGGGAGACTTCAAGCCCACAGCACCCGGGCCTAAGACGCCGCGCCCAACATAGATTACATTTATAGCTTCAATACTCTTCCAAACAACGCTCACGTCATGCCCAGGTTATCCAACGCGAGGTCCAATTTGTCGCAAATAGCATACCACAAAAATAATTTTGTTTCTCTATATTTCAAGGCACACGCCACAAATTAACACGTACGAGTTTAGTTCCCGATGAAAACATGTCATGCAATTTTTACGGAACACAAAAGTGATAAAAGGTACTTACCTCGATAACCTCCCAAATTTGAGTCAAATTATACGGAGTCGACCCAACATATTCAAGGCCCATTTCGGAATATCTTAACTCAACACAACAACGAGACACAGTCTTGGGCCAAAATGCCCGTTTTGGCAAAAGGACGAACAACATCCCTAGAGGTTCAGTCTTAGGCTAGTGGGGCCCGCACATATCATATGGCTCTGAAAATATTTGCAAGTTAGCACATCGCTACTTGATTTTCCTGAATATCGGAAAATGGTCCTAAAATTAATTTTTTTTTAAATTATTAGAGTTATCAATATTTTCCAAACCAACAAGGAAATCTTCCAAAACTCACTTTCGATTAATCTTTTTGATAAGTAATGGAATAACAACCATTTAGATTTATGGAGACATTTTGATACATGTAACGTGCATTTTGTTAGAATTTAACATAATTTTAAAAAATCCTAAGTACACGTGTTTTCATTTAAAATATTTCTAGTTTACAAATAGAACCTAATAATTTACCATGAAAAATAACATAAAAATATAATTTTCCATCTACTGACAACAAGAAGATTCGGAGAAAACCATATTTTTCATTTAAATTAGCTTGCTTGGGTTGTGCAACCTTGGCGCCATTAGTGCCAGATTTGGCTCGCCATCCGCTTGAGTCCTTCACCAATCTAATTTTTTTCTTTAAAGAAAATATCCAAAATCTTTTACAAAGAATGATTTTTTCAAACCCAATTTAAACCAAAGTTTTTTCCCAAAATACCATTTGTGACTATATTAAAACATCTTCAGATTAAGCAATTCTCGGAATTAATTCATGATTATATTTTAGGGACATATCATCAAACAGGTTGTGTACACTCGACAAAAGGAGAAACAACACATTAACAAGCTCGGATTTGATACTAAACTTGCACTAATTCCATTCAGGATAATCGTAATTAATTAACCTAAATTGAGAAGAAGACATCCCAGCACATACATATATGCATAATTAATTTTCGTTTAATTGACCCAGTCACATATATTCAGCAAATTTAGAGAGACAATGTACAAGGAATGATTCAATTACATGCAAGGGACTCTCGGATAAATTCTAAGCCGAGCTAGATTGATCTCATAAGTTTTGAGAAAGCATTCTCACATCCATCGTAGTTTCCATCACTCTCTCCTCCAAGTGACCAAGCATATGAGCCTATATAGGAAGAGACCAAGCGCTATAGAGCTCACGACTCACTCAATCTACGGAGAAATCCCTCTTGTCCTCAATCTATCCCTTCAGGTGAACCCGATGGAGGGAGCAACAAAGCGGTGTCTCTTTGAGCGCGAATTGAAGAAGAAGAAGAAGAAGAAGAAGCAAGACCTAACTTCCTCCGAATATTTAGAGTAAGAATGTTGACATTTTGGTGAGCTTTTCCATGTCAGCTTCTAACGTGGACTTTGTGTTAATGTGAAATTACCATGTCAGAAGACTTAACGGTGATTTATTATTGATAGTTAATTAAGGTAGATTTGGGACTACAATGATAGTTGAGGGTTTTGTTAAGAAAAAAAAGTTCAGGGCAGATTTGTGACTAAATATAAAATTGGGATTTTTTTTTTTATGGAATCAAGAATATGATTGAGGGCTTATAAATTCAAATAAGACCTTAAAACAAAATATATTTTTTGGATGTTGTTATGGTAACAACATCGTTGTTCCCGACCACCCACTGCGGTGGCGTAGTTGGCTTGAGTTTTGTGCCTCCCACAAAATGTACCAAGT
The DNA here is from genome assembly GCA_014182405.2 of Eucalyptus sideroxylon. Classification (NCBI taxonomy): domain Eukaryota; kingdom Viridiplantae; phylum Streptophyta; class Magnoliopsida; order Myrtales; family Myrtaceae; genus Eucalyptus; species Eucalyptus sideroxylon. The sequence continues at coordinate 60,483,269 of CM024552.2, forward strand.
TCGAATCCCAGCGGCGTTACTTGGTGAATTAACCACTGGCATGAGTGTGGTCGCTAGCTTGCATCAGCCCTAAGTTTTTCCCACCGGTTGTCGGTTTTTGAGGTTTCCTAGGTCATCCAAAAAAAAAACATCGTTGTTCCAGTGGACAACAGTGCGTTGTTGACCACGAATGGCCATTCAAAAGTAATGGGCACCATAAACTTAGCATTGAGCGATTCTGGAAAAGAGTCTTGACAAAAATTTCTGAAATATTGGACAACATCAATTTTTCCAAAAAAAAATTGAAACGAACAAGAAGGAAATTTATTCGATGCTTGTGAACTTCCTAACAGTTTGAATAACTACTTAAATTTTTATAGTGTACTCACAAAAACATTTTCACCAATTATAGATACAACGAATGCCAAATTAGTAACGACACACGAATTTTTAATTTAATTTAATGAAATTTCAAAGTAGTATCAAACAAGTGAAAAAGTTCCAAAGTTGATTAGCATGGTAAAAAAATGGAGCTATACGAAAAGAAAAAAAGTGGCGAGATAAAAAATTTTATTCACATAAATTCAATCTACTTAAAAATTTTAAATAAATTCCGGTTTTGATTAGTCACAAGATGTCATGATTCCAATTTTCGAGTTACGTTGGATTGCCATGGCTTGAGTAGAATTTATAGATACTTTAAGTCCTGTCAATTAGATATTCAAGTTTGAATTTTGGCAATTGTATTCATTTCGTTAAATTATGATTTTTTTTCATGGCCGAGAGTGAAAATGTTTATATTGCAAATTTAGTTAATAGAAATCCTACATCTGTTTGCATAGTAATAGAGATATTTGAACTGTACTTTTTAAATTGAATATAAAAGATATTTTATATCAATAATGTTTCGAGTAAGTATCACTTTCTATTTTTTTTTTTTCATTTGAATTATTATTTTTAATTTAAAGGATCCCACCTGGTGGCTCTCCGATTGTGATTCCAGGTTGGTAAAACCTATAGTGGAGGCAGCACTGTTACTCTTTTGGAAAGTAACCGTAATGTCATTCTATGATTTTCTTTTCGGGAAAATGTCACAAATGGTCCCTATACTATTACCTAATGTGCAATTTGGTCCTTGAACTTTCGATCGGCTCAATTTGGTCCTTAAACTATTGATAAATATCTGATTTGGTCCCTGAACTTTCAATCTGCTCAATTTAGTCCCTGAACTATTTGATAAATGTCTGATTTGGTTCCTAAACTTTCGATCGGCTCAATTTGGTCCCTAAATTATTGATAAATATTCGATTTAGTCCTTAGTTACTGTTTTTCCTTTTTTATTTTTAATTTTTTTCATTTTTAATTTAAAATTTTAAAATTTTTAAAAAAATTATTTTTTTTTTTTTTGCTTATTCTCTCTTCCCTCCGTCGGCTCGGCGAGGGTCGCCCTCGCCGGACGCAGGGGGCGGCCCGACGGCGGCGTCGAGCGAGGGGCCGGCGTCGGGCGAGGGCTCCCTTGCAAATCGGCGAGCGAGCCCCTCGCCCGACGCCAGCTACGAGGGCTCCCTCGCCCGACGCCGGGCTGCGAGGGAGCTCCTCGCCGGCGTCGGGTGAGGAGCACCCCGCCGGCGTCGAGCGAGGGGCTCCCTTGCAGACCGATGCCGGCGAGGGCTCCCTCGCCAGATCTGCGAGGGCGGCCCTCGCCGGCGTCGAGCGAGAGGCTCTGTGACAGTTTGATTTTTCGCTTCTGTTTTCAATTAAATAATTCGGGCTTTTCGTCGACGTGCTTATAGCACTATTCTCTGAGCTGATCACTCATGAGATAACTTAACTAATCGGGAAAGTTATTAAAGGATTTTGATGCAACAAACTTGAGAATTCGACCAAGAATCGACTGCTCGACCGTGTTAGTCTACAAGAATCATTTCGGCATAGTAAAATCTATCAGAAATCGAAAATAGGTCGATTCAATAGAGATAAAATTAGGCTTAGGTGATTCCAACTAATTACAGAATTCTCATCGATCGACATTAAACCGATTCTTCTGTTGTTTTGGTACCCTATGCTTGAAATTGAAACCTCAAGATTTTTCACGACAATCGAGAGTCATTAATGCGTCGAAGATGTACATTGTGGCTCGGGAATAATCGACCACGGGTTAGTGCACCAAAAATTCCCAAAAACTAACCGATAGTTTAAGTTGCGCTAAAATCACATTTTGACTGAAATTAACCGAGGAAATGATGTCGATTACATAAATTAAGAATTGTCACGTGTCACAATTCATCCCAAGGAGATTGTTACGTCTTCTCAAAATTTATTGATGATGGGAATTATTCATGAAATGTGCAAGATTAGCAAATCAAAAAGAGCAAGGGAATTACCACGTTTTAAGTAGGATTTTAAGACCTTTAATGTGAAACAATTTAAGAGATATTATAAGTTGTTACTAAGGGACTTGACCCTATTGAATTAAATGTTAGATTGGTAATTAAATAAAGAAGAGAGGTCTCCTCAAAAAGGAAATTCATAGGACTCCCTCTCTTCTACAACTTCACCTCAATTTCTTTAGGATTTAATGGAGATTGACTTGGAAAAGTTAGGGGAACCACTTGATAGGGAAAGGACTCAACATCCATGGGAAAAAGCTACGAGAATCCACTCCAAAATTCGGATTCAGCAGTTCATAGGGACTTCAACCTTTTCTTTCATCCTATTTAGAAGAGACAAGGTTGGAAACTTTGTGGGGCCAATGAGGCTGATGGGTGGCCAAAGTTTCCATGGAAAATTAGGCCAAAGACTAAAGGAAACTTCAATGAAACTTCCCGGCAACTTTCACTCTCCTTCCCCACTCTTTTTCTCACGCATAGAAGTCTTTCTACTGTAAGTCTTTCTGCTGTAAGTCTGTCCGCTGTAAGTTTGTCTGCTGTATTTTACACGACAACTTCCATATTTCCCTTTCTTCCTCTTAGTTTATTCTTCTTCCTTGTCTTTTTCAACGTACAAGCCATTGTTTTCTTTTCCCTTGAACGTGTCACTTCCATCTTTGCTCCCTCTTGAACGACAAACCGGAGACTAAGAAACAAAACAAATCAAGACGTGAACGTTACGTTACCAAAAATATTCTTGGACCCACATAAACGTCAACCACCTACCACCATGGTTTTTAAATATAAGTCGTTTAGTTGGAATGAGGAAAAAGCCCCCTCACCCGCACAAGAACCGCACAACCGACCAAACTCCATTTTTAGTTTCCTTTACCGAAAAATATATAAGTTCGTGTGTTGTTGTTGCCATCGCACCACAGCAGATTCTTCTGCGGCTTCGGCTCAACACCACCACCAAAAGGACCAAGGCTGTTCTCTGTGTGCTGCCCAACCACCAACAAGAGCCGCCGTTAGCGGTGATTAGGTGAGTTGTCTTCTAAATCTGGACTAGGGGTTGAGTACCTCTATTAGGAATTTGTACAAGTTAAAAATATGTAGATGACGTTATATATGGATAGATGTTGGTTAGGGATGTTAGGATAGACATAGAAAAGCTTAGATAGGATTTAGAGAGCAAAACAAAGGTCGTGGAGGAAGATTCGGACTAGAACAGTAGCTGGTTTCTGAAACAGTTTCCAGGACGTGTGTATTTTACTAATTTTGTAGACAACTATGTGTTGCGATTTTAAAGGAATTTTGTTCTGAAGAAATGTTTTGGACATCTTAAATAGTAACATGTATTTTTCTCTTAATTTTTAGAAATTAAAAAGATGACGATTTTAATGACGTCATCTTCGGAACAGTAATTCGGACAGTTTTGTAACCCGTGACCTGTTATGATGCCGAGGGCTATTAATGACCTTTAGAGGTTGAATTTTCAATCGGTTCCTTCATGAAAGTTGTTCTTTATAACTTTTAGTTTAACATACTTAAATTTCAAGTCAAACGGACCAGATTTCGATCCAAAAGCGAACTGATTTCGATAAGTTAGGCTCTCTGGAACTGGACCCGATTTTTGTGCTGGATAGAAACGATTTTTGGGCCGAATCCAGAGGGATCTGGATCTCAGTGTCTTCATGAAAAAAAAAAATTTATATGTTTTCTAGCACGTGTCCGAATTTGAGAATTTTTCGAGATCGTATGGATGAGTTTCTGACTTCGAAATTTGGAGAGCGTTATTGGGCAGTTCTCTGTCAATTTGGATGAATAAGAATATATGCTTGTTTTGAAGAATTCTTGCTATGAAAGTGCTCAATTGATGCTGTGGATGCTGTATATAATTGATTATTGAAATGTGACATCGATCATATGCATTCACAACATGAGATTCCGTCACGAGCCTTTGAGGCCAAGCGATGCTCCTTCGGGAATGCCCCACGTCAACGGATGCCGGTCGCAGTGGAGGCTAGACCGATGCTCCTTAATTGGAATGCCGTCTAGATGTAGACGTTGCCGCGCTCAACGGTGTGAGGCGATGCCCGGTTATGCCGGAAGACTGTTATCTGAGCATTGACATCATTGTGACATATGAGATGCCCAGTTTTGCCGGAAGACTATTATCTGTTGCATTGACTGTAGCCTGTATGCTTACATGGATATTCACGCCCTTGCTTATGCTCATATTAAAGTATTCTTGTGATGTGTGAATTTGATACTGTTAGGAATATTTTATTTGATGCTAATATACAGGGACTTGCTAGTATTAAAAGAGTGGTAAAAATTGTGCTTAGATTGCATGCATGATGTACCCTTCTCCTACTCTGGATTTAGGGGATTTACTCGCTGAGATGTGATCTCATCCCTTAGAGGGCTAACATTTTTCAGGTCCCTAAATGGAGGAAGGCCGGATCGTGTACAGTCGGTAGCAGTAAAGGAGGAATAGGACTCTTGCTATCTCCTTCCAAGTGATGACGGGTTTTCCGTCAAGACTGGATGTAGGGTAACAGCTCACCCCGAGATATCGAGAATTATGGTATTGTAGTAGTAAACCCCAGTCTTATAGGTAGAAGCTTAGTTATAGGAAATCGAACAGCTTCATTTTGTATCAGACTTTGGGGTGTTAAATTGGTCTATATGTATAAGTACTGTGATGTTGTAGGTGTGGCTTATTAAAAATAATAGACTATGTTTCCATCTCATTGTTTTAGTTATATGGAGATTGTTTTACGTTTCCGCATGTGCAAAATAATGAATGGGTCGGCAACAGTTCATGGGATGTTGCGAATTTTAAAATCGATCATTGAGGGATGTGCATGTGCCCGGGGTTCGGGTCGTGACAGGCTCCCTTGCAAATCTAGCGAGGGAGCCCCTCCCCAGAGTCGAGCGAGGGAGCCCCTCGCCCGATGCCGGGGTGCTCCTCGCCCGACACCGACGAGGGGCTCCCTCGCAGCCCGGCGTTGGGTGAGGGAGCCCCTCACCCGACGCCGGCGAGGGCTCCCTCGCCGGATCTGCGAGGGAGCCCTCGCTCGACGCCGGCGGAGGGAGGGAGAGAATAAGCAAAAAAAAAATTAAAAAATTAAAAAATTAAAAATTATTTAAAAAATAAAAATAAAAAATAAAAAAGGAAAAACGGTAACTAAGGACTAAATCGAATATTTATTAATAATTTAGGGATCAAATTGAGCCGATCGAAAGTTTAGGGACCAAATCATACATTTATCAAATAGTTTAGGGACCAAATTGAGCCGATTAAAAGTTCAGGAACCAAATCGGATATTTATCAATAGTTTAGAGACCAAATTGAGCCGTTTTAAAGTTCAGAGATCAAATTGCACATTAAGTAATAGTATAGGGACCATTTGTGACATTTTCCCTTTCTTTTCTTTTCTTTTCTTCTTTTGTTTTTTCAAAAGAGGATTGAAAGTAAAACTCATCACAAAAGCATTTCTATGTAGAGCATTTCTTTACTTATTAATTTCTTTTTCTACTGTTCTCATTTGGTCTTTTCTTACTTCTTCAGCCTGAGATCGACTCTTCAGTCCATCTCCTCATTCCATCTCTTCATCAATCACATGAGCTCGACAGCAACCGCTAACGATGGCTTGGGCTTGGACAATGGCAAGCAATTGAAGGACGAGACGACACTAGTGACCCCAAAATCGAGTCCTAGGGTTCGGTGATTCAAAATCCGGTAGCAGCGACAAGCCCACCCGACGGCAGTAGTGATGATCGGCGAATGGCGGTGAAGGCCTGAGTGGCTTCTACGACAACAATGGTGGCCGTTCTTGATGTGGTGCGGCTCAGATTATGTCTTAGGGCTTGATTCCGGTGGTGATTTCCTGGCAGCATCTTGGCAGCGACGATATCTAGATAGGAGTATAAATAGGCAAAAAAACCTGCTCATGGACACAGTCATTAGCTAACACGACAATCAAATAGTAAATCGGTCAGTGCTTGTGTGGAGGTTGGAAAATGTGAGGAAGAGGCTAAGAGGTTCAAAAGAGACAAGAACGTACTTATGCAGGAGCTTGTAAGGTTGAGGCAACAACAGCAGGCTACTGAGTAACAATTACAACCGATGGTCAAATGCCTTAAAAGGATGGAGCTGTGGCAGCAGCAGATGAACCCAACCCTTTTGTCACCATTGTTCAATATGCCTTTTATTCTTTTCAAGTCTTGTTCGGTGCTTTTATGGTGCTTACTTCGTGACTGCGGGTGAGGTCCTAAGCGAGAATAGATGATGGTGGATGATGCCTAGGTGGTCCGGCGAAGTGCGGATGGGAGATGATGGTGAAATTTCATTGAATGGGATAGACCGTTGGTCAATTCCTCTTCCACTTCTTCCGAGAAAAACACCATTCCATTACTCAAACCGACGCAGAGTCTCTCTCTGTCGTCTTTGATCACGAAACGGGATCGACCGTTATCCTTGCGAATCTCTACCGTTCGGAAAACTTCTCCGTTCAGATTAAACGTCCCACAATGTCCCGAGCGTGATGTGTGTTGGAAATTATATCCAAAGTATACACACTATTTGTTGTAATCATAACATCAATGTAAAGAAGACGATAACAACTATATAATATTCTTCTTTTTATGTAAACTTACAACTCTTTGAGAAGAATAAAATAAGATATCATTGAAAAATAACATAAAATTGGAGGTGAGGTACGGATAACCGAATCTCCTTAAGGCGATTAGTTCCTGCCAATGGTGCCCCGCAGATTCACGAACTATGCCTCCCAAGATACAACACCTCGAACCTGTTTGGATTAGCACTATGCAAACAGGACTCTATCGAACCGTTCAATTGAACCAGCATACTCAGAAAAATCAGAAGAGTAAAGCCTTTTGGAATCGAGTCAGAAAAACCAAAACTCAACAACCCTAATGAAGCTCTATGCTCATATCTATTTATAGAGAATTTTAGTTCATGTACTAAAGAGATACATGGATTAAATAGACGCGTGTATCAACGAGATTCATGAATAAAGAGATACGTGAATCCAAGAGATTCATGTATCCAAAGATACGTGAATTCAAGAGACTCATGAACTCAATAAATACATGAACTAAATGATACATGAATCTAGGAAATTCATGAATTCAATAGATACATGAACATAAAAGTATATGAAATTCATGAATCCAAAAAGAGATACGTGAACAGAAAAAACGTATCTTAATTTATTGGCTTCCGTTGATCCATTAACCATAATTATAACCATAATTACAACAATCCCCCACATTAATGGATCAACAAAACATTTTTGACTCGAAGGAATCTGAGCATGCCTGTTGAAATAAACCGCATCAAGATAGGTAGCTTTCGCTTTGAACCTTCTTTAGTGAAAGCCTATCGGACTTACTTAACTAGTCGATGGACTAAGCCTTGAATCGCCAGTTGTTTGTGTAAGCCTAGACAATAAACCTCACACGGAGTATTTCCAATTCAAGATTGGTTCTCGGTTGTGTTCGTTCTTTCGGCCCCGAACCTCTCGGGATTCATGCGTGCTTTAGAAAATCTAGCCTTTAAAGATTTTCATAGAGTCGGCCAGCTCCACGCATATAGGTGCATTCCTATTAAAGATATCCTACCATATCTCACTTGAATATTATATTCCAAGTTATAGGAATCATTAAACGCATAGCGTACCCTTAATAACGCTGTAGGAAAGCACTGTTGCATCATAGGAATAGGAGACAGTGCTTACACTAAAGTTTCCAAAATTTACATTGCCCAATTGAACCTAGTCCATGGGATCTCCAATTGCATAGGTTAGGTTTCCACCCTGGAATCTCTTTATTGGGTTAAGGCTCTTAAACCCATTCCCCTCGATGCGCAGTTTATATGCTCTCTTGACAAACCTTTTGTCAACGGATCCACAATATTTTTCTTTGACTTTACAAAGTAAAAAGAAATTATTTCATTAGAGAGCAACTGCCTTATGGTATTGTGTCTACGACAAATGTGTCTAGACTTACCGTTACAGATCACATTATGCACCCCACACTTTTAAAAATTGTAGGATGGTAACTTCTCATTCCATAACTCGTATGGAGTTTTACTTGTCTTTTTGTGAGGTATTTTAGTAAGAATATAATTTGCAGTTAAAACTGCCTCCCCCCACAAGTTCTGACGTAAACCTGAACTCAAAAGCATGGCGTTAGCCATCTCCTTTAATATCTTGTTCAATCGTTCAACAACTCCATTTTGTTGTGTAGTATAAGGTGCAGTCGTTTGGAGAATTATTCCAAAACTAGCACAAAACTCTTTGAAATTGATTGAACTGTATTATTCTCCTCTATTATGAGGTGCGGAATGAGATCTTCAAGGCTCATCTCCTTCCGTTTGTGCTTCAAATAATTTTTGAAGTCTGACCAGCCCGGAGGTAGTTTCTCAATCATAGTCGCCACTTGGAATGATTCACTAAGTATCATTTCCTCAGCCGAGATGTCACTTAGAATTAATTGCAATTCTTGAACCTGACTCATAACAGATTTAGAATCCACCATCTTGTAGTCCAAGAATTTGGCAACCACAAATTTCTTGGTGCCAGCATCCTCAGTCTTATATTTCTTCTTTAAGGACTCTCATAACTGTTTAGCATATTCAATATTACAATAAACGTTATATAGAGAATTCACTAAACAGTTAAGAATATAATTTCGGCATAAGAAGTCTCCATGCTTCCAAGCCTCCAACGCACCGAGCGTCGTGACATCTTGCTCATTTGGACTAATTATTGGGCACACCTCCGATAAATATTTCGTCAGATTGAGCATGGTCAGATAGAAGAACATCTTCCACTGCCACTGTTTAAAGCCCACTCCGGTAAATTTCTCCGGTTTCTCATTAGTTGTAACTGGAGGCGTTGCCATCACAGTAGGCAAAGTTCGTTGAACTATCCCTCCAGAAACCGAGCCAAAAGCCATTTGGCTTGTACTGTTCTGAAAAACAGTCCCAGGCATACCAGTCGTAGGACTTGTACCCGCACCACCAAAATAGGTGTTAGCCCAAGGGCCCGTAGCATTGGTTGCTACAAATTCAGACCTCGAGGACTGAACATCTTCCATAGCAACGGTCGAATCAACCATAGGAACGTCTCCTGAAACATTCGGGACATTGAAAGGCACTTGATTGTTTTCAACCATCTCAATAATCTGACAAGAACAACAAACAGTGAGTGATAATAATCGCCTTAAGATTGTTGGAAATTATATCCAAAGTATACACACTATTTGTTGTAATCATAACATCAATGTAAAGAAGACGATAACAACTATATAATATTCTTCTTTTTATGTAAACTTACAACTCTTTGAGAAGAATAAAATAAGATATCATTGAAAAATAACATAAAATTGGAGGTGAGGTACGGATAACCGAATCTCCTTAAGGCGATTAGTTCCTGCCAATGGTGCCCCGCAGATTCACGAACTATGCCTCCCAAGATACAACACCTCGAATCTGTTTGGATTAGCACTATGCAAACAGGACTCTATCGAACCGTTCAATTGAACCAGCATACTCAGAAAAATCAGAAGAGTAAAGCCTTTTGGAATTGAGTCAGAAAACCAAAACTCAACAACCCTAATGAAGCTCTATGCTCATATCTATTTATAGAGAATTTTAGTTCATGTACTAAAGAGATACATGGATTAAATAGACGCGTGTATCAACGAGATTCATGAATAAAGAGATACGTGAATCCAAGAGATTCATGTATCCAAAGATACGTGAATTCAAGAGACTCATGAACTCAATAAATACATGAACTAAATGATACATGAATCTAGGAAATTCATGAATTCAATAGATACGTGAACATAAAAGTATAGGAAATTCATGAATCCAAAAAGAGATACGTGAACAGAAAAAACGTATCTTAATTTATTGGCTTCCGTTGATCCATTAACCATAATTATAACCATAATTACAACAATGTGAAGAAGCAGAGTTCAAGGTAAGGATGTCAGGGGGCAAAAGTTGCGCTTAGTATCATGAGTTGGGCACTGAAAAGTTTTGATTTTGAACGTCGAAATTTGCTCATCGGTCGATGATCTTTTGTGGGTGTTCTCATTTCTGCAAGCTAGCAGTTCGGCCAGTTATGTATACCTGATTCAGACGACTGAAGTGCCTTATTAGTCGTGTAAATGATGTCAGGGGGAATTGATGTTGATGTTGATGTTGTGATGTTTGTTCAAAATGGTTGTAATTTGACGTCCACCCAGGTACAAAGGTTCGATTTCTGGTGGCTTTTGGCGTTTTAGATCGTGTGAACTTTTTAAGGTCAATTATATTGCTGCTCTGCTGCAAAGTGAAGCTTTTAGTGCTAGATGTGGTTGCGTAGATGGGTCCTGTCATTTCATGTTCATGTTAACTAGTCATCTCCTGCGATGCTGGACCTACCCTCAACAGATTATAGTCCAATAATCTAAAAGGCGGTACATGAGGGGAAAGCTTAGGTTGTTTTCTCCTATCACCTTGTGCTACCTTTTCAAACCTTTACTGGTTTTCTTTACAATGATATATGCTGATAAAGTGATAGCAGTTTTCTTGTGCCATTTTTAATGGAAATACTGTGTGGAACTTATATTGCATGGACTACCTAAAGAGTAACCTTTATCTCAAATGCCTAAGGATTTTTTGGGTTCCTGGATTCTAACACCAGTAATCATAGCTGTTCATGCTGGCTGTTGTTGGTTTAGTTGTGTTACAACTTACTAAAGTCTAAGAGGTCTTTGTTTGATTCTTATTTGCCCATCCCACCTTACCTGTCAAAAATAATAATGGATTGCTGAATTTGATGATTTGGGCTTTATAAAAACCAAGATACATGAGAAGAAGATGATTGATTGTGGTTCTATCATATCCTGAACTGTATGGCCTGGTTGTTAATGTCAAGTTACCATTTCTTTCTCAAAATGAAAAATTGTGAGCAGTTCCATGTTATATGCCCCTTATTTTAGTTTTTCTCAATGTGCAGAAGTTTTTACACTCTATCGCCAATGGAAGAATCAGAGAAAGAATCAATAAAAGAGGCATCAGTGGAGGTTTCTCAAGAGTTCAAGACCCTCATTAATACAGATGATGTTGGTTCCCTTAAGCAAATACAGCACCTCATGTACACACACTCTCTCTTGGTGGGATGTTGTAGTTTCTTTCTTGGAGCTGGCATACTGCATTTTATATTTATTCAGAATTTGAACTGTAAAAGTGGAGCGGTGTATGTTGAATTCTGTGTCTCCATGAGATCTTGTAGTTTCTTTCTTGGAGCTGGCATACTACATTTTACATCTATTCAGAATTTGAACTATAAAAGTGGAGCGGTGTATGTTGAATTCTGGAACTTAGGTGATGCCTAGTGGAATGTTGCATTAGGAATTAGGAAATTTATCACACAAGTAGGTCTGCCAAGGAGTTACTATGGGTCAATGTGAACAAAAAACAAATAAATATGAGGAATGCACAGAAGAGGTCCAACTTCTGGATTTTCCTAAAAAATAATTTTGTTTCCAATGAAGGAAAAGCTTCACTTTTGTTGGAAATTTTTAGTCAGAGAAAGAGGTCTGTCTGCACTGGTGTTCTTCACCACGATCTATCTATATAGTTGAATCCTTCCACTTGGTAAATATCCTGCATTCTCCCTTATGTCTGTCTCATCATATCTTGTCTATGAAAAAGAAAGCTACCTCAGGTTCATTCAAATTGCCATTTTTCTTTATTCCTAGTCATCAATGCATAGAGACAAAGGAGAATAAGTCAAATCAAGTGAAACTTTATTCATTTGATGTGCCTTTTTTTTTTATTCCTATGATTATTTACATCGACTGTTTACACAGTGGTAGCAAATTGACAATAGTTACAGAAGTGCATCAACAACTATCACATTTGTCAAAATAATCTTACATCTTTTACTTTCAATATATAGAAAATGCTTTAGCTTCTCCTTTGGGAAAGCTTCTGATTTGATTTGAATGTTTAGCTTCTATGATAAACATGTACTTTCCACCCTCGGGCAAACAAGGATGATAACATAAGATTGTTGTGGAAAAACAAGTATTCATAGGAAACTAGGATGATAATTCATCATAGGATGGTTGTGGAAAATTAAGTTAACGAACTATCTAATTCACAGGAAATGCTCAAATCCTTAAAGTGGATATTCTAAGTTAGATGATCAGTCCATTTGAGTTTCAGTATTTATGATTTAACGCAGATTATGGGTCATTTTTGTGAACTGAGGTTTATACATGCGATTCTTTATGCTGGGTCTACTATGAAAAGCATGCACTTTTAACTATCATCCAAATGCCTGGTAGAATGACCATTTAGCTTTAGATATGTCCTTAGGTAGGCTAGTTCTCATTTAGCAAGGCCAGAAGATTTTGTAAAATGAATTGAGTAATAATATAGAGTCAAGCTAGAGTGGAAAAGGAGAAGCAGATGAAGTGAAAAGAGAACTAGACATTCTCTTCTCGAGGTTCCAGTTCAGTGTAAAGAATGCTAAAACTGTTGGAAGTGGACTCACACTTCTTGTTGTATTTGTTCGTCTCACTTGATTACGAATTGGAGCCTGGGCAATTCTGCACTATGTAGGATCATGTTTTTGGTTATGGTGATTTCTTTACCATGTAAGGCTTTTTGCTGCTTGGGTTCAAAATCTTTAAACTAGTATAGAGGATCTGATCTTCTGGGTGGACATCTAAGATAAATTGGAAATAAGTGGCTTCAAATGTTGAATGACTCTGTAAGACCAGAAATTATCTTATTGGAGCCATTCACATATATACGTTGATACATATAGGTTACCTGTAAGTGCATCAGTATGTACATACTTTCAGTATGTACATACCTACCTACATACATACCATATATTATCATAAGTGCATCAGTATGTACATACTTTCAAAATACATTCCATACCTACATACATACCATATATTTGTTCCATGAAATGATCCTGGCCAGTTACTTGGCCAGTTATGGGAGATTTCTGCGCTTACCTATTTTTCTAACCATTGATTGTTAAAAGAATGAGGGGCTGTCTATGTTTCGCATAATTAATTTAGATTAATCATATCTGTGTGGATGCGTTATATAAGCACATATGCTACTGTTTTCCTCACTGTGGATGACTTGCGACACACTTGTCCCCTTTTAATCTTTGAATGGGCTACTTGTTCCTTTAGATGGATTGCTTATGTTGGTAAAATTCTTCTGTGGGATGACGTGCAGTGTAGTTCTTACCATTTCATCTTTGGACTGTCTGGTTGCTCTAGATGGATTGCTGATTGTATTATTATCTTCTTTTGATGGTTGTTTCCTGTTTTGTGGTTCAAATTGCAGTTTGGGAAGGCTACAGGACAGCAACGCCGTGTTCTCACATTTTAATGAATATTCTGAGAATTGCTTTAATGAGGTTTTTCAGGTGATTTCTCCAAAAATACCCATCTCTTGAGGTCCATGAAGTCGGACCTTGACTACATCTTTCAGAAGCTAAGGTACATTATTATTATCTCTGGTTGCATTCTTATTGTTGTGACATGCTGGCTAATAATTGGTTGTCTGGATTTTTTAAGCTTTAACTTATGATATGCTTCATTTTAAAATTTCTTGGACAATGAATTGATAATTTGTTGTCCAGGAGTATCTTCACTTCTCAGGGACATTTCAATTGTGTGTAAACAACTATTCTTTTTGTAGTTAATTGAGGGCATACTGCTGAAATGTCTCCAACCAAAAAAAGAAAAAAAAAGCACCATAAGGTGATTAGTCATTTGGTTCACAGCTGATATACATATTGCTTGACAAATCATTGGGAACACATGCCTGCTGTACTTCATCCGGTTCTTTGCTTTGTTGTATTTGCCATTTTATCCTGGCCATGTGATCTGAATGTTTGCTAATGTTCATGTTGGGAGTCAATTTCCTGTGCCTAGTTATGTCTGCTCCTGATATTTCCACTTTCTTTTAATAACTTGTAGCCCATTTATTGATGAAGATGTTACTTCACAATCGCTCAAACACATTTAATAACTTCACGTGACAAAACAAGCATGTTTACCATAAAGAGCCTATAAACTGGTCTTCCTCATCATGATTGCTATAGTATCTGTGTTATATTTGCTCACTTGTTTGACTTTGCTGTCAACAAATTCTGTAAAGAATGCAGATTTCATCAGACTATTTTGGGATATCTTCTAGAAATTGCTAGTCATGTTCTTTAAATGAATTGCTAGGTTATGATCAAGGTACTCACTCTGGTCTAACTTCCTATTGACACTAAAGACTAAAGCTTAGATTTTCTACTTACTGTCATTTAAGTTGATCAACAAAACATACATGCTGGGATGGGAAGAACTGACCATGCCTAGGCATTCTGTATGTTCTGCCTTCCCAATTTTCAATGAAACGCCAGTTCACATGTCTGTCTGTGCTTCCATAGTGAAGGGAGGCAACGGTAGAGTTGATGATTAAAATTAAGGCTTTGTTTTTACCAGGTAATGATAGGGTTTCATCTAAGGGAGAAAGAGTTGATCGTAGGCCAGACCTCGAGCTGTTGCAGTAATTACGATAATTTCTTGAAACAAGTTTGTGTTTGTCTATTGGAGAAGAAGAGTGGAAGAAAAGCTAATCGATGCTCCAATTGTCTTCAAGTCGATGTCTCTATTTCCTTTCTTTTATTGGTTGCTCTTCTGCAGGTGAATTAATATGGCAAGTTCTGCATGAGAGCATCCTGTTTGTTTGTGGTCTATTCACGAAAACTGCTAATTCAGAGATAAAATGCCATTGCAGTTGCTTCATCAGTGCATATGAAATGGTTACCCAGCAGCAGCTTCGTGGTTAGGAAATCTGCTTTATGTTTGAACTGTTCGTTCCATGTCGGGCATGTGAGAGAGCTGACAGCTGATTGAGCGATGCAACAGCGAAACTCATGTATCTGAGGGAAATGAAGTATACTAGAAGTCTGATGATCGCTTTTTTAGGGGCACCTGAAATCGCGTGACTCATGTCATATTCTGTTATGACCGGTTAGAGGTTCACTATTTCGGGGGATGGACATGGTGAAGAGTTGAGTCGAGTCGTATATGGAATTTACTTGTGGGATGCACCAGATTTGAAGGCTATTTGACAGGATCTATGATGTATGCGGCGAAGCATCTTTAGTCTGGTAAGGCATTATAGGCTGTCGATACCAAATGTTAGTTCCAAAATGAGCTGAATGTCACCGGTGGGACTGGGAGGAAAAGACTTTCGAACCGTCTGAGCTTAAATGAAAAAGTCATACACATTGTAATAGCAAACGGCTGGGGTGCATACTTCCATGTGTTTCCACAAGTCAGCAAATTAAATTTGCGCATTCTCATGAGATCTCAAGAGCATGGATCAATGGGTTTCAATAACGGTCACTATATTCTAATACAATTGTCTATAAAATTCCCATGAAAAGTTTATATATATATATATATATATATATATATATATTGTTATTTCTATTTGTAGCGAGAGATATTTGAACTCGAACTTTGTCATATCAATCCTCAAAGAGATTAAATTTTAGCACATTGCATGATTGAAATCTAAATTTCCTTGGTCAACCACAAATTGCATGACATGACAACGACGACCCAACAAA
The DNA here is from genome assembly GCA_014182405.2 of Eucalyptus sideroxylon. NCBI lineage: Eukaryota > Viridiplantae > Streptophyta > Magnoliopsida > Myrtales > Myrtaceae > Eucalyptus > Eucalyptus sideroxylon. Next base: position 60,499,317 of record CM024552.2, read on the forward strand.
TGTGTCAAAATCGAATTTTGATTCCTCCCTTTGGAATAATTCAATCCACTTTACCATAACTCTCCAGTCAAAAAAAGAGAAAAGGAAAAAATCAACTCCACTGTTTAATCTACTTTTCGTCCTCTTTCTTGGAGAAGAGTTAAGAATAATCAACTGGAAAACACCATACGGAAATTAAAAAAAAAGAAAAGCAGAAACAATGAGCTGAAAATTTTTCCAACCAGACGGTTTCCTATAAAACCTCCTATGCATTTACGATATTTGATCAACCCAAATTAAGTTGAGTCTGAGAATTGAAAAAGAGAAGATGGAGGCGTCGAAGCTGAATGGGGAAGAGCAGATGCAGAGAGCTTTTGGTTATGCAGCGAGGGACTCTTCAGGAGTCCTTTCTCCTTTCTCTTTCACCAGAAGGTTTGCATCTACTTTCAACTTTTGATAATCCAGGACACGAGCCTGAAGACCTGGCTATTTGCTAACACATGTTCTGCGTCGCAGGGCCAATCGAGATCATGACATTACCGTGAAGATCCTATACTGCGGAATTTGCCATTCCGATCTTCACATCATTAAGAATGAACACGGGATTTCGAGCTACCCTATCGTACCCGGGTACGTCTAGGCTTCATCCGCTTGTTCTGAATATTACTTGAGGTAATTTGGGAGCTTGTTATACTCACATAATAACTTGCTCCATAATTACCAACAGTAGAGATTGTAAAGGCAATATGCTGCTTTAGAATTAAGGAAGTCAAAGAGGCAATAATCTTCTGTCTAATTAACCAAAGTCAATTTATGGGTTTTCGACTTTTTTTTTTTTTTTTTGAGTCCTCAAAAAATCTCAAACTAGTATGCTTGCGATAAATTTACTGTTCATTAATTTTTGTTTAATTTTATAGTCAAATTATTAAGTTGGATGATACATGATAATTGATCAATGTACTAGTTTAACGTTTTACTCTTTGTTTGTCATAAGTATACTGATTTATGGTTTTTCATAGTATTAACATAATTTAATAGAAATTAATGGAGGGTAAATTTATCGCACATGTATTAATTTGAGATTTTTGGTGGAGAAAAAATTAATTTGAATTAAATTAGTTATAAGGGGTAAATTTGTCATAAAGATATTAGTTTCGGATTTTTTTGTGGTATTAATTTTTTTTATGGGTTTATTATAGCCATGAAATTGTAGGAGTGGTGACTCAAGCTGGGGGCAAAGTGAACAAATTCAAAGTTGGAGACAAAGTAGGCGTTGGTTGCCTAATTGGTTCATGTGGAGAATGTGACAACTGCCATGGAGGGTTGGAGAACTACTGCCCCAAGCCGGTCTACACGTACACGATCTTCGAATCCGAGGGCGACACCAAACGCTACGGCGGGTACTCCGACATCCTCGTCGTCGACGAGCACTTCGCAGTCCGGATCCCCGATGCCATTTCGCTCGCCGGCTGTGCTCCCCTACTCTGCGCCGGGATCACGGTTTACAGCCCCATCAGGCATTTCGGTTTGGACCGGCCCGGGAAGTGTATCGGCGTCGTGGGCCTGGGAGGGCTGGGGCATCTGGCGGTGAAGTTCGGCAAGGCGTTCGGCGCCGAGGTCACCGTCATAAGTACTTCGGAGAGCAAGAGGCAGGAAGCGATTGAGAAATTGAAGGCTGACTCGTTCATACTAAGCCATGATATGAAGCAAATGGAGGTATGGAAAAAAAAAAAAACACAGTGAAGCAATGAATTATTATTACAAATTATTGTTGACCATATAAAAAAAAGTTTGTATATACAATTTGACCATAACAGATAAATGCATTGAAATTTTCTCCCTATAAAATGAACTTTGATCAATCTAACCTTAAACAAGCCAAGAGAACTTCTGCTAATTACTTCATGTATACATGTTTTCTTTTTTATTTGTGTTTTTATTTGATTTGATTTGAGAAATTATAGGCTGCGATCGGCACAATGGATGGGATCATCGACACGGTCTCGTCGACGCATCCATTGAAGCCGTTGTTGGATCTACTGAGAACGGATGGAAAGCTCATCATGTTGAGCGCACCTGATCTGGAGACGCCCGCTCAAGTGCCGCTCTTTCCATTATTTGGTAACTTCGGAAATATTCAAATCTCTTCTTCAAAGTTGCTTCTGTTTCACAAGCGAATATTTCTTTTTAATTGGTCTCTGATTTTATTTTATTTTAGTTATTTGAACTACTTTGGTCCATCTTATGTAAATAAGGTCCCAATTATTTAACCCATTTTTCCCGAATAATCGGAAATTCGAAAATGCAGGGCGGAAATCTTTGGTGGGAAGTATGTGCGGTGGAATCAAGGAGACGCAGGAGATGATGGATTTCGCAGCAGAGCACGGCATAACGTCGAACGTGGAGGTTGTCGCGATGGATTACGTGAACGAAGCCATGGACCGACTCGCCAGAGGAGATGTCCGATATCGATTCGTCATTGACATAGCCAATACGCTCACCAATCTCTGATTCCGTGTCCACGTTGCCTCTATGTTATTATATGGTATTTTTAGTAGATAGAGTGACGAATTATTTTGATACATTATTGGGTTATGCGATCCTTCTGAAGTAGTAATTTACAAGGTGAACCCACATATGTAACTTAAATAGTTCACACTCGAGACATGGATCCAACTGCAGATGAGGAGTCTCATTTTATCCCTAAGATTAATTACTTTCAATCAGTCGAAAAAGAAATGTCCTGCTAATGTACAATTTATCACTAGAAACCGGGACTTATATTCGGTCATTGGGTGTTTGAATCAAAGAGATAAATTCTATTTTGATCCTCTAGCATAAGGCCATTTTCAGGTGAAAAATCTCAATTTTCAATTATCTAATCGGAGTTATTATATCGTATGTAATTTATCATTGGCGATCGAATCTGAATCACATTGTCAGGGCATCATCTATTGGCTCCGGCCAGCAACTCCGGCCGGAGCTAATTTAGTTACCTAAAATTTAGAAGAACACATATATTGTCCAGGGTTTCCACTATATGAACGAGTCTTTACGTTATCGGAAAAAAAAGGAATAGATTTACATGCATTTGGAAAAGAAATAAATAAAATAGCTACAAGGTGGTCATACGAGATTCAACCATATCGCAATTGTTCTACGATGCACCGAGCCCCCACCTGACCTCGAACAAATCGTCTTGTCTGCTGAAACCATGATGATCAACTATAGTGCCATCGATTCTCCCAAATACATGAAAATAGGTCTGCATAAGACGACTAGCCAAATTAATGATCGGAATAATCATTGGACAAAATTACATGAAAATCAAGAAAATAACCGCAATTTTGCTGCATTATAGCGATCCATCGCCGCCTTGAACTTTCGACTACTTCATAAGACCTAGATAGAGATTAGTCTTTAATAATTTTCATCCATAAAGATTTCAATAATCCATTCTAACAAGTTTTCGGTATATTTGCGAAATGATATATTACCTTGTCATTTGCCCCAACAATTTTCTCTCGTGCTTCCACAAATAATTAACTGATGACTCTGTCTTCCTTTAAAGACCTTCCTCTCTCCTCCACAACATATGTGACTAAACAAATTAATCCCTTTACACAAGGCTCGTGATATTTCCACACCTCTAATAACTTTTTCCGCAACTATTACACAAGTACATCACGTACTAAGTCATAAAATTGTCGCGGAAGAAGTTATTATTGTCATGAAAGAACATTTTCTAGTTCTTAAATTGTGGAAGAAATTATTATTATTGTGAAAATACCATACCCATTTAAGTAATAGAATCAATTTTGTCTTGGCTGACATGAAGTCCCTCTAAGCACTTTTTAAGCAATGTGAACACCCATTATTTCATCCATTAGCACTTCTACAATCATCATCCCACTTATGAACCACCTTATAATTCCCACAATAACGTAAATATCTAATCCACATATCATAGTTTTAAGACTTAAAAGTGAACTTGCGTTGGTGCTTTAAACTGAATATTTCTAACAGGGACAAGTAGAAAATTGCTGAGGAAAGAAAAAACAGAAAAATATATATAGAGAGGAAGAAGAAATCAAAGGAACTTTTACCGACTGTAAGGGGAGGAGATAACTATTTTCTTTCTAAAATATGAATTCTGGCCTTCCCACGTGTCCAGAAGAGGGGGATAAAACAACTTTTCCTGAAGATGATTTGGCACAACCAATAGCCACAGCTTCTTTAATTTTGATAAATCAGGCAACTCTTTCAAAAAACCACATCCCAAAAAAACCAATGAATTTAATGATTCTAATTTCTCCAGACCTCGAGTCTCCATTAGCCCAGGGCAACCATTCATACTCAACACTCGGATCCCCTCTAATCTCGATATTAAAAGCCTCTCAAGCATTGTAGTGTCCCTTAAATACAAACTACGGAGTTTCTTCAGTTGCTGTCCAAGCACATCATCAAATTCAACTTCCCTCAACTGGTAATTAAGAAGGCACAAATGGGACAGATTTGTCAAATTGGAAAAGAGTGACCTTCCCATGGGTGACTTCACATCACATAGAGTCAATTCTATAAGACTGGATGGGAGCCCGACTAGAGATCGCGAGTCAACACAAGTTATCTCAAGAATCTGAAGCCGTGAAAGAGTAGCCAAATTAATTGAAGGAAATGTGTCATCTCCAATGACAAGTGTCAATCTCTCCAAATAAGATAATCCTTCGATCCACTCTATCTTTGGAACTCCCTGTCTAAATTCGGACAACCTAGGAGTGTCGCCCCGTATATGAAGATCAACTAAGTTAGTCAGGTATGAAAGGTCAAGAGCTGTCCACAATAAATGAGATGAGATTTTTAACTCCTTCAAACTCACAGGGAGCTCTGGCAACTGTTCAAGTTCATCACATTGATCCAAAAGAAGTTGTTGGAGATGAGAAAGCTTATTCATAGTTGCGGGCAACCTCCGAATCTTGCTCTTTGTCAGCCCTAGCTTCGTTAAAAAGGATAGACCCCCAATTTCAGTTGGAATTTCTCCCTCCATATTTTCACAGAAGCTAGCATACAGAGCTGTAAGATTCTCTAGCATCCCTATGGCTTTTGGTAGCTCTCTAATTGCACAATTGTTTAGGCTTAAAATCTCCAACCATTTGAGATTTCTAATAGAAGCAGGTAATTTTTTGATTTTCGTCATGCTTAAATCTAGTTCAAGCAGAGACACTAATTTTCCCATTGTTCTTGGTAGCTTCTTTATCGAAGTTCCAATAAGACTTATCCACCTCAACATTTTAAGATCTCCGATGGAGTTTGGAAGTGTTTTAAGAAAAGAACAATAATCTAAAGACAAATACTGTAGACGCGTCATTTGTCCAATGGAATGATGAAGTTCTTGAAGGTGCATCCCTCTCATTCCCAGCTTTGACATTGATTTTAGACTACCTAATACAAAAGGCACCGGAAAAAGTTCGCAACCATCCCTCTTCGGGGATTCACAAGAGATGATTTCGAAGTGCTGTAGGTGCTCTAGTTTAGAGAGAGAGCCATCAATCACTAGCAAGTTTGTACTCTGTTTAATAACCAATCTCTTCAAATTCAAACATTTCGAGAAGTCAGGAGTCCTTTTTAAGCCTGGGTAAGAATTGATTTCTATAACTTTCAAGTCCTTGCTCATCTGAAAAAACAAACCAAGAATCAACCAAGTCAATAATAGCAAATTGGTAAGTTTGGTTAGCGAGACAAACACAAGAAAAAGGGCAAAAGGACACTAAAAGTGTCAAAAATTGTGAACGGCACTCACTATAGTGTCAAAAGTTTTTTTGGATCATTTTAGTGCCACTTTTTTTTTCTTAAATGATCACTTAAGTGCAAATCTCGATCTTGGTTGTTGGAAATCCGACGTAGCTATATTTTAGTAATTTCTCAATCCTAAGTGGTTTGCTGGCATATTTAGTCAACATATAATCCTTAACGACGTTGTTTAAAAGTTGTGAATAGTGATCATTTAAATATCAAATTTTGTTTAAAGTGATTGCTTCAGTGCTAGTCATTGTTAATCAACGATTACTTCAGGTGTCAAGTACACCACGTGAAAATGCCATGTGGGTTGGAGTTTTTAAAAAATTTGCCAAGTCATATTATAATTTTAATTATAAATTCTACATAATTAATTTGGTCAGAATTTCTCACTTAAGTAGTCATTTTTCCTCCGATTTAGCACTTAAATGAGCCGGTGAAAACTTTTGATACTAAAGTGATTGCTATACATAACATTTGACACTTCTAGTGTTCTTCTACCCAAGAAAAAGTAAATTGGACAGTATGATGTTTGTACCAGGCATGACCTCCATCCGGCCCAATCTTCAGTAATGTTAATTCCCGAAAGCTTGAGCACGACTAATTTCTCAAGACACAAATTCATCACGTTTAGTTTTGAAGGGCAATTACTCCAAGAGAGCCATGTTAACTTGGAGAGAAGATTCTTAAAGTCCCCTACCAAGTTCCCACCCTCTAATTCCAGATATCTTAGATTGGGCAACTTTGAAAATTCTTCACTTGTGAAACTGTGCTCTTTGTATAGTCTTGTTAATCTGAGTGCCACAACTTTGTCTGTCCCCTAGTAATAGGAAAAGCATATGTGAACATTTGAAATGGATGACAAACATTGTGTTGCACAAGTCTAAGGAGCTTCATTATATTCATTAATGAAATATGCATTACTGTTTTGTTCATATAGATTTAAATTGACCATAACAAATAGTTAATCAAGTTAATCTGACTAGCTCATACAATTTGATAGAGTTCTCTACATTGTGTAAAGCATAGTAATATTTCTATTCCATCAATTTAAGCCAATTCCTATCACAAAATGATAACAAAAAACTTTATTATCGCTAAGCAAAACCATTTGATAGAAAATGTTGCCTCCACATTCAAACAACACAAAAACTCTGCAATGGTTTTGCAAGTTAGAAAAAAGTTGCCAGACCAAATTAAAAGAAGTCTCTTGAGTTTATGGCCCCATTCTAACTCTATGCACCGAAATCTGCTTGGTCTGGAGTGTGTGGAAGCTCAATTTACTCCAAAGCATCCCCTTTTAGGTTTCCTATGAGTTTTGTTACAGGATGAAGACAAGAGCTAGAAAGTCTTACTTGTTTTAGGACTTGTTGCTGATTCTACAGAATAAAAGAGCAATGTGAAAAAAAAGATCTGCTTTCATAATAGTAAACATATTCAACCAACCTCATAAAAGTCTCATATATTGTTTGAAAGCTCTATTGGACTCTACATAAAAGATTGCATACTACAATCAATTACAAAATCTATTACCAAAATTCAGGTAAGGAGTCTCATTGCGAGTAAAAGGAATAAAATCAGCCTTAAATAGCTTTGATAGCTTAGGAAGTTGCAATCTGGATCTATTCCCGTATAATTTGTTGAACAATAACCTTGTGTTTAAATGTATTTATGAAGTGTTTGCTACTTTCTCGTTGTAACCTTTTAGATATGTGATATGTAACGGAATTACCATCATGAGTTCTTATAGAAACCTTTTTCTTTTTCTCTTTTCCATAGTAAAAGTTAAAAAAAAAAAACATTCCGGTAAGAAACTAACTCCACAACCTTTGAAATATGCATGGTTGATTTTTTACCTAAAGAAAATAGTACGGTGACAATAGCTTACCTCTTTCATCCGAACCACATCAAAGGCAATCTTGGGCTCCCACAACCTACTACGATTCCCTGGAAAATTGACATCTTCGCGCCGAACAATTTCTCTTCCAAGATCTCTGAGTTGATTATGCATCCATAATGTATCATCTTTTGTTATCCTTAACAAAGACATACGACTAAGGACAAGTAGTTCTCTCTTTGGAAAACAGTTAGAAGCTTTCCACATATAACACGGGGGGAGTCTATCTTTTCTAATGAAGAAACATGCGATATCAAGAAAGATCTCTATCTGATGAGGCTCTAACATGTCATAACTGATTTTTAATTTATTGAGGACAACTTGGTTGGGCACCAACTCTAATTTTTGCAAAGTACCTTTCCAAAACTTTTTGCTCTCGCCATAAAGTGAGGAACCAATAATCTCAAGAGCTAAAGGAAGTCCACTTGTTTTGGTGGTAATTTGCCTTGAGATATCAACAAAGTCATGTGGTGGTAAGTCCATCCCGAAGGCATGTTTACTAAAAAGCCGAAGAGCATGGAAAAAATCCATTTCTGTCATTTTATAGATTTGAAACTCTTGAGAATGTGCTTGGAAACTACTCTCTTTGTCCTTTTCTTTGATTGGCAAAAAGTTGATGTCCCTTGTTGTAATGATGATTCTGCTTCCTGGACCAAACCAATCACTCTTTCCAGCTAGCTTAGAGAGTTGATCCCTCTTATCCACGTCATCAAGAATAAGAAGAACTTTCTTATCACGAAATCTTTCTCTAATTGTGTTAATCCCTACATCAATAGAATTGTGGATCCCTAGAGATCCACCTTGGAGAATCTCTGATAACAATTGTTTCTGTAAGTCAACAATTCTTCCTTGTTGTGCAAATTCACGAATGTCTGAAAGGAAGCTACATCCTTGAAATTGACTAGACATTTTATTAAAAATAGCACTTGCAAGAGTTGTCTTACCGATACCGCCCATTCCATGGATGACCAGGTAGTGAACGTCATGAGAACCTTTGTTTAACATGTCCATGATAGCTTCAACATGATCATGGATCCCGACTAAATAATTGGGTAGATTTCTCATTCTTTTCATTAGCTTGGTCAAAACCTCATCAACGATAGTGTTGATGATTTCACCGTGCCTGCCATATTGACATAAGATTCTTAGGGTGAAACATATGGCAAATGAACTATTGAGTTGAGGAATATTATAGACACGAAACTAATCGGATTTTTAAATGGGCTTCTTTAGTAAAAGGAAATCTTGACTAATGAAAAATTAGATATATACTCTATTTGGATGAGTGATTCGATAACATAAGATAACAATTACCAGGAAAAAAAAATGGATAAACCAATATGCTGTGTTTGGTGGAAGTAATTAATATAGAAAAAAATGGGAAAAAAGTTCTATTCTTTATTATAATCTCACTTTTCATTGCTAGGGCCAAAAATGGACAAAAGCATATTCCAAAGTCATACTCTTACCCTTTGTCCTTCATGCCCCATCCCTTGATTTTTGAGACCTTGGTCAAACCTTCCTTCCATTGCCGAATCTGATTGCAGCTGAACTTCTTCTCATGCTTTTTCAGAGCATTGGAGTACAATTGAGTTTTGAGCTTTACATCGTCGGGATTTACGTCATAAAAAATGGGTAGGATCACTTTGTCATTCGCTTTGCTCGAGCACTTCAGCATGTGTGTGAGCTCGTGAAGACACCACTTACTGGATGCGTAGTTCCTAGAGAAGACAGGCAAATATATTTTGGAGGATTCAATGACACGCAGAAGTTCGCCTTCAATCTTTTTGCCCTTTCGGATATGTTCATCGTCTCTGAAAACTCGAATTCCAGCTTTGTCTAAGGAGTGATAAAGGCAATCGGTGAAGTTGAGGCGAGTATCGGGGCCTCTGAAACTCAAAAACACCTCGACCCGGCCCCGATGACGAATTGCCGTCATCGACAAAGTGGACATGGTCGCTGCGTCTGGTGAGTCCCTCTTTCTCTTCATTCTCCTTCAGCAGCTCAAAATCTTCACCGGGTTGGATCACAACGAGACGTGCAGCCCTTTCTCGATCTGAGCTGGATTTCTCAACAGGACTCGAAAGCGCCGGAGGCAGAGAATTGCAATGCTCTTTCGCTTTCTTTCTCGGATTTGTTTGCCTTTTTCTCTTTTTTTTTTGCCCGGCACCGAAAGGATTAGGAACGGCGACGGCTTTAATAAGTCAACGGAATTCCTCCAAAGCGGTTGGCAATAAATAAGGTTGCTTTACACTGTTCCTTCTTGTGCGCTAGGACCTCTTATCTAGAACTAGTGGTTTGACATTCACAGATATTTTCGCGAGGAACGCTTGGCCAGAAAGACCCTCCGGTTGCAGAAAGATCTTCGAACGGGGGGAGGTTGGCTCACGATCCCTGCCGGGTCTCGTCCCCTTCCTCGGGCGGGGGCGTGCGTAAAGGAGAGAAAAGGAATGATGGGCTGGCCCTCTCTTTTATATAATTTCCGATGGGCCCAAAGGAAAGACGAAAGAAAAGGCTGGAAGAGAAATAAAGGAGTGGGCTGTAAAGGAAATAAAAGAATGGGCTGGGCTACACCAGCCCACTTGACTTTTCTCATTTTTCTTCATCATTTTTTAACCACTCTCATGTATTATTATTATTATTATTATTATTATTATTATTATTATTATTATTATTATTATTACTATTGTTATTATTTTTTATTTATACATATAATTTTTTTTGCTTTTGACCTTTTTATAAGTTTTTTAAACTTTTTTTTTTTTTTTTGCAAAGGATATTTAAAATGTCGACAAACATTTGGGTGTCAATGAAGGTCATCTTGAGGTGAAACTTGAAACCGTGAGAAAAATTAAGGAAGATGCTGGTAGTCTTTTTCATTGACAATGCAACATTGAGGAAACAAGCCAATTCATAATCTGTTGTACTTTAACAATGTACATCTGAACCAAAGAAAAGGATGACCATGATGATGAAGTCGGTAATTTGCACTATATCATGTCTCTTGTGAAATTTATTCTTTAATTGACATTTCCTCCAGAATTAGAATGGTTTGTTCACATCAAACAACGATGCTCCATGACTCCAACATTTCAAGAAGTGGTAGTTTTAGATTTACACACTTCTAAATAATGCTTCTCTTTCCCAAATGCATCCATTTCTTCATTAATCGCATGGGCTTCACAATGACCAATGACGATGGCTTGGGCTTGGATGGGGACTAGTGGCAAGCAGTTGAAGGACGTGACAACATTGGGGGCCCCAAAAACCGAGCCCTAGGTCTTGGATTTCAGCAGTGATTGAAACCCCAGCGGCAGCAACATGCCTTCCAATGGCAATAGTGATGATCAACAAATGGTAGTCAAGGCCCGAGTGGCTTCCACGATGACAATGGCAGGTGGCTGTTCTCAGTGTGGCGCAACTCGGATTGCGTCTTAGGGCTTGATTCTGATGGTAATTTCCTAGTGGAGTCTTGATAGGTACAAGAGCTAGATAGGAGTATAAATCGGCGAAAAACCTACTCATGGACATAGTCATTAGCTGACACAGCAATGAAATAGTAAATCAGTCGGTGCTTGTGTGGAGATTGGAAAATGTGAGGAAGAGGCTGATAGGTTCAAAAGAGACAATAATTTGCTTATGCAGGAGCTTGTAAAGTTCAGGCAACGACGATAGGCTACTGAGAAACAATTACAACCGATAGTGAAATGCCTTCAAGGGATGGAGCTGTGGCAGCAGCAAATGATGTCATTCCTGAAACAGGCTACTCGGAGCCCTGGATTGTTGGCACACTTTGTCCAACATTAGAATGAGAACAACATACAAATAATATAGGCAATGAATAGTGAAGGCTTAAGCAGAAAGATAAGTCTAGGAATGTTGATACTAATGCTTCAGACGAATTGTTAAATATTACTCTATGATGAATGAGGCATCTAAGGTTATGCTAGGGGCAGATTGTGGGACTGAATGTTGCCCTATTCGAAGGGTGACTGTGGCGACCTAGCCTCTTCGATTAGGGAATGGGAATTAGTTTAAGGATATTGGTCCAATGGTCTTTCATTGACTTGAGTTCTACATTCACGATATTGAGGTGCACAACCAAGTATAACTACAAAGAAAAACACGCGAGCATCCTAATATTGTCTCTAATATAAAAGACAATCCAAAAAAAAAAATCTTATTGTAAATCTTATTATTTGTCCAATTTTGGGGTTTAACTTTTAAGAATTTGCCATTTTTTCTAAAATTTTTAGAATTTTCTGAATTTCTTTTAAGATTTTACGAATTTTTTCGAATTTTTAATATTTTTATGTTACGATTTTTTAAAAAATTTAAGATTTTCTGAATTTTTAAATATTTTTTAATTTCTTTTTTAAATTTTATAATTTTTCAAATATTTTTAAATTTTATAATTTTTCAAATATTTTTTAAATTAATTTTTTAATGAAATTTAATATTATAAAAAGAGAATTCACGTTCAGATAGTGTAAAGAGATCCAGCCCGACCAAACCAACCCAGACACATTGGTCAAGGTTAAACTAAAAACAAGGGCCGGTCCCTAAAAACGCAGCCCATTTTCTATATATATATATATATATTATATTGTTTTTGGCTTATTCTTTATTTATTTATTTATTCTCCCTTCTCCTCCGCCAGTCTCATGCCCGAAGGACACCCTCTCTGCCTAAAGCTGTCTTTGCCTAACCCAGAACGTGAACTCATCCTCCTTCAGCATTAGGACTTAAAATCAACAAAAGAAGACGTCACTTATGGACTGCCATCTCAAACATTCGATGAATTTTCACCATCGTTTAGGGCATGTTTGATAACACTCTAAATAGTATTTGATTCTATTATTTTTTTAAATTAAAAAAAGGATAAAAATCCATTTAGTAAATTTTTATTCTCCAAAATAAAAATCTATTTTTTTTTTTTTTTTTTTTTTTTTGGTTATTGAGAATAGATTTGGAAAGAATAAAAAGTAGAAAAAATTGTTTCTCATTTCCAAGAACAATTCTAGAATCAAGTCTAATTTTTCTTCTTTTCTCTTCTCTCCTCTTTTTCTTCTTCTTCTTCTTCTTTTTGGTAAGTCATCACTGATTAGGGGTATACAAAAGAACCGAGACCCGCCCAGACCACCTGGAACCGGACCAGAACCGGTGATTCTTAAGGAAACCGATGGGTACCATTCCGGTTCCTAGTTCCATGGGCGGATCCGCTCACCCGAACCGAACTGATTATATTATAATAATATATTGATTTTTAGTATTAATTTTTTTTAAATTAGCAAATCTAAAATTTATGACTCCAATCATCATTTTGTTTCAATTCACTACTCTCCTACTCCATCTCGTTTATCTTAGTGTCAAAATCTCCTCAAGCTCCCTCTTCCTCTCTGATTCACCTCCGGATCTACTCATCTCCCTTTGAGTCCTAGTTCGAATTCAGCGAAACAGTGAGTTAATTCTATTTTCCTCCCTTGAACTTGAACTCTCTCTACATGTCGTCGCCACCTCCGCATTCACTATTGCTATCATCATCTTCGTTGTTGGGCTCGTCCCGCTTCTACCTCCCCTTTTCCTCCTCCCCCTCCTTAGGCTTCTCCCCATCATCCTCATCTTCAGGGATGAGCAAACTCTAGGTCTAAGAATGGCTCATCGTCCCCGTTGTCCTCCTCATTGGCAATCTTGAGGGAGGAGTGGGAGACGATGGAGGCGGTGGCCAAGATGGTGGTGGTGGCCGAGACGGAAGCGGAGCGAGGGTCTCAACTGGTTGAAGGAAAAAAAGGGGAAGGCGTGGAGATTGGACCAATTCTATGGATCCACTTGGGAACCGGATTGAACCGACGGTTTGGTTCCCAAATGGATCCATGCAACTAGCGGACGGTTCTCAGTTCCAATTTTTTGGAATTGGTTCTTAGCAGGCGGTTCCTGGTTTTAGGTCGGGAACCGCTTGCCTGGACCATACATACCCCTATCATCGACCTCATGACGATAGGGGTGAGTATCGGTCTAGGGTCAACCTCGGATTGACCTTGGACTGGTCTAACCCTGCTGGTCCTAATTCGATTTCCAAAGAGATTAAGTCGGTCCTTAATCCTTGGATCTTTAGACCAACAATGTGCGGGTTAGTTTTCGGTCCTAGAAGTTTAGAGTCAATCCAACCATGATTATATATATTATCTAATATATTTTATATATTATATATGATATATTATTTATTATTTAGAGAAAAAAGATGTGAAATTGTATATTCATAATTTATATTAATTATTTTGAACTTCTTATGGTTTAATTGTATTTTATTAGTAAATCTCAGGTGCACTTTGCTTTTCAGTTTGTGTCAAATGATAGTAGTTTTTGAAGAGTAGTATTACAATTGCTACAATGACTTGCTAGTCAAATGGTATGAAGCTCATTTTTTGGTTGATTGGACTCTGCTTGATCGAATGCAAGAAAACATTTTTGCATATAATGTTATGAGTATTATTGATAGATGATTACAAGAACCTCTCATCTTGTCCCATATCTCTATGAGCGGTCTTTCTTGCTTTTAGTTTGTGTAAAATTTATGTTGTTATCCTATCTTAAATTTGTTGAATATGTACTAGTATTTATAGTTTGATTGCACAACACCACATTGTCAATGGATATGTCATTTGAAATGGTAGGTTTGCCTTTTCAGAGAGTAAAAAAAATGAAACAAAAAAATTATCGATTGGTCTCGGATTGACCTTTAAATTGGACTGAATTCATTGGATCAATCTGGTCTTCGGTCCCAAGCTCAATAGGGTTGGTTTTCGGTTCCAAAAATTGAGGACCAACATTGTGTGAATTGGTCTTAAGATTAGGGGCGACCCAACTTGAACCATGCTTACCCCTAGCTAGTAACTAGCTAAATGAGAGCTGACAACCTATGCCATGGCCGGCAACCAACCAGACAAGGACCGGTGACCTTGCTAGAGTGTCGCCAGCCCCCGGCGATGCCGAGCCATGGCAAGGAGCCTTGCTGAGCCACCTCTTGGTCAGCGTTGCCCCGTGCCTCACCGAAGCTTGGGGTTTTGGGGGTTAGTGATGCTTTGGCAAGGTTGCGGGCCCTCGTTTAGCTAGGGTCGGCGATCGGAAGAAGGAGAAGATGAAAAAGGAAAAAGAAAAGAGAAAATTTTAATAACATTATTAAAAGATTAAAAAAAATGGTTTAGACTAGAAATTTTAAGGGTTTTATTAAACACATTTCTACTCTCGGAACAAAAATTTTAAGAATTTTACAAAATACCTTCAAATGCTTAGAAATTATTATTATTATTATTATTATTATTATTTTTAGCCGGGAACCGCCATACAGCCAACAGCCGGCGACATAAACCCGGGAGCACTAGCGCGGGGCCCCACCTTCCACGGCACCTTACTTAAGTCGCGCAATTGGGGCGAGAAGTTTCGAACCTCTACCCTCCTGGATGAGGGGTCAAAGCGCGAAACAACTCGTCCACCGCGGGTTGGGTCAAATGCTTAGAAATTGTTTTCATGAACAAAATCGAAAAAAAAAAAAAATTCTTTTTGAGCAAAAGTTATGTTTCGAAACAGAATGATTATCAAACACACCTTTATCATCCGCACTTTGTGGACCACTCAGGCATCATCGACCATCATCTATTCTCACTTAGGACTTCACCACAGTAACCAAGCAAGCACCATAGAAGCACCGAACAAGACTCAAAAAGAACAAAAAGCATATTGAACAATGGTGACAAAAGCGTACATTGAGGTTAATGAAAGATCACCATTAAACGAGCCCCATTACTACACATTCGAAGCAACTAAAAATCCGACGAAAATGGCACAACTTGGTATAAATATTTTGTCAGACAGGGTGCGCAGTGGATTAAAGAGGAGCAAATCACCGTGCTATAACTCAAGGCAAATCAGTAATGAATTCAGGAATCTCACCATTAAGCTTGTTCCCGAGGAGATGCAAAAGGGTTGGGTTCTTCAACTGGGAGAAGGACTCGGGAATCTCTCCTGATAACATTTCGCTAGACAAATCCAGAAACTTGAGGCTCTTCAAGTAGCCCAACTCCGGAGTCAAACGCATTCACTTGCAGAAACAGAGTGTCGAGATTCTGCAACTTGACAATCTCAGGCGGTATTTCACCGGACAATCCGCAGTTAACAGCATCGAGCCTAAGGAGTTCAGTCAGGTCACCAATCTCCGGAGCCAAGCCTCCGTCATAGCTGGAGATTGCGCGAGGAGTAGGAGCTCCGGGAGGGGAGCTTGTCGATCGAGCTTTATCAACTGCTGTGCCATTGAATGAGGGCAGACCTGGGCTCTGCTCATGTCACTCACCCGTGCTTTGCTTGTGGGTCGCAGACGGTGCTTCGCTCGCCATCCACTCGCCCGTGTCCTTTTGTTGCCGTCACTGCTTCGCGTTCAGAGTCATGAGAAAACAACACAAAAAACTCGGGCCCCAGAGGAAATAATAATCCGGGTAATGAGAAGAGGAAGGCTGGTCGCATGGGCTCTTGCAAGCCCAAAATTTCGCTAAGGAGAATGGGCTAGGGGACATAGGCTCATCCGATGTATTTCATTATTTTTTTTATAATTTTTTTGTCTAATTCTTTATTTATTTATTTATTTATTTGTTGGTAAAGTAATTCTTTATTTATTTTTCATATTTTTTTCCTTTTTAGGTTTTTATTTTTGCAAAAGACAGACACCTACAAGATGGATGAAAATTCGGGTGTCAAGAGTGACTCTAAGTGAGCTATTAGCCGTGAGTCGGCCTAGTGGAAGAAGAGATTGCCACACTGTCTTAATTGGTGAGGAAGATGTGATTTTGCCTGAGTTCTCTTCATTGCCAAATATGATGCAAGATAGAGTTCCAGATACCGCTGGTGAGGATAAAGTAAGAACTTATTCGAGAATCGGTGGTTTCATGGATCTGGATTCATTTAACGCATCAATATCTTGAGATGATGCTTTGCTGGAGAATTCTTCCCTTGGAGAATTCTTCCCCTAGGATTGAATTGACTTTAACAGAGGGTAACTCAACAGGTAACGGTGAGCAGCCAGTGGAGAATGGATGGGACAACGCTAGCATATAAATCAGCTCACACGACAAATGGGCCTTCTAACATAGTATAACAAACGAGAATGATCTGGATTGGGATAATTAGAGTGGCTCATGCATTGCCCAAGATTACGAAGCAAGAACTTAAGCATTAGTTTTTCTCTTCGGGCCGGTCTTTAGCACCCGTTGAATCATCCCTTTCACATCTATTATTGCTGCCCCTTTGTCAGGCATAGTACTCAGTGTGCTTTCGGTCTAGGTACGTACCTACTTTGGGCTTCTTCCCGGCACTCTCTCATTAGAAATGCGGTTAAAGTGGCTTTGTGATGTTTGAAGGATGCTCACCATATTTCATTTGATAATTAGATGTGGGCTTTTCATTAAAATGTAACTGACTAGTGTTAGATTAGTTAAAGGGAGTCCTTCCTTTGTTTTTGTTTTCTGGACATATCTTTTTGTTAGTTCATCAGAGCACTTTGCTTATTAGAACCTACAGAGTGTCATTAAATTTACAAGTGAATTCAAGTTTCCTGGGGAACTGATACGATTTAAATGTCTGTATAATGTATTTCTATAGTGTTAGGAAACTTTGGAAATTTTGGATTCCCAAGTGGTAAAATTGCTTACAGCCTATAAACAAAATGGATGAATAACTTGAGTACGCCACATATATCAACTGGATAAGAACAAATTCTGTGTCTGCCTATCCCTACTATGTGAGCTACGGTTGGCTTAACCCTCAGAACTTTTTCACCACTCCAGGTGCTCTTAACTTTAGGACCTGTAGGCCCTTCCTACCCCCAACAACTCACTTGACAGACTCTTCACCAAACTATCAAATGCCGATTTAAGCTTTCCAGGCAATACTTGCTGCACCTTCTTTACCTCCTCTGCTGTAACAAAGCAGTCTTAGGATCCCATTCCCTTAGATAATTGACCCATGGAGGCGAACTTATAGATGCGCTCGGATAGTCAGCTGCAATTAGTGAGTATGCAACTCCCCTGTCTATGACCATATTGCTCTTGGCAGTATCCTTTCTGATTCCAATTCCACCAATTCCCTGTAAAACTAGACCCAGCTTTGGGTGCGAAGCATGACCGTTCAAGGAAGTGTAGGCCACGAATCTGTTCACACTCTGGGCCCCTTTTTGAAAAAGTGGCCCCAAGTCCGACCCTTATTTATTATCCTAAGATCTACTGTTAAATACTTCTCAGTGCTGTTCTTACATAATAAATTCATCATATGAATGGTAATCGTAATGTTCTCAAACATTTAGTTCACTGCAGAGAGGGTATTCTGTCGAGGATTGGATGCTAAATCTCTTGCCTGATATTGATGTGTCATGATTTGCTACACCTCTTGAGCTTGAAGCTGCTGCGAGGTCATGCATTTGCTCATTGGATGAATCCTCATCAGTATATTATTTCTCTTCACTTGAACCGAGATTGTTGCATGACAGACATAAGGGTAATGGCATTGATAAACATTTTCCTAGATTTTACAGATTTTGATGAGGTACATTTGTAGAGCTCAGATGCAAATTTGATTGTGACTGGTGCCATTCCTTAGCTGACCCAACAACCTGTAACTGATGTTTTCAATAGTGTCACAAGCCCATCTATATTGTCAGATCAGGGCAACGATTCATTCTATAAGATATCTCAACTTGGATCAACAAGGCTTGGGCATACTGATTTTGCTGATCATGGCATTGACAACTCTGAACATGAGTTGGCCACTCCCGAAGCAAGTTTGAACTAGGCACTCTTTAATAAAAAGTTCATTTTGGACAACATAGAAATATTTTCCTCTCTTAAAGTACGCAACAGAGGTGAAAACAGCATTGTCAGTGGCAGAGGAGCCCCTTATGATAATGCTGCCATGGTAAAGATCAGTGTGACCAAGACTTTCCTTCTAAAACAGAAAGTAATGCCGTTCATGCTTGGAGACAATCATCCGAAATTATTGGCAGCAGCTTAAGCTCCAGAAAAGCGAGTGAAGGAGATGCATATAATCCCATTGCAAACAACACTATGTATAGTCCCGAATTTCCTGACATGCAAAATCCTGCCCTCGCAAGGTTACAGTTTTCCAAGGGACTTAGCTGTTCCCTTCCATCAGCAAAGCGGCTTAAGGTGAGCAGTGTTCTTACCTTTGTGCGACAAAGGTTATTTACAGCAAAAACAGACATGGAAGAACCCATAGCCAGATTGAATCAAGAGAATGCTGTGAGACAATACTTAACAACAAAATTATGTTTTCTTCTCTTGGAGAATTTGTCGATTCTTGTATCTACTCATCATCTCCAATCAGGAGAAACCATTGCTGCCTGAGCACCATTTTGTAAACTGAGACAACAGTCGTGATTTGTGCCCTCCAGAATTTTAGCTTCTAGGCAGTAAATTGTCGGTATTTCCTTCCTCAGCTGGTCGCTCTGAATTTCTTCCTGTCAGAAGTCATTTTGATAGTATCTGCACGACTAATGAGATGTACTCAATGGATGAAAGGCGTATGGATCTATTTGATGATACATCACATGTTTGGCCCTTAAAAGCCTTTGGTGTTCCAATCTGTTGTATTTTCTGTGTTCCAATCAATTATGGATCGTTCTGGTTGTAATTTTACCATCTTTAGACCATTACATGGTTAAGAGGCTGTCATTACCTGGTGGTGCGTAGACTTTTCTGACTGCTGTTCTTGTGTTCGTTCATGTGTCACTGTTTTAGATGATGCAACTAATTTCTTATAAGATTGTGTCCTGAAGGTCAAATAACTTGAAGTGGAACTTGAAACCATGAGAAAAGCTGAGGAAGATGCTGGCGGTCATGTTCATTGATAGCATGTTCCCAGGAACATGAGCTAAACAATTTGTATTTCCAGAATAACGTTAACAAAAACAGCCCATCTTTCCCCCTTCCACAACGCCAACTCTAAAATGGCTGACTAATACGGTTCAAGTGAACCAACAGCTGCCAAAAATATATATATAATAATAATAAATTCTCAGAAAATAAACCTCACGGCAAGCGATGTTGCAACCTCCTATCAACCTTACACGCTATTAACACAATCAAAGCTCCTATCAATACAAGTATATCTAACATATGTCTTCTTCTTCGCTTGCATCTCATAATTTCATTCTGGAAGCCATAATTCAATTGATTCTCCACATTTTGCACCATCTCCTTCAATGTCTCATTATCATTCATCAGTTGGCAAATCACTTATTTGTCTTGCATTGTCAGATCAAGATCAATCCATTCAAAAACCCACAATCATCAGGCCTGTCAAAACAACATAATACTTTTCAACAGGTTTAGATATGACATTGTTCAAAATTGCTAAGTTCTAGCTAAGAAGTATTGCTTTACTTCTGATATGTCTGATTGCATCAAGCAGTTATAAATTACTTACCCTCAATGTTGAACAGCGAAATAATCTCCTGGCAGGATTTCTGCGCGAGGTATAGAGGGTTGCTCATCGCTGATGCTTGCATGAAATGTTACAATCGTGGCTCATGAATTGACTCAATGCTCCGCCGCCACCGTTAGAACTTCCAATTTGCATTGATTTGCATTCAAAAATAGGAGCAAACTACTACTCTAAGGCTCACTCATCAGTGATGAGTCATCACGCAAATGCTTATGACACAGCTGAACTTTGTAAAGGCCAGAAAAGGTATAAGAAATGCGGCGTCCTCCAATGACCAAGTCACACAGGTCTTCAATGTCATGATCAGGCATCTGTTCCGGTGGACAATGTGGGCAATCCAATCTCTGCAGCTTCTTAAATTTTGATGAATCAGGCAACCATTCTAAGGAACTGCATCCGTTAATAGACAATTCCTTTAATGATTTCGATTTCTCCAGACCTTGAGTCTCCATTAGCCCAGGGCAATTGGTCACACTCAACTCTTGGAGCCCCTGTAATCTCGAAATTAGAAGCCTTTCTAGCTTTTCACTATCCGTCAAATCCAAACGACGGAGTTTCTCCGGTTGCCGTCCAAGCAAATCATCCAAATTGACTTCCCTCAGCTGACAATTACGAAGGCATAAACTGGACAGATTTGTCAAGTTTAAAAAGAGTGACCTTCCCATGGGTGACTTCACATCATGTAGAGTCAATCCTCGAAGACTGGGTGGAAGCCCCACCACAGATTGCGGGTCCACACAAGTTATCTCAAGAATCTGAAGCCGAAAAATAGTTGCCAAATTAATTGGAGGAAATGTAACCTCTCTAACAACAAGTGTCAATATCTCCAGATGAGATAGCCTCTCGATCCACTCTATATTTGGAGCTCCTTGCCCATATTCTGACAACCTAGGAGTGCCGCCCCATATATGAAGACCGACTAAATTAGCTAGGTATGAGAGGTCAAGGGTTGTCCATAATAAACGAGATGAGAACTTTAACTCCTTCAAATTCACAGGGAGCTTTGGTAACTGTTCAAGCTCATCACATTGATCCAAATGAAGTTGTTGGAGATTAGAAAGCTTATTCATAGTTGCAGGCAATCTTGTAATCTTGCTTCCTGATAGCTCTAGTGTCATAAAAAAGGATAGACCCCCAATTTCACGGGGAATCTCCCCCTTTAGATTTTTGCAGAAACTTGCATGCAAAGCTTTAAGATTCTCTAGCTTCCATGTGGCATTTGGTAGCTTTCTAATTGCACTAAAGTCCAAACATAAAATCTCCAACCATTTGAGATTTTTAATAGAAACAGGTAATTTTGTGATACGTGTTTCTCTCAGATTTAGCTCAAGCAAAGACTCTAGCCCTCCTATTTGGTTTGGTAGCTTCTTTAGAGGAGTCCAACAAATACTCATCTTCTTCAATTTTTTGAGGTTCCCAATAGAAGTAGGTAATTCTCTTATTTTTGTGTCATCAATATATAGCTCCAACAAAGACTCTAATCCTCCTATTGAGTTCGGTAGCTTCTCTATTGGAGTTTCAAAAGACTTATCTTCCTCAACTTTTAAGACTCTCAATAGAAGCGGGTATTTTTCTGATTTTTGTGTCGCTCAAATATAGCTCAAGCAAAGACTCTAATCCTCCTATTGAGTTTGGTAGCTTCTTTATCGGAGTTTTAGAAAGACTCATCCTCCTCAACAATGTAAGATCTCCGATGGAGCCTGGAAGTGTTCTAAGCAAAGAACAATTATCTAAAGACAAATCCTCCATACGCGTCATCTCTCCAATTGAATGATGAAGTTTTCGAAGTTGCATCCCGTCTATTTCTAGCATTGACAAGGATTTTAGACTATCAAATACAAAAGATAGTGGAAAAAGGTTGCAACCGTCCCACTTCAAGGTATCCCAAGAGATGATTTTCAAGTGCTTCAGGTGCTCTAGTTTAGATAGAGAGTCATCAACCACTAGCAAGTTTGAACACAATGCAATAGCCAATCTCTTCAAATTCAAGCATTTTGAGAAGTCGGGAGTCCTTTTTAAGCTTGGGCAAGAATTGATTTCTATAACTTTCAAGTTCTTGCTCACCTGAAAAAGCAAACCAAGAATCAGCAAGTCAAGAATGACAAATTTGTAAGTTTGGTTAGCAAGACAAATGCCATAAAAAGTTAACTGCACGATATGATGTTGTACCAAGCATGGCGCCCATCCGGCCCAATCTTTAGTAATGTTAATCCCCGAAACCTTGAGCACGGCTAATTTCTCGAGACATAAATTCGTCGTGTTTAGTTCCAAAGGGCAATGACTCCAAGAGAGCCATGTTAATTTGGAGAGAAGATTGTTAAAGTCCCCTGCCAAGTTTCCGCCCTCTAATTCCAAATATCTTAGATTGGGCATCTTTGAAAATTCTTCACTCACGAACCTGTGCTCTTCGGAGAGTCTTGTTAATCTGAGTGCTATGACTTTGTCCGTTCCCTGATAATAAGAAAAGCATACATGATCATTTATATTGGATGACAAGTCTGAGGAGCTTGATTATGGTCGGTAATGAAACGCTCATTATTGCTTTGTTCGTACATATCTAAATTGACCATAACAAAGAGTTAATCAAGTTGATCTGACTAGTTCATACAATTGAAAAGAGTTCTTTACACTATATAAAGCATAATAATATTTCTAATCCAGAGCATCTCTATGGATCGAAACCTGCTTGGTATGGTCCATGTGGAAGTCGACTTTACTTCAATAGAGCATCTCTTTATTAGGTTTCATATGAGTTTTATTACAAGACGAAGATGGGAGCTAGAAAGTCCTACTTGTTTTAGGATTAGTTGTGGATTTTACGGAATAAGAGATCAGCGTACAAAAAGGATTTGCTTTCAAAATAGTATAGATATTCAACAAACCTCATAGAAGTCTCTTGTCTATTGTATGAAAGCACAACCAGACTATCCACAAAAGATTGCATATAATTAGTGGAAAAACTTTTGTATTTAAATGTAACTTATCAACGCCTTTTAGATATGAAGTGTAGTGGAATTAACATCATGAATTTTTACCCACGCCTTTTTCTTATTTTCTTTGCCAAAAGAAAAATTAAACAAAAAAATTATACCAGCAAGAAACTAACTCCACAACCGTTAATAAATGCATGGTCGATTTTTTCCTGAAGAAAATAGTAAGGTGACAATCGCTTACCTCTTTCATCCGAAACATGTCAAAGGCAATCTTGGGCTCCCACAACCTGCTACGCTTCCCTGGAAAATTATCATCTTCACGTTGAACAATTTCTCTTCCAAAATCTCTAAGTTGATCATGCATCCGTAGTATATCATTTTCATCTATCTTTATCAAAGACATTTGAGTAAGTACAAATAGTTCACTTTTGGGAAATAGTTGGAAGCTTTCCACATATAGTACGGGTTGATTCTTCCTCTTCCAATGAAGAAACATGCGATATCAAGGAAGATCTCTCTTTGATGATGCTCTAACATGTCATAACTAATCTTTAATTTATTGAAGACTTCTTGCTTGGGCACAAAATCTAACTTCTTCAATGTGTCTTTCCAAAACTTTTTGCTTTTGCAGTAAAGTGAGGAACCAATAACCTCCGAGCTAATGGAAGTCCACCTGTCTTTCTAATAATTTCGTGTGAGATATCATCATAGTCATGTGGTGGCCAATCCATCCTGAAGGCATGTTTACTAAAAAGCCGAAGAGCATGGAAAGGATCCATTTCTATCATTTCATAGATTTTAAATTCTTGAGAATGTGCTTGGAAACTACTCTCTTTGTCCTCCTCTTTGATTGGCAAAAAGTTGATGTCCCTCGTTGTAATGATGATTTTGCTTCCTGGACCAAACCAATCGCTCTTTCCTGCTAGTTTAGAGAGTTGCTCCCACTTATCCACGTCATCGAGAACAAGAAGAACTTTCTTATCATGTAACCTTTCTCTAATTATTTCAATCCCTACATCAACAGAATTGTGGATATCTAGAGATCTGCCTTGGAGGATTTCTGATAACAACTGTTTTTGTAACTCAACCATTCTACCATGTTGCATAGATTCGCGAATGTCCAAAAGGAAGCTATAACCTTGAAATTGACTGGAGATTTGATTAAAGACAGCACTTGCGAGAGTTGTCTTGCCGATACCGCCCATTCCATGAATGACCAAGTAGCGAACATCATGAGAACCATCGTTTAACATGTCCATGATAGCTTCAACATGATCATCAATCCCAACTAAATGATCAGGCAAATTGCTCTTTCTTTTCGTCAGTTTGGTCAAAATCTCATCAACAATAGTGTTAATGATTTCATCATGGCTGCCATATTGATGTAAGAGTCTTAGTGCAAAACATATGGCAAATGAACTCTCAAAATGAGGAATATTGTAGACATAAAACTACTTGGATTTTTTAATATGCGAGGTTTTACAGAGTAAAATTTCACTTTTTTTAGTAAATGGAAATCTCAATTGATGAAAGAATTAGATCAATACTAAATTTGGATGGGTGGTTCAGGAAGAAGATAACAATTACAAAGGAAAAAGAAGAAAGAAAAATGGATTAACCAATATATTGTGATCGATTGGAGTAATTAAAAAGAAAAAAAAAATTGAAAGAAAATTCTGCCCCTTATAATCATCTCACTTTTTATTGCAAAGCGAAAAAAAAAAAAAAAAAAAAAAAAAAAAAAAAAAAAAAAACAGATTCGAAACTCACACTCTTACCCTTTGTCCTTCATGCCCCATCCTTTGACTGTTGCGACCTCGGTCAGAGCCTCCTTCCATCCTAGAACTTCATCACGCATGAACTTCTTCTCATGCTTCTCCAAATCGTCGAGGTATAATCGAGTTTTAAGTTTCACATCATCAGGATTCACATTATAGAAAATGGGTAGGATCAATTTGTCACTTGCTTTGCTTGAGCACTCCACCATGTGCGTGAGCTCACGAAGACACCACACACTGGATGCATAGTTCCTGGAGAAGATGGGCACGTATATTTTGGATGATTCGATGGCACGGAGAAGCTCGCCTCCAATCTTTTCTCCCTTTCGGATCTCTTCGTTGTCTCAAAAAACGCGAATCCCAGCTCCAACCAAGGAGTGATAGAGACAATCGGTGAAGTTGAGGCGGGTGTCGGGGCCTCTGAAATTCAAGAACACCTCGAATTTGGCCCCCAACTGCAAATCACCATCATCACCACAAGCCGACGTGGTCACTTTCTCCAGTGAGTCCCTCTTTCTCTTCATCCTCCTTCAGGAACTCAAGATCTTCACCGGATTATATCACAATCACAGCGAGATGTGGAATCCTTCTCTCTGAATCTGATCTGGGATTCCTCTAGAGGAATTAGCAAAGAGCCAGAAGAGGCAGGAGGACTGCAATGCGCTCTCGCTGTATTTTTCTCAGATTGGCTTGCTTTTATCTTAGCACCGAAAGGGAAAAGAACACCGACCGCTTTGATAAGTAAAGTCCTCCAAAGTGGCGAGGTCTACTTTATCACGGTATACAAAAGCGAGAAAAATGTAGCGTAAACATGGACCGTCCCATTCAATGAACGACACGTGGCGACTCGTGTCGCCCATGGGTCCCACTTTCTCCCTTAGACAGCTGTGTCCTCTCCCTACCCTTTTTTTTCAAATTTCATTCCCCCCATCTCCCTTTCCCTCCCTCCTTTCAAATTCCATTCCCTCTCTCTCCCTTTCAAAGAACACGGAGAGATTCTCTCTTTTTCTCCAGCATGCCCCCATTCGGACTATATAAATGTACCAAACATGGAATTCTTCTGTCTTATAATCTAATAAACTTCTCTTTAAAATAGCAAAATAAATCCTTAGCCACCCCCTTGCCCTCTTTGTAAGCTCGTCATTTCCCCCTTTCTCTCGAAACCTGAAATGGCGACAATTACCACGTTCTATGGGATCAAACATTGGACAATGCAATATCAAGACTATGACTCCAACGTGCATTTTCAAATAACGTGAATATTCCTTAATTCTTTTTCCGTAACCCAATGACCAAAACAGCAAGCAAATATCATTCTCGATTAGCTCGTTTTTAAAATCCTATGGTTATGCTTCGCCTAGTGACATGGCCCGAAAATCATAAAGGCCAGCTTCGAAAAACACATCGATCGTGATTAAGCTTTGAAATTCACATCAGTTGTGATTAAGCCTTTAAATAGAACTAGTATTCCTCATTTCTAGGTTAGATGATGAGCGCAAAAACTAAATCACAATCGAATATGCTGGCACATTAACATAGATTATATTTCAGCTTCAATACTTTTCCAAACAACATTCACGTGATGCCAACATGATCAAACGCTTGATCCAATTTTTCACAGATAGCATGCTACAAAAACAAATTCTCTATATCTTAAAATCTATGCGGTGAATGAATACATATAAATTTCATTCACAATAAAGGAAAAGGGAAAATTTCAAATAAGGGCTTGAAATGCCATAATTTTCTAAAATAATGGCCCAAAGTAGATATTTTCTCAAATAGGGCCCCAATGGGCTAAATCGTATTAAATAAAGACTTTTGGCAAGCAAATAACTATTCTGGCTATCGAGAGGGGGTGTTTTAGTAAAAAAAATTATAAGTATATATTTTTTTATTGTTTTTCTTTCTTTTTTTTTTTCCTTTTCCTCTTCCTTCCTCCGACATTGTTGTGCCTCATCAATGGTCATTCGAGGTCAGAAGCCTCAAGCAAGGGCTACCCTCATCGATGTTGGATAAGGGCAACCCTTGCCTGCGTGGGCAAGGGTAAGGGCGTTACAAGGGTGACTCCTTATTGGATCTAGTGAGGAATGCCCTCACTTGGTCGCCCATCGCCTGATCTAGCGAGGGCAACCCTCACTCTCGCCTAGGCTGGGTGGGTGAGGGTGACCCTTGCCAGCCCAGGTGAACGGGGCCCTAGTTTGGTGACATTTGCTATGGATGGCAGGCGGGAAGAAGGAAAAAGAAAAAATAAATAAAAGAACATAAAAAGATATAAAAATTTTAAAATGTAAAAGACAAAAATGCCCTTAGTCGAGAGGGTTGGGCTTTTCTTTGAGACCGATATGACCATTCGGGCTCTTATTTAAAACATGTCCCACTCGGGTTCTTATTTTAAATAAAATCCACTTTAGATCCTCATTTAAGAAAATGAGAATAATTCAGACTCTTATTTGGACTTTTTTTAAAAAAATGCCATGCAATGTTTACAAAACATAGAGTGATAAAAGTCACTTACCTCCTTTAATCACGAAGTCAAACTATACGGAGTCATTATCATAAATTATTGGCGTATAATAAGAACTAGACGGTCTTGGGCGAAAAAGGCAGCTTTGATAAAATTTCAAAAATGTCATCCGAGGTTCGGTCTTAGGTTCGTTGGCCCGACACATATCAAATAGCTCAATGATATTTACTAGTTAGTATGTTACCGTATAATTTCCCAGGATATCAGAAAATACTTTTTCTCGTGTGTTAGTCCTAAATTTGAATTCTCCAAATCTTAGAGTACCGAAATCTCCAAAACTTAGTTTCCATCAATTTCTTTTATGAGTAAGGGAATAACAAACGTTTAGATGAGTAAAACATTTTGACACGCGTAAACCTTAATATTGCAGCATTTAATTTAGTTTCATACATTTCGATGTACACATGCATGTTCATTCAAAATACTTATACGCCAAAATTATAACCTAATATTTTTCCCAGAAAAAAAAATAAACATAAAATTATAATTCGGTATCTACTGAGAGCAACAAGATTCCGAGTATACAATATTTTTCCAGGAATTACTGGAAATCGCAATAATTCGAAAATTTCCAGAAAATCCACAGAACGTAATAATGCATGTTTCACTCAAATCCAATTTTAGGAATGAGTCAAGTCCTTGAACAGAGTTCGGTAGCTCTCTTGTCCGACTCCCATGGAGATCCGTTACCTCCGATGTAATTACGGTATCAGATGGTTCCATTGCAATTAGCAATTCTAGTCCCCTAAAACAAACACCATAGACTTTTATGGATATATAGAACCATTGCCAATTGTTAGTTAGGCCACACTCGATTTTATTTTATTTATTTACTGCGTGTTGTTGATCTTGATACAGTAGTTCTTGCATTATGTTGGGGTCTTGAGTGTGTGTATTGTCGATCTTGTTAGTGCTGTCACTCTGTTACCTCAAATTTCATGCTGAGGATCTGTTATTTTCCTATTCTTTAAATTTTCTCTGCTGTACAAAGTAACAGGATTTGTATCTGGATAACTAGTTGTGCAGAAACTTCCATATCCGATGGATGAAAATCTTGATACAGCGATTTGCCACCTTTAGTTGAAGTAGAGGTATCACAAAAGTCATTTCCTATATTAACATTCATGTAGAACAGTTTTACAGGGTTCAAGGGGGCATCCAATGGCCAGAAGGGCTCATAACACCAGGATTATTGTGAAAGATTTTGTCATTTTTGAAGTCTCAAAGTGGGTGAGTGTTCTGTTTGTCTCGTGATTACATAGTGTATCATTGCTTGGGCTTTTTTCTACTCTAGATGTGCATTTACCGTGAGATGGTGATTCATAAGCTCCTAAATCCTCTTCGACAGTGAGATGGCTATTCATTCGTGTAAATAATCCCAGCACCTGGATACCGTTCTCCATGTTTTTGCAGCTTAAACAGGAATTTGCCCTGAAAATGTTACCTTCAACTCCTCCAAAGAAAATTCTGAGATTGAAAAGTAGGATACTTTTGGAAGAGGTATGCTATCTCTCTCTCTCTCTCTCTCTCTCTCTCTCTCTCTCTCTCTTATTTAGTGTGCCCAGCATTCACTACAGAGGTGTTCCATGGAGGATTGGATGGAAAAACTCTTACCTGATGTCGATCTAACACGATCTGCTACGGTAGCAAACTTTCTTGAGCTTGAAGCTGCAGCGAGATCATGAAGGTTCTCATCTGATAAATCCTCATCAGTTCTTTATTTCACTTTTTTTTTTTTTTTGAACCAAGACTGTTGCAGGACAGACGTTTGGGTAATGGTACGGTTATATGTTTTCCTAAATTTTGCAGAATTTGGTGAGTTACATTAGCAGAGCTCAAATGCAAATTCAATTGCCACCGGTGCAGTTCCACTGCTAACACAACCTGTAGCTGATGTAATCAATAGTGTTGCAAGTCCATCCATGTTGTCAGATCAGGGCAGTTATTCATCTTATGAGATATGTGAACTAGGATCAACAAGACTTGGGCATAAGGATTCTGCTGATCTTGGCATTGACAATTCTGAATATGAGTTGACGTATCCGGAAGCAAGTTTGATGCAGACACTCATTGATAAAATTTCATTTTGGAAAAAATAGAAAGATTTTCCTCGCTCAACGTACGCAACTGAGGTGTAAACAGCATTTTGAGTGGCAGAAAGCCCCTTATGATAATGCTGCCATGGTCAAAGATCAGTATTACTAGGACTTCCCTTCTGAAACAGAAAGTCACATGGTTCATCCTCAATGACCACCATCAGAAATTGTTGGCAGCAACTTAAGCTCCAGAAAAGCGAGTGAAGTAGCTGCATTTTATCCCATTGCAAACAACACTATGTATCATCCCGAATTTCCCGACGTGCAGCTCAAGGTTACAGTTTTCCAAGGGTCTCAGCTGTTCCTTGTCCATCAGAAGAGTGGCATGAGTTGAACAGACATAGAAGATCTCATAGCTGGATTGAATTAAGAGACTGCTGTAAGACAATTCTTAACAACCAAAAGTATCTTCTTTGCTCTTGGAGAATATGCCAAGTCTTGTATGTACCCATCATCTCTCATCAAGGGAAGCGTTTGCTGCCACTCCACCATATTGTATTTCGAGATAAGAGTTGTGATCAGCTTCTACGCAGTAAATTACTGGTATTTCTTTCCCTTGCTGGTCACTCCAAACTTCTCCCTGCAGTTTGAACATATGCCAGTAGTCATTTTGATAGTATCAGCAGGACAAATCTGATGTCCTCCAAGGATGAAAGTCTGTATGGATATATTTGATGAATACATTTAGCCTTCGAAATCTTACGGTGTTCCAATCTGTTATTTTTTCTGTGTTGTTGAGCTTTTATATGGGATGCTTAATCTATTACGGGTCGTTCAGGTTGTGATAGCCCCATCTTGAGACTGTTACACGGTTAAGAGGCTACCATTACCTGTTGGGCATTGACTTTTCTGACTGCTGCTATATACCTGTGTTCGTTCATGCGTCAGTGTTTGGATAATGCAACTAAATTCATGAGGATTGTGTCTTGAAGGTCAAATATCTTGAAGTGGAACTTGAAACCATGAGAAATATTGGGGAAGATGCTGACAGTCTTGTTCATTGACAATGCAACATTGAGGAAACAAGCCAATTCGGCAATCCATGGTGCTTTAAACATGCATGCCAAAGCCAAAGAAAAGGATGAAGATGATGAATTTGGTAATTAGCACAGTATCATTTCTCTCGCAAAATTTATTCTTTTATTGACATTTTCTCCAGAATTAGAATGGTTTGTTCATATCAAACGGCGACACTCCATGACACCACCATTTCAAGAAGTGGTAGTTTTGCATGTACACACTTATAAGTGTGTATCTGATGCATAAGAAATGAGATTTTGCTAATGGATTTCAGCTTTATGACTTCCTTCTGGGATTGTAATCATCTTCCTTCTGTTGTATATTTGTAGAACCTCAGACAATTTCTTAGCATATGCAGCCTGGGTTGTTTTAGGTCTTTGAATTCTGATTAAACCAAGCCCAAATCCTTGATTAACATCATCGATGACGATTTCCATGAGTATCAATATATGAGCTGCGGATGCAAGAAGAGAAATGACTTGCTTACTTCTATTCAATGAAGCCGAGCTCGTTCTCCAGCAATCCCTGTGGAGCTTGTGCATCCTGAAATATGACCATGAACTAATCGATTAAGGCATATATCAAATCCGCGACCAGAACTAGAAAGTGCAAGAATAGTTTCTTAGCACTCTGTAGTGCTTTCACTTTCGAACGGCATGCATAAGATTATACACAACAGATATCCTCAGATTTATTAACAACACAAAGAAAGTCTTCAGTGATTTGGGGAATTGATCTATGATGCACTAAGCCCCAACTCCAATCTCAAGCACAATGGCTAATTTGCTGAAACCATGATAAAACAGCTGTACTTGCATTGATCCCCAAATTACTTGAAAATTATTCTTTATAAGACGAATAGCCAAATTAATAATTATAATAACCATTAGACGTTAGTGCATCAAAATCAATACAATAACCATGATTTCGATGCATTATACCAAGTCACATTGAACTTTCGACTACTTCATATGACCAAAAAATCATCCATAACGATCTCAATAATCCATTCTAACAAATTTTCAGTATAATGCCAAATTAGACCGTCCATCGGCGATCGACTCCGAGTTACATCATCAGGGCATCATTTATTAGCTCCAGCCGGAGCTAATTTAGTTACCTACAAGTTCAAAGAAAACATACATAGTCCAGGTTCCCACTATATGAACCAGTCTTTATGTTTTCGGAAAAAAGGAATACATTTTACATGACATTTGGAAAAAAAGAAAAAAATAATGCCGATATATGTGAGAAACAAATTCATTGTATGGTTTTACAGAGTATTTTTGGCAAATTTACGGGCAAATAGCTACAAGGTGGTCATACGAGATTCAACCATATGGAAATTTATCTACGATGCACCAAGCCCCCAATTCCAGCTTCGAGCAAATCGGCTCATTTGCTGAAACCATAATAATCAATTCTAGTTCCATCGATACCTCAAATTACATGAAAATCATTCTGCATCAGACGAATAGTCAAATTAATGATCGTAATAACAATTGGACAAAATTACACGAAAACAAAGAAAATCACCGTGATTTTCTGGTTCTTAGATTGTGGAAGAAATTATTATTATTATTATTATTGTGAAAATATCATTTCCCTTTGGGTTAATACCCTGAAAAATCCTAAACTAGTACACATGTAACAAATTTACTCTATGAAAAACCCAAACTGGTACATCTATTACAAATTTACCGCAACTGATCATAAAAAACCCAAAACTGGTATATCCGTAACAAATTTATTCAACAGTCAAAAACTCCAAACTGGTACATTTGTGATAAATATACAATCCATTAAATTGTATTAATACCATAATAAATCACAAAAATTGTATAATTGTGACAAACGGAAAGTAAAATTGTAAATTGGTATACCAAACAATTGTCACGTATCATTCAACTTAATAATTTGACAATAAAATTTAACAAAAACTAACATAGGGTAAAATTGTCATAAGTGTACCAAATTGGGATAAATTTGTCAAAAGCGTGTCAGTTTGAGGTTTTTTGTGATAAAAAAATTAGTTTTGGATAAATTTATCACAAGTGTAACAGTTTGAAATTTTTCAAGGTATTAACCCTTACCCTTTTAAGTAATTGAATCAATTTTGTCTTTGCTAACACAAAGTCCCTCTAAGCACTTAAAAAAATGTGAACACCCATTATTTTATCCATTAGCACTTCTACCGTCATCATCCACAAATCATGATTTAAAACTTAAGGTGAACATGTATGCATGCTTTAAACTGAATATGTCTAACGGGGACAAATGTATATATATATAGGAAGAGAAGAAACCAAAGGAACTTTTACCGACCGTAAGAAGAGCTGAGATAATTCTTTCTTTCTCGAGTTGGTTGTTGATATCGGTATTCTATTATCTTTCGCAAGAGGCAATGACTTATATTTGAATTCTGGTGGTCCTACGTGTCTGGATGATGTGGACAAGGCAACTTTTCTTGAAGTTGATCTGGGACAGTCAAATGCCACAGCTTCTTCAATTTTGATAAATTAGGCAACTCTTTTAAGGAATCGCATCCATCAAAAGTCAATGAGACTAATGATTCCAATTTCTCTAGACCTCGAGTCTCTATTAGCCCAGGGCAACCCCTCATACTCAACACTTGGAGCCCCTCTAATCTCGATACCAAAAGCCTCTCAAGCATTGCACTATCCTTTAACTCCAAACTGTGGAGTTCCTTTAGTTGCTGTCCAAGCAAATCATCAAATTCAACTTCCCTTAGCTGACAATTAAGAAGGTACAAACTAGTCAAATTGGTCAAGTTGGAAAAGAGTGACCTTCCCATGGGTGACTTCACATCATGTAGAGTCAATTTTTCAAGACTGGATGGAAGCCCCATTAGAGATCGTGGGTCAACACAAGTTATCTCAAGAATTTGAAGACGCGAAAGAGTAGCCAAATTAATCGGACGAAATGTGACATCTCCAAAGGACAAGTGTCAAGCTCTCCAGATAATTTAGCCTCTCGATCCACTCTATCTTTGGAACTCCTTGTCTAAATTCCAACAACCTAGGAGTGTCACCTCGTATATGAAGATGGACTAAGTTAGTCAGGCATGAAAGGTCATGGGCTGTCCACAATAAATGAGATGAGAACTTTAACTCCTTCAAATTCACAGGAGATCGACAATTGTTCAAGTTCATTACACCGATCCAAATGAAGTTGTTGCAGATGAGAAAGCTTATTCATAATTGTGGACAATCTCCTTATCTTGCTCTCTGTCATCTCTAGCTTTGTACAAAAGGATAGACTCCCAATTTCACTTGGAATTTCTCCCTTCATATTTCCACATAAATTCGCATGTAAAGCTTTCAAATTCTCTAGCATCCCTATGACCTTTGGTAGCTCTCTAATGGCACATTCATCTAGACGAAGAATCTTCAATCGTTTGAGATTTCCAATAGAAGTAGGTAATTCTATGATATCCGTTCCACTTAAATCTAGCTCAAGCAAAGACTCTATCCCTCCTATTTGGTCAGGTAGCTTCTTTATATGGGTTTGATGAAGACTCATCTTCCTCAACTTTTTAAGATTCCCAATAGAAATAGGCAGTTCTATGATTTTTGATTCGCTCAAATCTAGCTCAAGCAAAGACTCTAGCCCTCCTATTTGGTTTGGTAGCTTCTTTATATCGGTCCAACAAAGACTCATCTTCCTCAACTTTTTAAGATTCCCAATAGAAATAGGCAATTCTGTGATATATGTGTCCCTTAAAACTAGCTCAAGTAAAGACTCTAGCTCTCCTATTTGGTTCGGTAGCTCCTTTATATTAGTCCGACAAAGACTCATCTTCCTCAACTTTCTAAGATTCCCAATAGAAATAGGCAATTTTGTGACTTCAGTTCTGCTCAAATCTAGCTCAAGCAAAGATTCTAATCCTCCTATCGTGTTCGGTAGCTCCGTTATCGAAGTGTTACAAAGACTCATCCTTATCAACATTTTAAGATCTTGGATGGAATCTGGAAGTGTTCTAAGAAAATGACAATCATCTAAAGGCAAATACTCCAAACGCGTCATCTCTCCAATGGAATGGTGAAGTTTTTGAAGTTGCATCCCTACTATTTCTAGCATTGATAGGGATTTTAGACCACTAAATACCAACGGTAGAGGAAAAGGTTAGAACCATTGTTATGTGAGTCATACCAAGTGTTGATTTCCAAGTGTTTCAGGTGCTCTAGTTTAGAGAGAGATATCAACCACTAGTGAGTTTGTGCACTCTTTAATGACCAATCTCTTCAAATTTGAGCATTTCGAGAAGTCGGGAGTCCTTTTTAAGTTTGGACAATACCCAATCTCCATAACTTTTAAGTTCTCGCTTACCTAACCAAAAAAAAAAAAAAAAAAAAGGCAAGAATCAGCCAAGTCAAGAATGGGAAATTGGAAAGTTTGGTTAGCAAGAGAAATGTGAAAAAGTAAACTACATGGCGTGATGTTTGTACCAGACATGACCCCCATCTAGTCCAATCTTCAGTAATGTCATCACTTGAAAGCTCGAGCACAGCTAACTTCTTGAGACTCAAATTTGTCACATTTAATTCCAAAGGACAACGATGCCAAGAGAGCCATGTTAACTTGGAGAGAAGATTCTTAAAGTCCCCTACCAAGTTCCCACCCTCTAAATCCAAGAATCTTAGATTGGGCAATTTTGAAAATTCTTCACTTGTGAAATTGTACTCCTCAGAGAGTCCTGTTAATGTTAGTGCTATAACTTTGTCTGTCCCCTGGTGATAGGAAGAAGCCTACATGAACATTTGAATTGGATGATAAACATGGTGCTGCACAAGTCTAAGGAGCTTATTTATGTTTAGCAATGAAACACACATTAGTGCTTCGTACAAATCTAAATTGAGAAAAGAATACAAAAGTGGTTCTTGCAGTTGAAAAGAATGATTTATCTTGTATAAAGCTTAATAATGTTTCTAATCCATCAATTGAAGCAAACTTTTGTCACAAAGAACTTTATTACTACTTAGGGAAAATTGTCCAAAATGTTCTAAACATATTGGATTTTTGCCAATTAAGTTCTAAATATTTTTATATTATGCCAATTTAGTATATCTGGCCAATTTTTCCTAGGAATCACTAATGTGGATGATGGTTGTCTTATGTGACGCAGCTAACGTTTTTTTTTTTTTTTGGTAAGACGTGACGCAGCTAACGTTGACGTGTATAATTTTTAATAATATTTTTTTCAATTTTTTTTTTTAAATTTTAAATTTTTTATTTTTTTCTTCTTAAACTAAGGCTAGTGAGATTGTTAGCCAACCCTTGCTTGGTCTAGGCAATGGGATGGAGGCCCTTGCTAACCAACTTCTTCACCAAACCAGGCGAGGGTTGCCGAAATAGGGTAATAAATAAATAAATAAATAAATAAAATTAATATATTATTTAAAATTGTTCATGTGTGCGTTGGCCATAGCACATAAAACTACCAATGTCTACATCAACAATTTTCGGCCAAAATTAGTGCAGTCTCAATTGACAAGACGTGAAAATTTTTAGCACTCAATTTGCAAAATTGAAAGGTTTAACACTGAGTTGACAAAAATTTAATAGGTTTAGAATTTTTAAATAATTTTCCCTATCATTGAGTGCCAGACCGAATTCATAAAAATCTCTTGAGTTTATAACCCCATTGCAATTATATGGATCAAATCCTAATTGTGTATTCCACAAAATAAGGATCGATGTTTTAAAAGGATTTTTTCATAATAGTAAAGATATTCAATCCACTCATAAAGTCTTTAGTATGATGTTTGAAAGCTCTACCGGACAATTCACAAAAGATTGCATATTACAATTATCCACTTAATCTATTACCAAATTTCAAGTAAGAGGACTCATTCCAGAGTAAAGTTGCTAAACTTGCTAATGATTTCCAACTTAGCAAAAAATGAATGAAATCGGGCTTGAAAAGCTTTGATAGCCTTGGAAGTCTCAATGTGGATCTAGTTTAATATAATTTGCTGAACAACATTTTATTTAATGTATTCCCAAAGTGTTTGCTATTAATAATTTTCACTTTGTAACCTTTTAGATATGATTTGTAATGGAATTACCATCATGAATTCTTATACAAACCTTTTTCTTTTTCTTTTTCTTTTTTGCCAAAGTAAAAGTCAAACAAAAAAAAATATTCCAACAAGAAACTAACTCCACAACCTTTGAAAAATGCATGGTTGATTTTTCCTAAAGAAAATGGTAAGGTGACAATAACTTACCTCTTTCATCCGAACCATATCAAAGGCAATCGCAGGCTCCCATAACCTGCTACGCTTCTTTGGAAAATTGACATTTTCACGCCGAACAACTTCTCTTCCAAGATCTTTAAGTTGATCATGCATCCACAACGTATCATCTTTTGTTATCTTTATCAAAGACATACGGGTAAGGACAAGTAGTTCACTCCTTGGAAAATAGTTGGAAGCTTTCCACATATAGTATGGGTGGAGTCTATCTTTTCCAATGAAGAAACAAGCAATATCAAGAAAGATCTCTCTTTGATGAGGCTGTAACATGTCATAACTGATTTTTAATTTATCGAGGACTTCCAAGTTGGGCACCAAATCTAACTTCTTCAAAGTGTCTTTCCAAAAATTTTGGCTCTTGCAATAAAGTGAGGAACCGATAACCTCGAGAGCTAAAGGAAGTCCACCTGTTTTCGTAGTAATTTTTTTTGAGCTATCAACCAAGTCCTACGGTGGGAAATCCATCCTGAAGGCATGTTTACTAAAAAGCCGAAGAGCATGGAAAGAATCCATTTCTGTCATTTTATAGATTATAAACTCTTGAAAATGTGCTTGGAAACTACTCTCTTTGTCCTCCTCTTTGATTGGCAAAAGTTGATATCCCTTGTTGTAATGATGATTCTGCTTCCTGGACCAAACCAATCACTCTTTCCTGCTAACTTAGAGAGTTGATCTCTCTTATCCACATCATCGAGAACAAGGAGAACTTTCTTATCACGAAACCTTTCTCTAATTGTGTTAATCCCTACATCAACAGAATGGTGGATCCCTATAGATCTGCCTTGGAGAATTTCTGATAATAACTGTTTTTGTAAGTCAACAATTCTACCTTGTTGCATAGATTCGCGAATGTCTGAAAGGAAGCTACAACCTTGAAATTGATTGGAGATTTGATTAAAGACAGCACTTGCAAGAGTTGTCTTACCGACACCGCCCATTCCATGGATGACTAGGTAGTGAACATCACGAGAACCTTCGTTTAACATGTCCATGATAGCTTCAACACGATCGTGAATCCCAACTAAATGATTAGGCAGATTTCTCATTCTTTTCATCAGCTTGGTCAAAATCTCATCAACAATAGTGTTGATGATTTCACCCTGCCTACAATATTGACATACGAGTCTTAGCATGAAACATAGGGCAAAAGAACTCTCGAGTTGAGCAATATTCTAGACACGGAATCAAGCGGATTTAAATGGGCGAGGTTTAATCAAATGGAAGCTCACTTTCTTTACTAAAAGGAAATCTTGACTAATGAAATTAGATCTATACTATATTTGGACGAGTGGTTCGGGAACAAAAGATAATAATTGCCAGGGAAAAGGAAAGAAATTGGATAAACCAATATACTGTGATTGGTGGAAGTAATTAAAACAGAAAACAAATGGGAGAAAATTCTATTCCTTATTATAATCTCACTTTTTTTATTGCTTGAGAAAATAAATGAACAAAAGCATATTCCAAAGTCATACTCTTTACCCTTTGTCCTTCATGCCCCAACCCTTGATTCTTGTGACCTCGGTCAAAGCTTCCTTCCATCGCCGAATCTCATCGAGGCCAAACTCGTTCTCATGCTTCTTCAGAACATCGAGGTACAATCGAGTTTTGAGCTTTACATCATCGGGATTCACGTCATAGAATATGGGTAGAATCACTTTGTCATTTGCTTTGCTTGAGCACTCTAGTATGTATGTGAGCTCGCGAAGACACCACTTACTAGATGCGTAGGTCCTAGAGAAAATGGGCAAGTATATTTTGGAGGATTCAATGGCATGCAGAAGTTTGCCTGCAATCTTTTCGCCCTTTCAGATCTCTTCATCGTCTCTAAAGACACGAATCCCAGCTCCGACCAAGGAGTGATAGAGGCAATCGGTGAAGTTGAGGCGGGTATCGGAGCCTCTAAAACTCAAAAACACCTCAAATTCGGCCACCGACAGCAAATTGCCATCATCGACACAAGCAAACGTCGTCATCGTATCTGAAGAGTCCCTCTTTCTCTTCATCCTTCTTCAGGAGCTCAAAATCTACACCGGATCTGATCACAGCGGGATGTGGAGTCCTTTCTAAATCTGATCTGAGATTCCTCGAGAGGAATCAGCAAAGCACCAGAGGCAGGAGAATTGCAATGCTCTTTCGCTGTCTTTCTCGGATTCGTTTGCTTTTTACTCGGCACGGAAAGGAAAAAGAATGGCGACGACTTTGGACAGTCTTTAGCCTCCTCCAAAGTGGCGGAATCCAACTTGATCACGTTATGCTGGCAATAAAAAAGGTTGCTTTACACCGTTCGTTCTTGTGCAATAATACCTCATTGAAATATGAGATCGGTCGGCCACAACACGTCCACGTCAACGAATGGTTCCTACTTCCTACTGCTCTTTTCACACATAAAATATGAATTACCTCTTTCTTAGTTAAAAGGTTTTCCCCCGATAATAGGCCTGCATTTGACCAAGAAGAAAAGAAAAAATGATAATAGGCTTGCACGCATCAGTTGCCGCGCCAGACCCGGTGCGGAGAGTCATTTCCCTCTCTCTCCTGCTTTTTCTCCATCCGAAGGATGGAGACTTACGCCTTCTCTCTTCCTTCCTCTTGTAAGTTCAAAATTTCAGGTTCCCTCGTCTTTGTTCTCTCCGATGCGTGCTCGCTCGCTCGGCGTTCGTTCTCATTGTGTCTTCTTCTTTCGCTCTCTGCTCCGGCGCTTGCTTGGCTCGTTCGCTTTCTGCTTCCGTACTCTCTCGCTCTCTGAATTCCTTCTCATCTGAAAATCAGATTCTGGAAATTTTTTGTGAGGGCTCTAAGAATGTTCAATTATCATGAACTGCGAGTTGTGGCTTGCAATTTTAACGAGGCAAATTTTGTGAGCTGAGGTTGATTTGGAGAGTGTCTTACATTCTTTTGTAGGACTTTCAAGTCTTGTCTGATGGGCATGCCATGTATTTAACTCAGATATGAGAATTGTAAGGTGGTATGTCACCTAAAACTTGCATCGGATTCTGCTATCCTGGCAAATGAAAGAAGAACATTGTACGGTACTTGACAAATGCAGGTTTTGCCGAAGCAGTGATATTATCATTGTACGTTTAATAATTCGTGAACCAAACTAAAGTTCAGATATTAATTTGAAAAATAATTAAGAAATTTGCTATTTGTTTTTTATTTTCTGAAATTTGTGCCCAATTTTGTTTCAGGGGGAAAAAAAGGCCTGATTAGAGAAATTGGAGGGAAATGGAACGAGTAATTAGTCGCTTCATCAGTTCTAAATTTTGTAAACCAAGATACGGATTTGTCGTAAAAATTAAGTTTGCATGATTCCCAAATAAAATTTTCTTTTGAATTGAATCGAAGTCGATCTCCATCGTAACCGGCTTCCCAGCTTCACCTGAGCGGCTGCAGCTGCTTCTATTTTGGCTTTTGCCGCCTTTCCCCTAGCCAACAGGCAAGGCTATATAAATTTCCAAGGCAAGTTTGAATTGAGAAGTCCATCTAAACGGTTCGCAAGGCAACTAGGAAGACGTTACATGAGATATCTAATTATGGAAAATCAGAACAAGTTGCTGTCACTCAATGACCTTCCCATTACCATGGGGAGAATCCCTCAGACACCACCCTATATTTCTGGGCTGCCACGACAAGGGCGACAAGAAATTCTTTTGCGACCATCGCGAGCACAATGCATTTCCTTGAAGAAGAAATGCTACCGAAGATAGGAGAATATATGCGTTGCACCGATAGTTTCTGTTGGCCCCTTTCACAAGTTGGCCCCTTCTACGACAAGCTAGCAGATCGGTCTTTTACGTAAACATCGGCAGCGTGGGTAGCGTGAACGAGGAAGGACTGCTCGAAACTGCCACGGGACCTCTTGCCGAAGTGGGAGATGTAATACTGGGTCTTTTGCTTCTTTCCCTTTAGTTGCGATACAAAAGAAGAAATAGCATTTCTAAGATGGATTTTATTAACAAATGCTTTTTGGACGCTTGTTAAGCAACCAAATAAGAGAAAAGTATAGTTCCCCATGCATCAATTGTTCTCGTGACACTCGTAATACCCGCATTCACTATTCCGAGCATAACAAATCAACTTATAAATATGAAATCAAGGATCTCATGTGCAACTACATAACATCTTACTTATGGTAGTTTCGACATTTCATGGCGCGAGAACTTTTTATGGTGTTGGCAAATGCACGTGTTGAGGCACGTTTTAACAGAAGCAGTAAACAGCATCGTCATCATATGATTTCGGTCATCCTACATGAAATCTTGTTCTACTATATTAAGGTATTCACATCTCGAAAATCAGTGGACTCAGATCGAGTCTTACAAAACTGCAAGGCTTTCGCACATTTTCTATACCGCATTATTCCCGACATAAGGACGATTTCTTTTTTTCCTCAAACGCATAGATCATCGATGGTGCAGATAGCCTCGAGCAATAACACTG
This sequence comes from Eucalyptus sideroxylon, assembly GCA_014182405.2. Lineage (NCBI taxonomy): Eukaryota > Viridiplantae > Streptophyta > Magnoliopsida > Myrtales > Myrtaceae > Eucalyptus > Eucalyptus sideroxylon. The sequence continues at coordinate 60,540,565 of CM024552.2, forward strand.
GAAGAATGCGCGGAGCTCTTCTCATCTACCGTTGGAATATTATCTGCTTATCGCAATAAATTTTGAATCGATATTTACACATCTAAAACTATTACTCAAGAGAAAGAATTTGTCGAATTTGAGCAAGTCTTTAAAAGGCTCATGGAAGAAACAGGCGGGAGAACCACCTTGGGGTAAGAGATCCCACGTTGTCCTCATATTCCCTCTCTATCGGAAAGACAAAGATAAATAGGGAATTAGGGGGCTTCCGGTGGTGAAGGTAAACATCACATCAAGACTTCGGTTCTGGCTACTATCGGGTAGAAAGGTATAGTAGTCTCATGCGCCTGAAGTGAGTGAAGGTAGGTTAAATGCTCACAGCTGGATTGACACGCCTTACAGTACTATCCTCAACCACAGTTTGACCTAGTTCCCTTGGTTGAGGATAGTGCCACCGTTATTTGTGGCACAAATGATCAGCGATCAAGATAAACCTAGTTCAATAGACTCAACTCCATACGTGGTTTTTCTTCCTTTTTTTTAGAAAAACTCTTGGCTCCACTTAGACTCACATATACCATCGGACGAGGTGTGTTCCGCCAATTCCAGATAGAAATAACGTGATTTGACATAGGAGGTAAGCCGTCCAGGATCAAGCTGTAACTTTTGGTTGTTCCATTGCCAATTGGAAGTCCAGTTTTAGTTTCGGCAAGCACGAGCGGCTGTGAGAGACCAACCCTTGCTCGTTGCTTCCCACGGTGAACTCCACATTGGGCTCGTGCGCAAATTCAAAAGTTGGAATCAATACATCCCCATCAAATTCCTCGTGCCATACCCTCACGGCAGCTCCAATTCGATTTCCATCTCGAATTGTCCCATGCGCCGTCGATGCCCAATGGCCATATGGTTCCAGAACCATACTCATCGGCACATTTATAAATACGGTCGCTACAAGGAAATTCGGAAAATTAGAATTCTATGTACTTTGATGTGCACTGCTAGTCCAATAGTAGTGCCGGGCTTCCGCTCGCTATTTCGGCCCATTGATATCATGGCCAATTGATGTAATAGATATCCCAATTGATTACAATCTCATAAGACTAAATTTGTGTTTCTTTTTCTCGAGAGGCTTATGGGATTCTCTTGTGTATATTATATGTTTAGAGACTTCTAAATTTTACTTCTAAATTTTATTTTTTACAAGACTTGAAGCAAGTTGCTTTGTATATTTTCGTGCGTTGACTAGAGGCTATGGATCATCTAGAAATGTAGTAAAGTTAAAAGGCATCGGAGGCGATTGTCCGAAACCCAAAGTCTAGACGGAGGTCTCATCACTTCAATCTAATGTGAGCATATCACTTTTGCTAGCAAAGCTCAAGCAATCATAATGCATTCTATTGTTTTTTTTTTCTCTTTTTGATAATTAAATGGATAGAGATGAGCGATTAACACTAAAGATCCCTCTAAACGTTGCCATGAATTTACCGGCACAAGAAAAAAATCCGTAACTTTTAGCACATGATACGAGAATCTTGCCAATGCTAGAAATTTATTATCGCTGACTTAAATAACGATTAAAAATAAAAAGGAGAAGGTGGATAACATTTTTTTGTGGTCGTCATGGAGTTCAATCAAGTTTTGGCATGAGTTGATGTCGATCTCGCCATATGTTTTGGTGGGAGAGCAATTGAATTGTTTTTTCCCATCATATTTAAATAGTACGAATTGATCCATCTTACGTGCATAATTTTAAATGTTATAACAAACCTATCTTCAGCAGTAATCGAAATGAAGTTCTAATGAGGCCAAGTTATAGTTTTTTTTTTTTTTTGGGTCAAAACAGCGGTTTTATATATTAACTCACGTTTGAACAACCACTGTACATAGCTTCGGAATACAGAAGATCCAACAGATAATGCGGGGGAGAGACAACCCAATTAGAGGGGAGTAAGGAGAGCCCATGGGCTTTGGCAACCCAGTCAGCGAGGAAATTTGCTGTCCGTCTACAGTGCTGGATCTGAAGGTGCGGGAAACAGGGCAAAAACGACAGAGCTTCAGCAAACAGAGCTTCTTGTCTCCATGGAATCAAATTAGGGTTTCGTACGGCATCGACAAGCACGGAGCAATCGGATTCCGGCAGGATGTGATCGTGATTCTTGCCCTCGCCCTGAAATGCTAGAAGTTTGCGATAAGGAGCAATCGGTCTGTGCTGGCGAAATATGAAATCATTGCGACTCTTCCAAATCTGCCACTAAACAGAAGCTATAGTCTCCAAATCAGGTATGGCAGACCTGTTTTCGATTAAATCTGCTAGCCAAGCATCGAATCTATTAAGACCATGACATTGGGACGTCAGTCGAAATTGTGGATGAGACCATATGGTTTGTGTCCAATTACATGACAGAAAAATATGTTCTGTTGATTCCGGTACCTGTTATGTACAGAGTTGGCAAACTAGGTTTGAAATAATATGCCTGTGAAATAAATTTACCTTTGTAGCCAAGGCATTGTGGCAAAGAGACCACATGAAAATGCGGATTTTGGGGGGCACTGCATATTCCAGAGTTTATTCCATAGTTTATGAGGGGTCTGGTAAGAAGAAGAAGCCATGCTCTGAACCCTGCTGTTGTCTTGTGCTCTAATAGAGTTATAGCCACTCTTTACCGTGTACTTGCCGTTAAGTTGCCCCTTCCAAATGATTCGGTCAGTAGTGTAGGAAGGTCGAATCTGTACCGAGAGAACTTCATCTACAATCTGCTCATCGAAGCTTTGTCGAAGTAGAGATTCATTCCATCCATTTTGGTCGGGAATAATAAAATCTGCCACATGTTACGGTTCACTGCTAGGTGCTGGCCCGCCAATAATGCCGCTGGATAGCCATTTATCCTATCGTATTTTGATCTGATGTCTGTCACCTACTAACCATTGAAGATTGTGTGTTATAGACTCCCGGCCTTGCAATAAACTCTGCCATCTCCAGGAGAAATTCATTGAAATATTTCCACAAACGTGGCACACCGCCTCCAGTCACCGCTAATATAATAAACTTCTCTTCGAATCGCAAAGTAAATTCTAGGCCACCCCCTGTCATCTTGGTAAACTCGTCACCGTCCTCCTCTCTCGAAACTTGAAATGGTGAACAAAGGGGTTTGAACAAAACGATGGCTCAATAAGTGATGGTCACCACATTTCATAGGATCAAGCCATGGGCAATGCAATATTATAAATTTGTACATCTATGTGCATCCTAGCCATAACTCCAATATGCATTCTTGAATAATGTGAATATTCAGCATTCTTTTGCCATGGTTGCATGATTCATATCACAACATATAATATAGCAAGCAAAAATCATTCTCAGTCGATCATATCAGAAATCCTATGAGCACGTTTTGCCGGATGAATGGCCTGTAAACCGTATTGGGCATGGTTAAATCCCGAAAATCTCATTGGCCATTCGTAAGTCCCGAAAATCACGTCTGCCGTGATTAAATTCCAAAATAGAACAAACCTGTGAATGAACACATATAAGTTTGGGTGACATTGAAAACATGTTGATCAGTTTTTACATAACACAGAAGTCATGAATGCCACTTTCCTCGTTAACTCCCAAATTCAAATTGTACCTAAACATAATTTAAGGCCCTTTACTAGAGTATACTAATTTAATACAACAACTAGACTGTCTTGGGCGAAAAGGCCCGTTTTGGCAAAAATACGATAAAAAACCTTCGAGGTTCGGTCTTAGGTTCGTGGCCCGAAGCATATCAAATAGCTCAAAAATATCTACATGTTAGTATATTGCCATATAATTTCCCAGTATATCAGAAAATAATTTTTCCTTGTGAAATAGTCCTAAAATTGAATTTTCTAAACTAGCGCCGAAATCTCCAAGGCTCACTTTCAGTAATTTTTTGATAAGTAATGGAATAATAAATATTTAGAGCAGTGGAGGCATTTTGACATGTGTAGGACATAATTTTTGAGAATTTAATTTGATATTAGAAATTTCTCTGTACACATGTACTTTCATTTAAAAAACTTCGTCTACCAAATTTAAAACCTAATATTTTTCTATGAAAAATAACATAAACACATAGATGGAATTAATTTTCCATCTATTGAGAGGAACAAGATTCCAAATATGCTATATTCTTCCAGAAATTACTAAAAATTGCAATAATTACAAAATTCTCGAAAATTCACATAACGTGCTATGTGTTGTGCCCAGTACAACTGTGATAACAGCGTCAGAATCCAATGCAGAAGTGAGCCATACGAGCAGTTTGAAGTTACTGGCCCTGCTCACGACTCCATTTTCCAACTTTTTCTGTTTTGGGTTGCCTACTTCTAGGGTTCAAAATATTTGTTAGCTCTCTTATATTATTCTCAATCTTCATATGCGACAACAGTTTAAGATTTCTAATCGAATATGGTAATCCCGAAATATTTGCTTCATATAAATCCAACTTGAGTAGGGATTCCAGTCCTCCAATCGAGTCTAGTAGTTGTCTCAACCGACTCCCATTCAGATCCATTGTGAGTCTTTTCAGATTGCCAGTATAATCGGGAAATTCTGTAATTTCCACATGTTATAAACCATTGCCAATTTTATTTTGACCATAGTCGATATTTTCTTTACTGCGTGCTGTCGATATTGATAGAGTAGTTCCTGCATTACGTTTAGTGATCTCACTCTGTTGCCTCGTATTTCAAGCTGGTGGTCTGTTATTTTCCTTTTCTTTCAGTTTTATCTGCCGTACATAGTGACAGAATTTGTGTCTGGTTAACTAGTTGTGTAGGTGTATGTGTACTCCGGAAGCTGAATATTCTCAGAACAATATCTTGTTACAGTAATTCGCTGCCTTCGCTTATCGTTACCACAAATCAGATTCTGTTTTGACATTGCTGTAGAATCGTGTTACGGGGTTCAAGTTTGCTAGAAGGGATGGCAACTCCTAAGAAAATTCTGAGATTTGAAGGCAGGATACTTCTGGGAGCGGTATCTCCTCTTCTCCAACACCCGCCACCCCCACCCCCCCCGGTTCTTTAGTGTGCCCCAGCATTCATAATTCCACAAGTTCAAACATTTAGTTCACTGCAGAGGTCTGGAGAATTGGATGGAAAAATTCTTACTTGATTCCGGTCAAACATGATCCGCTATGGTAGCAAATTTTCTTGAGCTTGAAGCTGCTGCGAGGTCATGGAGGTGCTCATTTGATTAAAACTCATCAGTTCATTATTTCTCCTCACTTGAACCGCAATTGTTGCATGACGGACATAAGGGTACGGTACCGATATATGTTTTCCTATATTTTGCGGACTTTGATGAGGTACATTTACAGCGCTCAGATTCAAATTCAATTGCCACTGGTGCAGCTCAACTGCTAACACCACAACCTATAGCTCATGTTTTCAATAATCCTCCAAGTCTCTGCATTGTCAGATCAGGGGAATAATTCATCCTATGAGATATCTGAAAGTTGGATAACCAAGATTTGGGCATAGTGATCCTGCTGATCTTGGCATTGACAAATCTGAACATGAGCTGACCTATCCAGAAGCAAGTTTGGAGTATGGACTCTTGAATAGAAAGTTCATTTTGGACATAGAAAGGTTTTCCTGGCTTGAAGTATGCATCGGAGGTATGTAATCAGCATGATGAGTGGCAGAGGACCCCCATTGCAAACAACACTATGTACAATCCTGATTTCCTAATGTGCAACATCCTGCCTCCGCAAGGTTGCAGTTTTCCAAGGGTCTTAGCTTTCCCTCTTCCATCAGAAGAGCGGCATAAGTTGAACAGAGTTCTTACAACTGCGCATCAAAATTTATTTACAGAAAAAAACATACATTAAAGATCTCACAGCCAGATTGAATCGAGAGATTGCGATAAGACTATTCTTAACAAAAAAAATATGTTCTTTGCTATTGGAGAAAGTGTCAAGTCTTCTATCTACTCATCATCTCCGATCAAGAGAAATGTTTGCTGCCTCTTCACCGTTTTGTATTTTGAGATAAGAGCTGTGATTTGTGCCATCCAGAATTTCAGCTTCGATGCAGTAAATTACCGGTATTTCTTTCCCCAGCTGGTAAATCCGAACTTCACCCTGTAGTTTGAACATATGCCACTAGTCATTTTGATAGTGTATTAATGAGATGTACTCAAAGGATGAAAGGCAGTATGGATCTATTTAATGAATACACCACACGTTTAACCCTTGAAAATTTGAGTGCTCCAATCTGTTATTTTTTCTGTGTTGTTGAGCTTTTACATGGATGCTTAATCTATTATGGGTCGTTCTGGTTGTGATATCCCCATCTGGAGGCATTGACATATTATACTCTTTAGCTCGGTGGAAACAAAAAGTATTTCCATTACATGGTTAAGAGGCTGTCATTACCTAATTGCGCGTTGACTTTCTGACTGCGGCCTTATACTCTTTTTCCTTCACTTGTCATTGTTTTGGATGAAGCAACTAAATTCGTGAAGATTGTCTTGAAGGTCAAAGATCCAGAAGTGGAACTTGAAACCATGAGAAAAATCGAGGAAGATGTCAACGGTCATGTTCATTGACAATGCAACATTGAGGAAACAAGCCAATTCGGTAATATATTGTGCTTTAAATATGCATGTCAAAGCTGAAGAAAAGCTTGAAGATAATGAAGAAGTCGGTAATTCGCACTGTATCATTTCTCTTGCGAAATTTATTCTTTCATTGACATTTCCTCCAGAATTAGAACGGTTTGTTCATTCCAAACGGCGACACTCCAACTACACTGTTTCAAGAAGTGGTAGCTTTGGATGTACACATTGGTTAGTGTGTGTATGATACATAAGAAATGAGTTTTTGTTAATGGATTTTAGCTTTATGACTTCCTTTCGGTATTCGTAATCATCTTCCTTCTGTTGTATATTTGTAGAACCTCAGACGATTTCTTAGCACATGTAGCCTGGGTTCTTAGCACATGTAGCCTGGGCTAAAATGCAGCAACATATCATGCTTAAGAGGTTTCGGATTTCCCTTTCCTACATTTTTCCGCTTAAAGGACACACAAGAAGGCGCTGAACCAAATCATGAACCCACTTAGGCAAAGCAACTACTATAATCATACGGGCTAATCATGGGTGTGGTTCTGGGGGGATTTACATAAAAAGCTCGGATCTACTCAGAAAGTCCTCATCTCCTAGCCAATTATTCCAGTATCTTATACCATTTTAGACCACGGAACGAGAAACAAAGGCGAACCCCGATGCGGGAAATCAGTCGAGAGTCGCAAAGAAGAGAATCAGCCTATGCCAAAACTCGGGACAGCAAAAATCCCGCCTTCATCTTCGTCCTTGATGCTTTGCATCTCCTGCTCTTGTCGAGGGTTTGTACCCCACACGATCCAAAAGCTGCCAGAGGTTTCGGATTTCCCTTTCCTGCATTTTCTGCAACACCGCCTTCATTTTCTGCTCTTGTCGGCGGGGGCGGGGTAAATAGGCATGTGATGCATAGGAACCAAAACAGGGAAACCAGTGGCAGGGGTTCTGCAACACAACAGTTAAAATTGGTATCAGGCAACATGCAAAAAGACAGCAGCAGAAACTTATAAACTAATTTCTATCATAAATTTCTCTTCAATTTTCCTTCCATGAAGGAGAAGAGGAAATTTCTAGGAACTGATAAACAACAGGTGGCTCAACCAAGTACACAGAATGTTTATAACCGACCAAGACTATGCTACTTGACAAATGAAAGAACCAAAAGCTTGAAAGGGCTCACGATGACTTCAAAGATTTGATGACCTCTAGCACAAAATCTTGCTAATTCAAAACAAACATGTTGGTGCATAAGATGAAGGAGAGGCTCCTAAAATTCGAACACATCAATCATCTATCATCTACTTACACCAGATATCACAATAACCATCAGCGAAGAACACCTTACAAGCAGAATGCACTTTGGTAGTAACCTTTAGTTTACTCTTTAAAATAGTTCATTCACTTTGCAACATGGCGTAATAAATATGCACAGTAACATATCATCGCTATTTCCTACATCTGGATTGAAGTTAATTTTCTAATCAGAACATATTTGAACATATCAAGCAGGAAAATGGTGGTAATCAAGATTGAAAAGCTCATTGACTGATTTCAAGGTTCAAGATGCATACCCGAGAGCACGGCAGACTCCTGCTTGGCCACACTAGCACCACACACATTGTTCTCCAAACTAAAACTCAACTCAACTGCCCTCAAGATTCATTGAATCTACACATCGTTTGCCTCCCTCTAAATAGAGAAGATACCACAAATAAAGCACACGAAAATTTGCTCACGCTCGACCATGGAAATGAGACACTTTGAGCCAAAACCTTCAACAAGGGAAAAGCACATTGGACTGGAATGCCAGGACGGCAGAATCTTTGAGGTATCCGCAGATCGCAGATTGTAGTGTAGAACTTAGAGAGGCGATGTCCTACATGAGCCGCCTTCTAAAGTTCCCAGTAGTTGCTTGGTAAGTATGCACCAGCAGCCCTACTCCTATGCATATGCCAAGCCCAATTCCAACTCCAACTCTCACTCCGGCATTGAACCATGAGAGTTCGCCATCTTTGTATTTCATAAGTTCCGACCTCCGCCAGTACATGCTGTAGTCCTCATCAAACAGTACATGAGTATTCTGCAAGATTTATTGCCAAGTTAATAGGGAAGAGCAAATAAAAGCTACAGAAATTAGCAACAACAGGATGGATAAATACCTGCATTCCAAGTCTCAATATAAGAACACTCCTTCCATAACGATCATGAAAACTTGCTCTGTATACTTTTCCAATTTCACCTTCAATAGCAACTTCTTCCTGTTTTAGTAAGCATCACATTGTCAAATGGAAGCATTATTCAGCATCCCAATAAGTACTATTGCATGTCTAACACAACCTGCTCATTAGCCATATTGTCAACTAAAACAGTCTAAATGATGATTTTGGAAACAGCATGAGTGAAAAAATATGCTGGGACACTTATTGTCCCTTGAACAATAAACCTTTCCAACACCTAATGCTTCATATCACTGCATCATGGCAGTCTCATAGAAGACAAAAAATGAGAGCCACTTAATTATTGTTGACAAACACCAATCCTGCATTCGCATTCATTCACAAAATCAGTTCTTCTCCATACCAGGAACTTAGTCTACGAAATAAAATTAATTATCAGGTCAACATAATAGTTAGGGTAACAAGGATCAGATGTCTACTGAAGTTTAACAGGCAACAACCATCAGCATAAATTATCTATCACTATACTCGCGCAGGTATTCATTCACTGGGACACTTAGCCATCTTACCCATCTGATTTCCTCAGGCTTAAAAGCTGATCTCCATTTCAGCGTCTCATCTAACATTTTCTTTGCTTTATCTATATTCCAGTTTCAAGCTTCCAAGTATCTCCTCAAGCATGCATCATCACAATACTTCAAACTTCGCCCAGAGAGTGGTCCCATAGCTTTCTTAAGCTCATTCACCTACATGCAAATGGACTTAAAATGTAACTGTATTTCTCCTATATTCTGGAAGGAACATTGAATATTATTCCACAACTCTAGAAAATCAATGCATCATGAGACATTAAACACATATGAAAGGGGTACAGATAAAGGGATGTATTGACAAGAAAGTATTATCTCGCAAAAAGGGCCACTTCATGGTTTCTCATGGCCGAAAAACTACCGACTTAGGTCAACCACATGGTCAGCCATGGAAATCAAACAAATATGAGCAATCGATCAAGGGGATACACTCTATGATATGTCCAGTCCTGACAAGTGCTGTTATTTTGAAATCTTAATTACATTAGATTCGAACTGCAGCAAGTTATCTTCCTCATTGTGGTGAGAGTTACTCCATCGACGAAACATGGTGCCTAAAGCCATAAAAATTGAAGGAATTAATAATATATCTTTAAAGAACTATTGATGGCCTACTATAGAAGTAACAACTCACACTATATAAGAACATGTACAGATATTCAAAAGACTAGGAATGAGAGCATATTTCCTATAGGTAAACCGGACGGGAAAATAAATTACAGAGGCGAATGGAGCCTTCGCTCTCTAGTCCCTAACAGAACAAAAAAGGAAGGGCAAGAGAACTAAGCCCATAATTTTAAGGAAAGAACAATCTAACAATTGAGCAATGTAGATGTATTGCAATTCAACCACGTTGATGCTATAGTGCAAAAAGTAAAGCCCATATATAGGATCAACAACATCAACCAACAATAGTGTCACTGTGCTTGAAGCTGTAAAACAATTGCAGCTCCCCCGAAGAAAACATGCTCTCAAATTCTTAATTTGCGAGATATTAATGAACTAGAACCAATGTGCACATTGCATACGCATATGCAGACAGATTAAAAAAAAAATTCCCTAGAAAGCATTAGAAATGCTACAAGAAAAATACCAAATTTGTCTCCATCGCCGTGCATCCGTCGGAAGCTTCGTTCTATCGCATTCTGGTTCTCCACATCAATCACGACTCCATCGGAATCATCGTCCTCAAAATCATTAGCCACAATTTCCCGATCAGCGCTACGCACACTCTCCGCCAAAGCAGCGTCCTCTTCGCCCTCTCCATTAACCACAATCGACGGCGTCCTATCCAGCAAAGCCTTCTTGACCTGCGGCCTCCTGCTCCCAGAACTAGTAATCATCCACACACGAAACAAAAAAAAAAATGAGAACCCCTAACACGCGCCATGGAAACCGAGGAAATCAGCCAACTGGCGGAGCACCTGAGGCCCTACTGCCGCATCTTGCAGGAGGCGTGGAGAAGCCGGCGGCGAGGGGCCGGGGAAGCGAAGGTCCGCGGGAAGCTTGAGTCCCTTCGGCACGGCCTGCTTAGCCCCCAGCTCAGCAAGCACGTGGACGTCGTCATCCTTCATCAGGATGTTCTTGACCTCGTCAAACCACGAGAGCCCCGAGTCTGGAGACGAACGACGCGTTCGTCGAGGAGCAAGCGCCGATGACGTCGCCGGCCTCAGGGAGGTCGCCGAAGAAGCCATCGAGGTTGATGTGAGACATCACGTCGTCCTCCATATGCAACTCAAGATCCACCATCAGAACACTAGGGAAAAAAAATGGGGGGAAAAAGAAGATGAAGGCGACAATGGGAGATCTGTACAAAAATATATGATTTGCTGGCGGTGGTTCGCCGGTCGGAAAGAGGGAAAGCACAGAGAGACTGGGAGGTCGCGTCCGGGAGGGTAGAGTGAGAGAGTTCGTCGGAGAGAGAGAGAGAGAGAGAGAGAGAGAGGGGAGAGTAGAGTGAGAGAGGCGTGAAGAAAGAGACTCAGAAGAAGAAACGCTCAGTCAGTCAGTCCCAATTTTTTTTTTAAATGGTGGTAAATTTTTGACTTTTGGTTGGTCCGATCACATGAAATCTGGCCTTCTTCCCACGTGTCTGGAAGACGTGGATAAACCAACTTTTCCGGAAGATGATCCGGCACAACCACATTACGCAGCTTCTTCAATTTTGATAAATCAGGCAACTCTTTCAAGGAATCCCATCCCAAAAAAGATAATGCCCCTAATGATTCCAATTTCTCCAGACCACGAATCTCCATCAACCCAAGGCAACCATTCATCAAATGCAAACCACTGAGTTTCTTCAGTTGCTGTCCAAGCACATCATCAAATTCGACTTCCCTCAGCCGACAATTAACAAGGTGCAAACCGATCAGATTTGTCAAATTGGAAAAGAGTGACCTTCCCATGGGTGACTTCAAATCATATAGAGTCAAATATCCAAGATTGGATGGAAGCCCCATTAGAGATCGCGTGTCAACACAAGTTATCTCAAGAATAAAAAGCCGCGAAAGAGTAGCCAAATTAATCGGAGAAAATGTGACATCTCCAACGACAATTGTCAATTTCCATAGATTAGATAATCCTTTGATCCACTCTATCTTTGGAACTCCTTGTTTGAATTCCGACAACCTAGGAGTATCGCCCCATATATGAAGATCGTTTAAGTTAGTCAGGTATGATAGGTCAAGGGCTGTCCACAATAAATGAGATGAGATCTTTAACTCCTTCAAACTCACAGGGAGCTCTGGCAACGGTTCAAGTTCATCACATTGATCCAAATAAAGAGTTTGGAGATGAGAAAGCTTACTGATAGTCGTGGGCAATCTCTTAATCTTGCTCTTTGTCAAATGTAGGGTCCTTAAAAAAGATAGATCCCCAATTTCACTTGGAATTGCTTCCTCCATATTTTCACAGAATCTCACATGCAAAATTTCAAGATTCTTTAGCATCCCTATGGCCTTTGGTAGCTCTCTGATTGCACATTTGTCTAGACATAAATACGTCAACCGTTTGAGATCTCCAATAGAAACAGGTAATTCTGTGATATCCGTGCCTTGTAATCTTAGCCTTAACAAAGACTCTAGCCCTCCTATTTGGTTCGGTAGCTTCTTTATAGGAGTGTGAGCAAGGCCCATTTCCCTCAACTTTTTAAGATTCTCAATAGAAACAGGTAATTTTTTTATTTTTGTCCAGTCCAAATATAGCTCAAGCAAAGATTCTAATTTTCCTATTGTGTTCGGTAGCTTCTTTATTGGAGTTCCTATAAGACTCATCGTCCTCAACATTTTAAGATTTCCAATGGAGTCTGGAAGTGTACTAAGCACAGAACGATTATCTAAAGACAAATGCTTTAGACATATCATTCCATTGGAGGAATGATGAAGTTCTCGCGAGTGCATCCATCTTATTTGCAGATTTGACAGTGATTTTAGACTATCGAATACAAAAGACACTGGACAAAGGTCGCAATCGTCCCTCTTCAAGAATCCGTTAGAGATGATTTCCAAGTGCTTCAGGTGCTCTAGTTTAGAGAGAGAGCCATCAACCACTAGCAAGTTTGTACTTTGTCGAATAACCAATCTCTTCAAATTCAAACATTTTGAGAAGTCAGGAGTCCTCTTTAAGCCTGACTTAGAGTTAATTTCTATAACTTTCAAGTTCTCGCTCATCTGAAAAAACAAACCAAGGATCAGCCAAGTCAAGAATGGCAAATTAGTAAGTTTGGTTAGTGAAACAAATGTGAGAAAAAGTAAACTGCACGATATAATGTTTGTACCAAGCATGACCCCATCCAGCCCAATCTTCAGTAATGTTAATTCCCGAAAGCTTGAGCACAGCTAATTTCTTGAGACACAAATTCGTCACGTTTAGTTTCGACGGGCAATTACTCCAAGAGAGCCATGTTAACTTCGAGAGAAGATTCTTAAAGTCCCCTACCAAGTTCTTGCACTCTAATTTCAAATACCTTAGATTGGGCAGCTTCGAAAATTCTTCACTTGTGAAACTGTGCCCTTTGCAAAGTTTTGTTAATCTAAGTGCTTCGATTTTGTCTGTCCCCTGGTGATAGGAAAAGCATACATAGACATTTAAACTGGATCAAAAACATAATATTGTACAAGTCTGAGGAACTTAATTATGTTCATTAATGAAACACACATTACTATTTCATTTGTACATATTTAAATTGACCATAACAAAGAGTTAATCAAGTTAATTCAACTAGCTCATACAATTGGAAAGAGTTCTCTACAATGTGTAAAGCATAGTAATATTTCTATTCCATCAATTTAAGTGAATTCCTATCGTGTAATGATAACAAAAACTTTATTATCTTTGAGCGAAACCACCTGATAGAAAATATTGCCCACATATTTATTTATTTTGCAACACAAAAAACCTGCCATGGTTTTGCAAAATTTAGAAAAAGTGGCCAGACCAAATCCAAAAAAAGTCTCTTGAGTTTATAACCCCATTGCAACTCTACGCGTCGAAATCTGCTTGGTCTAGAGTGTGTGGAAGATCGGTTAACTCCAGTGTCTCTTTATTAGGTTTCATATGAGTTTGATTACAAGATGAAGACAGGAGCTAGAAAGTCTTAATTGTTGTAGAACTCGTTGCAGATTCTACATAAAAGATTACAGTAAAAATAGGATTTGCTTTCATAATAATAAAGTTATTCAACTAACCTCATAAAAGTCTCTCATATATTGTTTGAAAGCTCTACCGGACTATACACAAAAGATTGCATGTTACATTCAATTACAAAATCTAAATCTATTACCAAATTTCAGGTAAGGGATCTCATCGCAAAGTAATATTGCTAATGATTTCCAACTTAACAAAAGGGAATAAAATCAGCCTTAAATAGCTTTGATAGCTTAGGAGGTCGCAATCTATTTCCATATATTTTGTTGAACAACCTTGTATTTAACTGTATTCCTAAGATTTTTGCTTCCAATAACTTTCATTGCAACCTTTTAGATGCAATATGTAGTGGAATTACCATCATGAATTCTTATACAAACCTTTTGCCTTTTTTCTTTGCCAAATTAAAAGTTCAACAAAAATATATACCGGCAAGAAACTAACTCCACAACCTTTGAAAAATGCATGGTTGATTTTTTCCAAAAGAAAATAGTACGGTGACGATAGCTTACCTCTTTCTTCCGAACCACATCAATGGCAATCTTGGGCTCCCACAACCTACTACGCTTCCCTGGAAAATTGATGTCCTCACGCTGAACAATTTCTCTTCCAAGATCTCTAAGTTGATCATGCATCCACAATCTATCATAATTTTTTATCAAAGACATACGAGTCAGGACAGGTAGTTCCCTTGTTGGAAAATAGTTGGAAGCTTTCCACATATAGTACGGGTGGAGTCTATCTTCTCCAATGAAGAAACACGCAATATCAAGAAAGATCTCTCTCTGGTGAGGCTCCAACATGTCATAACTGATCTTTAATTTGTTGAAGACTTCCTGGTTGGGCACCAACTCTAACTTCTGCAAAGTGCCTTTCCAAAACTTTTTGCTCTCGCCATAAAGTGAGGCACCGATAACCTCAAGAGCTAAAGGAAGTCCACCTGTTTTGGTCGTAATTTGCCTTGAGATATCAACAAAGTCATGTGGTGGTAAATCCATCTTGAAGGCATGTTTAATAAAAAGTTGATGAGCATGGAAAGAATCCATTTCTGTCATTTTATAGATTTGAAACTCTTGAGAATGTGCTTGGAAACTACTCTCTTTGTCCTTCCCTTTGATTGGCAAAAAGTTGATGTCCCTCGTTGTAATGATGATTCTACTTCCTGGACCAAACCAATCACTCTTTCCGGCTAGCTTAGAGAGTTGATCCCTATTACCCACGTCATCGAGAACAAGGAGAACTTTCTTACCACGAAGTCTTTCTCTAATTGTGTTAATCCCTACATCAACAGAATTTTGGATCCCTAGAGATCCACCTTGGAGAATCTCTAATAACAACTGTTTTTGTAAGTCAACAATTCTACCCTGTTGCGTAGATTCGCGAATGTCCAAAAGGAAGCTACAACCTTGAAATTGATTGGAGATTTTATTAAAGACAACACTTGCGAGAGTTGTCTTACCGATACCGCCCATTCCATGGATGACCAGGTAACGAACATCACAAGAACTTTCGTTTAACATGTCCATGATAGCTTTAACATGATCATGAATCCCAACTAAATGATCAGGCAGATTTCGCATTCTTTTCATTAGCTTGGTCCAAACCTCATCAACAATAGTGTTGATGATTTCACCGTGGCTGCCATATTGACATAAGAGTCTTAGCATGAAACATATGGCAAATGAACTTTCAAGTTGAGACATATTGTAGACACGAAACTAATGGATTTTTAAATGGGCGAGGTTTTACCAAATGGAAGCTCGCTTTCTTTAGTAAAAGGAAATCTCGACTAATGAAAAATTAGATCTATACTCTATTTGGATGAGTGACTCGGGAACAGAAGATAATAATTACTAGGACTATGATTGGCGGGAGTAATTAAAACAAAAAAAAAAAAAAAAAAACATAAAACAAAAAACGGGAGAAAATTCCATTCCTTATTATAATCTCACTTGTTATTGCTCGGAAAAAAAAAAAAAAAAAAAAAAAAAAAAAAAAGAGAACAAAAGCAGATTCCAAAGTCATACTCTTACCTTTTGTCTTTCATGTCCCATCCCTTGATTCTTGCGACCTTGGTCAAAGCTTCCCTCCATTGCCAAACCTCATCGTGGCTTAACTTCTTCTGGTGTTTCTTTAGAGCATTGAGGTACAATTGAGTTTTAAGCTTTACATCATCAGGGTTTACGTCATAAAAAATGGGTAGGATCACTTTGTCATTCGCTTTGCTCGAGGACTCTAGCATGTGTGTGAGCTCGCGAAGACACCACTTACTGGATGCATAGTTCCTAGAGAAGATGGGCAAGTATATTTTGGAGGATTCAATGGCATGCAAAAGTTCACCTTCAATCTTTTTTCCCTTTCGGATCTCTTCATCGTCTCTAAAAACACGAACCCCAGCTTTGACTAAGGAGTGATAGAGACAATCGGTGAAATTGAGGCGAGTATCCGGGCCTCTGAAACTCAAAAACACCTCAAATTCAGTCCCTGAAGACGAATTGCCATCATCGACACAGGCAGACATGGTCACTGCATCTGGGGAATCCCTCTTTCTCTTCATTCTCCTTCAGGTGCTCAAATCTCCACCGGGTTTAATTGCAGCGAGATGTGGATCCTTTCTGAATCTAATGTGGGATTCAGAAAAGCGGCAGAGGCTGGAGAATTGCGATGCTCTTTCGCTGTCTTTATCGGATTTGTTTGCGTTTTCCTCGGCACCGAAAGGAAATAGAATGGCGATGACTTTGGTAAGTCTAGCCAATGGAAGTCTTCCAAGGTGGCGGGGTCCAACTTCATCACGTTACGCTGGCAATAAATGAGGTTGCTTTACACTGTTTCTTCTTGGGCGATAGTACCTCATATCTAGAAGTATTGGTTTAAAATTCACATCCACTAAAGCGTAGTGTATTTTATACCTCGGTGTTAGTGTTGCTGGCAAATGCTTCAGGCACGCTAGTTCTGTAAAATTTATCCCTGAGTTGACGAAGACTTTAGACTGCCAAGGAAATTTGGTGGTAATCAAGTTGCTTTACATTGACGCGAGTGCCTGACCGTCCGAAAGCTAGACACGGCATTTGCTTGCTTTTCCCCCTTCACACCGAAAGAAAAAGAATAGCAACGACTTTAACTAAAGCCAACCAAGTCTTCCACCAGCTTTATGGAAAGAGGGACGACACTTTCACATAAGATTCTTTTCATTTTCTTGGAATTTCCGGTTATATATGTCTTCAGGGTCCACCCACCACCCTATCATAATTGGAAACACGTCTAACATTATTGGGCATTCCTATCCTACCGTGACTTTAACCATAGCGATCGAGTTTTAGGGGGAATGTTTAAGGAAATGATTATTTTTCGCGATCCTTTTCTTATTACGTTTTTCTTTTTTTCTTTTTTTATGTCATTTTCACCTGGATTTTACAACAATGAGACAACAAATATATCCTGAACATGAATGTTTCATTCATCAGTTCACTAAATATGCAGATCAACATTTAGGGATTAGTTTAATAAATTCAAAGTGTAGAGAGAGAGATGCCTAATCAGAGGGTGTTATAGACTATGATTTCGGATATAATTTTGGACAATTTAGAAGCATCGGCAAGATTTGAGAAACAAAGAGCTAGGATTCAATAGAGGGACTATTCTCCTTAGAGTTGCCCGTTGGTAACTTCTAGACAATGAAAAAATTATCCAATCAGTCGATAACATCCATTGAATATATTGCCAATTAAAAGTTTATATGGAGTTGTTGAATTCAGGTGGCAGTATATATTCAACGATCTCAACAAGCCTAGAATCTGAATTAGCTTAGGGCAGTCGGTCAATAACACCCATTGGATATGTTTTAAACATGAAATGATTGATTGGAAAGTGTCACAAGCAAATGACAATAAGATTCTACCGTGACTTTCTCGCTTAGTGTAAAGCCAGAAAGGGCCATCGAAGTCTTGTAACATAGGACACTCTAAAACTTAAGGTGACAAGACAATGAAGTTTCCATGTTAATACATTGGGCAATTCTCCAAATTTCTCCACTGAGTTTTGGTGGCTCTCTTACTTAGTTAAGTACAAATGTGATCACCTGCAACATTTTAAGATTTTGAATGGAACATGGTAATCTTGCAGTTCTTGTGTTGGACAAGAATGAATTAACTAGTGACTTCAATCGTCCAATAAAGTCGCCTTATTGACGCGAGTGGCTAGCCCTCTAAAGCTCAAGACATGACATTTGCTTGCTTTTTCCCCCTTAGCATCGAAAGAAAAATAAGAGCAACGACTTCAAGTAAAGCCAACCAAGTCTTCCAAAGTGGAGGAGTAAAGTCTCCAGCTTTATGGAAAGAGGAAGGGCACTTCCACACAAGTTCTATTCATTTTCCGGGAATTCCCTGTCATATATGTCTTTAGGGTCCACCCACCACCCTATCATAAATTAAAACACGTCTAACATAACTAGGCATTCCTACCTTGCCGTGACTTAAACCGTGGCAAAGTTATAGGCCCAATCAGATGGTTGACAATCAACGATAGAGATCAACTTTTAAGGAGAATGTTTAAGCAAATGATCACTTATTGTGATCCTTTTCTTGTTAAGTTATTCTTTTAGTTCATTTCCTCCCAGATTTTGCGACAAGGAAGCGACATATGTAGCATGCACATTAATATTTTTATTCATTTGTTCACTAAATATAAAGATCAACTTTTGGGCATTAGTTTGATTAATCGGAGGGTGTTATTGACGATGATTTCGGACAGAAGTTTGGACATTTAGAAGGATGAGAAACAAACAACTAGGATTTCAGTAGAGGGACTAATTCTCTCTAGAGTTAGCTGTTATTAAATTCTGGACAGCGAGTAAAATAATTATTCTCTCTTCTTTGTGAAGCTTACAACGGCTTGAGTACATATAGACCTTAGAAGTTGCATGTGATAGAATAGATCAATTTTCCAGCATATCACAACATAAGATGGAAGCTTCTATGTCACACGCCAAATCTGTATTTAAAATTTAAGGAATGACCGGCCATTTTTCATGAATAAAAGCACGAAGGGCTTAATCAAAATGAATCATTTCACAAGAAAGGTCCTAACCGGACAAAACCTTGCATTAGATGGAAAACCATAAGGTCCAAAATACCATGAATTTACCATAATAGGAATTTTGTAAATTCAGTCTAATAAGATTGATTCAAAGAGCAAAATGAATAAACCAGCCCCATCATGCGTTCTTCATAAATTCGTCACCCTCCTCCATTCTCGAAACCTAAATGGAAATATAAGGGGATGAGTAAAATCCTGGCTCAGTAAGTGACAATCACCACTTCTATGGGATCGAGTAATGAATTATGCAACTTACAATAATTATGCCGTACATGAAAATCACACTTAAGCTTGCATGCAATACGGCTTCTCACAAGCCATTTCAATATCATAAATGGATATAGATATCAAACTCATTGCTCAGATCAAAATACTATGGTCACGCTTCACTAGGTGACAAGGCCCAGAAACTTAATCACCTGTAGTTAAGACCCAGAAATCACATCGCCTGTAATTAAGACCCAAAAATCACATCGCCTGTGATAAAGCACCAGCACAAAACCGATCTGTGAACGTATATCTTAATACATTAGTCGACCATGAGCACTACATGATCCAACAAGTTTGAGAGGAGTGACCACTCTAATGGTAATGATGTGGAGGCGATTCACTTTCAAAGGCACGCTTGCTGAAAGTTGAAGAGCAGGGGTAGGACTCAATGCGTTGATTTCATAGAAATAGTAATCTTTAGGATACCATCGATTGCTAAGAAATCAATATTCCTGGTCGTAATTATAGTTATACTTTCCGGACTAAATTAATTGGATTCGCCTGCTAGCTTCGCAAGCTGGTCCTTCTTATCCAGCTCACAAAAAATGATGAGGACTTCCTTGTTAAGTAATCTTCCTTTGATCATGTTGACCCCATGGTGACTATAACAAATTCTTAAGCTTCTTTGGTCGAGAAAAAGGGTCGAACCTTGCTAGGGGTGGGCGAGGCTCACCCTCGCCAAGGCTGACTGTGCTGATCTCCTAACCTTCCTGACTATACCAAACTCCCCTCTACTCGATCCATCATAAGTTGCGGTTGTAGTTCCAATCCTCATGTGCCGTAGAAGCACGTCAATAGTTTCGACATCTTGTGGGGGACTCGTGGTTTCCTGTGGGATAGGTCTCCAGAAACTAAACAATTTATTCCTGAGTTGACGAAGACTTTAGACTGCCAAGGAAATTTGGTGGTAATCAAGTTGCTTTACATTGACGCGAGTGCCTGACCCTCCGAAAGCTAGACACGGCATTTGCTTGCTTTTCCCCCTTCACACCGAAAGAAAAAGAATAGCAACGACTTTAACTAAAGCCAACCAAGTCTTCCATAGTGGAGGAGTGAAGTCTTCAGCTTTATGGAAAGAGGGACAACACTTCCACATAAGATTCTATTCATTTTCTTGGAATTCCCGGTTATATATGTCTACAGGGTCCACCCACCGCCCTATCATAATTGGAAACACGTCTAACATTATTGGGCATTCCTATCCTACCGTGACTTTAACTAAGGCAAAGTTATCAGGCCAATTAGACGACTGATAATCAACATTAGCGGTCGAGTTTTAGGGAGAATGTTTACGCAAATGATTATTTTTCTTGATCCTTTTCTTGTTACGTTATTTTTTTATGTCATTTTCACCTGGATTTTACAACAATGAGACGACAAATATATCCTGAACATGAATGTTTCATTCATCAGTTCACTAAATATCGACATCAACATTTAGGGATTAGTTTAATAAATTCAAAGTGTAAAGAGAGAGATGCCTAATCAGAGGGTGTTATAGACTAAACTTTCGGATAGAAGTTTGGACAATTTAGAAGCATCGGCAAGATTTGAGAAACAAAGAGCTAGGATTCGATAGAGGGACTATTCTCCTTAGAGTTGCCTGTTGGTAACTTCTAGACAATGAAAAAATTATCCAATCAGTCAATAACACCCATTGGATATATTGCCAATTAAAAGTTTACATGGAGTTGTTGAATTCAATTGGCGGTATATGTTCAATGACCTCAACAAGCCTGGAATCTGAATTAGCTTAGGGCATTCGGTCAATAACACCCATTGAATATGTTTTAAACATGAAATGATTGATTGGAAAGTGTCACAAACAAATGACAATCAGATTCTACCGTGACTTTCTCGCTTAGTGTAAAGCCAGAAAGGGCCATCGAAGTCTTGTAACCTAGGGCACTCTAAAACTTAAGATGACAAGACGATGAAGTTTCCATGTTAATACATTGGGCAATTCTCCAAGATTTTCCACTAAGTTTTGGTGGCTCTCTTACTTAGTCAAGTACAAATGTTATCACCTGCAACATTTTAAGATTTTGAATGGAACATGGTAATCCTGCCCAGTTCTTGTGTTGGACAAGAATGAATTAACTAGTGACTTCAATCGTCCAATTGAGGTTGGAAGCTTTCTTACCTAAGAACACAACAGGTGCAATTGCTTCGAGACTCCTAGTTCTTTAGAATGCATCTCTAGAGTTGACAAAGATTTTAGACTACCAAGGACATTTGGTGGTAATAAAGTCGCTTCATATTGACGCGAGTGCCCAGCCCTCTAAAGCTCAAGACATGACATTTGCTTAGCTTTTTCCTCCTTAGCATCGAAAGAAAAAGAAGAGCAACGACTTCAAGTAAAGCCAACAAGTCTTCCAAAGTGGAGGAGTAAAGTCTTCAGCTTTATGGAAAGATGAAGGGCACTTCCACACAAGTTCTATTCATTTTCCTGGAATTCCCTGTTATATATGTCTTTAGGGTCCACCCACCGCCCTATCATAATTGAAAATACGTCTAACATAACTAGGCATTCCTACCTTGCCGTGACTTAAACCATGGCAATCGGCCCAATCAGACGGTTGACAATCAACGATAGAGATCAACTTTTAAGGAGCAAATGATTACTTATTGCGATCCTTTTCTTGTTAAGTTATTCTTTTTAGTTCATTTCCTCCCAGATTTTGCGACAAGGATGCGACATATGTAGCATGCACATGAATATTTTATTCATTTGTTCACTAAATATAGAGATCAACTTTTGGGGCATTAGTTTGATTAATCGGAGGGTATTATTGACGATGATTTCGGACGGAAGTTTGGACATTTAGAAGGATCAACAAGATTCGAGAAACAAACAACTAGGATTTCAGTAGAGGGACTAATTCTCTCTAGAGTTAGCTGTCATTAAATTCTGGACAGCGAGTAAAATAATTCTTCTCTCTTCTTTGTGAAGCTTACAACGGCTTGAGTATATTTAGACCTTACAAGTTGCATGTGATAGAATAGACCAATTTTGCAGCAATTCACAACATAAGATGGAAGCATCTGTGTCACACGCCAAATCTGTATTTAAAATTTAAGGAATGACCGGCCATTTTTCATGAATAAAAGCACGAAGGGCTTAATCAAAATGAATCATTTCACAAGAAAGGTCCTAACCGGACAAAACCTTGCATTAGATGGAAAACCATAAGGTCCAAAATACCATGAATTTACCATAATAGGAATTTTGTAAATTCAGTCTAATAAGATTGATTCAAAGAGCAAAATGAAGAAACCAGCCCCATCATGCGTTCTTCATAAATTCGTCACCCTCCTCCATTCTCGAAGCCTAAATGGAAATATAAGGGGATGAGTAAAATCCTGGCTCAGTAAGTGACAATCACCACTTCTATGGGATCGAGTAATGAATTATGCAACTTTACAATAATTATGCCGTACATGAAAATCACACTTAAGCTTGCATGCAATACGGCTTCTCACAAGCCATTTAAATATCATAAATGGATATAGATATCAAACTCATTGCTCAGATCAAAATACTATGGTCACGCTTCACCAGGTGACAAGGCCCAGAAACTTAATCACCTGTAGTTAAGACCCAGAAATCACATCGCCTGTAATTAAGACCCAAAAATCACATCGCCTGTGATAAAGCACCAGCACAAAACCGATCTGTGAACGTATATCTTATTACATTACTCGACCATGAGCACTACATGATCCAACAAGTTTGAGAGGAGTGACCACTCTAATGGTAATGATGTGGAGGCGATTCACTTTCAAAGGCACGCTTGCTGAAAGTTGAAGAGCAGGGATAGGACTCAATGGGTTGATTTCATAGAAATAGTAATCTTTAGGATACCATCGATTGCTAAGCAATCAATATTCCTGGTCGTAATTATAGTTATACTTTCCGGACTAAATTAATTGGATTCGCCTGCAAGCTTCGCAAGCTGGTCCCTCTTATCCAGCTCACAAAAAATGATGATGACTTCCTTGTTAAGTAATCTTCCTTTGATCATGTTGACCCCATGGTGACTATAACAAATTCTTAAGCTTCTTTGGTCGAGAAAAAGGGTCGAACCTTGCTAGGGGTGGGCGAGGCTCACCCTCGCCAAGGCTGACTGTACTGATCTCCTAACCTTCCTGATTATACCAAACTCCTCTCTACTCGATCCATAATAAGTTGCGGTTGTAGTTCCAATCCTCATGTGCCGTAGAAGCACGTCAATAGTTTCATCATCTTGTGGGGGACTGGTGGTTTCCTGTGGGATAGGTCTCCAGAAACTAAACAATTTATTCCTGAGTTGACGAAGACTTTAGACTGCCAAGGAAATTTGGTGGTAATCAAGTTGCTTTACATTGACGCGAGTGCCTGACCCTCCGAAAGCTAGACACGGCATTTGCTTGCTTTTCCCCCTTCACACCGAAAGAAAAAGAATAGCAACGACTTTAACTAAAGCCAACCAAGTCTTCCATAGTGGAGGAGTGAAGTCTTCAGCTTTATGGAAAGAGGGACAACACTTCCACATAAGATTCTATTCATTTTCTTGGAATTCCCGGTTATATATGTCTACAGGGTCCACCCACCGCCCTATCATAATTGGAAACACGTCTAACATTATTGGGCATTCCTATCCTACCGTGACTTTAACTAAGGCAAAGTTATCAGGCCAATTAGACGATTGATAATCAACATTAGCGGTCGAGTTTTAGGGAGAATGTTTACGCAAATGATTATTTTTCTTGATCCTTTTCTTATTACGTTATTTTTTTATGTCATTTTCACCTGGATTTTACAACAATGAGACGACAAATATATCCTGAACATGAATGTTTCATTAATCAGTTCACTAAATATCGACATCAACATTTAGGGATTAGTTTAATAAATTCAAAGTGTAGAGAGAGAGATGCCTAATCAGAGGGTGTTATAGACTATGATTTCGGATAGAAGTTTGGACAATTTAGAAGCATCGGCAAGATTTGAGAAACAAAGAGCTAGGATTCGATAGAGGGACTATTCTCCTTAGAGTTGTCTGTTGGTAACTTCTAGACAATGAAAAAAATTATCCAATTAGTCAATAATACCCATTGGATATATTGCCAATTAAAAGTTTACATGGAGTTGTTGAATTCAATTGGCAGTATATGTTCAATGACCTCAACAAGCTTGGAATCTGAATTGGCTTAGGGCATTCGGTCAATAACACCCATTGAATATGTTTTAAACATGAAATGATTGATTGGAAAGTGTCACAAACAAATGACAATCAGATTCTACCGTGACTTTCTCGCTTAGTGTAAAGCCAAAAAGGGCCATCGAAGTCTTGTAACCTAGGGCACTCTAAAACTTAAGATGACAAGACGATGAAGTTTCCATGTTAATACATTGGGCAATTCTCCAAGATTCTCCACTGAGTTTTGGTGGCTCTCTTACTTAGTCAAGTACAAATGTTATCACCTGCAACATTTTAAGATTTTGAATGGAACATGGTAATCCTGCAGTTCTTGTGTTGGACAAGAATGAATTAACTAGTGAC
The DNA here is from genome assembly GCA_014182405.2 of Eucalyptus sideroxylon. Classification (NCBI taxonomy): domain Eukaryota; kingdom Viridiplantae; phylum Streptophyta; class Magnoliopsida; order Myrtales; family Myrtaceae; genus Eucalyptus; species Eucalyptus sideroxylon. Next base: position 60,565,454 of record CM024552.2, read on the forward strand.
TTCAATCGTCCAATTGAGGTTGGAAGCTTTCTTACCTAAGAACACAACAAGTGCAATTGCTTCAGACTTCCTAGTTCTTTAGAATGCATCTCTAGAGTTGACAAAGATTTTAGACTACCAAGGACATTTGGTGGTAATAAAGTCGCTTCATATTGACGCAAGTGCCCAGCCCTCTAAAGCTCAAGACATGGCATTTGCTTAGCTTTTTCCCCCTTAGCATCGAAAGAAAAAAAGAGCAACGACTTCAAGTAAAGCCAACCAAGTCTTCCAAAGTGGAGGAGTAAAGTCTCCAGCTTTATGGAAAGAGGAAGGGCACTTCCACACAAGTTCTATTCATTTTCCTGGAATTCCCTGTTATCTATGTCTTTAGGGTCCACCCACCGCCCTATCATAATTGAAAATACGTCTAACATAACTAGGCATTCCTACCTTGCCGTGACTTAAACCATGGCAAAGTTATCGGCCCAATCAGACGATTGACAATCAATGATAGAGATCAACTTTTAAGGAGCAAATGATTACTTATTGTGATCCTTTTCTTGTTAAGTTATTCTTTTAGTTCATTTCCTCCCAGATTTTGCGACAAGGAAGCGACATATGTAGCATGCACATGAATATTTTATTCATTTGTGATGGTTTTAATTGGTGATGGGCTTAAAGCCCGTCGGCCCATGCTGGGCCCAAAAGGCCCGGCCCACGGGAATAGGGCCCGTGGATGGGGGAAGGTATAAAAGGGAGGAGAGAGAGAGAGAGAGATGACACCCGTTGGAAACAGAAAAAGTACGTACATTCTCTCTCTCGCTCTCTCTCCAACAAAAGGAATAAACAGTAAGCATAATGCATCGTTCTTCTTCCCTTCAAGTCGTCATCAGATCGAATAGGGCCAAATTCTCTTCCTCCTATCGGCGTCGGTGTCTAATCTGTGGCTAACAAGGTATGCTCGAATCCGTGGTGTGCTTTACGATCAGTGATACGTGAATTTCCCGGGCTTTGTCTTCCGCATTGATTTAGGGGTTGATTTAGTGTCGAATCCAGTTTTTCGGGGATCCGTTATTCCTAACATTGGTATCAGAGCCTAGTTCACGTTTTTCCCGACCTGTTTGATGTTTTTTGATTGATTTTTTGCAAAAAAAAAAAAAAAATCAGCCGTACGGATCAGGGCGAGAAATCCCAACACCCGAGCGCTGTTCGGCCATTTTTCTGAGTTTTCGTAAGTCAAAATCGAATTTTGAAGGCACTGGGTGAAAGAGGTCATCGAGGCGAGTCCGGCGACATGTCGTGCGCTGCTGGGCGACGCCGCACACGCCCACACGCGCGGCCAGAAGGCGCTACGCGTGGGCGTGACGCGCCTGGAAGTGCTAGCTCGCCCAGCGCGTGCGCCACACGCGCTGGTGGCGAACCGGCACGCGCTGATCGGCGGATCGACGCGTGCTGACGTCGCATGACGTCACCCAACATCGATGTCGCTGGGGTGACATCATCGATGACGTCAGCAATGACGCCGGTTGGCCGGGTGGTCACCGGCCGGCAACCCGACCCGACCCAAACCGCGGATGCCCGACACGCACGTGGCACGTCTTTGGCCGACGTCTGCGTGACATCAGCCCGCACACCCGCGCGGCACGTGCGGGTGGTTCGCGCGAACCGGCCCGACCGGTCCATCCGGTTCGACGACTTGACCGTTGACCCGTTGACCGACCGTTGACCGTTGACCAAAAAAACATAAAAGAATTTGTTTCTTTTTTCAATTATGTCTGTGTGGGTTAGAGGTAATCCATTTTTTAATTTTGCATTTGTTGCATGAATCATGGAAAATTATGTATTTTCCATTTTGTTTATTGTGGATTAAAAGTGATCCATTTTAGTTCTGCATTTGTTGCAGAAACTATGATGCGTTATGCACGGATACCTGCAATCCTGAGAACGAACGAAGGAAGAACTAGACTGAAAAGGCTGATGAAAGAGTTAGCTGATTATCGATGGCTTGATGGTGATTTAGTATCACATATGGTCAAGATTAATCAGATGATACAAGAAATCATCTGGAATGGTTATCTTATGCTGGACTTTGAGAAGGTGCCGGCTTTGATGAACACTCTTCCACCTGAATGACAAGCAGTGTTACATCGGCTATGGGAGGTCAACGTGGTCCCGGATTATAGGAGGCTAGTGGAAGCTTTTGTAAGAGAGTACTATAGGATTGAGTTGGCCAAAACTTCAACCCTTAGATTGAGCGCCACATGGCGCAGAGTGAATGTGCCTTGGTGGCGACATGAGAGCTCTCCAAAAGTTTTTCCATGGTTGGCCAATGTGCCTTCAGTTTTCTCAGATGTTTTGACTGATAGATTAGAAGGGACATTCCCTATTTATTTCTTAGATTAGTTTGAGATGTTTTTGAGTGATGAATATCTCTTTCTATGTTAATATTTCTTTTTGGATATATTACTTAGTGTAATGAATTGTTGTATTAATTGAAAGCATTATTATTTTATTGGATGTCAATTATCTGTTGCTTTCTGTTATTGCTGATTGGTGTGGGTAGTTCATAGAAGTTTTTGTAACTTCATAGAATTTATTTTGCATAAGACAATTATATTAATAATAGTTTTAAGTTAGGATTTTTGGAGGATGATTGGAAACGTAGTGACCTTTTGATTCTGAAACCTTACTTGAAATTATTCATTGATATGATGGGTCTGTGCAAATAGGGATGCATAAATGATATACATTAATTATTCGTGCATGTATGTCTGATGTGTTCAGATCGATGTTTTCAGCAATTAAGAACGTAATTGCTGATATGAACGGCAACAATTGTGAAATATTGAATATGAAGATTCAATATGTGCTGGAAAAGCAAGAAGCACTAGAAGCTCTTGACCATGAGGATGATGTGCGCCACCTTGAGCTGGTAGAGGACTGCTTAACGGCATATGAGCTGAAAATAAATATTTGCAATGCTGGTTCTAGCTCAGAAAGGGCTTTGAGATCTAAGCGCAATCGTATTGATTCGTTCAATATGTGGGAATGCAAAGGATCAAGTCCTTATTGCAAGAGATCAAGAATTAACCATCACAAGAGAGGAAAACGTCCTCAAGTGAAGAAAATGTCAAAGGTGAGGTGTTATAATTGTGACAAGAAAGGTCACTATGCTCGCGACTGTCGTGAGCCAAAGAAGGTAAACACCTCTTGTACATTTGAGAACTTTGCTTATGTGTCAAGTTCTGTATTATTGGCTGAATCCAATCCTTTGTGGACTATAGATTCAGGAGTAACAGATCATGTAGCGAAGGATAGAGGATCCTTCGTGGAATTCCGACGAGTACCAACTGGAACTAAGTGGATCTATGTGGGATATAACTCCAGAGATGAAGTTAAAGGGATTGGCACCTGCCAATTAAACATGCGTGATGGACGCACCTTGTTCCTACATGATGATCTATATACTCCGGAGATTCGTCGAAATTTAAGTGTCTGTTTTGGTGTTGGTTAAGCTTGGTTTTGGTATGAACTTCCATAATAAAGGTGTAGATTTGTGTTTAGATACAAACTACTATGGTTGTGGTTACTTTCTAGATGATTTTATTGTACAGAATGTTGACTGTGGTGATATCAATATGTTGTTCCATTGTTTCACGTCTTTTACTTCATATGATAATGATGTGAATGTGTGGCATGCTAGACTTGGTCATATTGGCCAACAACATATGAATAGACTAGCCAAAGAGGGCTTGTTGGGCAATATTGAAAAAGTCAATTTGTCCATATGTAAGCATTGCCTAGAAGGGAAAACGACAAGGAAACCATTTGGAAAAGGTAAAAGAGCTGACGTTCCTCTGCATTTAATCCATTATGACGTTTGTGGCTCAATGAATGTGAGAGGAAGGCATGGGGCTATTTATTTCATCACTTTTATAGATGATTATACTCGATTCGGATATGTCTATTTGATTTCTCATAAATCTGAAGCATAAGTTGTTTCAAAAGGTTTATGAACTTGGAAGAAAATCAATTAGACAATAAAATAAAAGTATTGAGATCCGATCGAGGTCGAGAATATTTATCTGATGAGTTAAGAAAATAATGTGATGAAAAGGAATAGAAATATAGTTGTCTATTCCATATACTCCTCAACAAAATGGTGTTGCAGAGAGAAGAAACAGAACCCTACTGGAAATGGTTAGGTCCATGATGGCATATGCTAACTTATATATCACTTTTTGGAGTGATGCGTTGTTAACTGCTGCCTAAATACTTAACCGGGTGCCTTCCAAATCAGTTAGTTCCACTCCATATGAGTTATGGATAGGTAGAAACCGGACTTAAGTTTACTTAAGCCATGGGGTTATGCTGCCTATACTCATATGTCCTCTCACAAGTTTGGGAAATTGAGTCCCAGATAAAAGTAGAGTATTTTAATGAGATACTCCGAACACTCGAAAGGGTATGTGTTCATAGGTGAGCAGAAAAGTGGGAGAATAACTAAATTTTGAATCACGGGATGTCACATTCTTAGTGGATGAATTTCCTAAGAAGGGCGAAATAGGGAAAGATTACTTCCTATTTGAAACCTTGGATCAAGATAATGATATTAATGGAGTTCATCCAAGTGGAAGTAATATGAGAAGTGATGAATTGAATTCAACTCATTCTCAATTACAACCGCATGATGAGACGACATCATCATTACCTAATTCAAGTGGGAGCATGATGGGGAATGATGTGCAAAGTGTACAATCTCCCATACAGTGAACAAGTCACCAAAGTATTCCCCGTCGACGTTTTGACATTGAAGGGGAAACTTTTATGGTTGCTCCACAAGATGAGGATGAGCCAAGAAATATTAATGAGGTTCTGAATTGCCCTAGTAAGGAAAAATGGATTCATGCAATGGAAGAGGAAATTGAGTCAATGAAATCAAACCAAGTTTGGGAAACTAGTTGATCTTCCAAAATGACACAAAGCTATTGGGAACAAGTGGGTTCTCAAAATAAAGCAAAAGGCTGATGGCTCGATAGAAAAGCATAAGGCTCACCTAGTGGCGAATATGTATAATCAACAGGAAAGAATTGATTATGAAGAAACATTTTCTCCTATAGTGAGATTTACCTCAATTCGCATAATTATGGCAATAGTGGTTAGTATGGATCTTGAGTTACATCAAATGGATGTAAAGACTGATTTCCTCAATGGAGAATTAGAGGAAGAAATAAATATATGGAACAACCTGCTGGTTTCATAGTGAAATGCCAAGAAGAAAAGTTATGTCGACTTTAGGGGTCGATATATGGCCTTAAGCAGTCGTCAAGATAATGGTATATACGATTTCATAATGCCATAATGGCATATGATTTTACAATGATAGATGAGGATCATTGTATATATATCAAAAGATCCAAAGGTCTATTTGTGATCATATCATTATATGTTGATGATATACTAATTGCCGAAAGCAATATGGAGTTTGTCAATACTGTCAAAAGTTGGTTGTCTTCCTGAATTGAAGGATATGGGATTTTAAACTCATAGACACTCCTATTGCAAAAGGTGAAGGATTGAGCCATAGACTGTGTCCAAGGACTCCACAAGAGAAGGAATAAACGAAATATGTTCCTTATGCTAGTGCTGTTGGGAGCTTGATGTACGCTATGATGTTTACAAGACCTGACATATGTTATGTAGTTGGAATGGTGTGTAGATACCAATCCAATCCAGATCAAGCACGTTGGAAAGCCGTTAAAAGAATATTGAGGTATCCAAAGGGGACTGCTGATTATACGCTGAGTTATTAAGTAAAGGATCTGCAACTCAAAGATTATTCTGATGCTGATTGAAGATGAGATTTAGATGAAAGAAAATATACCTCTGAGTTTGTTTTCTTACCGAATAATGGCACCATATGTTGGAGCAGTAAGAAACAAAAGTGTATAGCCTTATCCACAATGGAAACTGAGTTCGTGGCATTATCAGCAGCAGTATAAGAAGATGTTTGGCTTAAGAGATTATTGGATCATTTAGGTGTTATTTGAAGTGCTGCAGATTCATTGTTGGTTAATTGTGATAGCCAAGCAGCAAAAGCGTACGCCAAAGATCCAAAATATCATGACAAAACCAAACATAAAGATACCAAGTATACTTTTGTCAATGATATGATTGCACGAAAAGATGTGAACTTAGAGTACATACTACGCATAGAATGGTAGCAGATCCTATGACAAAGCCAATACCTAGAGATGTGTTTTGTGGCCATATGAAATCTCTAGGATTGCGTAGAGTCTGATGTACTGGATTGTAATTTCCCTTAAATGTTCACATTTGATGAATTTGTGTTTTTCATCATTAATACCTATGAATCTTTGTTTGATCTTTATGCATCTTAATGCTCAGTGCATTATTTTAAGTTGAGAAAGTATGTCGGACAGATATAAGATTAGCCCACTTACACGGGTAATCGCCTCTATTTACTGTGTGATAAATAGAGATGAGACTGTTTTAAGCTTATTATCTAGGTGATAATCGAGAGCTCAAGCTTAAAATACGTATGTCACCTTAATTGGGTGTTAAGATGAGGACATAATACTTACTATGTCCGAAAGTAAAATACCACATATATTTTACTTTATCTGTCTATGATGCCAGATGTGAGTTCTGATGAATTTTGTGAATGAGTAGATACGTGAACTCAAGTTAGACATTGGGTATATCTGAACTATCATCTGTACGGTATTGAAGGTGTAGACATACGCTCCATGGGAAATGAGTTATTACCGTAATACGTATTTCATACTACGTATGCATGAGACGAACAATAAGAGTGGCAAAAGTTTGATCTCAACATTTTTATATCGTGTGAGACTCTTGAAAAAAAAAGTTCCTCAATTTTTTAGTCCCCTCATGACTCTTACTTATTATCAAAATTTCTATTTAGTGTTTGCTATCTTAGGATGTTGCCAATGGTCATGAGTTTGATTCGATCTAATAGGGCATTTCTAGAAAAGCAAACTGAACTGAAATTGAGAGTTTGAAGGAAAGAGGAAGATCGTTTTTGGAGAATCACATTGTAGTTTTGTATTCACTGGTTAACCAATTATGACTGTCTTTGTGATAATCATAATTGTGAATACAATATATATATATCATTGTTTGAAAGAGATCAAGAGAGATATAAATGTGATCAATCGATCTAGGATATTGCATACTAAATCTACTCGGAGTGTGATGCCCATTGTGAGCTACTATATATTCCTAACAGATGTATAGCAACGAGCTCTCAAAGTATGCTGGTCGTACAGATTATTCATCGGTATGAATGTTGAAGAGAGGTAAAGAGAATCATGTTCAGCCCACCATATGCGAGTGGGAGATGATGGTTTTAATTGATGATGGGCTTAAGGCCCGTCCACCCATGCTGGGCCCAAAAGGCCCGGCCCACTGGAATAGGGCCCGTGGATGGGGGAAGGTATAAAAGGGAGGAGAGAGAGAGAGATGACACCCGTTGGAAACAGAAAACGTACGTACGTTCTCTCCCTCGCTCTCTCTCCAACAAAAGGAAGAAACAGTAAGCATAAGGCATCGTTCTTCTTCCCTTCAAGGCGTCATCAGATCGAATAGGGCCAAATGTTCTTCCTCCTATCAGCGTCGGTGTCTAATCTGTGGCTAACAAGGTATGCTCGAATCCGTGGTGTGCTTTACGATCGGTGATACGTGATTTTCCCGGGCTTGTCTTCCGCATTGATTTAGGGGTTCGATTTAGTGTCGAATCCGGTTTTCGGGGATCAGTTATTCCCAACAATTTGTTCACTAAATATAGAGATCAACTTTTGGGCATTAGTTTGATTAATCGGAGGGTATTATTGACGATGATTTCGGACGGAAGTTTGGACATTTAGAAGGATCAACAAGATTTGAGAAACAAACAACTAGGATTTCAGTAGAGGGACTAATTCTCTCTAGAGTTAGCTGTCATTAAATTCTGGACAGCGAGTAAAATAATTCTTCTCTCTTCTTTGTGAAGCTTACAACGGCTTGAGTATATATAGACCTTACAAGTTGCATGTGATAGAATAGACCAATTTTGCAGCAATTCACAACATAAGATGGAAGCATCTGTGTCACACGCCAAATCTGTATTTAAAATTTAAGGAATGACCGGCCATTTTTCATGAATAAGAGGACGAAGGGCTTAATCAAAATGAATCATTGCACAAGAAAGGTCCTAACCAGACAAAACCTTGCATTAGATGGAAAAACATAAGGTCCAAAATACCATGAATTTACCATATTATTTTGTAATTCAGTCTAATAAGATTGATTCAAAGAGCAAAATGAAGAAACCAGCCCCATCATGCGTTCTTCATAAATTCGTCACCCTCCTCCATTCTCGAAGCCTAAATGGAAATATAAGGGGATGAGTAAAATCCTGGCTCAGTAAGTGACAATCACCACTTCTATGGGATCGAGTAATGAATTATGCAACTTTACAATAATTATGCCGTACATGAAAATCACACTTAAGCTTGCATGCAATACAGCTTCTCACAAGCCATTTCAATATCATAAATGGATATAGATATCAAACTCATTGCTCATATCAAAATACTATGGTCACGCTTCACCGGTGACAAGGCCCGAAACTTAATCACCTATAGTTAAGACCCAGAAATCACATCGCCTGTAATTAAGACCCAAAAAGCACATCGCCTGTGATAAAGCACCAGCACAAAACCGATCTGTGAACGTATATCTTAATACATTAGTCGACCATGAGCACTACATGATCCAACAAGTTTGAGAGGAGTGACCACTCTAATGGTAATGATGTGGAGGCGATTCACTTTCAAAGGCACGCTTGCTGAAAGTTGAAGAGCAGGGGTAGGACTCAATGCGTTGATTTCATAGAAATAGTAATCTTTAGGATACCATCGATTGCTAAGCAATCAATATTCCTGGTCGTAATAATAGTTATACCTTCCGGACTAAATTAATTGGATTCGCCTGCTAGCTTCGCAAGCTGGTCCCTCTTATCCAGCTCATAAAAAATGATGAGGACTCCCTTGTTAAGTAATCTTCCTTTGATCAAGGGCAAATTATCACCAAAGCAACTGAACTAAAGGGAACCAACTTCAAAGGAAAACAGAAAGGAGAGGATTGAGAAGGTACTTGGATCGTGAACGGAGGCATTGACGGTGTAGCCACACTGCAAGAGGGGCTTGACGAACCGCGAGGTGATGTAACCGGATGCTCCAGTCATGCACATCTTCCCGACCGAACATCGCGGTCATTGGGGCAGATATACCGGCAGTATTTGGTAAAGAAATACTTGGGACAGTGTATTTTTGTCCCGCATTTAGGCTTATTTGTGAACCGAGCAAACATTATGTATGTTTGGTTGTTGTTGATGGAGATTTGAAACCCTTGTTATCAGCTACAATATCTGGAGTTACATTCTGCTGGAGGTTTCGGGGGCAACTAACCTCTGACCTAACGAAACACGCCCCTCGTCTTCACTTCTTCATGGTGGGGTTTGCTCCGCTGACATCTCGTGGGTGGCAGCGGTAAAGAGCCCTCACAGTCCTTGAATTGAGAAGTTCATCTAAATGATTCGCAAGGCAACTAGGAAGACGTTTTTAATATCACCTTCTCATTACCATGGGAGAGAATCCCTCAAACACCACCCTAGAGCTTTGGGCTGCCACAACAAGCGTGACAACAAATTCTTGCCCAATCATCGCGATCACAATGCATTTCCTTGAAGAAGAAATGCTACTGAAGATTTGTCACGACCTATCCTCGATATGGAGGAAATTGGTTTAGAGATATTGCCTAAAAGATGAGCCTATGGCCTTAGTTTTAGACATTGGCTCACCCAAGCTCATACCTCATGCGATGTTGGGATGTTCAATGTTAACTTAATTTAATGCTATGAGAATTTTCTAATAAGGAGTCGCCGCTATGTTATTGGGGCCAACTAGAAATCAAGTGAAGCATAAGAGTATACTTCACTTCCTATGTAATCAAATAATTTAGGTCAGGGATTTAATTACACTAATTAATCAATTAGTGCATTTTCAGTATCTAATCTCGTTCATGTCAAAAAGATTTGTCTCATGCAATCGAGATTGATTTTAAACCTATCTACTAACATACAAGATAATCATGCGAGTAAACAATCATTAAAATAACAATCAATAATCAAAGAAAGCCTTAAATAAATTGCAAGGATCTAACGTGAAAAAAAAAAAAAAAAAAACACCAATTTTAACCAAGCTAAAGGCAAATGGCAATCATCATCATGGAAGCGTGCAATCAAGGGCATTGGTTTTTAAGGACAATCGGAACTCTTTGGTAAAGCCGTACAGGCTTGTTCAATTTTTTAACACAATTTATTCTCAATGATTTCCCCATAATTTAAGAGAGAACTATCCCAAAAAAAAAAAAAAAAAAAGCTTTTTCTAGCTTTAGGAAAAATAAAAAAAAAATTCGGAATTTATAATTAATTTTTAAATATTATTTTTTAAAATGTATATTTTTATTCAATTAATTAGTAGTCCGAAAATAAGGACCTGGCCAGAAAATTGCTGAACTTGGACTCAAGGTTTAGACTAGAGGGCAGAATTCATCTTATCCTCAAGCCCATTCCATTTCTACCCTTTCTAAGCCCAATTCGGGAAAACTCCCAAATAAGCCCACTCTTCCACTAAAGCTACACGAAACCCATTTCTTCGCAACTGAATGCACCGAGCCCATCTTACTAAAAAGAACTCAGCCCAAGTACTTCTAAAAATGAAGCCAGCCCAAATCTATTAAAACCACTCAAGCCCAAAATTACTCATTCATTAAATAAGCCCAGATTCAACAAAACGCAACTTAAGCCCCCAATTGTCTTCTCCTTCTCCAGTTTGTTTTTCTCTTTTTCTTTTTCTTTTTAGTTTTATTATTTATTTACAGGTTCGTTCCCCCACCTTCCCCGAAGCAGCCATCCACCAGACGAGCTCTCACCGGAAAGTTCTTTCGACTCAACACCAACCGCCAAGGCCGACCTACGTGGCTGCGAATGAGCGGTGCGGTCACCTCCAACGGTCCCAAACTCCGGCGACCCCCCTGATCCAATCCAGATTCGGAGACTTGACAGACCCGACCCCACCATCGGTCGAAACAGGCGACAAGGAAATGCTGACTAAGCAGCCACGGACGAAGGAAACATGGAATCACAACTAGCATTCCGAAAGCAAAGCAAAAATCGGTGTAAGTGATCACAGATCTAACTGAGACATTTTCACAAGCAGTTGACGTGCACTACCAAATCCTAAGGTTTTCGGCTCCGCCGGGACTCGAACCTACGCCGGCGATATCCACGCACGACGTACCGAGACTGTGGAAATAAAATATAAGGACGACAAGGGCCGAAGCTCGCACGAGCCGGACGGCCGCGATATCTGGCCTAGCATGCTCAAAACAGAACGCTAGCAGAGCCGAGCGTACCTGTTCGGCCGTCTCTTGCTCTCTCAGTTGCTTGGACCTGTCACTCTCCGTTCGCCGTCTCTCTCCCCCTCTCGTCCCGAAGAACCCTCCGAGCTTTCCCTCTGTCTCTCCTTTATCCCTCTCTTTGTCTTTGCTCTCTCCTCCAGGACGACGCCAGCTATTGCAGGCTAGGGCGTACCGGCCGCGTCGTGCGACGTTCCTCGTCCTCCTTCCTTCATACCGTCCTTCGTCCGCCATCTGTTTGTCGTAATGCCAGCACCCAAAACAAGCGAGAAGAGAAGGAAGAAAAAGGGAGAGTGGGCTGGGCTGATGAAGGAAGAGAAGGGACGGGCCGCGTGGGGAAAGAAAGGATAGGGCAAAGGAAAATGGAAGACCAGCTAGCAGGACCGGCCCTCTTCAATTTTTTTTAATTTCTTTTAAATTTATTATTTTGGAATTTTTAATAATTAATACTAGTAATGCAAATATTCCTAATGCTCATACATGATGCAATTGTATGAAAATTAATTTTCTTAGGGATTAAAAATTAATACATATTTAATTAATGAATAATTAAATGGATCGTCAAAATTAATAGGTGTTAACAAGATTCAAGAATGTTTTCGTTGCACTGATATTTTCCATTGGCCTCTTTCACAAGTTAGCCCCTTTTTCCTCCAGCTCATTACAGAAGGAAGATACCGGGTGCACTTCATGGCTCAACAAACAAGCTAGCAGATCGTGTTTTGTACATGAGCTTTGGCAACGTGGCTAGCATGAACGAGAAACGACTGCTCGAAACTGCCGGATCAGCCATGAGAGAGAGGCCTTTCTTGTGGGTGGTACAACCTAGTTTGGTGTGCTACGCGAAGTGACTTGAGCTCCTTCCGAAGTGGGAGATATAATACTTGGTCTTTTGCTTCTTTCCCTTTTGCTTTGATATAAAAGAATGAATAGCGTTTCCAAGATTGATTTTATTAAAAAAAAAAAATGCTTTTTAGACACTTGTTAAGCAACCAAGTAAGAAAAAAAGTATAGTCTGCCCTGCACTGATTGTTCCTTATACCCACATTCACTATTTTGAACATGACAAGTCTCACTTATAAATATTAAATCGCGGATCTCAACATGCTTGATTAATATTGTACAACTATGTATCATTTTCAGAGTTATGAAAGTTTCAAGATTTCATGACTTCGAAACTTTATATGGTGTTGGCAAATACACATGTCGGGGCACGTTTTGACGGAAGTAGTACATGGCATTGTTATTGTATGATTTCAGACATCCTACATGAATTCTTATTCTATTGAATTAAGATATTCACATCTCAAAAATCAATGCATTCACCACAACACATTGACCCAATATACATCTATCCTTACTGGTTTATATTCAAGAATAAGCAAAAATATAGTGCAAATAGTATCTCATTCATTCCCTTTCCTTGACCTCCCCACAAGCACAAGAAGTAACATATAATACATATGATAGTACAAGAAAAAAAAAAAACCACAACAATTTTATGGACAACACAAAACTTCTTCTCATCTTCTAAAAAAATAATTTACTTTTGATCATAATAAAAAAAACAAGTATATTTGTCCACTCATTTACAACTATGATAGTCAGAGAAATTTTCTTCTCATATTCTAGTACTTTACATTTTATCATAAAGTAGGATAGACAAAAAAAAAAAAAAAAAAAAGCACTACAATAAACGCTTGGTAACACTTATGTTCAATTTTTATCCCTGAAGCTTCATTCTTCAAATGGTTAGCTGGAGATGCTTGAGCTTGCATTGAGTTAACATTATCCAAGTCATCCACAAGCATAGATGGAGGTTGATGTCGTCCATTAAGTAGGTCCAACATCACCTATGTGGCTCAGTGAGAGAACTTCGCATCGACCCATTTGAAGTATCTGCACTTCGACCCTTCTCTATACCAGGCGCATCCATAGAATCTTCTCGTGGGATTCATTCAAGTCCATAATGTTCTTCTTAGACTTGGTAACCAATAAAAATAAAAACATCCGCCTTCTCCTTCACTTTGGCGAAAGGAATTTAAGCCGATGCTGAAATTTTTGCTCTCTATTTCCAATATTCGGCTGTAGAATTTGGGGCAAATCGAATAAGGGTTCAAGACTAGGGCTCAAGCACTCCAATGGGGATTTTGCCCGATTTAGGGTTATAGATTTAAGGCATTTTGGGAGATGACATCGTTTTGGCCAATTTAAGGGCTTTATTTTTGGCAACTATAGAAACAACGTAGTTTTGGGTGAATCAGAGCTAAGTCAACTTTCTGGCAAGCCATGTAGACAAGCAATATTAATATTTAATTGCCACATGGGATTTCTAGCCAAGTTCATCGAATGTGGCACTTAAGTGTCTCACATTTAAAAAAAATGTGGCACTTAAGTGTCACTTTTGTAATTTTTGGCACTTAAGTATTCTTTTATGTAAAGTTTTGGTACTTGGGGTGTTCTCTTGCCATCGCAAATGGCATTAGTCTTGGCATGACTATGGGATTGCTTTACCAACTAGCATCTACAAAAACATGATATGCGTAATAGTAAGAATAATTTGTTAAAATATTATCTCATGTCACTTGACAATAGATCTTTTATGCTCTTTATATTCATTCCCTTGATTGGACTTTCTATCAAAACTTACAATTCGGTTGCAAATAGAAACTTTCTACATTGGCAAATGAGATTGTTGAAAGGTTTAGAGTACAAAATAATACGACATAAAGGACTAGATGGGTCTTGGAGGGCATTGACTTGGAAATATCAAATCATCATTTAGGATATGGAAAAGATTAAGTGCCTTTTCCTTGTGAATCAGATAAAGAGATCCGTTACCTGGCACTAATGTATTCATCGAATCCTAAGTTGGAAAAATGCAAAGAACTATGGCGTCCTTCCCTAAAAGGAAAATTATTTTGAAAACTTTAAATTTATTATATAGATGTCAATGCAGTTTTAAACCTTTTAAAGATTTGCCAATATAATCCTAAACCTTTGCATATGCATGTCCACGCTTCATCAGTCAAATTCCTCATGTCACTCTTAATCTGGCTTGAATGTGAGAGGAGGTGTTGAAATGTAATTTCATATCACCTGATAACAAGTCCTATACTCTCTTGATTAGACTTTCTATCACAACTTACAATTTGGTTGCAAATAGAAACTTTCTACATTGGCAAATAAAATAAGATGTCGTGAGATTTCCTTGTGAATCAAATAAAGAGATCTGTTTGACCCAACCTAGCACTAATGTATTTGCGAATAAAGGACTGGATGGGTCTTGGAGGGCATTGACTTGGAAATATCAAATCATAATTTAGGATATGGAAAAGATTAAGTGTTTTTTCCTTGTTTTTTCCATGTGAATCAAATAAAGAGATCCGTTTGACCCAACCTAGCACTAATGTATTTGCAAATAAAGGACTGGACGGGTCTTGGAGGGCATTGAATTGGAAATATCAAATCATAATATAGGATATGGAAAAGATTATGTGTTTTTTCCTTGTGAATCAAATAAAGAGATCTGTTTGACCCAACCTAGCACTAATGTATTTGCAAATCCTAAGTTGGAAAAGTGCGAAGAACTATGGCGTCCTACCCTAAAGGGAATCTTTTTTTTAGAACTTGAAATTTATTGTACAGATATCAATTCAATTTTAAACATTTTAGAGATTTGCCAATATAGTCCTTTAAACAATTTTTGCTAGAAATTGCTAACGTAGACATTAGCCGTCCTACATAACACAATCCACGTTAACATGAACAATTTATTTAAAATATTTTCTTTATTTTTTTTCTTATTGCCCTCCATTGGTTCCTTGCCTCAATTGTGGCGTAGGTCACTAGATCTAGGCAAGGGTGTTGCAGCCCTTGCCCAATGACTAGTGAGGATCATCGGGCCTTGCTTGTGACCAGAGAAGCCATAGTTAAATAAAAATGAAGAAAATAAAATATAAAATTCAAAAATGTTATTTTAAAATAATTGTAAAATGTCCATGTCAGAATTGGGTGTGTCATGTCTACAACTAGTGACCACGATAGTAATTTTCCACCAAAATTGATTGTAAAAACCATATTGACAAATTGTCTAACTATTTAGAAAAAAAATTGGTCAAATTAAAATGCTTAGAACTGAATTATCCATATAATAAGTTTAAATCTTTTTTTGGTAATTATCCCCTAACTTTTAGTTTTTAAGTCTAAGCTCTCGTGTACACTTGTTGTAATTCAAGCATTGGAATCCCGTGCTCCAACTAATGTAAGCTTCTATTAATACAGAGAGGGAAGCTCTTCTAAAATTCAGGGAAAGGAACTGAGGATAGCATCGGCGTAGGTGGAAGTTTTCTTCGAGAGCTAATAAATACCTACTTCAATCTACAGAGCTTTGATCACGAGAGCAGAATCTGAAACTGTTGCCTCCGCAAAGCATGACTCGCGCATTTCAGGTTCCCATATTACCCGAGTGAAGTGCTTCTTTTCACGCGAAGAACAAAGACAGTTAGTGGCTTCTGATTTGGGGTGGAAACAAAAAAAAAAATTGGTGACAATTCGTTATTGTTTAGAGCCATTTTGTCGTACGAAATATAAATAATTTGAAAAATATTTTACTAAAAATAATTGTTTATATTGCTCAAAAATGATTGAACTAATAGTATTTTATTATTCATGAAAATATTTGGATATAAATTATTGTCGATAATCATTTTTCATTAACTAATTATTACAGGTAATCATTTTTAGGAAAATATTTCACAAAACATTCATTTTCAGCTGAACAAACAGCAAACAAAACCTTTTCTTTTTCTTAAAATTGCTGTGGACACAGGGAAAAGGAAAATAGAAACTCAACTTATGATGGACAGAACCCCCTTTTTTCTTTCTTTTTCCCTCACAACATGAAAAAAAGTCCAAAAAGATCTCTTTTCAAGGGGCTTCCCATAGTCTTCAACAGCTTTCGGCCGAAGTTTTCCTGGCGGGGCCCAAACCCAATGTTTACTCTTTGCTAACACCGTTTCAACGGTTTGCTCGATTGATGTCTTAAACGATTCAACGGGTCTTGCAACGCACGACTTGGAATTTTTAAGTCGCTCTAGGTGGCAAGCGATCAGAGGTTGGAGTTAGAAACTATGTTAATTTCCTCCTTATTTTTTTCTACATTTTTGTGAATAAAAAATATAATATTTCTTAAAGGAAGGGTCGCTTTGCCATTATAAATGGAAGTTCTCAGGTTCATTTTAAACAACAATGGCGTCCTACTTCTATGCTAACTTCATCTTTGCGCTCTTGCACGCACTCTTTGTCATTCAAGCCTTGAAATTCAGTTACTCCAATGCCTTAACAAATGTAAGCTGCATTGGTGCCGAGAGGGAAGTCCTTATGAAGTTCAAGCAGAATCTCATTGATCCTTTGAGATGTCTATCATCATGGACTGGCGAGCATTGTTGCGAGTGGGAAGGAGTCAAATGCAACAATAGGACTGGTCACATCTTGGAGCTCAATCAAGAAGATTGCGATCTAGGAGGTAAGGTTC
This sequence comes from Eucalyptus sideroxylon, assembly GCA_014182405.2. Lineage (NCBI taxonomy): Eukaryota > Viridiplantae > Streptophyta > Magnoliopsida > Myrtales > Myrtaceae > Eucalyptus > Eucalyptus sideroxylon. Next base: position 60,582,474 of record CM024552.2, read on the forward strand.
TTCCTGCTCTTAGCGAATTGAAGCATCTGAATATCTATACCTTCGTTGGAACAATTTCATTGGTCATCTACCTAGTCAATTTGGGGATTTCAAAGATCTCGAAGTCCTTCATCTTGGATATAACTTGATTTCAGGTCCTATTCCTGCCACTATGGGTCAATTATCATTTCTAAGATATTTGCGCCTCAATGAAAATAATTTGATTGGGAACATTCCAGAAAGTATAGGGCAACTATCCAATCTAATAGAACTGGACTTTCGTAATAATCGATTGGATGGAGTTGTCAGCGAACTTCACTTGGCAAATCTCACCAGCTTGACCTATCTTATGTTATCGTTGAACAAGCTTGTTATAAATGTTAGTGCATCTTGGGTTCCTCCATTCCAATTAATCATGATTTACTTGTCAAGTTGCAAGGTAGGACCAGAATTTCCAAATTGGCTTCAAACTCAAAGGAACATTGTCTCCTTGCACATGTCAAATGCTGGCATCGCAGTTGAAGTTCCCCATTGGCTACCTGATGTTTTAAATAACATTGAAGAGTTAGATCTCTCGAGCAATATGCTCAGAGGCAACATATTCGAAATTGTTGGAAAAAAGACACCAAGATTATATCAACTGTCACTTTCTGGAAATAACCTTAGTGGTGACATTTCAAATTTTACATGCATGTTTGATGCATGGGTTTATCTTGATCTCTCTAAGAACCAACTATCTGGACAACTTTCACCATGTTGGGGGTTGCAACCTTCTTTGTATTGGATTTCATTGGGTGACAATAAGTTAAATGGTCAGTTTCCAAACTATCTATGTGAATTGAAGGAGTTGCAAGTTCTAGGCCTCCATAAAAATGGCTTGAATGGAGTGCTTCCAAAATGTTTAATAGGCCTATATTCCTTGGAAATCCTTGATCTCAGTGACAATTTGTTCAGTGGTAGAATACCTCCATTTACCAGAGGATTTAAGGTAATCAATCTTGAGAGAAATTACTTCACCCGGGACATTCCTTGGCAATTATGTCACAATTCTGAACTCCAATATCTAAGCCTAGCACATAACAACCTCTCCGGAGGCATTCCTCCTTGTTTTAGCAACTTCTCACATATGTGGGCCAATTCTAGTTTTGGTTCATATCCTATGGATTATTGGAGGAGGCTTTTCTTCATTATGGTGGTTAATATAAAAGGAATAAGCCTGGAATTCACCACATTGCTCCAATATTTGTTTTCCATTGACCTTTCAAGCAACGCACTAGAAGGACAAATACCGGAAGGGCTAACTAGACTTGTTCAACTTCAAAATTTGAACCTCTCCCGAAATAAGCTGATCGGAAAAATCCCTTTAGATATTGGCAACTTGAGATATTTGGAATCTCTTGATCTATCCAATAACAAGCTATTGGGTGAAATCCCTCGTAGCATATCCAATTTATACTTTCTAAGTCGTTTGGATCTTTCCTTCAACAATTTATCTGGTCCTATTCCATCAGGGAATCAACTAAGCACTCTAGATGATCAATATGTTTATCGCGGCAACCATGCACTTTGTGGAGCTCCTCTTTTGAAAGTTTGTTCAAGAGATGAGCATAATGAAGGTGACTCTGAAGGCGACTCTGTTGTTAATTGGTTTTACTCAGGATTAGGATCAGGTTTCGCAGTGGCATTAATGGGATTTTGTGGAATATTACATGTCAATCGATCTTGGAGGATCTACTATTTTCAGATGGTGGATAGAACTATCGAAAAATTATCGATTGGGAGGATGATTACCATGCTTTGGTTCAAGAGAGCTTTTTAATTGCAACTACGCAAATAAGAAGTTATTTAGTAAGTTACATATGTATGTATACGCAAATAAGAGGTTGTTTAGTAAGTTATATGTATGTATGTATGTATATATCTCTCTTTCTAGTCATGTCTTCTTTTCCTTAATTAGATTGGGTTTTATAAATAATTCAAACTCGAGACATATTTTAACACAGACAATGAACTTATCACTATGTGGTCACTGACATGAATCCTTTTACTTTCCGTGGTCAATTCTACGGTCCTCTATGAGTACTATATGCTCGACATCTCATCTCTTATAACTTTCTTTTACTTAGTTTGTACTTTTGACTTGACTCTCTTGATCTTCTGGTATCTCTTCACTGAAGTACCCAAAACCGTTTGTTTTTAAGTGACTAACCAAAAGGCTAAAAACGAACTAAAAGTCGCCGATTCATTTCACTGCGAAGTGGGGAATGGATATGTAGATCATTTGAAAGACTTACTTGTGTTGACATTTTAATGACGACCATAATGAACAGAATCGCATTGCTCTTGCTTTTACCACTGAAATCATACCACCCGAGCATTCCGCGGCTCGCCTTTATTTGATAGACCAGTAACCTTTCTTTAGAGAAGTTGAATTCAATTGGCAGTGGATTCAATGATTTCATTTCCTATTTTGGCGGGAGAAAGAGAGAAGAAAACAGATTATTTCAATTTAGCCCACAGTCTGAATTAGCTCTGGGCATTCAGTCAATACCACCCGTTGGAGGTGCTCTGATCATGGACTGATTGACTGGAAAGCCTCACAAGCAAATGAAAAAGGTTCTGCCTTGACAATCTGAGAAAAGGTCCTACCTATAGATTTCTCCCTCGTTGTGAATTTGGAAAGGGATATCGAAGTCATGTAACAAGAATGAAAACTCAATTCCAGTGATGTATAAGAATAAAAACTCAATTCCTTAAGCTTCTGTGAATTTGATAGATTATGTATACTTTGAACGCAATGACAATCCTCAATTAATTACTCTTCCAGAGGATTCCAGTCCTGTAAGCCTTGAATCTCAATTAGCTCCAGGCAATTTAATCGAAACCAACCATCGGAGCTGCTTTAACCACAATAGCTTGGAAAGCCTCACGATCAATTCACAAAATGTTAACAGACAAGGAATGCAGGTTCTCTATCTGTCCAAGCACATCAAACTCGATCCGCCAACACCGTGCTCTCAAGTGGACAATTCTTTCAAGTTGGAAAGGATTGACCACCTAATGTTGACTCCAATCTACCGAAGTCAAATCTTCCAGACTAGATGGAAAGTCGCGTCAGAGATTGTGGGTCAACACAAGTTATTTTGAGATCTTCGATTCGAGAATGGGAACCCAAATCAGTTGGAGGCAAGATCATATCTTCAACTTAGTGACAATTTCCTCAGTTTAGATAACCTCCCTAGCCATTCTTCCTCTGGAGTTTGAACTCGTCTGGTTTTTTTGGGACTTAAAAGTGCCATCAATTATTTTTAGATGAACTAAGTTGGTAAGGTTCGAACAATAAACAATGATGAAGACGAAAACTCAATAAACCTTGCTAAATTCGCGGGAAGCTCTGCCGAACTATCAAAACTCATCACGAACCCTAAAAGAAGTTATTGCAAGTTAGGGAAATCTGACCTCTAGTTGTTGGTATTGTCAGGTGACACCTCTGAGACCCGATACATTTATAGAAAGATCATCAAGAGGAAGTCTAACTCATTGCCCTTTGATATATGCAATTAGAACTACATTTACTCAAAAACATAAAGTCAATAAATTGTGGCTAATTAGAATAATACCGCACCAATTATTCCTATATGGGAATTTACAACACAACTCACACATGTAAAATATTGTGGAAACACTATCAACTATCCAAAAATTTTAAACTATTAGATGAAAAAACGATTTAATATTTGAATATTAAAACATTCTTTCTTAAACGTAGGTTGGACTTTGCCCTAGGACTAAAGTGTGGAAAAATGTTATAGGTGAGGAAATAAGGGCTTCAAAAGATTTGAACTAAAAGCCTCCTATGTTATTACTAACAACCGTTTCAAAAGCTTGGACCTTCTACTCTAATACCATTAAAGAGAACTTGTTTTTACTTTTGAAATAGTTGACAATGATCTCACGATATCTTACATGATATCAAAGCATGATGTATTGAGTTCAAATCTTTTTAAGCCATGTGAAATTTTGCGGATCATTATCAATTGTTATAAAATTTTAAGCTGTTAATTAAAATCATGATACAATATTTAAATGTCATAGTGCATCTCAACTATCTCCCCCTCACAAGAGCCTGTCAACATATTCAATTAACCAACCTTCACTCAAAAACTAATTCAATAAGTTATGGACAAACTAGAAATATTAGCTGTTCCACACCGCACTATGCCAACAATTTTGAAATGAAACATTTTTAACACTACTTGCACATCTGTCTCAACAGCCACAATCGTAACTTACTACGTGATAGGTCTATTAGGAAGAACCGGTTGTGGTGCACCGATTATCCATTTCAACGGTGGAGCTGTGGTTGGGAATCCATGAAATTTTCCGGGGAGCTCGAAGGGGAGAATAACACGGCTAATTGTACAAGGTTGAAAGGATCGATAAGGCATAATCCTTTCCGACGCAGCGGACAGCGAGGACGACATCGACAATGAACCTAACTTCTTGTGTCTGTGTCTGTGTGTGTGTTTTTTTTTTTTTTTTTTTTTTTGGGGGGGGAGGGTGGCTCGAAAATCAAACTTCTTGTTGAAATGCTACTTCTTGGACGTCACAGTGCTTCATCGAAATAACACTAATTGCATTCCATTTCAGGAGTGTTTTGATAGACAACTCGTCCTTCTCCAGCTACCTATTTCAGCTGTTATCTACCAACAACAAGAACGTCATTTAAGTGGACGACGATCCATCCAACCACCGTAAATCAATTATAAATCAATAACCAGGCATCTTCAAGAAGAAATAAAATAAGTACACTCCCCAAATTTTACATGCAAGGAAAAGGAAATAAAAGCAAAAAACTAAAAAAATAAAATATAGGCAAGCAGTGAAAACACCTTTCTTTCCTCCCTCATTTTTTTTTTTTTTTTTGATAATTTTGTCAGGAATATTAGCATATTTACATAAATCATAAACCCCATCTCTTCGATTTACATAACATGCAATGAAAAGCAAGAAAAATTGAAAAAAAAAGCTAAAGATAAAAAAAGAAAAGAAAGAAGAGAAAGCAAGCAATGGTAAAAACAGTTACTTGCTTTGGAATATTATTTTTCTTGTTGACTTGTTGACTGAGGTTCTGGTCGGGCTCTTTCTCTTTTGAACCGGAAGAGGAAAAGAAAAGCCGACGCCCCCAGCAGCACCACCCCGACGGCCCCACATGCTATGCTCGCCACCACCAGCACGTCCCTCACCCGATCCCTCCCTCCTCCGTCGCCGCCGCCGCCGCCGTTGCTGCCGTGATGCTGCGGCCAGGAGCTGCTCGATTCCATCGGCCCTGTCAATGCGGTGTCCGTGGCTGGAGCGTTGGATGAGGACAAAGACGACGGCGGCGGCGGCGGCGGAGATGCCGATGACGATGTCCCGAAGAACGACGTCATGTCTGGTGGCGGGTCCACTCCTGAGGGCGGCGAGCTCTGGTACTCCAGGCCGTGATCCGCTGGGCGGATCTCTCTGGCTGTCGACGGTCCGACGGTGGTCGAGAGCAGGACGAGAATGACGGTGAACACGGTGGCCATGGATTCTCTTGAACCCACCATCTCTCTCTCTCTCTCTCTCTCTCTCTCTCTCTCTCTCTCTAATGTACTGAAGATATCCAAGTGCAGTGATGAAGCTAGAGCTACTGGAGTGCACTCCGTGACAAAGCAGCGAAGACCGGAGAGAGAGATTATAAATCACGGTCCGAAGCATTGACATTCTGGCTTCACCAAAAACGGCGACGTCTTAGAGATAACTCGGCTTAACGTTGTTCGGCTTACACGTGTAACGGTGTAAATAACTTGCGTCTGTGCGAAGGACATATTATTGTCCTTAGCTAGGGTTAGAAGTGTGCCTGTACAAAACTGGGTTAGGTTCCTTGTTCCATACTAGAACCAGTCAAGAATGGCTCTCAGTTTTTGGAAATGGGAATCAGACCAATCCCGAGTGAACCAGTTAGGAATGGGCTGGATAAGTATAGTTTGGGCGGTTCCTAAACTAAAATTGCTCACCCCTAAAGCTCAATTGTTGTCTCTAGAATCATAAATGAAATCGGACGTGGCTTTTGTGGGAAGAACAAATCAACTAAGGTTAGTAATATGCCGATTTGAAACCAGTTCAATTCAAGATTTTACCCCAAAACCAGTCAAGGACAGCTCCCAGTTTTGAAATTGGGAATCGGACCGGTCCCGAGCAAGCCGGCTCGGGACCGGCCGGGTAAGTCCAGTTCGGGCGGCTCCTAAACTGAAATGGCTCAACCCTAAAACTCAATCGTTTGCCTCTGGTCTTGTAAACGAAATCAAATGTGGCCCATAACCATTCGTTTTGTCAACACTGATGACCCGATATATGCTCCTCTAAAAGGATTTGCGGTGTGTGTCAGAATTAGTTTTCCGACTAAAGATCGACAAGATGCACGCACCTGTAGATGTTGCGAAATTATATCAATTCCAATTTAAATAATTGTGTCCACATAGACTCTACCCCAGATTGAACTAATTCCAAGTCTCAAAAGTAAGATAAAATGTTTTTTTATTTAACACGAAGTTCGCGCCGGGATTGGATGAACCAAAGGCTGTAATAAGCTAAAGGAGCGCGCGTGACCCGCTGTCCGGTGGAACAACAAGGGAAAAGTCAGGGGGGGTCGCCGATGTTTCCTTTGTCCTCTTTCGGCATGTGAAGCCATGTGATGTTTCACCCGTTTCAGTTTACTCACGGATTGAACCCGTGAGGCCTCGAGCGACAGTGAAAAAGCCTGCTCCTCCCCCAAACTCGTCAATATTGAATCATTTGCGGTCAAATTAATCGGATTCTGTGCGGACTTTTCTAGTTGGTTTTTCTGGTGAATTTGAAATGGTTGCCGGAGCTCATTGGCTATGGCTAGCCAGAAAAATGGATGGATGCTGCCTGGGATTTGAGGAGGAAGGGTTATATGCATTCCTCGAACCACGCGACGTACATGGGCCTTTTGTCGAAATTCGTGCATAGCGATTAGGTCATGTGTAACTAGGGGCGACCGTCTTGTGGAAAAGCGTTATGCGACTGATGTATAAGATGCTTTCTCGGTTTGGAAAGCATTGACACAACTGATGGATTTTGGCCGTGACCGTGACCATATGCTCTCGCCATCTTTGGCTTATGATTGATGGCTTACCAACGCGATCGCCTTTCTTTATTTTCACTTAAAACTCCGGATTTTGCGAGAAATTGATCGGAAGATTGACCCTGAGAGAGTTCTCTTCGATCGACTGCAGAGGAAAACGCAACCCATAAGGCTTCAAATTCACATGGGTCATTTTAGCTGATCAAGGACTCTAGGTGAGTGTAATTCTGGTGATTGAGCCATGCAGGGCAATTCTCAAGATGCATCCCATCACCTAACAGTAGATGGCGTGGTACAAATTGAACCATCAATTCAATCCCGATGGTCAGGTGATGTCATCGCCATGACGCTTCCTCATAGATCCGTTAGAAAATAATATGGTGGGACCAAACTGAATGGAGATATTACCTTAAAATTGAAACAAGTATAAGTTTCAAGAAATAGGTTTTTGAGTGAAGATGAAGCTCTCCAACTGTTTCCAATAAATTATGGGTCCATTTGTTTAGGGAAAAGTGTTTTCAAGAAATTGATTTTCCAAACTTTCACCCATTTGATTTGCAAATAATGACTAGTCAACTGAAAACATATTCGGGGTAACGAAAATATTCATGCATAAATTTAGGAAAGTGAATTCTTAAATCTAAAGAAATGAAAAACATTGTCCGAAATTGTTCCTCTCGAATTTTTTATTTTTTTTTTTCTTTTCTTTTTTTTTTTTTTTCCTTTCCCTCCTTTGCTAGTCATCGGCCTCGATGACAACTAGCATTAGACTAAAAGTGCCGGTTGGCAAGGAGCGACCTCATCAAATATGGCAAGGCTCAAGCATGCTAGATCCCAGCAAGCCTTGAGGTTTGGCCATTAAGTGCGAGCTCAAGCTCGTTGGATCTCGGCAAGCTCAAGCTAGCCTATGGTCGTTGAGTCACCAGGTGGAGAAAGGAAAGAAAAGAAAAAAAAATAATTAAAAATTCAAATTTTAAAAAGAAAAGAAAATAAAAAAATAAATATAAAAAATTTCAAATTTTAAAAATAAAATAAATAAAAATTATTTAAATTTTTTTTTTTTTTTTTGCATGATGAGATTCAAATATCATAAAATTTTCAATCATATATCATCAAATAAGGAAAATTAACCATATTCTTAGAAAATTTTCTCGGAAATTATTTCCTTTATTATTGAGTTTTTCATGAAATAAACACACCCTAAAAGCTCCATTTGTTTTATGAAAAAATGAATAATTTGAAAATATTTTCCTAAAAATAATTGTTTGTATCATTTAAAATAATTTGTTAATGAAAATATTTTCATTATCGATAATAATTTATGCCTAAACATTTTCATTGATGATAAAAAAAAATTATAAGTGATGTAAGCAATCATTTTTTTAAGAAGGTTTTTTAAATTATTTATTTTTGGTAAAACAAATGCAGCCAATAAAGCAGCAAGATGCTTGTCCATTATGCCGACGCCCACCCAAAGCGGTGTCGGACCCAAAGCAAGAAAGCTGTCTTCGAGCATCACTGAGCCATTGGTCCGACTAGTTGAATTCAACGAGCGATGGAGGAAAAGCTATTGAGGACACCGATGACAAGGCTAATCATGTAATTAACGGGTCTGACCTAACATCGATCACCAATCTTACTCCGAAAAGCCTTCATCGGCCTAAGCCTCAAACTGTTGCGATCAATGGGGGATTTTTTTTTTTTTTTTTTTTTTTTTTTTTTTTTTTGAAACAAGAGACCCGAGATTCACAAATCCCAAACTTGCTGCGCATCAATTAGATCTGGGGGAGCCTCAAAGCCACCAGATCATGCAAAAATAATAAACTTTTAAAAGAACCATATGAGGCACGTGGGAGGCTTTTGGAACATCTGGATCTAAAAATAGTTCTGCCGTTGAATAGGTTTTAGATTAAAATCTGAAAAGACAGCCTAAAATGTTAAGGTAAGCTGTTGCACTTGAAATTTATGCCAAAAAACACCGAGCAAACAATAAACTCTCCTTTAAAATATATTATGTTCGGACATCTCGTGGAACTGCTTTTAAGTAAGAATAGAACGTGCTATCTATTTCGACCAAAAAAAAAAAAAACTCTTAAATCTAGTGGAACCGATTGATCAAGGATTACGCACAAAATCAATCGACCTACCTCGGCAGATAACAATCAGTCAATCAGTGCCTTAGGCAAATGCAAAGTAGTCAAGCTTGAAGTCTGGACAGGAGCTGAACAGCATGGAACCAGTACCTGAAGCATCCGTACTTCTGATTCTGACAAAATCAACCTGCCTCCGACAACAGAATGACATATCGAAGTAGGAGTACATGGTAGAGTTCGAGACGCTTCCGACATGAACAGCAGAGTAGTGTACAGCAGCTGGAGCGGGACGCCTTGCGGTGCTCTCGACCGCAACTCTATACGAAGGCGCCACACCAGAAGATATGAGAAAGAACTTCCCATCAAGTTTGTTTGGACCACAACACCATACGAAGGAACCAAACCAGAAGATATGAGAAAGAACTTCACATCAAGTTCAGTCAGAGAGAAATCAAGAAGGGGAGGAGAGAACGCCCAATACACCTGAGATGATTAGGACTTATTACATTACCAATCTTGTTGGAAAGGGATCAATTGGAGAGAGAAACAAAATGAGTTGGCGAAAGAAAGAAGTCAATGATGAAGAATCGAAATAATTGAAGAGAAACCAAAAGAGTTGTCCAAAGAAAGAGAAGAAAAAAGAAAAGAGAAGAAAAAAAAGATTGAAATGATGATAATTCCAATGGCATCTCCAGAACTTGAAGATGAGAATGTCGAACGGCTTCGATAAACGCATTGATAAATGAAGAAATCACAAAGCTAGAACAAGGATTAAATTTATCAATCTCACACTAAATAATACTTAAAGCTCTATTTGTTTCACAAAAAATAAACGATTTGAAAAATATTTTTCTAAAAATGATCGAATGTATCTCTTAAAATAATTACTTAATAGAAAAAATTTTCATCATCCACAACAATTTATGTTTAAATATTTTCATGAATGATGAAAATATTTTTATTCATCCATTTTTGTAAATGATACAAATGGTCATTTTTAAGGAGATATTTTTTTAAAATCATTCATTTTCATTTTCCGTGAAATAAATAAATCTTAAATTTGATTCATGGGATTTGATTACAAAAGTAAAACTAGTTGTTACATAAAACTTAAATAGTTGACACGATTGAATCTCAAACCCGCAAACTACAAATCAAAAATTGCAAACTCAAACATGGATTGAAAAAGTTTCAAATTTGGGATCCAGGATCCTTGAGGCTTGGGGCATGAAATTGAAAGGGAATTAGGGTTAGCGTATACAAATGGAAAATTTGTTCTTCCTAAGAAAGGATTACAAAGGAACCCTCAAGAGAAAAGTCCCTATCTTGGATCTGGGAAGTTCATCCCCTTCTTCCAATGAGACCGACGTCCCCAATGCCTTTTCCAATGGGTAGGACATCCCCAATGCCTTTTGGGATAGGAAAAAACACTGGATTTGCCATATGAAAGAGACTTCCATTGAAAATCAAAATCCTCACAAACGCTAGACCAATTCAAATAATGAAACCATATCGCATTGGAGCTGCTATGCATTTTACGTACATAAAGAATGCTGGTTAGAAAGAGGAGGCACTTGTCATCAATTGTAAGTGCCTAAACAAAGCTCTCAAAGGGATAAGATATTTATGACCAAAAAAAAAAAGGGATAAGGTTGTGTAATGCCAAAAAATTTTCCAAGTTTCCGTGGGTGCTGCTAAAGCTGTTGGAGCTTATAACATCTAGATTCTCGACACAAACACACACACGAGAGTTTAGTTCTTGAGTCCGACTCTTCCTGGTCAATAAACGAGTCGAAATCAGTAGATCAGAGTTTGTGCGAGGTAGATCCGCTTATCACAGAAGGATGTGAGCTATTGACCCGGTTTTCAAATATCAAGATAGCCTATCATGGTAGAGAAGCAAATATAGTAGTGGACTGGGTTGCTAAAATCCCAAAAAATGAAAAGGCTCTTCCTGAAAATTGACTAATTCAACCACCTGCAAATCCTTTGGGATTTACTTGTTCCAAAGCTTCTTTATCTTTTTTTCAGAAACCTTTGGTTCTTTGCACAGAATTAAGCATACAAATCGAACCAAGAATCCCATTCCCCAATCATTTCAGCTATAGCAATATGCTATATTTGAATTTTTGTATAACATACCAGATAATACGAAAATTGTAATCAATAAATTAGCAATCATAACTATTATAAACAATTTAAACTATTTCACTAAAACGTATCATTTTTTTTTTAAAATAGACTGATTTTGTAACTAATTTAATATTACAATTTCTGATATTCTTTGGATTAATAAAAAAAAGTAATGATATCCATAGAATAATTCATTTGACGTACGTGAGTATCATTCTCAGTTAACTCAATGAATTTCTATATTTTACATTGAATTTGCAAATAACTAACTTAATTTGTAATCCTTACTTAAGTACAAAGCATTTAAAAACATATGATTGTCAATTATGAGTTTTTTTTTGTCAAAATAAATTTAATTCATTTCCATAGAAATATTAAAGAAAAACCACGCACCCTACAACAAACCAAGACAAATCCCAAACAATTTAAAAACAATACAACCTCCATATAATAAGATTAATTAGTGAAGAGTCAAGTGCTTTAAGAACAAATCTCTAGCTTTTTTAAACCAAAATCAGTGGCTAATCACTAAATCTATTTTCAGTAATAAGCACACACCAAGATCTCAAAATGTTGCTACGACTTTGTCTTTTGGTGGCGCATGCCTAAGTTCATCATTCTTAACATTGATGCCATTTAGAGTAATAAAGTTGAATAAGCATATATCTAACACCTATGAGAGTGAAATTTTTACGAATCTCCTCCAATCTCTTTTAAAACTAGTTTTGTAAACCACCGAAATTCAAGAGAAGCAAAAGCCTAAAATCATACCTAAAAAATCCCAAATCTAGACTAGATCGAGATAGAAGTTTCCTTAAAACGGGAGAGAAAAGCTTATGGTTCTATACTAGATCAAAAGAGAAACTAATCAAAACAGGAGAAAAGCAAGGAAAAGGAAATAGATAACCAAATTAGCCAAAGAAAAAGGAAAAAGGGATGGGAGGGAGAGATCTAGCTCAAACCCTCCCCTCCATGGAGGTTGAAGAAAAAAAATTATGAGTTTAAGAATACTATAATTGGTATTGTAAAAATTACCAATCCAATCTTGAACCTATGGTACAAATATTAATCAGTCTATATTTTCAATTTTACTAACGTAATTCTAAACATTTGTGCAAAATTCCAATAAATCCTTTTGATTAATTGTCATAAGAAATCAGTAATGTTGTAAGACATCATCTCAAGTAAAGTTGTCCATATTAGCGTACTACATAAGACAACTGATGTTTAATAGATGTTGCATCAACAATTTCTTGTGACAAGTGGACTCTATTGAAATTTCGTGTCAAAAATTTAGGAACACATTGACAAAATTTAAAAATTTATGACTAAATTAGTAATCGCACATTAAGTTAAAGACTAATTTGATCATTATCTCCTTAGTAATATATATTAACATAGGGTAGGAACGAGATGGGCATTCCTTAGGTCCTTCAAAATCCTTCAAATGGGCACAGGAATGGCAATAACATACCTAAGATTACTTCAATCGAATCTCATTGGATTCTCCGTTTAAAAAAGGAAAAGGTCAACAAAATGGCTCCTGCCGGGAATCAAGGCGCGACTTTGGGCTCAAGTCACTTTCCCCATCTCTCTCGCCAGCTCACGGCCCACCAACTTCCCCTGTTCTCTTGCTGCAAGAAACCTAGCAATCTCACGCCTTGCAATTCATAGCAGTTCAACTTTCAGGTTTTACAAGCAGGGACTGTCCGACAGGGCAAAATAAAAAGAGAACCGAAGGCCAGTAGGAGCCTGCAAGTAGAAAATGGAATTCACCGACGAGGACTGAGGAGTCTTTTCTTAGGGTTTAGATTTTAGGGTTTAGGGATACTATTAGCTGATAAAGAATGATAAGAGTCGAGAAAATAGAGAGATTGTGTAAGTTCAGTATATTTCTATAATGAAGAGTACGAGAGATATTTATAGATTTTACAATATGACAATATAAAGTAACAAGATATTATAATATCAATATGCACAATCATGAAGATATAGAAAATCAATAAAAAAATGAAAAATCTCCTACTATCTTTTAGTCATCTATAAATATAAATAAAAAGTATAATGTCATGTATCATGTATTGAAATCGAGTCTAGAGCATGATCTCAAATATCACTATCAATAGGGATGATCAATAAATCACAAAGGAGGTAGACAAATGTAGGATGTTGTATATTGTATTCATATCATCATAGTTGACGAAAAATAGAGATTTGAAAAGTGAACTAGCGTGTCCTATTATTAATATGTTTTATAATAGACTAGTTGCTATTAACATATGTAAGAAATAATGCTGACCATAATCATTAGGGGGAATGACCAAATAAGTTATCATCCTAAATACTTTGACAATTTGCCAATATAGTATGTTTGATAAATTTTGGCTGAAAATCAATTACATGAATGTTAGTCATTCTACGTAGCATGACCAAAGCTGACAATATAGTTTTAATTTTTTTTTTAAATTTTCCAACAATTTTTTACTGTTTTCTTTTCTATCATTTTTTTTTTTTTTTTCCTTTCTTCCTTCACCAATCATTAGGATGGTTGATAACCGGTCATAGATGAGGATCAACAAGGGCCAATCTCATTGGTCAAGCGAGGCTCTCACCATTATAGGGACAAGGTCACTTGAGGCCTAGGAGGGCTGGCCTTGTCAACCTCACCTACCAAGTGAGGTTCACCCTTATAGGGGCAAGGTCACCCTAGGCTAGCGAGGGGTAACCTCACTGGAAGTTGGCAAGTTTGACCTTCCCCAAATCCCAATGAGGTGACTTCACTAGCCTTGAGAGACCTTTTCCCTATGAGGGTGAGTCTTGGTGGGCTTTTCACTTGTGGGCCCGTGGCGATTGTTGAAGGAAGAATGAAAATATTTATAATATAAAATTTAAAAATTGTACAAAAACATATCTAAAAATTACAAAAGTTGTTCATATCAACGTCGACCACAATCCACGTTATCAATTTCTAATCAAAATTAACCTAATGAACTACATTAGTAATTTGTCTAAAGATTTATAATTAAATTGATTACATTGAAATGTTCAATATTGAATTGGTACAAGTGCAATATATTTAAAATTGATTTGATAATTATCCCTAATTGTTCTTCCAAAGAATATTGAGGACACAATGATCTCGATCAAATATTGCTAGTAAAAGAATTTGTAAGAAAGGATTGTGTAAATTTTGTTAATATCTATAATGTAAGAGTATACGGGTTTATTTGTAAACTTTACAAGATGACTATCTATTACAATATTGATTATTAGTCAATGATATACACAATCAAGAGAGAGATATGAAAAATCAAAGAAGAGATGGAAAAATCTCCGATTATCTTTCAATTATTTCTAATGCTTCTCATAGACATAGCGTAGATGACAAAGAGAAAAAAAGGAAAATAAAAATAACAATGTCATATCAGATCATCGAAATCGAATCTGGGAGATAGATCTCAAATATCGCTGTCGATAGAGATAGTTGGTAAATCACATGGAAAAGCAAACTGGCCCGTCCTGCAACACCAAGGATTGAGGATGTGTCGCCCAAAACTATGCGTACTTAATTAGAGTAGCCTGTCCCCTAATTATTATGTTCTATAACAGACTCATTAGTAACTATCCAATAATTTTAATAATTACACTTTATAATATTATTTTGCCTAATGAAAAAATTAATTTAGTGTAATACCCATGAAATAATTCACTTAACATGTGTAAGACCATGCAGGAATTGTTTTGCTTATTTCTTTTATTTCAATAGATTTTTTTTTTTCAATTCTTTCGGTCTTGGGCTTAGTTATAACTGAGTCAAAGAAAAGTATCAAAATTTTTATTTGATCTTCTGAATTAATTCTTCCATGTTCAGTTTATGGAAATGGAAATAAAGGAAGTTTTTCATTTTTGGTCAACAAAAAATATCTATCATTCACAGCTAATTCAGTGAGCTACTAAATTTTGCATTTAATTTGTATATAATTAACTTAAAATTGTAATCCTCATGTAAATATAAAACATTGAAATTTAACAAATAATTGTTAACTACAAAACTAAGTTTAAGAAAAATTGGTAACGCATTAACATCACGAAAATGACGCAAATTATCTTTGAACTTTTAACTCAATATGTGATACAGTCTATGAATTTTTTAATTTATTTAATGTAATCCCTAAATTTTTTTATATATGTTCAATTCAATCCTTGTTGGTCAAGCTATGCTTTCACCCTTGTAGGGACAAGGTCACTTGAGGCCAAGGAGGATTGACCTTGTCGGCCTCACCTACCAAGTGAGGCCTGCCCTTACAGGGGCAAGGTCACCCTAGGCTGGCGAAGGGTAACCTCGCTCAAAGCTGGTAAGGTTGACCTCCGTCAAATCCCAGTGACGTGAGTTTGCTAGCCTTGAGCAGTCCTTTTCCCTATGAGGGTGAGTCTCGCTCGGCTTTCACTTGTGGGCCTGTGGTCATTTGTTGAAGGAATATGGAAAAAATATATATAAAAAAAATTAAAATTCACAAAAATTTACAAAAATATTTCTAAAAATTACAAATGTTGTTCATATCAACGCCGATCGTAGTCCACATTATCAATTTACAATCAAAATTGACCCAATGGACTTCATTAGTAATTTGTCTAAAGATATATAACTAAACTGATCAAATTGAAAGGTTTAATATTGAATTAGTACAAATGCAATATATTTAAGACTTATCTAATAATTATCCCTAGCTGTTCTTCCAACGAATATTGAGGTCTCAATGATCTTGATCAAATATTGCTAGTAAAAGAATGTGTAAGAAAGAATTGTGTAAATTTTGTTAATATCTATAATAAAGAGCATACGAGTTTATTTGTAAACTTTACAAGTCTATTACAATATCGATTATCAGTCAATGATATACATAATCAAGAGAGCTAATGCAGGATATTGAGAGATACTAAAAATCAAAGAAGAGATGGAAAAATCTCTTGATATCTTTTAATTATTTCTAACGCTCCTCATAGACATAGCGTAGATGACAAAGAGAAGAAAATAAAAATAAAAATAACAATGTATCATCGAAATCACAGAGAAGGCAGACAAATGTCCGATCTCCGACATCAAATTTTATAACATCAAAGTTGAGGAAATATAGAGATATTGGAAGCAAACCGGCCTGTCCTGCGACATATTGAGGATATTTCACCAAAACTATGCGTACCCAAAACATATTTTATGTTCTGAATCTTCTTTTAGTGTCACTTGTAGCACTTCTACTAATGAATGAATGAATGAAAATGCTTTTACGACCAAAAAAAAAAAAATTAGACTAGCCTGTCCCCTAATAATTATGTTCTATAACAGACTCATTAGTAACTATTCAATAATTTTAATAATTACACTTTACAATATATTTTTGCCTAATGAAATAGTTAATTTAGTGTAATACCCATGAAATAATTCACTTAACATGTGTAAGACCATGTAGGAATTTTTTTGCTTATTTATTTTATTTCAATATATTTTCTTTTCAATTCTTTCAGTCTTGGGCTCAGTTATAATTGAGTCGAAGAAAAGTATCCAAATTTTTATTTGATCTTCTGAATTAATTCTTCCATGTTCAGTTTCTGAAATGGAAATAAAGGAAGTTTTTCATTTTTTGTCAACAATAAATAGCTTTTATTCATAGCTAATTCAGTGAGCTACTAAATTTTGCATTTAATCTGTATATAATTAACTTAAAATTTTAATCCTCATATAAATATAAAACATTGAAATTAACAAATAATCGTTAACTACAAAATTAAGTTTAAGAAAAATTGGTAATGCATTAACATTGCGAAAATGACAAATTATCTTTGAACTTTTAACTCCATATGTAATATGGTCCATGATTTTTTAATTTATTTAATATAATCTAATAATTTTTTATATATATTAAATTTAGTTCTTGAATTATATAAAAATGTTGAATATTGTCCCTCATTTTAAACTAATGGAAGGATTATATTAAACATTTCTATATAATTTAGGGACTACATTAAATATGTATAAAAAATATATTAATCACATTAAATAAATTAAAAATTCAAAGATTAGATTGTTCATTTTACCGATATTCAGAAATTATTTGTCTCATTATCCCGTCAACATTGGGGAAGGAATCAAATAGGCATTCCCTTAGGAATCTCTTCTTACTCCCACTGGACTCCATCAAGGAAAAGTCAACAGAATGGCAATCCCGTAAATTCCGCATTACCCCGGGGTCAATTCGCGTTCCCCATCCCCCATCTCCCGCTCACGGCTCACCAAAATCTTCCCCGTCTTCTCGCTGTAAGAAACCTAAAGAAAAAAAAAAAATCAGACCACAGTCCCACTCGGAGAAAAATCGCTGAACCGGAACGAAGACCCTTCCGCAGCTCTTCGCCCATGGCGGCCCGGCCTCCGCCCTGAATCCCGGCGCTTCGTTGTTCTCCATAACTTCTTCCTCGCTTCGCCGGCCCTCGCTTGGAGGGCGTCGATTGGAGCTCGGAGCTCAGGTTCGTGAATTTGGAACTGCTGCCCTCCTCGCGTTAATTGAGCTGGAATGCGGTTGGAAACTCGAGTTTTTCGGGTTCGGGTCGAGTAGGAATCGCGTGCGCTTCGTGGTCGTGTTGTGGGGCTGGGGAAATGGAGGCGACCGGCGTGCCGGCCACGTGAAATGGCGGCTCGCGGTTCTTCGTTGGCGACGGATTTGGCTAGGTTGTGCGGCTTTCGTTAAAGGTTTAGCTAGCGTGATTGCTAAGCGGCTGAAAGCGAGTGTTGAGGAGGGTTGTCCTTTTCTTGACTGTTGTGGTCTCTCGTGTTTGTTGGGTTCTTTACTTTTCTTTTCTTTTTGATTTATGGGTGCATGGATGGATGTCTTGTCCTCTATTTATCTTTGTTTTCTGTTTTTTTTTTTTTTTGGCTGCAGTGTTAGTTGGGGATAGAGATTTCGCTAGGTACTGTAATCTATGGAGGAGCTCGTTGGTTTGGAGAGCTTTAGAGTTACGGACAATGGTGCCACCTCGTGCAGCGATAGGCCGTTCGGCCATGTGGGTAATGGCAGAGAGAGCGAGAGTCTGGATGTGGAGCTCTTGGCAGATTTGGAATCTTATTTGCAGGATATCAACGATAGGCTCACGATTTCAAGGATGGTGAGCGATTCTGTTATCAAGGGTATGGTGAGCGCGGTGGAGCAGGAGGCCGAGGAGAAGATTGGGGAGAAGCAGCTGGAGATAGCTGGGCTGAAGGAAACGTTGCATGCGTATCGTACCGTGGAGGGGAGGGATAAGCTTTCGCGTATTCCATTGTCATTGTTGAATGAGGGGAATACCCAGCAAGACCCATTTTTAGTCATCTCAAATCCTCATAAAGACCGTGATGGGAATTTGGATTTTCTGAGGAGCTGTATAAGCGAAGTGAAAGAGCAGCTAGCGAAACTCAAGAAAGAGGTAAACTATGTTAAAGGTGGAAATCGCTGTAGGAGGATTAATTCAGGTGATGAGTTGGTGGGGTTGGGTGGTATCTTGCTGGAGGACGTCTCTGAAAGATTGATCGGTGTGGACAGTACTTTCAATGGTCTCCAGAGTACACTAGATTCTTTCTTCAGCCAGCTGAAGGATATGGTTCACATATCTAAGACGTCACTTCGTGAGATGCAGCAGGAATGGGAACTAAGAGCAGAAATTGAGGCCATTGTGACAACTGACTACATCAGGAGCCTCCACAGTGAGTTTGAGAGGAAGCTTTGGGATCTTAATAGTTATTCTCATGGGTGTGAAAACCACAGTTCGCTGAAGAAGATAAAAGAAATAACAGCTCCTCTACGTGAGGAACTGGTTGTGCTTTCTAATCTATTGTCCTGTGATGATAATGGACACCTAATTTCGCAAGTGTCCTTGGAGGATGGTGAAGAATGTTTGATTAATAAAAGAACTGATCACTTGAATCGGAAACTGTCAGGTAACCATTTGCTATCAGCTTCTCCCTGGGAGGGTAGTGGCAAGCATGATGAGCTGATAATCACTAGGCCAGAGAATTTGGACCCAGCTCAACTAAAACATATGGGAAGAGATGAATTGATAAGTTATTTCAAGACTGAGATGACCAAAATGAAAAGATTCCATGAGTCCAAGATACAGGAGAAGACTGAAGAGGTTTTTAGTCTCAAGCGAGAATACATGAAGGACAGAGGACTTTCATTGACGGTCAGAAAGGACAAGGAATTTGAAGGATTGAAGAGAAAAATCCCTGAGGTGCTCTTGAAGTTGGATGACATTTTGATGGAAAGTAACACTGTACCTCAATCTAATGGTGATGCTGTAAGTTTTGGCACTATGAGGGAGAGGTTGGAAAATCTTCTGGCTGAAAATCACTGGCTAAGAGGCATTCTTTCTGATAAGAAAAAAGAGGTAAAGTGTCTTCTCTCACAAATTTCTAATGATGCAAAGCAAATCTCTTCTCATTCTTCCGCCGAGGCAAAATTATTTGAAATGATTGGAAATCTCTCACGTAAACGGGAGGATGCACAAATTGAAGCTTCCATTTCTGAAGTGGTATACATATGTGTCATCAAGGAGATGATGGCATACATTCACCATATTTCTGGCAATTTGTATGCTCAGAAAAATATCAGGGAAGATGTTCATGAAATTGCTCATGTTGCTGAATGTTCATGCCAATCTGAATTTGAGAATTTGAATACCGAGTCTGCTACATTGCAAGGGTTGGATGGAATGATATTTGCAGAAGTTTTGAAGGATGTCAAGGAGAAATTGTGTCACTTGAATGATTTGTATATTAACGAAATGAAGCTCCGAGGATCACTTGAATGGGAAGCAATGGAAAGAGAAAGATCACTGGAATTGAAAATTTCAGAGAATGAAAAGCTAAAGCAGGAGACAACGCAGTTGGCATTGTTGGTGGAAGAAAAGGAGAAATTAGCTCAGGAAACAGCTAGTAAATTGTCTATACAGATGAAACAATGCGAAATAATTTCTCAAGAGCTTGACCTCTTGAAAGCGGAATCAAGTAGACAGCAAATCCTAATTGCAGAGATGGATAAAGAGTCAGAACTCATGAAAGGTAACCTTGCTCAAGGACTTGAGCAAATTAAAGTATATGAAAGGGAGTTGAACAATCTAAATGAGAAGTTAAATTTAGCAGTCAAAGAGTTGAGTAAAGCTAATGAAGAGAGAGGGTTGTTTCTGGCAGCTAATCAAGAGAAGGAGAATGCTGTAGTGTTGCTTAGAGTTAAAGAAAGAGAGAACTTGAAACAGCTTGAGTTAATGACTGGAACTGTCCATGAATTGCTGAAGAAAGTAGCTGGCTTGGAACAGAGTATATCAGAAGATATTCAGAGGAAAAACATGAGGTACACACTAAATTTCCTCTATTTTACCGTTTCCCTTTATGATACATACAGTTCTTTAAGAAGCTGCTATAGAGGGTTTCATGTGGTTTAACTTGTTCCTTAGCAAAAATATTGAAGCTTTCAGTGCATTTTCTAGATTATCTCTAGTACTGTAGAATAACTATTCTTTATTTTCCGACCTTATGTTATATGTGCTTGACTTGTAGGAATTACATTATTTACAAAATGTCTTGGGGAGGAATTGTATAAATTTGTCCAACAATAGAAATTCTTTCTCTGGCTTTTGGTAGACAAAGGGAATGGATCAGTCAAGTTGATGATCTCTTAAATATTGCAGAAGTGAGGGAGCAAGGCTGCTTTATAAATGTCTTTTAGAGCATGGGCATTATTGTCTATGGTGTATTGAACTAGGCTCTGATAATTTGATGGGAAGTTAACCTGCCACACTTATTGTCCATCTCACCCATCACATCTCTGAGTTTGGACTGGCCAGCACTTGCTACCCAAGGGTTGATGCACTATTTCCCATTAGGGCTTAGTCTATACTTAATAACTGATTTATTATTTGTTGGTAACTTTTTTGAGGTAGCCTGAAATCATCTAAAGATCATTGCAGCTGCTCGCCGACAGAGACAGCTACCATCTTTTGTGTTTGTGGATTTTAAATTACCCACAGTCACGTCCACCACTACCACCATTCCTTTCATCTTCCAATTTTTGTTGAGTAATACTTCAGTAAATCAAACAATGGACTGGTTATATTGAATTTATGTGAGTCATCTTTGACTAAAGCTTTTTCTAAGGAATTCTTCTCTTGTAAAGGAAAATAGTAGCATGAAAAAGTTGAACCTCGATGGAAGTATCATTTGGTAAAATATATTTCTCAGACTCAAAACCTGAACTAGACATTAGGGAAGCAATCTTGGGTGGTGAAGTAGTTGTCTTACTGAGTTATGCATGATTGCTAATAGCTCCTCACAGCATACCGTGAAAGGTCCGCATTTCCCCACCCAGTTCGACTATACCTACTATCTATGTGATTTTCGACCAGTGTCCTTAATGGCTTTGTGCCTAAATCACTTGTGAAATCTATTTACTTTTGGAGAGCTATTTGCCTTGACATTTGAATTCAGCTTTCTATTTAAATATTTGGATGTTAAGAAATTATGTGATTTATCTTCATTGAGGAAAACATAAAGAGCTCTCATTTGAAGGGCATAATGCAGAAAGTTGACAACCTATAACAACACTAATTGACTATTAAAGATCTGAAGATTGAGTAGCTTGCTTTGGAACATAAAGATCCTTCTACCAAATAGACTCTATTCACATGTTATGATCAAATGATCCAAAAGCAAGTTTAACCTATATGCATTCAATAGTTTAGGATGCATTTTTATATCTGGAAAAGTGAAAGTTACATCTCTTTATAATCCATATTTTATCTTTGCTTTTCTTTTGCTTTTCTCTTAGCTTTTAGATGAGCTGCATTTGGTTAAGAAAATAGGCTGACCAAGCTGCTGTGGTGGATCAGTTTTCTGGTGGAACAATTGTAAATTAGCTTTTAAGGTTGAATACAGGACTTTTATTAGAAAGAACCCACATTGTCCTGAATTAAAATGAGCCAGTTTTCCCAAGATCCCAGTGTTTTGATGTTCATACCAGAAGACACCCTGTGAACTTGTTCCATTGCTATATACAAGCTGGCGAAATATCTCTGACATTTGCTGGAGAAAGATGGAAATCTTCCTATAATTTATAGGGAGGTTGCAGGCTAATAGTTGTAATTTCTGTTGCATCTGCTTTGTCGTTGACTTTTTGGGCCCCCCCGCGGGGGGGGGGTTGGAGTTTAATAGCGTGAAAAACATTGTTAAGGTGAGTAAGGAGACACGAAGAGAATCTTGTTTTGTATGAAGCCTCTGTTGCCATAATCTAGTTGACAGGAATCTAGAGAAACTAATTACCAGATCAAGAGAGGAAGAAGAGTGCCTGAGAGAGCAATTATTAGGGCATCAAATTAAGTTATAAAGGATTTGCCATTAGCCATTAAAGGTGGAAAATTAGAGTTTCCCTTGGTTTTTACTTAGTATAGTTTTTTGAGGAATTTGGGGTAAGTGATACTTTTGAATAATGAAGGTCGCATTTACGTGGGTACCAGCTGTATCAGAATCAGAGACTGAGAATTTGGATACCTACTGCTGAGGGAAAAATGCTTAAATTCTCCAAATCATTGTTGTGATTTTCAAATCAATGAGAGATGCTAGGAAGTCATTGGAATGTAATGTTCTCTAGCAAATCTGCCTTCTGAACAACCATTAGTCTTCTAAGTTGAAATCATGCTGTCACACCTATATAGACTATCCTGCATTGTGATAAATTGGCAGGTGCAGTAACTCAGTTATACCTCTGCATTCCAGATGGTGCTTTTTCACCCTTGAACCCAGACTTCCCTGTGAATGAAATGTCCTTATTCTAACTTCAAGGCTCACCCGTTGTTGGGACTCATTCTGGATGCATCAATTTTCCAGCTGCAGATCGCAAATGTCTGTATTCTTCCTTCTTTATAACTTGAGCATGCAAGTGCAGTAGCTCTTGCTGACTGTTTAGCTGGGGAAACTATGGGGTTTCTCTTAATTTCCTCAACAATAAACCTGTCAAATACTCATTCAAAGTGGTTACTTCACTATTTTGCACTTTTAGCTTGTTTAAGGCATAAGATTTCTGGTAGGCTGGTGTCTTGATCTGCAAGTTTTGTGGTGACTTTGGACTAAAGTTGTTTGTGTGGTGATTCTTTCTAGGTTGGGTACCTTGGGGTCCCAACTGAGTTCCCTTGGGCAGAAGGCTATTGCACTTAGAAGAATGGGATCTATCTATGAGCAGAGACTTGAAAGAAAATGTTCAGACCTCCAAAAAGCTGAAGCTGAGGTAAGCAAATCACAAAGCTAGTAGTTTCAGTAAGCAAGACTTACCAATGCATTTTCACTTGATATGCAAGTCATTTTTCGTTACACTGAAGGTCAGCTTTAGTTCAATGTCTTGCTTTTATTATTGAAAACAGGTTAGTTGGTGCATTAAGTCTAGAGGAGCTAATCAAGTATATGTTTTCGATGAGAGTTAATTTTTTATATTTATTTTTCCACTTGTATAGGAAATTTTGTCTTACATTTTCTTTGTTTGCCAATATTTTGTATCTTAATGTAGCTCTTTAATCGTGGCTGAAATTTCAAAAATAAAGTTAGCGTGAAAAAATCATCACAATATCTCTGGTAGTTTTGGGTGCCTGTCTTGCAGCAGCCTTTTGGTTATTCACATAACCAATAATTATTTGGACACTATCGGGCTTTCTTCTTCATTGTTAAATTTCTGTGGAAGAATGTCTTTCTTTCTTGCATGGGCTTGAGCATTCTGTGGCTTTTGTTTCTCATTCTCACTTTTGGACTTGAAGGGTAAAATGATAACTGATATTCAGCTGGGTGCAAATTTAATGGCGGAAAGTCTATTGCATTTGATAGACAACACAAGTGGAGAAAGTTAAAAACGTTATTTAAATCTGCAGGTCGATCTCCTAGGAGACCAGGTGGATACACTTTTGAATCTCCTGGAGAAAGTTTATATTGGTTTGGATCACTACTCTCCAATCTTGCAACATTATCCTGGAGTAAGTTGCTTTTGCCTTTTGGTCAAGGCTGTGTTTGTTTTTAAATTTTAGATTGGAAAAAAATTAAGTGAGATTTTATTATGTATTTAATATTATCTGACGCGTATAACTGATAAAAAACTTGTGTGGACGTTATCATTGAATCTGGTGTTACTAAGAGGAATCTTCACACATTCAAATCTGTAATATTTTCCATGTGTAATAAATCTGATGTTACATAGGACTGGACTGTCAATACACATATAGTGTGAGACATCGGCAGAACTGAAGATGTTACCTGCCAAGTCTAAGCTCAACGTCGCTGGGATAGGCTGTCCTTGGATTTGCTCTTGTTGGGGCAAAGGTGTTGGGGAGCTTGAGCAGTTTGAGAATCAGTTCCTTGTGGAAGTGGGTTAGTAGGATTGGCATTCTCTTGGCCTGGAGGAACCCAAACTAGGCAATGGGCAGGACGTGATGTTCTATAGGCATTCCTTTACCTTGGCTTATAACAAGCTTAGGGTCTGATTGTTCATTAAAGTATGAACTTGTCCTAATTTTAGTTACTACAAAGGGTTTTTGAGCCAATATCGTCTGACAAGCCATTTAAAAACACCTTCCCAATATTAGCCCAACCCTCCCATTCACTAGTCATCCTCCTCAAAAAGGAAAAAAGAAAAATAAAATGAAAGATCTTTTCATTGTGCTGCTGTCGGTTTTCCAGTGAAAAGATTTTTCTCTGCTTTTATGTTTAGGGTAGCAATAGCATCATTCTACATTTGATTTTGGACTTGGAACTTTTTTTTTAAGTGAATTCGTGCATGAGCAAACCATTAAATTAAATGCTCTCAGAAACATAATTTGTCCGTCTTCTGGGCAGTGTAAACATCTGTATTGACCTGCCATCTGACATATACTTAAGATGGAGTTTCTAATCCTTCACTCACTGTCTCTCCCTTGCTTCTTGCAGATTATGGAGGTCCTGAAGCTTGTAAGAAGAGAGTTGACGGGGGAATCTTTAAAATTAATTTGATGGATTGTCTGATAAATTGATGCTTCAAACACAAGCTCAGATTGATCAAACACTACAGGTAAGCATTTATAGCTATGTTAGTTCTTGTTTAATGGGAATCTGGACACTGAACCATCTACAAGATACCAAAAAGTTCCTTGACAGCTGTTCTCTTGGTTATGAAGAATGATTTACCCCTATGTATGGTTGAGTTTGAACATATTGTAGTAACAGACTTCTCCTCCTTGTTTGCAGATCCCATGCTCGGGTCTTCTTCTACTTTTGTCATTGTGGCAGTTTTGCAGCACCTCCAGCCAACTGCTCGTCATGCTGCTGCAGACATGGTTCTTTTCTGTGGATATTATGCCTTCTTTAGACGATTATAGGAAAATTATGATGTCACAGGACAAATGGCTTCTGAAGGAATAAGGCGAAATGTAGATGTCTTGCATAGACCCATGTAAAATTAAGGAAGAAACTAGGAAGATGCTAGCCGATTTTGATGTACAAAGGTGATGCATTTTTTTTTTTTTTTTTTTTTTTGGGACGTTGGGTGGCGTTCTTTGTCCACGGAGCCAAACCTCTAGTTCCTTCTTATTTTTTCCTCTTTGTTTTGTTTTTACCTCTTGCTTATGCAAAGTCTTCACCCTTTCTTTTCCTGATGCAGTGAACGAAGACGTAGATTAGATAGCTCCTGCGATGTGATGGATTGCGCTTCTGGTATATTTACCTTGGCAAAGTTTCAGTTTGGCATCTGTATCAATTTGCATTTCAACTTTGAAGTAGACAATTTTCCATCAGGACGCTGCTTTCTCATAGACATTTCCATTAGAAAACAATATGGCGCGACCAAACCGAATGTGGGTATTACCCTAAAATTGTTTTTCGAGTGAAGATTAAATTTTCCAACTGCTTTCAATGAATTAGTAAGCAGTAGATGCTTGTCGAACGCGTCGATATCCACCCAAAGTGGAGTTGGACCCAAATCAAGAGTGTCGTCGCTCCATCCCTGAGCCATAGGTCCTACCAGTTAAAATGAACAAGCGACGGAGGGAAAGATGTTGGGAACATCCATTATTCAAGAATTAATCAAGTAACCACCGGGTCTCACCTGACTTCGATCGCTAGTCATAATACGATAGGCCCACCCAAAGTGGAGCTGGACCCAAATCAAGAATGTTGTTGCTGAGCATCCCCTCCTCGTCCCCTCGCCGTCGACATCTCCCTCGCCCACCCCGAGATGTACTCTCGCTTCAGGTGCCTCCCTCCCACTGGTTCTCGGATTTTGTTGTTCGTTATGATTTCTTAGGGTTTGGTTCCGGAGAGGATTGGAAACTCTTTTTGAGCCTCGGATTCGCGTGTTGTTTTTCCTTCGTCATTTCAGCTGAGATGATGTCTTGCCGCCCGGGATTCGGTTCTATTTGGACTTGGAAGCGTTTCTATTCTCTTTTTCTTGTGATTCTATGTGAGGATTTATTTGTGGAGTGGTCGAAACTCCACGATTCTCATTTTCAACTAAGTTTGTTATGGCTGGTTTTTTCTATTCAGGGATGATCGATTCATTATTGCAACCAATGGTGAGGCAAAAACATAACAATGAATCAATCGTCCCAGCAACGATGAGGGGTGAGGCAAAAGCACAACAATGAATCGATCATCCCTAAACAAAAACAATGAATCGATCATCCTTAAACAGAAAAAAACCAATCATAGTAAACCTCGGTGAAAATGAGAATCGTCGAGTTTCGACCGCTCCATAAATAAATTCAAAGAATCGCTACAACAAGGAAAAACCGAACAAAAATGCTTCCGAGTCCCAAGAGCACCGATTCTCCTTTGACAAGACATCAGCTCAGTTGAAACGATGAAGAAAAGACAGCGAGCAAATCTGAGGCTCAAAAATAGCTTCCGATCTGCTCTGGAACTAAACCCTAAGAAATCACGACGAATAGCAGAAATGCGAGAGCCAGCGGGAGGGGATAACCTGACGCGAGGGGACATCTCAGGGAGGGAGAGGGAGGTGTCGATGGTGAGGGGCGAGGAGGGGATGTTCAGCGACAACATTCTTGATTTGGGTCCAGCACCGACGACAGCATTAATCATGCAGCTACTGGGTCTCACCTAACTTCGATCACTGTGTCTTAATACGATATTCCCAAATTTATTCCCAGAATCGCCCAATCAAGACTCCAAATCCAGTGGAACCTATTGATAGTTGATTGCCCACAATATTATTTTTTTATTGCTTAGGAAAGATCTTACCGTTGTGTAAATGAATAAAAGAGTATCAAAGTCTAAAGCTTCTCTGTTGTAAGACATTTTGGGCAAGTCAGGTTGTTACTAGATTATCCGGGGGATAATTTGGCAGAATATAGTGGAATAATCAGACAATCCATTGGTGTACCATTTATGCAAAATGGTGTAGCAATTGGCAAATCCATTGGTGAAAATTCTCTTTTTACCCTCCCCTTTATCAATTACTAATGACATGGCGGGCGTCATTTGCTTGTTACATTTAGTGCACAATAGAAAAAAAGATGTAATTTTTTTGAGACAATAAACAATTATTTGAAAAGCTCAAGTTGTTAGAAAAAAGAACTACCATTGAAGTGATCACTTTAAATAAAATATAGCACTCAAATGATCACTTTAATAAAATTTGGCATTTGAATGATCAACATTTACGACTTTTAGATGACGTCGTGTAAGGGTTATATGTTGGCTAGGCATGCCGGTGAGCCACATAGGACTAAGAAATTAATAAAATATAACCACTTCGGATTTCTAATGATTCAGATCAGAGTTGACACTTAAATGATTATTATTATTTTTTTTAAAAGTGACATTTAAGTGATGCAACCCGACACTCTCTTGACTCATTTGTCTTTTGAGTATTTGTTTTGTTGGTGCCAGGCTTCCTCTCTTTGTATATTCATTTGGCAAAATCTATATTATACTTACCTTTACAAAAAAAAAAAAAGTGATGCAACCCTTTGCAGCCCATGTCCCGATAGATGAAAGCCACCCAAATCCAAAATCTATGATCGAATCTTTTGACCAAGAGGGAAATCCTATCCATTGTTATAAAGATCCCGGACAAGACACTGTTTCTGGGATCCAGATTGTCAATGCTCTCTTTACACAAATCCTCCGGATGACGAAGAAGATGATAGACCATCCAGAAGAAAGAAACGATCAAAAAATAAACTTTACCAAAGGTATTTTGATGGAAACCCCACCGTTGGATCTCTTGGTGAAGATGGAGAAAAATATCAATTCATTATCTCATATAAACCACCTTGACCGTACCCTCCTCCAAAAATCCCTGAACCCTATGAACCTTTCCCATCTCCTTAGTCGCCACTAAAAAAAGAAAAAAAAACCTTGCCCCAAAAGCTAGTTGTCTCACCCTTCTATAAACCCATCTACAAATGGGTTAAAAAAAATTCATTTTCTTTTGAAATACCCAAAACATGTCAGTCTTCATGTTCCCCAAAACTAGAACCATCACCTATCATTTCATCTGTCTATATGTTCCAATCCTCAGACTTTCTACCTTTGGAAAGGTCTAATTCCAATGCCCCATTCCCAACATTAAAATAATTTAGATGTTCATAATCAGTCTTGTTATACCTTAAGGTCCCAAATCCTACGGATATTGATGACCATAGGAGACAAAAGA
The DNA here is from genome assembly GCA_014182405.2 of Eucalyptus sideroxylon. Lineage (NCBI taxonomy): Eukaryota > Viridiplantae > Streptophyta > Magnoliopsida > Myrtales > Myrtaceae > Eucalyptus > Eucalyptus sideroxylon. The sequence continues at coordinate 60,611,513 of CM024552.2, forward strand.
AAGTTATAGCTGTTGAAGCTATTTTGAATTGACAGTAAGAATATGCCTTGACCCAAAATAATGTTCTCAAGACAATTGACACCAAGCTTTCCACTGTCCAAGCTCGTCTTGATCATGTCAACGAGAAGGTTGATCAAATGGCTTTGGTCACTGAGACATTCCAAAAGACTTCAGTAGATGGAATATGAAAGATATGTCTCTCATCATTATTTGGAAGACCAAACAGCTAAAATGAAAAAAATTGAGAAGACAAATCAAGCTCTTATAGGATGAAAAATTTATTCCCCCTCCAAATCCATTTTTTTAGCCTTGGCAAATGATTCCAAAAGATGAAGGCCCTTCAAGGGCTACATCAATTGCTTCAATTATTGACAAAGCTCAAAGGCAAAATTAAAGGGATATTGTTACCCTTCGAAATTGTATCAGAAAAATGGAAAGGCAATGAAAAATTAGTGAAGAAAAGAAGCCAGTCCTTGAACCTTTTCAGAATCTCTCTTTGCCAGTATGATCTCAAATCCACTTGAGGCTTTCATGCGAAAACAAGGCAAACAAAGTATACCAACTATTGCTTCATTTGATTCTACCAAACAAAATACCTCTGAATCAGCCTTAGAACCCGATTCCCTTTTCTCTAAAATTGCTTCAACTCTTAAGCCACAAACAACAAAATCCCATATACCTACTATTTTTATGGCTGATCCTCCCGAAGCAAAGATGGAATCAAATTCATCCAAGTCAAAAGTAGTACGTCTTCATAATTCAAATCCTAGACAGAATTCTTCAACTTCAAAATACTACTTCACACTCAATGACATTCCATATTCCAAATGGCTAGATAGACCGCAGGAATTCCATGCTTGGCTCAACATTAAAGTGCTATCTGTTGAACATCGATAAGACATATTAACCGATTTTGTAAACAAATTCACTGGAAGGTTAAATGATTGGCAGAGATCTATTTCGGACCACAATCAAATAACATTCTACTCCAAATAGATTTTTATCTTGTGATCCGGGTTATTCATCAATTCTTTATTGGTAAACCAAAATATCTTCTTGAGCTTAGAAGAAGAGAATTTTTTTAAAGGAGATGCTGTTCTCTACAAAGAAAACATCTTAATAAGCAATGCTTATATCATTTTATGCCATGGGAGCTAATCCTAATCTAAAACAAGTCTTCTTGGCTTATATTTCAAGAGAAATTGCACAAATGGTGAAAAGATCCATTCAAAATAAGTAAGCGATTGTTGCAAATGTTCCTCCCAAGGAACTTCAGCAATAGATACATCTTGCTCTCGATAATCTTTGCATTTGAAGAAAGGCTTTCAGAAGTTATCTCAAGAGCAATAAAGAACTTGACAAGGCTTGTCGAAAGCCTGAGTTAAGAACTAAGTGTTCCAAGAAAGACTCCTGTGATGATCCTTCTTGCGAAGATCGATGCAAAAAATGAAGACACTTCAAAAGATTCTCCTTAGGACATGCGAAGAAGAGATGCAAATGGCAATTTTTACGAAAAAGACGCTTTAAACAGAGTTCTTTTGGAAGGCGTAGGAAACCTAACAAGTGTTATGTTTGCAACAAGAAAGGTCATTTTGCGAAGAATTGCCCAACAAGTAAAGGAAGAAATTCCCATTTAATCTATGAGATAGAAAAGTAAACTGGAGTATCACTTTGGGATGATGATGTTGAATCGGTTTTCTCCCTAGAAGATGAACCAACCAAGCACACTGTGTGTGCTATCTAGACATGGTCACAAACGAGTGATAGCTCGTCAGAAGAACCAAAAGAAGAGGTATTATTCTTCTATGAACCTCCCACAATCCAAGATCTTTGTGCATACACTCCTTCTATCCTCCCATATTTTCCTATAAAAATATATCCATCTAAGTATGATAAACCTATTTCCCTCATTGCCCTTATCAACACTAGAGCAAGTGCTTCTATTCTTAATACAAAGATACTTCCAGAAAAATACTTGACGTCATACACTAAGTATTTTAATACTACTTCTAGAGATACCTTAGTTATAAGAGTATGAAACAAATCCATCACCATACAGTTCTTTCCTCAATGTTCAATCACCACTAAAATCCTTAGCACGAGCTTTCCAGATAAAGATATCACTTTTGATTGGGATATCTTTACACAAATTCCCAAACTCAGAATTGTGTCCAATCGACTACGATTCAAGGGACAATTACAAGAATTTGTAGACATCCAAAGATCTTTCACTATCCATATGAACATTCTAGATCCAATTTTGCAAACTCTTCTTGGGGTGTGTGCAAACTCTCATTTAGACTTTGTCCAAAAGTGCTCCAACCCTTTGTGGAAAAATCCCGATTTCTTCATCAATCTTCCTTTTAAGAAAATGAGGATGTCAACCCTACTAAAGCCAGTCACTCTGGAATGAATCCAAAACATTTATTTCTAGCCCAAAAGGATTTTTTGAATCTGCTTCATCAAGGTTTAATCAAGCCCTCGGAATCTCAATGGGCTTGTGAAGCATTACATGTCAACAAACGAGTAGAGCAGAATAGAGGAAAGATGAGACTGCTTATCAATTATTAGCCTCTCAATCAATTCTTGCAAGATGATAAATTTCCTCTGCCACATCGGAATTCTTTAATTTTCAACGTCACTCAAGTCAAAGTATATCCAAGTTTGATCTTAAAGCTAGTTTTCGGCAATTAAGGAGTGCCGGACATCCGGAGTGCCAAAACTTGGCACGGAGGGACACTTAAGTGCCAAAAGTTAGGAAAGTGACACTTAAGTATAAAAATCGGAGCAAAATGGATTACTTAAGTGCGAATCCAACTAAAATGCTAATGTGGCGATTTTCTTGCGAGTTAAGTGCAAAATGACGTTGTTTTGCACGCTAATGTGGCTAGAAAATACAAAAACAACGTTGTTTTATCTTTGATGTGATAAAAATTAATATAAAAATTAATTAAATTTAATTTAAAACAAAATATATTTAAAAATTTTAAAAAATACAAATATTAAAAAAAGAGGGCTGAGCCCTCGTTGGAAGGGGCGAAGATAGAGGGGGAGGGTCGGTTGGGGTTGTCGGTGTGGCACCCTCAAACAACTAAGGTCGCCACAGATACCAAAAGAAGAATTGTAGTTCATAGACATTATATATATATATATATATATATATATATATATATATATATATATATATATATATATATATATATATAACGGTCCCAGCGCAACTTATTTGCGGAAGCATAATCAAGTCTTACCAATTCTCCCTCCAGTGATCATGATACAATGCACACCACTAAGCACCATAAGAAAGATAAAGCCGAGCCACTCTTTATTTATATATTTTCAAGATGGATTTCATGGGTCGGTACAACCAAAAGGAAAGCCAAGACTCTTGGCTAGACTTGGCCACAACTCAAAAAGAGACAACTCGACCCTCTATGTCGATAATGTATAATCTTCCATTTACAAGTGTCGGCTATGTCCAAAAAGTGTCAGCTCCCACTCCTCACGCGGGCCGTCACACCCATCTCGGTGCGTCAGGCGGTGGCGGCGGCAACATCCCCCGCATCACTCCGTCACGACGGACGTGGACAGATATGAACTCCTGAATGACCGGGCCCCTAGCCAGGCCCACGTCATACATCACCAGTGCACGAATCTGAATAAACGTTAGACCAGAGATGGTGGGACAGTCGATCTCCATACACTCGACCTCCACGTTAGAAGGAATGCCGTAAAAGGTGCCCCGCGTGACAGCACAGAGCGGCATTTTTCTAATATGAAATGTTAGTCCCCAAAAGGGGTGAGTACAACCACTCAGCAGGTAAAAGATCCATTAAACCACTCAATGCATCACTCAGAACAATCAAGACATTACAAATAAAGCATATTTCATTCATGCGTCCAAACATAACTTACCTTGCAGACATGCATATGACATTATACCATATGTGCATATATATCCATGCACTCATCATCAAGCATACATGCATATACCATCATGCCATAGGTGCATATACATCCATGCATTCGTCATCAAGCATATATGCATATATCATCATGCTATAGGTGCATATACATCAATGCACTCATTATCAAGCATTTAATGCATACATGTCACCATACCATGCATGACTCAATTTCAATTTCTCAATTTTTTTTATTCTTTCGATTGGACCACCACATTTTTCTTTCCTGGGACCAGAAATTACATCCCACATTTATTGCTCGCACCCAACCTGGCATTGTGAGGAACCTCTGGCACACACCTCCGGGCATCCAGCACACACACTTCGGGCATCTCGTACCCCAACGGGCATCACGAAATATCCCCCGGCTCACACCTCCGGGCTTCCGGCACCCCCACATCCTGGGCATCTCGAAACTCCCGAGGACATCCGGCACACACCCTCTGGGCGTCCGCCATACACACTCCCTAGTCGGGCATCCCGACACTCTCGGGGCATCATCGGCTCACACCTCCGACAGCATCCTCGTTTATCAAAATTCACATTCACATTTATGGCTAAATATCAACATGGCATATGTTATAATGGCAACGAGGTCATTTTTAGCATTTTGATTCTTATATGTAATGGCAAATATCATCACATGTGCAGCAAGATTCAACCACTTAAGACAACATAATCCATGGGGTTCATACAACTTAGAATAGTCCATACATCACGGCTTTTGAGATTTACAAAATCCAGCTTGCACAATCTTAGAAAACATATTAATTAAATACCCAAATGACCTTAAAAAATTATGAAATTTGAACGTGTGATAGTCAAGACATAAAGGCAGAAACTTCATGAAGAACACTGCACCGAAAGATCTCCATGTAATTTAATATAAACCGTGCATCACAATTCTATTATTCTCACGGTTCCATTTGCACAGTTTTTGAAATATTTTTGGTTAATAGACAAGTGAACTTAAAAAATTACGAAATTTAAATATGTTGTAGGGAAGACATAAAGAGAGATGTTTCATGAAGAACACATACCAAATGCGATTCTGTTCCCAAATTAATCCCGGGAACAAAAAATCAGAATCAGACACTGTTTGGCACATTGCCAAATAGCCCCCTAATAAGCCACATTAATTGGTTGGACCTCATCAAGTCCAACAGAAAATTAGTCGTGGAATGTGATGTCCTAATATTGATTGTGCTTAGAAAAATAGCTGGCACTAATCCTTTTTATCTAGCTTTGAATGGGAGGTTTGCAACAAATATGTGTCTCTAGATTGTACAAGAGAAGCAAACTCTTGGCAATTTTTAAATCACCCCCCTTCTTCAGTTACCCTCCTTATCTCACGTAATCACTTGAACTCCTTATATCTCCTCCTCTAATGGCACAATTTATGTTGCATAATTTATTCTAATAATTGTTAGGATGCACTTCTCGTTACTAAATTAGCATCAATAACTTGATATGCAAGAAAGTTTTCCTTTTTTTTTGTTTGGTTAAGGAGCCACCCATCTACGTTGGCCAACTGCCTGGCTCTGTTCTAATCACCATCGACACAACATTTTTTAGCTCATGTCATGATCTCTAAAATAACTTACACATGCTCATCAAGTAAGATTATAGGATCAAGGTCGGATATTCTTTGGTGTGACTAGTGGTTGTATGCCGAAATTAGTTTCGTTTGAACCGTCATCTTTAATTGAAAGGGGTTAATGTGTACTATTATTAGCTGGTTTTCTATTTGGCATGTCTCATTTCTACGACCATCCTAGGGTTGTGTTCCCCTTTGCTTTGCCAAGAGCCTAGCGGTGGCGAAAGGTACTTGAATAGCAAGTGCCATCTTGCATAAAGTAGTATGAAGTGCAATTATGTGTCCTGGTGTTTAGAATTGAGAGTTTCATCTTTTCTCTCATTCAGAACAGGTTATCTATGAACGCATATAATGAATAATAGTGTCCATTTGCCCCTCTTTCTGAATACTACTGGGTCTCACGTCGCTTCTGAACAATTCACTGGTTGATCATGATTGTCTTTCGTCCATCTACCCATTTTTCTGGACACTATTAGATCTTATGTCACTCTTGAACAATTCAATTTCCTTGTGCCATATATATTTTGCGCATGTATGATTCTTATGTCGCTCTTGAACAATTCAACTTCCTTGTCCCATGTATGATGATGAATCTACCATTTCTTTCCACTGGATAAATTTCCTTGTGCCATATAGTCTTTTTTTAGCTATTGCATTGGTTTGCACCCTTCTACCTCTATCAGCCTATCAAATTGGCTAATCCCTTCACTCTCCACAACAAAAAGAATTAAAAGATGATGGTGCGTTCTAAGGAATTTTACATGAATTTAGCATTTCAACATTTACTGTCACACACACATTTGATTTTTTTCACCATTTTTTGAGAAAAATTCTGATTCATGTTCCAATTACGTACAAAAATGTCATGATTAATTTAATTCATCCATGTTTATATTGATTTTGGTATCTTATTGAGAGGTTTGCTTGAGGTTGGATATTTCTCATCATCATGCAATTCAATATAATTTCGCTTTTTCCTAATTTCGAATCATCACTTTTGGACATTTTCATTATTAACATGCTTTAATAGAGCGCCCGTCTTAAGTGATGTAACATTATAATAAGTATGATAAAAACCTTGTTCTGGATTAGCACGATATTTACGAGAAATATATAAGTAAAAGTAATTCCACCATTTTACTAATAACGATAACAAAAATAATTTCGCGCGCCTCCACTTTTTTTCCACCTAGTTTTCCTACATATGTATTTTACTAATTTCCACCCATTTTAAAATAATGATAAACAAAAATAATTTCCCTTGTCTCCTCTTATTCCACCTCGTTTTTCTTTGCGCCTATATTTTCTCCGCCCTCCAAATCTTTTCCAATATATATATATATATATAAATTTGATTGTTTACAGAAAACTCTAACATTGTAACCAAATGTCATTTTTGTCATATATATATATATATATATATATATATGTGTGTGTGGATGTATATATATTGATATCTTGCTGAATTTTTGGTTATATTAAGGCTGCGTCTTTTGATGATAGAATAGTCGTGTCATGTCCTAATTTGTGTGAATCAGAGTACACATCTCTTTTCCGTTCATTCATTCTTCTTTTCCTCTTATTGATCGTGTCCTACGTTTATTTTTTTCTTCTTCTTTTCTTTTTTTAAAAGCCACCTACCCCTTTTTACCCCCTCAACGAAGGTCTTTTTTTTTTTTTTTAATAACACCAATTATTACAAGTGAGGACTAGAGGCACTAAAGTCGATGATTTTTCATAGAATGGTGTTAGTTAAAAATTTGTCATCTCTAATCATCACCTGGACAACATAGACTAAGGAACTAGATTCATAATTTCCAAAGTCACGCCATAGTTTTGTACTTGATTGATAGACGATTACAACCAAGAAAAGACCAAGAACTCCATTTATGGGTTCACTAAAACGCGGGACCACTGGTGGTAAACAACCTCAAATTTCAAGAGCAGGGATAGGCGTGCAAGGAACCATGCAAACAAATTGCAGCAAAGTAAACTGACTGGAAAAGAAAAAAATAAATTGACTGAAAGCAAAATAAGAAAATTTTGCAATTTGGGCGTTCGTGTGTGTGCCTTCTCCTCTTCAAATATTATTTTTTACTGAATATATTTGCTTTAAAGGATGTGAGATATATTTAAATCAAGTGAATTTCATGAGGACCTAAAATTGAATATAATGTCAGATGCATGTTTCAAGTTAGTAAAAAATATGGAACTTCTTTTTCTGATAAATTATTGTTATCGAAATTTTTATAGTTAGAGAATATTGAATAAAAATTTTCAACATAAGCTATCCTTCTAATTACATTTGTATTATTTTAAAATGTGTGGTTATTCACATGTTGAAATATCTCATACTAGAAATATGCATCTTGTTTATCTAACAAGATGTACTTCTCCTTCTAACTTATTTTGATTACCTAGACAAATTGTATGGCTATATATATATATATACACACACCAAACTGTCAATTTTAAAATTGATTAGAGATAAAAGTTGAAAAAGCTCAGCCTCTCGAAAGGATAACGATGGAAATTTTTCAAAATATCTTGCCTCTTTAATTTTTTTTTCTTCTGAAGTTTAAAACAATGAGAGAGAAAAGTTGAAAGAAATAAATATGGGAGAATATATTTGAGATGCTTACTTTTGAACCAATTTGTACTTTCAAATTCAAATTCAGTCAAAGAAAAAAGTCAAGAGATAACAAATCAATAAACCAAAGTTTATTGGTTGAGCATGAGATACCATGCCCTATGCTCTTGCCACGTGATGATTATAGGAGTAAAGCGAAATGCCATCAAGCTATTTTATTCAAAGAAATAAGTATTAGAGAGTATATTTGGAATATTTTTTCTTCATTTGTTTTGTTCTTTGAAATTCAACTCAATAAGAAGATAAAAATATTGAAGATAATAATTTATAAAACAATGTTTATCGGGTACTTTCCTGGCTTTAACCAATTTTTGCCAGAGGTCTTATACCCCACGGGATATGTCAAAGTACAAACACCGAATTAAAACACACAATTCATACTCTTATAAAATGTATATCTTCTCTCTCTCTCTTTCTCTCTCTCACTCATGGGCTGGAGGACTCTGTGGTGACGGTGGAGGAAAAATACTTTACGGCCCTGAATCTCGGGGGAGAGGTAAAGTACCTTTTGCATGTTCCAAAAGCAAAATTCCAAGCATGTTCCAAAAGCAAAGGAAGCAATATCATTCAATCTTAAAGTGAATGGTGGTTTGACAACTCATTAGGATTTGTTGGAAGATATGCGGATTGCCTAAACCGATTTGATCTTAATTGATCACAATCTTCGTATATATGTAAATTAAATATTGAGATCTAGATTTAGATTGATAGTCAGATCAATTACTTCCTCATTCAAGATAGAGCTTGTATTATATCTCTGCAGAATTGTACATTCAGTTGTATCAATGAGAAAACAGGAAAGATCCCTACATCGCTTTACATTTTTCCTCTCCGAACCTTGTTCTTCCTTCACTCTTGCCTTCTTTCATGGTATCAGAGCGACTTGATCTCCGACTCGCTTCCGCCCAAAGGACTGCCGAAGGGAATTCTCAATCCGCAAAGGGATTAATCTCTTAGGCAAACTCTCGAAGGAAGGAATTTAAAACTATCTTACCATGGCTTCTCCGCAGATCCAATCTGACAGGACCGCCGAAGAAAGTAATTCTCGGGTTCCACATGATCCGAGTCTCCCCGCGGTCCGAACAACAACTATTTCTAAATCAACCTCAAAGGAAGCAACCCATCATTCCATACCTTAAAGTGAATGGTGGTTTGACAAAATCTCAATTCCAAGACTTGCACATAAACATTTTTGCTATGGAGTTCAACATTGATAGAAGAAAAATGAGCTCTCTTTTTTTTTTTCCTCAAAGTTCTGCGGTCAGATAATGCGATTCACAAACTCTCATGAAAAGTTTCCTCTCTTTAAGTTTTCTCCTCTAATTCTCTCGTCTTGGTAGGAAGCAATATCATTCAATCTTAAAGTGAATGGTGGTTTGACAACTCATTAGGATTTACACACCTCTTTCGTGCAAGTTAAGTGAAGCTTCTTTTTCTCTGCCAGATCTTCAAGGCGTGGATCGCATCATCCTTATGCGAGCTTTGAAACTACTGGAACACAAGGGGAAGCTGGCGATTTTTAAGGGGGCTTATGAGGATGACGATGAAAGTGTCGAATTCTCGAGTAAATTCAACAGGTTTTTTTGGTAAGAGGACATTATGGAATCTCTCTTTTTACTTGGGGACTAACTTTAGAATGTCCAAGGCAATAGAAGAGGAGTGCCGAGAAACTATGGAAGTGCTACTTCAATCCCCATCTCTTCCCCAAATCTGAAAATAGCAATTTGAGCTACCAATGACTCAGAAATTTGCGACATAGATGCATGAAATGGTTTTGCAAAATAGTTTGTGGAATGAGGCTTGGTGACCATAGTTTGCAATGCCTTTATTTGTGAAGTATTGGATTGGAAGACCGATCAAAGCAAATGCTGGCTTTGATAATATTAAAGGGATTTTCGATAGATGAGTGCGTCTAAACAAGTCGAATCACAAAATAACAAGTTTCACATGTAACCTACATAGAAAACTAATTTAAACTACTTCATGAAATCGATGTTCTCCTAGTATGGTTAGTCAACGTTTAATCTCATCAAAGAGTCATTTCAACTTTCAAATTTTACTTCCCAAATTTTATAGGAATGCAGATAAAATTTAGACAATTAGACCGATGGACAATATCACAATTATCCCATCCAAAGGAAGTCAAGATAAGAACAGGAAAACCTTCGGAAAGATTTTTGATCACCTTTTTTGGGAAGCTATGAAGCATGTGGGTGGGGAATGAGAAATTAGGGAAAATTTCTCTAAGAGCCCCACTCATTCATTTTGTTCTTCAACCAAACGATGGAGAAAACCCACGGAATGGGAGTTGAGCAACTTGGTTTGACAATCATTATGAAAATGGATGCCACGCATGGCTTGAAAGTTGGTGTTTCCGAAAAATGAATAACTTAAAAAAATTCTTGATTTTAATATTTATGTAAATATTTTGATTGTTAACAAAAAAAAAATAAAATTGTTCAGGATAGATTTTATTGATGATGAAAATAATTTTTATTTAACTTATTTTCCTAAGGATTGAGAAAAATCAAAATTAGGAAGCATTTTCTGAATTGTTGATTCCGATTATTTTACAAAAAATTGAAAATCATTAAATAGATAATTTCCGGGGAGAACGATCCATTTTCTTTTTTTTTCTTGAAAGATGTTATGTTTTTTATTTTTAATAAAATGATCCATTGTTTACTCATTTTCCCTTACCTCCTATTTTTCCACTAGGTTTATTACATTTATATTTCATTCACCACGATACTTACAAGAAATACACAAGTAAAAGCACTTTCCACCCCATTTAAATTAAAAGAAAATAATTTCCATCACCACCCCTTTTTCACCTCATTTTTCTCCGTGCTTATATTTTCTCCGCCCTCTATTTTAAAATCTCTCTAACACCTTCGAATTGAAATTTAATAAAGATATTCTTATATTAATCGGGTTTTTTTTTCCCTAAATCGACTAAAATCTTATAGAAATTTATCTTTACACCATATTTATTTTTTTAAATATTATTTTCTCGCTTTTCCAATTAGAAAATCAAGATACGACCAAAATAATAATAATAATAATAATAATAAAATAAAATAATAATAATAAAATAAAGAAAATCCGGATCCAATATTTGCACCCCGCGTGACGCGAACGCGGTTTGGCTTCCTTATATAAGAAGAAGGCCCAGTCGGCAAACTTCCCATCCAAGATTTCGCTTCTTCTTCTTCTTCTTCTTCTTCTTCTTCTTCTTCTTCGTCTTCTTCGTCGTCGTCTTCTTCTTCTCTTCTCGATCGACCGCCGCCGATCTTCGTGCTTCCGATTCGAGTGGCCCATCGTCGGTCCGTCGCTTTGCTGTTTTCGCCCAGGTTCGCTTCGCTTCTCTTTCCGATGCGCTCTCTCCGTATCAGTTTCTAGCGAAGTAGCGACGAGGAAGAAGTTCCCCCCCGGTTAGGGTTTTCCGTTCTTCTTTCGACGATGACGATGACGATCTCCCGCTCGCCGCCGGAGGGTTTTCCAGGAAGTGGTTGCCCGCCGCTGACGACGGCGAGGGCCGTCGGGCTTGCGGCGTTTGGTAGTCGTTCACGGCGATTTTTAGGGTTTCTTAATCCCGAAGGAATCGGGGGTTTTGTTCCGCCTTGAAGGAGGATCGGGAAATTAGGTTTGATTACTGGAATTTATGTTGAAAGGGCTCGGACGATGCGACGTGGTTGTCGAGATCTACTGTCTCTACTTCGTTTTCTAGAATTTTATTCTCTTCTGCTTCTGCTTCTGGGTGAATTTGATTTGGTTGGAACCGAAACGAAAGAGATGGGAATCATGATGGATGGATGGAGATGTTTATCCATTCTCTTATAGGTCGAACATTGTTCGTATTGTTGGTGATAAGAGGAATTTAAATGCTTGGGATTGCTGACTACGGCGGACCTTGGCTTTTCTGCAAAAGGGATCTTCTTGCAAGAACGAGTTCTGATGCTTTGAGTTAACTTTGGATAGGTCGTTCAGTTCGGCGATTGATAGCATGGCTATTAAGACAGCAAGGAGTACTGTGGGTTGGCCACACGATTCAGCTGCTCACTATAAAGGGCCAACAAGCCGCAGAGTTTGCACTTATTGGCTTGAAGGGAGGTGCAACCGGAATCCCTGTAGGTTTTCACACGATGCATCTCTTCTGCGCAATGTTTACGATCGAGCTGCAAAGCGGTCGAGTCATATGGCTGAGGATTGCCCTGGGAGGAAGGGCCCTGAATCTAGTCCAATAGTGAATTCAGCAAGTTCGACTTCTGGAGAGAGAAGTGAATCGTCGACAAATAAAAACCCTCTGAAGCCCCAAGAAAAACTATGCAATTTCTGGATAACGGGCAACTGCGTGAAGGGCGATGCATGTCCTTTCTTGCATTCGTGGTTTCACGGTGTTGATTTTGCTATGTTGGCAAAGCTTGAGGGCCATAAAAAGGTACCATTTAGAGATTAGTTTTTGTCTTCTGTGTTCTCCAGACTATAGCTGGAGAAAATTTAGTTGCAACTCTTAATTTGTTTCCGTCCTTTTTCTAATTAAGATGTCGAAATATCATTTGCCTGTCTGGCATAAAAATGGGTCTGGACTCACCTGATGCTTTTTATGACAGTGTGTTTCTGGGATAGCACTTCCTTCCGGATCTACTAAGCTCTACTCTGGAAGCAAAGACGGAACGGCTAGAATCTGGGACTGTCACACTGGTCAATGTGATCAGGTGATCAACCTTGGAGGAGAAGTTGGGTGTTTTACTTGTGAAGGTCCTTGGGTGTTTGTTGGCCTGCCTAATACTGTTAAGGTGAGCGGTTGGCTGGGTCTACTTTGTCCTTCGTTATTTTTTTTTTTTTTTTATGGGGGAATTCTTGAATTGGTGAACTGCTGAACTCTAATTCATTGCTTCTCTTGTATTTCTTGTAGGCATATAATATCCAGAATGGTGCTAGCTACAATATCAGTGGACCAGTTGGACAGGTCCATGCTCTGGAAGTTGCTAATGACATGCTTTTTGCTGGAGCCCAGGTAATTTATTATTAGAGAGAATTTAATCAATTTAGGTGATTCATCTGTCGTAATATTGTCTAGTCCGCTTTCTTTGGAATCTCTTTCATCTGTGAATTAGTAAAATAAGTGATATAAAAGTTGATGCTGAGTGTGAGGGTGGATTTTTGGTTCATACTTGAAATTCTTGTCTTCTTCTTCTTTATGTGGGGCCCATATGAGTCAGCATTCATCTGATCACTGACTGCCTCATTTGTTGATACTTGTGATGAATTGCATTGGCTTTCGATGATTATTCTGAACAAACTTTCCTTCTAGGATGGCACTATCTTGGTGTGGAAAGGAGGTAGTGAGGCTGATCCTTTTCAGATGGCTGCGCCTCTCAGGGGTCACACGCAGGGCGTGGTATCATTAACTGTTGGGCGCGACCGGTTGTATTCTGGTTCCATTGACCAGACCATAAGGGTAAGCTGGCTTATCTTAGATGTTTCGCCCCCTGATTTAATCTAGTTGTGTGTCCTGGGAAGGCATGACTTGGCTGTTGGAGTTTATGTTTTCTTTTGCATCGCCTCTATTGGTTGCTACGTCCTCTCTGTATCTTTCTGCCGTGCTCTGCCGTAATATCGTCCTGACCCCTCATGTCTTTCTTGTTTTCTTCTCCGCAGGTGTGGGACTTGCACACTCTGGAGTGTGTTCAGGAACTTGTTGGACACACTGACGTGGTGATGTCACTTCTTTGCTGGGACCAGTACTTGATATCCTGTTCATTGGATGCAACAATTAAGGTCTGGGGGGTTGCCGCTGAAGGAGGCAGCTTGGAAGTTGGCTATACACATCACGAGGACCATGTATGTTGCTTGCTATTTTTTTTTTTTTTTTTTTAGGCACTCGTGTGGATTGGGTATTTTGTGGTTGATGATGGTACTTTAGGAAAAAGTGTAGATTATATAGGGTAAAATTGTGTTTTCTTTTGTTTTCCTCATACGTGTGAAGTGCATGGACCTGTTTTACAATCTAAGATCACAAAGATGCGCCTTATTGCTTTTTGGTTTTATTCCTGCAGTTAAAATTAACTATGTGAATAATGTAGACTGAAGCTTTGTAACATTGCCATACTGTCAAGTACCTTCCTTGTGCTTGCTCTGTGCGGGGAAGACATGAATTTTCATCTTACACCTGTTGGTGTTTTGTCAGTTTCTTACTGTGCTAGTCTCATGGAAGTGATGTCGTATCATCTGTTGATGTTGCAAGTTTCATTTTGTCTTGTTGCACAGGGTATTCTTGCACTGTCAGGGACAATTGATGCACATGGTAAGCCGGTCCTTCTCTGTGCATGCCTTGACAACACCGTTCGGTTGTACGAGCTCCCATCGTAAGTCCAAATAAATTCTCTAATTGGTTTGACATCCTGTCTCTCAGTGGGACTGTTCTCTTCTTCTGCTTGGCTGACTTTGTGCATCGTACGCCAGGTTCACCGAAAGGGGCAAGATATTCTCAAGACGAGAAGTTAGGACTCTTCAAACAGCTCCCGGAGGCCTATTCTTCACCGGAGATGCTGCGGGGACACTGACCGTTTGGAACTGGTTGGATCGTCCAAAGAGCCAAAAAGAGCAGCTTCCTCAACCGATGGAGTCATGCTAAGTAGAAGACAGAATCAAGCTATTGACATTGGAGTTCAAATTTCGCAAGGAAGACAATGTCATCTATGCTACGATGCAACTGGGATTGTGATTGAGAGCAAGAAACGGGACGGCTGTACCTACTTACTGTCTGCCCCGCAATACCAGTCTTGGGCTGTCTTTTTTGTATAGACATTGATTTTTTTGACAGCAACCGCTGGACTTGTATATGATTCCTGATTAGTAATTGAAATGCCTTTTGCTTGTCGAAAATAAACCTTGTTTTTCCTTTTTGAGAGAGTTTACTGTGGAATTCTGATTATCTTTTTCTCTGTACGTTTATTAACGTCTTATTACTGAATAAGAGAAATTAAATAGAGGCGCTGAAAATAAATTATGAACAAACTT
This sequence comes from Eucalyptus sideroxylon, assembly GCA_014182405.2. NCBI lineage: Eukaryota > Viridiplantae > Streptophyta > Magnoliopsida > Myrtales > Myrtaceae > Eucalyptus > Eucalyptus sideroxylon. The sequence continues at coordinate 60,626,751 of CM024552.2, forward strand.
TACTTCAAAATTGTTGCATATGCTTCTCACTCTGATGAAAAGAAATTCACATCGCGCAGGCTTACTTCTGTATGGATAAAAATTGTTCAATGAGAAACTGATAAATGACTTCATAAGCTTGTGACACTCCATGTACCTTTGAACGTGGAAAGAAAACTCATACGTTACACACTACAATTCAAGTGAGTAAATCTTATAAATTAAAACTGATACACTGTAAGAAGAAAAAAAAAACGGATACACGGGATTTCATTAAAGCTTATGAAACTAATAAGAAGCTCCCTCTTCAAGGCATCAATCCATTAAACAATTATGAGAGTGTATTAACTCAGCAAAGCGATTTAAGAGGAATGCAAAAATGTGAAAATTTGTAGACTTTACATTAGGAAAATTACTAGTTAGTATGTTGATAATGTACCTTTACATGTATTATTGCATACGTATTAGTATCATTTGGGGTTATAGCCCACTGAGGAAAGAACAAATCAGACAAAAAATGTATAAACTGGACACAAGCTGCTTGAAACTTTAAATTAAAAAATTACTTAAACGTATGTATAAGGAAAAAAAAAAATTAGAAAACAAGATCTTAATTATAGCTTCTTCTTCACGAATTTTTAATTTTTAATTTTTTTCAGTTTAGAGTGTATAGATTTTCTCATTTTAGCGTCGTATTGTTTAAAGGTCTTTCTCATTTAATCCTTTAAATTGCTAAATTAAAACAAGATCATTTCTTTCAGTCCAGTAAACATGAGATTTTAGATAGCCCACAAATTTGTATATTATCACTGCAATATTTTTACTTTGACTTAACACACATGTTGAAAAAATTTATTTATTTCATCAATTAAGCATTTTGGTGAATAAATTAATCTTTTATTTGGAAATAATTAATCCGTCATAAAGCAGTCTCAAAAGAAAATTCTTGAAATCATTAAAATGAATGCCAATGTGATCTCAAAATGAATATGAATGCATAAAAAAAAAATTGTTTTTGCAAACTAGCCCTTGAAAGATGTAGATAAATGACAATAACTAAAATTGAAGGCTTTCTCTCTCTTTTTGGTGTCAAATTTGAGCTTGATGGTTTTGAATGATTTCGTTCAACATTTGGCAAGAACACTAAAGTATGAGACCAGTTGTCGGTGTGTTTTACAATGACAAGTGCCATTTCTTTACCTCCTCGTACTCTATATATCCAATTTAGTAGAAAAGATCCATAATCGTTGCTTAATGTCTCTGCACTCTTTACCATCTCAATAAATCAATCATCATTTCTAATCTATAGGCTAGGAAATGAACCAACTCTAGCAAAACGTTTTATTATGTATTATCATGGTCATCTTTGAAGGAATGCACGCAGGTTAAGTCATTACAGTGCATCTTTTATTACCAAAAGACTTTCTGTATTATCATGGCCACCTCCTCCTCGTTCTTGAGGAGAAGCATTGTCATTTCCCTGTACCACGCCCAGGATTGGTTACCCGAGGAAGGCATCGCGGGGATTAGATGTGGGTCCCTACCCCATTTTGGGGCTATTGGTCGGGGTACCCAACGGGGACTTTATCCCATACTACTCCCTCTCACCTGCCTTAAATGGCTTGTGAGGGAGAGTCCTCCTGGATGTCCAATTCAGGAGGAAACCTTTTAAGGACATGTTCAGGTCCAAAGTGCATCTTTTATTACCAAAAGACTTTTTGATCTTCACAAATGCTTCTGTACCATGGATTCCAAGCCTCATTGCTTGAAGGCATCTTTAAAGGTAGGACATATTAACGTTTTACTATGTATTATCATGGTCATCTTCAAAGGAATGCGACCGCAATTCCAAAATTAATAGTGTGCATTAAAAGTAAAATTGAACTTGTATTATCATGGTCATATTTATATCGGTTGATAGTTATGGTATAAAGTTTTTTTTTTCGTGCTACCATTTGTTGGACACAAAAAGAATTTTAAATTTGCATCATCAAATTCATATTGCATCAACATAACTAACACTATCTAAAGTGATATAAGCAATTATCCAATTCATCAATTGAAAAAAAGAAAAAAAAAGCATTACAAGAGATAGTCAAGCTTTCAGTCAAATTGCCAAGGGAAGACCAAGTAAGCAGCTACTTTATAAGCTCTCGTCTTTTTCTTAAGAAAAATGGCCAATTAAAGTGCCAAATTTGACTTCAAATTAGCTCGAGGAGTTTGCGAAGTTCAAATTACTAAATAAAGCACAAAGAAATGAGTGAAAACAACAAGCAAATTGTATAAATTGAATTAGAATGAATGGCTTACATTCTCGGAGGCTTTGTTTGCTCAATGAGTGAAAGTGAACATGAACTGCAAGTAGGGATAACTGTATTATGTTTAGAAGTTAAAAAGTTTACAGATACCTATGGGAAAGCTTTTATAATCAAAGATGAGCATCGGAATTGCAAAACCTAATCTAACTTGAATTCCAAATTCAAAGTTCTATTCTAAATCATCTTATTACAAATGATCATCCCTTCTCCATATCTTCATTATCAAAATATGATGTATTGCTACCATTTAGTTCTTATTGTATCTTTAAATAGACCAGTCAACGAAGAATCGAAACATAGTTTGTAGAGGTTTCCCTCTAACAGTCCATGACCAACAACAGTCTCACCATGATGAGCTTTTATTCTCGAACTTAAACATATAATCATAAGTGTCAAGTTTTGAAATAGTTTCTAGTAATACTAAGAAGATTAATTGTATCAACTAAATCCAAATTGAATCCATCCTCCATCCAACACCAAACAGAGAGTGCTAACAGCTTCAATTGGAACGTTTTCTCCATTTCCCGTGATAATGCTATGGTCCCCTTTATTTAGATTCTTCCTTGAAAAGTATCCCTACAATGAATTAGTTATGTGTAGAATCGCACCAGTATTAATCCATCATGTATTTAAAGGAGCATCAACACCATAGAACTCATAACAAACATGACTTAATAAAATATTTTTTTTCTTTTCCAACCACTGTCGAAATTTTGAGCATTCTTTCCTCACATGTCTTTTAACTCTACAAAATTGACACTTAGGACCACCTGATCCTTTTGAACTAGAAGGACCTACCCTGTCAATCATAAGGTTAGGAGTACCATTGTTTCCATAATTGCAACCCTTGCCATATATCCTTCCTTTCCCTTATTCAAAACAGAGGTAATTAGGTGAGCACCATCAAGTTGTTTGAATTTTAGCCTCTTTTCTTCTTAGACACATATACAAATTAGCTCACTCATCTTCCATTTCTCTTTTTGTGTATTATAGTTGATCTTAAAAGGACCAAACTGTGCCCGGAGAGATGTCATGACGAAGTGAATAAGACTTGAGTAGCCATATCATTCATATGCATCATGTGCTCATGAACACCATTGATTCCATTATATTTGAGGGTAATCAGTTTGGAAATAAGAGCGATAGCTTGTGTCTTGGAAGTGCCCTCGTACTGCTCCTCAATGTGAGCTTAGGTTTGTCGGGAATGGTTCCCCGGATAGTGGTCGTTATGGAACATTTCATAATCATCATATATTCTATGGTTGGATCGCTCCTACTTTTCATGAGCAGTTTTCTGCTCATTTGAGCTTTCAACTATGAGTTCAGGCATAGTCCAAATCCATGACCCCAAAAATGAGACTTATTTGCTCTTTCCACTTCTTCAAATTTGTACTACTTGATTGTTCAATAGAGGAAAGATAACTTGTAACAGCAGCAAGATTGTATGCTATATCAGAAAAATTTAATTTCATGCACATTAGTACCTTTAGAAAATCCACAAAAAGTAAATAAAATAATTCAATTCATCATCACAACAAAGTGAAAATAAACAGTTCATTTACATAGAATGATAAAATACACAAAACCTTATCAAAAGAAATCCAAAAATTATCTATAGCCTTATGTTGGGCCCACTTTAAACACTTAAATTGGATTCTTTTATGATGTACCAGCAAATTTCTTGAGGCAATAATAAATCAAATTAAATCACCATTGGGCATAATTAATTTGACTTGCATATTAGCAATTTATTTGCTTATCAGATTATCATTATACTCAAAATTAAATATCTTAACTTTTCGTTGGGCTAGTTACGGATTTAATCATGAGCATAACATAAGACGGTTTTTATCATTAGATAAATCTATTTAAAGCAATAATCTTCCATTGGGCCGATTATTGCTCAAATAATTTAGAACCGCAATAAAGAATAAAAATATATATTTATTCTCATGACACTATTTACATAACCATTAACAACATTTGTTTTTCAAAATAAATCAAATTACAATTATTTGAATATACATATTTATTGATTTCAAATGTTTTGTTAGTAAAAACTCAAAACCATCTAAATCAAATACATTATTTGGATAAGGCATTAATTTTTTTTAATTATCATTATATATTTATTCCATCATCAACGAAATACTATGAATCGATCATAAAGGGGTGAAAGATCATAATAAACATTATAACCATATTCATGCGTTAAATAAACCAACGCTCTAAACCTACGTGTTAGAATAAAAGGATCTTTCAATCACATAAACATGATATGAAATTAATAAATAGAGCATACCTGAATCAAACGTCATCATTATTAATTGAACGAGTAAGAAGATGTGTTCCTGTGAGTATGAATCTTCACCACTCTCCTCTAGTGATCCTTTCGATGAGTGTGTATTTTTCTCTCTTCAATTTTGTGAAAATAGCAGAAGTAGGATAATGTAATGCATTCGTTCTCCACCGACAAGAGATCTTATAGGGAGTGATAGGACCAACCCTAGAGCTGCCAAATGTTAACCTTCCATCAAGATTTAAGATATGGATTCTACATGCCTAATTAGATGTCAAAAATACATTGCCCATAATATATATTACTAAATTGGGCATATATCAAATATTAGATAATGGACCTAATAAGCCACATTAATGGGTTGGACCTTGTAAAGTCCAATAGAAAATAGTTGTGGAATATGATGTCCTATTATTTATTGTGCTTAGAAAAATAGCCCGCGCTAATCCTTTTTATCCAGCTTTGAATGAGAGGTTTGCAACAAATATGTCTCTTTAGATTGTATAAGATGTGACATCATAGATTTTCGACCCTATTTTATACTGAATAAATCGGACATTTCATTGACGCGTCTATAGGGCTGTTCTTAGAGCTGATCACTCTCGAGATAACTAGACTATTTGGGAAAATCATTAAGAATTTTAAGGCAAATAGACTTGAGAATTCAACCATGAATAGACTACTCGACCGTGTTCATTTACTGAGATCATTACGGCACAGACGTAAATTGATTAGAGATCAGAGATAAGTCCGTTCGACGAAAATATGTGGCTAATTGTGGGTGACACCACTAAATTGGAAAATTCTTGTCGATCGACACTAAACTGATTTTCTTATTGTTTTAGTACCCTGTGTCCGTATTTGAATCATCGAGATTTTCATAACAATCGAGAGTCGCCCAATGAGTCGAGTATGTTCATTGTGGCTCGAAGAAAGTCGACCACGAGTCATTTGTACTTAAAAATTTCTGAAAGCTATCCAATAGCCTAAGTCATGCTAAAAACGCGCCAAGTGAAATTAACCACGGATTGAAGTCCGATTTCAGAAATTGAAGTTTGTGTCATGTCACAATAAATTCTAGGAGTATCGACTCAGTTTCAGAATATTTTTTTGACACCCGACACTTTTTGGGAAAAAGTCAATGCCGGGTCATTTTTATGTGGAAATTGCTGAAGATGGTTTTTGGTTGCAAAATTAGGAAGCAAGATGGATAAATGGGTGAGGAAAATTATCAATGGAAGCATCGAGACATCAATTGAATTTATTAGAGGCCAAATGGATTGGATTGTGATTGAGACTAAGCCCAATTGAAGAGGAAACCTTGAAATTTGTAGCCCCCATCCACCACCACTTTTGGACCCCTTCAACTTATCTAAGTGTTTTGGTGGAGGATTTGCAGCCATGGAATGTTGGCTTGGTGGACAAGCCTTTAGGAGACAAAATTATGGAAAAAGCAAGCCAATGGGGCCCTCCAATCCTATCCTCTTCCTCCCTCTCTCTTATCTCTTCCCTCATCTCTATCCTCTCCCTCATCCTCTCTCTTGGCTGGCCAAAACCTCCATTCCCCCTCCATACTTGATGCCACCAGCAGCAGAGGAGAAACCAGCAAGCCGCTAAACCGTTTTCCTCCTTTATTTTCACTTCTGCTGATTTCCGCTCCAGCTGACCTTTTGGCAAAAATCTAAGTTGAAAGTGGTCTTCCCGAATAAATCAACAAACGAGTCACCCATTGCCGTGAAGAGGACATCCAGACTATTCCAAAGAGCCCAACCTCGGCCCAAATAGAGCCGCCGACCATCCTATATGGCTGCCGCAAGTCGCCGGTCCGCTGGTCTGCTGCCCGCCTGCACTATTTCACGTTTTTTTTCATTTTTCTTCCATTACAGCCCTTCCTTTGCCTATCCCAACATCTAATAAGATCCCCAAGACCCCCAAGAACCGCTGGTTGCCGATCACCCGCTTGCCAGAGCTACGATCAACCCATTTCTTCACCGTTCGGCCACCGGTTGCCTCACCATGCCTTCCACCAATCTTGCTTTGCCTAACTGAGTTGTTTGCTTCTGTTTTCACCAAGAACAGACCAGGTTTTTGTGGGTATCGCAATGACTTCAAGGCCCATTTTTAGGTGCTTGTAGGCCACGGTTCCTAGGCCCGCTTTGGTGAAAAGCGTTACTCACGCCGTTCTTCCCATCGGATTGATCTAACTTGCGTGTTATTCCGGTGAGTTTAAATCACTAATCCTCGATTAGTTTTCTAATGATGCTCAAGATTGATTAGTGTTAATTAAGTAGGATTATGTGGTTAAATTAAAGTAGATTAGTGATTATTAGTTAATTGTGGTGCATATTAGGAATGTGGTTAGTGCATTTAGCTAGAGGATAGTCTATAGTATTTAATGAATGCATCTTGGGATTTTTCCCAACCCATTTCGGGTTTCAATTAGGCATTACGGGCCTAAATTGGATTTTTAGTATTTATTTATTAATTTTCGAAATTAATTTAATTATTTATTTATTTTCCAAAAATTCAACCGGGATGGTCGGTGACCGGAATTTCGTGCTGATCATTGTGGTGTAGTCCGTTTATTTATTTGAGCTTTAAATCGTGTCGAATTGATTTAATGGTGCATTTTTAAGGTATATTCTTAAATAATGCAATTTTAGCTATGTGATTGAGAATTGGTTACGTATCGATTGTCAGTATCGAAAGTGAGTTGGTAAATTACTTGGAGAATGCATGTGGCTCGATGAATTGGAATGTCACCTAGAAAAGACATGTGGTTCAGTGATTGGATATGTCATCTTGGCGAAAATGTAACTTTAGAGAATGCACGTGGCTTGGAGACTCGATATGTCATCCTAAAAATGCACATGGCTCGGTGACAGAATATGGCATCGTAAAATGGGTGCATGGCTCGGTGATTTGATGCATCACTTTGGCGAACTTGTGTCTAAGAGAATGTGCGTAGGCTTGGGCATCGTAAAAAGGGCATGTGGCTCGGTGAATCGATGCATCACCTTGGCGAAAAGGGTCGCTTGAGAGAATGCATGTGGGCCCAGTGAGTAAGTATGTTGTCTTGGAAAATGAGCATGTGGACTTTGGGACTTGGTATGTCATCCTAAGGTATTCACGTGGGCTCGACGATAGGATATTCCATAGTGGGGAATGTGTGGTACAGTTTGAAATGTAATCGACTAGTTTGATTGATCGACAATTCGATTGATGTTGATTTGTTTGGGTGCCTATTTGAATTGTGCTGATTTGCAGGTTGGGACTGAGGACAAGGTAAGCTTTCTGACTTGTATTGTGCATAAGCAGCCCTAAGATCTATTAGTTTACTAATCGAGTCTTAGGGGGGTAGAACTCACTAAGACGTTATCTCACTAGTTATTATATAATCATTTCAAGCCCCTAAATGGCAGCACCTCCACCTCTCATCCTTCAATGCATTTTGGTATTCCATAAGAGATCACAAAGGAAGCGTATGACTTTCCGAAACACCCTCACCCGGAAGGACTGGTGTACGTTTTGGTAGAGTCCAAAGTCTAGGTTGATGTGGGTAGAGATGAATTGGTGCCCCATGAGTATCGATCATGGTATCGCCACTACCATGATGGGCGAAGAGAAGGTCCCATCCCGGAAGGTGATGTGCCCTTGTACGTTCTAGAGGCAGCATTTAGGCTAGGGATGGCAGACCCTCAGGGTGGGTCGATAATGGACACTAGGGATCCCAAGCTCGAGGGCAATCATAAGTCACCAATTTATTCAACTGAGGGCGCTAATTGGAGCAAAGAGGAAGGGGAAATCGTTGAATTGGATGAGCCTAGGAGGAGGAATTGGAGGAGGATTAGGAGATGGAAGACCCTAATGAGGAGCTTGATGAAGAAGAAGAGGAGGATCTTGAGTATGATCCGGATGATTGAGATCCCATCCTGTTTTGCAAACTATGAGTTTTGATTGGTGTAAAGTAGATAAGACTCGTGAATAGTATTGTATTAAATACTATATATATATTTATTTGTTTTTGTAAAAGTGTTGTTGTAGTTTTCAGTTATGAAAAATATGACTTTACTTTTTTTTATCCCATTGTTTTATTATTTGGGGATTTATTTTATGCTTCCGCATGCGCATTAAGATGAAAGGGTCGGCGATGCATCCTGTGATGTCGCTATTAATCGACCATGTGAGGGATAGACGTGCGTTCGAGGATCGGGGCGTGACATAAGAGATGCAGACTCTGGGCAATTTTTAAATCACCCCCATTCTTCAATTACCCTCCTTATTTCACGTAATCACTTGAACTCCTTATATCTCATCCTCTTATGGCACATTTTTTTTTTTCTGTCAAAACACTAGAACCATTTTATTCATTCATAGCAGTACTACATAAGTGTTGATGACAAGAGTCAATGTCAAAATTAAGTGAAATACTACATCAATTACGACTTGGCTAAACTAAGCTTAAATGCTAATAAAGTGACTCAAATGCAACCAAAAATCACTTGTCCAAAACAATTATTCAAAGCCATTCGCACCATGGCACTTGAGCATGCAACATGGTCATGCCCTAAATCTCTCACCTAAACCCCGTTCCAAGTGAGCTTATAGTAAAAAAAAAAAAAGGAAGATCTTTCTAAGTACTAGAAGACCCACAACTTGTCCAATGCAAAATTGATTCGAAAACCAACAAAATTGGGCCTGAAATTCTCTAGATGATCACTATTCATTATGCACGAGAAACTTCAAATTGGTTTTGGATAAACCACAAGCTCAAATCGAATTCCTTAAAATTCTATAACTATACAACACCTTAAACTATCAAAACCCAATAATTTCTCAGTTTAATAACTCCAAAATTGAACTTTGAAATTCAAATTTCACTTAATTCCAAATTTAAGTCCTAATTCCAAAAACTATTCTGATTATAGGAACGAAGGGTTTGAATACTTACTGGCATCGCAATTCGGAGTTGATTCGACTTGTCAAAGTGTCCGGTGTACATGCAATCCATTTCTATCTTTCTTCTTTCTATTCTCCTTTCTCTTTTTCTTTCTTTCCACTCTTTTCTCTTTCCTTCCCGTGCGTGTGCTTTTCCCTTTAATAGATGAACATCCACTTTCCTTTTCATTCTCTTTTCTCTCTCTTTTATTTTTCGTGGGACTCATCACTTTGGCTAAGTTAAAAAAGCAATTCTTACGAGCTTAAACTCAAGCAATAATTTTATAGTTTGACTGGGCAAAAGAAAAAGTAAATTGAAGCCAAACGGAGAGTCTGCAAGAAGAAAATGCAATTCACCAACAAGGATCGAGGAGTCTGTCCCGACACTATCGAATGATGAAGAACATCAATAGTCAAGGAAAGGGGATAGATTATATTATCTCTATGAGATGAAAATGTGCGAATGAAGTTCACCGTGTAGATCGGATTCTCAGTTAGGATCTTCAAAAGCACCATGATCAAATAATATAAATTTCACATAATGAACTATATGAATCATATTCATGCACCGCTCGATCATTCCAAAATAATATCGATAGTAATCATTCTTCCAATAGAGAACACAATGATACGATAGATACTATTAAATATTGTTACCAGAAGAATATGCAGTCGAGGATTGTGTAATTTTTATCCATAAGAGGACATGAACCTATTTATAAGTTTTATAAGATAAATATCTAACGCAAGATAATACAATATCAATTATAATTAATTAGAATCAATCAAACATATGCACAAGCGAAATAATACACAATTTTGAGGGATACGAAAAACCAATGAAAATATGAGAAATCTCTTAATATCTTTCAATTATCTCTAACGCTACCAATAGACAAGAGATAAAAAGAAGAAAGACAAATGAAGAGCACCATGCCATACATCATCGATAATTGAGTCTAGAATATGCTCTCAAGTATTGTTATCGATAGAAATAGTCGATGCATCATATTCATACCATCAAATTTGAGGAAATATAGACATACGAGAAGTCTTGTCCTTTTATTAATTGGTTTTATAACAGACTAATTGGTAATAATCTTAAAATTTAATTGATCACACCCTAATATGCATAAACTTATCCATTTAACGTATGTAAACATCGTGCATCGTTAATTCAATGAAATAATAAATTTTGCATCTAATTTGTAAATAATTAACTTAATTGGTAATCATCATTTAAATATTTTTAAGATTACATTTTATTAGTAGTGTCCCAACATAGGAAGGAATGAAATTGGGCATTCCTTGCTCGTTAAGGTCTACTCTCATTGGATTCTCCAGTTAAAAAGGAAAAATCAACAACAGGGCAACTCCCTTTAAGGAAAGGATTGACTTAGGGTGGTCAATTCACTTTCCCCATCTCTCTCTCTCTCTCTCTCCCTCTCCCGCTCACGCCTCACCAAAGCTTCCCCTGTTCTTTAGCTGTAAGAAAGCTAACGATCACACACTACACTCCACTCGGAAATCACCGAAGCGGACCGCGACCTTCGAAGCTCTTCGCTCATGGCGGTCCCCTCCACATAGGCCCATCCGCTCGTGAGTTCGCCTCTGTCCTCAGTCCCGGCTCTCTGCAGTTCTCTGTAGCTTTGCTTTGTCGTCTAGTTTGAGGCGTCGACCAGAGCTCTGGTTCATGAATTTCACTGATGCCTTCGCGTTGGTTGAGCTAGAATGTGAATGGAAACTCGAGTTCGGGTTTCGGTTGAGTAGGACTTGTGTGCTTGTGGTTGTGTTGTGGCTGAAGAAAGTGAAGCAGTATGCTGCTGTTGACGTGAAGTGATGGTTCTGTTCTTCGTTTTCTTTTGGGAGGCTACAGATTTGCTTAGATTGTGCGGCTTTGGTTAGCTTCCATTTGCAGGGGCTTGGCGAAGTAACCTTAAGGTTTAACTAGCGTAATTGCTAAGCAGCTAAAAGCTAGTACGAGGAGTGTTGTCTTTTCTTTAGTGGGATCTCTCGTCCTGTCTCTCATGCTTGTCGGTTGTTTAGCTTTCTTTTCGGTTTCTTTTCTTTTTACTGATGGATGGTGTCTTCTCCTCTTTTTATCTTTGTTTTCCTTTTTTCTGCAGGTGTTAGTTGGAGATGGAGATTTCACTATTCACTTCAACCTGTGGAGGAGCACAGTAGTTTGGAGAGCACAATAGTGCCACCTCGTGCAGTGATAGGCCATTGAACCATGTGAGTAATGGCAAAGAGAGCAAAAATCTAGGTGTTAAACTTTTGGCAGATTTGGAATCTTATTTGCAGGACATCAACGATAGAGCTAGGATTTTCGAGAATGGTGAACGTTTTGCCTGCAATGGAGCAAGAGGCTGAGGAGAAGATTGGTGAAAAACAGTTGGAGATAGCTGGACTGAAGGAAACATCGCGTGCATGTCATACTGCAGAGGACAGGGATAAGCTTTTGCATGTTCCATCAACACCGTTGAACGAGGGGAATACTCAACAGGACTCCATTTTAGTCGTCTCAAACCTTCATAAAGAACATGACAGGAATTCGGATTTTCTGAGGAGCCGTATAAGTGAAGTGAAAGAGCAGCTAGTAGAACTCAAGAAAGAGGTAAACAACGTTAAAGGTGGAAATCGTTGTGGGAGGATTAATTCAGGTGATGAGTTGGTAGGGTCGGATGGTATCTTGCTGGAGGAGGTGTCTGAAAGACTGATCGGCGTGGACAGTACTTTCGATGCTCTCCAGAGTACACTAGTTTCTTTCTTCAGCCAGCTAAAGGATATGGTTCACATATCTAAGAAGTCACTTCGTGAGATGCAGCAAAAATGGGAACTTAGAGCAGAAATCGAGGCCATTGTGATGACCGGCTACATCAGGAGCCTCCACAGTGAATTTGAGAGGAAGTTTTGGGACCTTAACACTTATTCTCACGGTTGTGAAAACCCCAGTTCCCTGAAGAAGATAAAAGAAATAACAGCTCCTCTACGTGAGGAACTGGTTATGCTTTCTAATCTGTTGTCTGGCAATGATAATGGGCAGCTAATTTCTCAAGTGTCCTTGGAGGATGGTGAAGAGTGTTTGATTAATAAAAGAACTGATCACTTGAACCAGAAACTGTCAAAGAATTTGGATGATGAGCTGATGATCACCATGCCAGAGAATTTGGACCCAGTGCAACTAAAAAATATGGGAACAGATGAATGGATTTGTTATTTCAAGACTGAGATGACCAAAATGAAAAGATACCATGAGTCCAAGGCAGAGAAGATGACTGAGGAGTATTTTTCTCTCAAGAGAGAATGCTTCAAAAAAATACTTAATGAACCTTCATTGACCGTCAGAAAAGACAAGGAATTTGAAGGATTGAAGAGAAAAATCTCTGATGTAATCTCGAAGTTAGATGACATTTTGAGGGAAAGTAACAGCGTACCTCAATCTAATGGAGATGCTGGCAGTTTTGGCACTATGAGGGCGAGATTGGAAGATCTTCTGGCCGAAAATCACCAGCTAAGAGGCGTTCTTTCTGATATGGCAAAAAAGGTGATGTCTCTTCTCTCACAAATATCTGATCATGCAAAGCAAATCTCTTCTCATTCTTCCACTGAGGCAAAACTGTTGGAAACGATTGGTAATCTCACGTGTAAATGGGAAGATGCACAAGTTGAAGCTTCCATTTATGAAGCTTCCATTTATGAAGAAGTGTACAATTGTATTGTCAAGGAGATGATGGCACACATGCACTATATTTCTGGCAATTTGTATAATCAGAAAAACATCAGGGAAGATGTTCATGAAATTGCTAATGTTGCTGAATGTTCGTGCCAATCTGAATTCGAGAATTTGAATACGGAGCATGCCATTTTGCAAGGGTTGGAAGGAATGATATTTGCAGAAGTTTTGAAAGATGCTAAGGAGAAATTATGCCACTTGAATTTTTCATATATTAATGAAATAAAGCTCCGAGTATCACTTGAAGAGGAAGCAACGGAAAGAGAAAGATCACTGGAATCGAAAATTTCAGAGAACGAAAAGCTAAAACAGGAGGCAACACAGTTGGCAGTGTCGGTAGAAGAAAAGGAGAAATTAGCTCAGGAAACAGCTGGGAAATTGTCTATACAGATGGAACAATGTGAAATGATTTCTCAAGGGCTTGACCACTTGAAAGCTGAATTGAGTAGACATCAAATCCTAATTGCAAAGATGAATAAAGAATCAGAACTCATGAAAGGTAACCTTGCTCAAGGACTTAGGCAAATTAAAGTATATGAAAGGGAGTCGAACAATCTAAATGAGAAGTTAGACTTAGCAGTCGAAGAGTTGATCAAAGCTAATATAGAGAAAGAGTTGTTTTTGGCGGCTAATCAAGAGAAGGAGAATGCTTTACAGTTGCTTAGAAATAAAGAAAGAGAGAACTTGGAACAGCTTGAGTCAACGACTGGAACTGTCCATGGATTGCTGAAGAAAGTAGCTGACTTTGAACAGAGCATATCAGAAAATATTCAGGGGAAAAACATGAGGTACGCACTGAAATTCCTCCTTTATTGCTTACCTTATAGAGGCTTCGTGTGGTTTATCTTGTTCCTTAGCAAAATTCTTGAATCTTTCAGTGCATTTTCTAGATTATATCTAGTACTGTAGAATAACTATTCTTTATCGTCCAACCTTATGTTACATGTGGTTGACCTGTAGGGTTTACATTATCTACAATGTCTTATAGAGAAATGGAATAAGTTTGTCCAACGACAGATATTCTCTCTCTGGCTTTTGGAACAGTCAAGTTGATGATTCCTTAAATATTGCAGAAGTAGGGAAGAAAGGCTGCTTTATAAATGTCTTTTTGGGCATGGGCATTATTGTCTTTGGCATATTGAACTAGGTTTTGATAGTTTGATGGGAAGTTAACCTGGCACATCTATTGTCTGTATCGCCCATCACATCTCTGAGTGTGGACCAGCACATGCCACCTAAGGTTTGAAGAGCTATTTCCCACTAGAGCTTAGTTTATGCTGTCGCGACCTATTCTTGTGAGGGGCTGCCTTTCGACAAAAAATGATGATATTAATTTGTCATTGAAAAGATGGCTCAAATGTATAATCTTTTCAACTAATGAAGAGAAGGTTCATCGATCAAGAGCATGGGTTCTCTCAAAATTCATACCTCTCATAATATGGGATTTTTTTAAAATTTCTAACAACATCAATATTCTAGAAGTAATCACTAACTTATTGGGTTTGGTTGGAAACCAATCAAGACAAAAGAATATCATCTCGATTCTTATAAAATCAAAGATTGATGATCGGGATTTGTTTACATTAACATTCCCATTAACGCCCTTTTGATACCTAATTTGAAAGTATGTTATATAAATGACTATTTACTTTAAATTACCCATTAAACCTAAAGGTATCAATTCATTAAGTGAGAATGCAGCTGTTTTTGTAGGGGTTCATTATAGTCTAAAGCTAATCATATCCTACTCTAGGAAATCAATTAACAATCAATTTATTGAAAGGTAGTACATGAATAAAACACTCAAGGAATCAAAAGTGGTTTAAAAAGTAAATGCGAAAACAAAAAATGCCGATGTAAGTCAGACAAAAATATTACATGGCCTCATTATTGAGCCTCAAGACATATTCCTCGAAAGCTTGCTATTGGAACTAAGGCAAACCCAATTCTAATGACATGATTAAAGTAAAGCCTAGGCTAGGCTACCCTAATCATTTATTTGTAGTGTGAGGCCAAGTCTTAATTGATTTTATTAGCAAAGTCTGCGCTAAGTATCCTAAGATATCCAAGCTAGCCTAATTAAGACTAATCTAGGTTATTACAAGAAATTAAGATCGGATCAAACATTGGTCTTCCACCTTCCCTGGTTCTTCTCAGCTGCCGCCTCTTCAGATCACCATCGATGAGTGTCGCTTTGCAATCAAATCATTCATCAACATCATCCAGGGCATGTATTCAAGCAAAACAAGTCATCGGCAAGGTCCACATCAATTCAATGTTCAATTGATTTAAAACTGAGTTTGAGATTAAGCATACATGTCGATCAACCCAAGTCACCACCTAATCCTCTAAAGATTTGTTTAATTAAAATTAACAACAATTGACCTACCACTTGCATTCACAATGCAATGAGTTGGTTGTGTTAACCCAAGCCGATTAACATATACCACAAGCTTAGACCATACATCTAGAAATCACATGCAAAAGGCTAAGTAATCATGCATTTAGGCTTAGGGCCTGTTTGGTGACATTTTTGTTTTTTTGTTTTTCAGTTTTTTTGTTCTAGAAATATAATTATGTTTGTGTACTAGTTAATTTTTTTATTCTTTGAAATAAATCAACGGCTAGGGAACAGATTTGGAACAAAAACATAAAGTAAAAAACTATTTTTTTCTCAAAAACAAAATAAGAAACAAAATCATTTTAGGGAGATAAGCTCAGTGTAATCTAAAATCTAAACATTAAATCCTATATTTTAAACCCTAGAGCTCAAAAGGTCTATGTATATGTTTAAAAAAATTTATTATAACCTTATAAATAAACCAATGGAACTCTCTGCTGCTATTTCCAACTTTTAATTTTTTACTAACTATTATGATTTTTCTGAGGCCATTTTAGAATATCTTAGTCAATTAAGTCCTTACAAAAGTCCAATTTTATCCAAACACGAATTGTTAAGTCTCCACTAACATTTCTATTATTAAATGAAAAAAATTGGGAATAAAATTTTTATAATTGTACCAAACGTATTTATGTTATTTTACAATTTTAAGAATAGAAATTTTATGAATTACCATGTTCAGGAATATAAACAAAAAAAAATTGAACAGAAATTGTTCTTGAAAATAGAAACTCACCTAAAATAGCCTTGGACAATCAACAAATAAGTGAACTAAATTGGATCATTTATCCATTTTTACTTATTCTGGGCAAATGTATTTGGGTTCAATTAAGCGCCCTAATGATCTACCCGTTGTGTGATCCTTACATCATTGGAAAGCCCATGGATCAATTTTAACTTTCATTTAGACCACTTGACCCGATTTGGACCCTATCGACCCGAATTTGACCCGACAACCGAACCTACTCCAGATTTGACCCGGTTCTGACTTTAAAAATACGGGGAAAATAGTTAGAAATTTCAAATTTCATGGGGAGTTATTTCGAGGAGTTATAAAAGAATTTTATGTTTTGAGATTTAGCAAATGAGGACCCGAACTATGGGAAACTGACGGGTTTTCCCAGGGACTCCTTTGAAAACAGTTTTTAGGTCACAACCCGACCTTCTCCGAATTTTACAAAATTGACCCCCATAAATTTTATACATGCCCCCAAACTTTCCAGTATAATAAATTAGAACCTAGTGAACAAATTTTTACGTTTGAGTTCTTTCAAAAAGGCCCGCAACTATGTGAACTTTGCAAAACAAAATCGGTTCATGTGGACTCCAGAAAAACCACTGGGTTTGATCGTCTTCCTGGGGTGGCATCATACCGACCAAACGAAGTTGGAATTTTATGAAATTGGCATCATTGAAAAGCTTGCAATCTCAGCTTCAACTTTGATGAGAGAGTTTGTCCAGATTCCGAACACAAAAAATGCTAAAAATCGGAGAAGGGAAAAAGGTCAGGAAAATCTGAATTTTCTGGATAAAAAATTCAAACTCGAACAAAGCTCAAACTTAGGCTACCCAAGTGATTTCTAGCCACATTCAAGTGATTTCCAGAAACTTAGGCTTCAAAGTCCAAATATGAACGCACAAAGTTTAAACATACAAGGATAGGTTTGGCCATACTGAACGTACAAAGTTTAAACATGAAATTTCTTGCAATTTACGTTATCCATTTCCATTTCTAGGCCGGTTCAAGGTTGATTGGCCAATTCCTTCATGTCCTAACTTAGAAATCAAACATGGATAGAAGTTCATACTCCGATTTTAACCTATGTTCAATATCTAGCATCCTAGGATGATCCTTAAAAATTTTGAACTAAAATGAGATATCTTACCCTGATTTGAGCATCGACCAGAAACTGGCTGGCACGAGGTGCTCCAGTAGAAGGAGGGGGCACCAGCCATGGCTGGCCAGACTTTGGCCGTTGTTTCCGGGCCAGGCCAACTTTGGTCAAACCGGGTTAGCTTGAAGTCAACTGTACCTAAACCAACACCCGAGTTATGATTGTAATTTGTAATGCTTAAACCCAAAATTGGCAAAATTGGCTTGAAATTATGGTCGATGGTGTTCCCAGGATCAAATGTTGTAAAAAAGAAAAAAGAAAAAGGAAAACTTTGAAAATGTGGAGAAATAGAAGAATTTTGTATTCTTGCCGTTGAAAGTCAAAGTCGTCGGTTTAGCCGAAAAGGTCAATTACAATAATTTTTTCTGAAAAATTGGCAATTTGGAAACAAACTATCTAAGAAATTGAAACTTTCTAAGCTATTAGAAATTTTTATGAAATGTTGACCTAAGGTTGACTTTTCAGGGATTTGATAAAAATGGAAAAACCAATAGTCAACTTTCGATTTTTCTAAAGAAAATGACATCTAAGGACTCTTGCAACTCTTTTTGCCCAAGAAACAGGCCCATCGTGATCGTGAACCCTCAATCTCGATTTTTTGAAGATTCAGACTTGTCGGCCAAAATTGAGTTGTCAACATGTACTTATTAGCTGATTTATTATTTGTGGGTAAGTTTTTTAAGGTAGTTTAAAATCATCTAAAAAAATCATTGCAGCTGCTCACCGTCAGAGATAGCTACCATCACTTAGTGTTTATGGATTTTAAATTACCCACAGTCACGTCCACCACAACCACCATTCATTTCATCTTCCAATTTTTGTTGAGTAATCCTTTAGTGAATCAAACAATGGACTAGTTATCATAAATCAATGTGAGTCATCTCTAACAAAGGCTTTTCCTAAGGAATTCTTCTCTTGTAAACGAAAATAGTATCGTCAAAAAGTTGGACCTTGAGGGAAGTGTCATCTGGTAAAATATTCTTCTCAGACTCACAATCTGAATTAGTTGTACAATGCCTCTGCCTAAATCATTTGTGAAATCTAATTTCACTTTGAGAGAGCTATTTGACATGTGAATTCAGCTTTCTATTTAGGTACTTGGATGTCAAGAAAATATGCCATTTATCTTTTTCATTAAGCAAAACATAAAGAGCTTTCGTTGGCGGGCACAACGCATGGAGTTGACACCTTATAAGAACACTAATTGACAATAAAAAGATCTAAAGATTGAGTAGCATGCTTTGGAACGAAAAGATCCCTCAACTGATGAGATTCTATTCACACGGTATCATCAAATGATACAAAAGTGATTTTTTTTTTAACTTGAATGCATACAATAGTTCAGGATGCATTTTGAAATCTGGAAAAGTGAAAGCTGCATTCCTTTTTAGCCCATATTTTGTCTTCCTTTTCTTTTAGCTTTTAGGTGAGCTGCATTTGGTTAAGAATACAGACGGACCAAGTTGCTGTGTTGGATCAGTTATTTGATGGAACTATTCTATATAGCTTTTAAGGTTGAATACAGGTGTTTTATGAGAAAGATCTCACATTGTCCTGAATTAAAATAAGCCAGTTTTCCCGAGATCCCGGTGGTTTGATGTTCCCACCAGAGAAGACCCTGGAAACTTGTTCCATTGGTAGACCAAGCGGGCGAAATATCTGCAACATTTGCTGGAGAAAGATGTAAACTTCCTGAACTTCCTATAATTTATGGGGAAGTAGTAGGCTAACGGCGGCAATGGATATGTGGTTAAGGGGCATTCCGAAGAAATGCTCGTCTCAGTTCCGTGACTCCATTGAGAAAGAGGGTTAGGGAAGTTCATTTTAAATCTGAAATATATACCTTCGTAGACTTCATTCTGAAGTTAAAAAGAGATTGCTCGAAGGCTAACTCATTCAATGGTTATTTTGGCAAAAACAAGTGAAAATCTGCCCCCACTTGAAATTTCTTTTGCACCTGCTTTGTCAATTGACTTTGGTCAGGGGAGAAAAAGTTTAAAAGTGTGAAAAGCATCGTTAAGGTGAGTGAGGAGACACGAGGAGAATATTGTTTGTATGGAGCCTCTGTTGCCATAATCTCTTTGGCAGGAATCTAGATAAAGTGATTACCAGATCAAGAGAGGATAAGAGAGTGAGAGAGAGCGACCATAAGGCCAGATTTTCGGGGTATTTTCGTCAATTAGGTTCAAAAGGATTTGCAGTTAGCCATTTAAGGTGGATAATTAGAGTTCCCTTGGTTTCTTAGGTAGTATATTTTTTTGAGGAATTTTTGGTAAGTAATACTCTTGAAGTGTGGACCAGCTGCATCAGGATCAGAGATTTAGAATTTGGATACCTACGGCTGAGGCAAAAAATGCTTAAATTCGCCAAATCATTGCTCTTGCAATTTTCAAATCCTTGAGAAATGCTAGGAAGTCATTCGAATGTAATTTTCTCTAGCAAAGCTGCCTTCTAAGCACAACATTAAATTTCTAAGTTGAAATCATGCCGTCACACATATATAGACTTTTCTGCATTGTAATAAATTGGCAGATGCAGTAACTCAGCCATACCTCTGCATTCCAGACAGTGGTGCTTTTACAACCTTGAACCCTGACCTCCCTGTGAATGAAATGTCCTTATTCTAATTTCAAGGCTTGCCCATCTTTGGAACTCATTCTTGATGCAACAATTTTGCAGCTGCAGATCAGATATATCTGTACTCTTCCTTTCTTTATAACTTGGGCATGCAAGCGCAGTAGCACTTGCTGACTGTTTAGCTAGGGATACGATGGAGTGTCTCTTCATTTCCTCGACAATAAACCTGTTCAATACTTATTCTAAGTGGTTTGCTTCACTATTTTGTTCACTGTTAGCTCGTTTAATGCATAAGATTTCTCGTAGGCCGGTGTCTTGATCTGCAAGTTTTGTGGTGACTTTGGACTAAAGTTGTTTTTGTCGCGATTCTCTCTAGGTTGGGTACTGTGGGGTCCCAACTGAGTTCCCTTAGGCAGAAGGCTGTTGCACTTAAAAGAATGGGATATTGTTATCAGCAGAGACTTGAAAGAACATGTTCAGACCTCCAAAAAGCTGAAGCTGAGGTAAGCAAATCGCAAAGCTTGTACTTTCAGTAAGCAAGACTTACCATTGTATTTTTCCTTGATATGCAAGTCATTGTATGTCACACTGAAGGTCGCCTTTAGTTGCACGTCTTGCTTTCATTATTGAAAACAGTTTAGTAATTAACTGACCTGTTTTCCTGGAAAATGGTAGAAATCTAGGGTGCATTTAAATCTAGAGGAGCTTATCTAGTATCTGTTTTCATTGAGCATTGTCCGAGTTTTGATTTTCCACTTATATATGATATTTTGTCAGACATTTTCTTTGTTTGCCGATATTTTGTATTTTAACATAGCTCTTTAATTGTGGCTGGAACTTAGAAAATATATTAAGTGTGAAAAAATATCATCACAAGATCTCAGGTGGTGTTTGGGTGCCTGTCTCGCGACACGTTTTTGGTTATTTACGTGATTAATAATTAATTTGGATACTATTGGGCTTTCTTGTTCTTCGTTCCTTTGATGAATATCTTTCCTTCTTGTCCGGGCTTGAGCTTTCTAGGGCTTTTGTTTTCTCAGTCTCACTCTTTGAGTTGAAGGGTAAATTGATCAGGGAGATTCAGCTGGGTGCAAATTTAAGGGTGGAAAATATATTGCATCTGTTAGACAACACCAGTGGAGAAAGTTAAGAACGTTATTTCAATCTGCAGGTGGATCTCCTAGGAGACCAGGTGGATACACTTTCGAATTTCCTGGACAAAGTTTATATCGGTTTGGATCACTACTCTCCAATCTTGCAACATTATCCTGGAGTAAGTTGACCTTGCTCTTTTTCATTGCTGTATATGTTTATAAAATTTCAATGGGATGGGATTTCATTAGTTAGTATGAAGTTCATATTATCTGAAGTGTACAACTGATAAAAAAACTTTTGTGCACATTTATCACTGAATCTGATGTTACTTTGAGAAATCATCACATATTCAAATCTGTCATATTTTCAATATGTAATAGATCTGATGTTACATAGGACCGGAATGTCAATGGCTCTACATGTCTAGTGCAAGACATCTGCAGGTCTGAAGATGCATCTTTTCCA
This sequence comes from Eucalyptus sideroxylon, assembly GCA_014182405.2. NCBI lineage: Eukaryota > Viridiplantae > Streptophyta > Magnoliopsida > Myrtales > Myrtaceae > Eucalyptus > Eucalyptus sideroxylon. Next base: position 60,648,454 of record CM024552.2, read on the forward strand.
GTGAAAAGATTTCCTTTTTTTCCTCTGCTTGAAGGGGTAGTGTCATACTATATTTGATTTCAGACTTGGAGGCATTTTGTAAGTGAACTTGTGGGCAAGCAAACTATTGAAAAAAAATGCTCTCAGAAACATAATTTGTCCGTCCTCTGGGCAGTTTACTTATTTGTACTGGCCTGCCATCTGATATATACTTCAGATGGATTTTCTAATCCTTCACCGACTGGCTCTCCCTTTGCTTCTTGCAGATTATGGAGGTCCTGAAGCTTGTTCGAAAAGAGTTGACTGGGGAATCTTCAAGTTAATTTGATGGATTGTCATATTAAGTCGATGCTTCAAATAGAAGCTCAGACTGATAAAAGCACTCCATGTATGCATTTATAGCTACATTAGTTCTTGTCAAATGGGAATGTGGATGCTGAACCGTCTACAAGATACCAAAATGTTCCTTTAACAGCTGTTCTCTTGGATCTGAAAAATCTATGTACGGTTGAGTTTGAGCATTCTGTAGTAATATACTTCTCCTCCTTGTTTGCAGATCCCATGCTCTGATCTCCTACAGCATCCGCCTCTTTTGTCATTGTGGCAGTTCTGCAGCACCTCCAGTCAACAACTCGCCGTGCTGCCGCGGACATGGATCTTTTCTGTGGATAGTATGCCTTCTTTAAACGATTATAGCAAGATTATGACGTCATAGGACAAATGGCTTCTGAAGGAACATAGACCCATCTAAATTAAAGGAAGAAACTAGGAAGATGCCAGCTGATTATCGTTATACAAAGGTGATGGCAGCTGATTTTTGTTGTTCCTCACTTTTGGTAGGATAATATCTGAATGTAACGTGAGATTTCAATGAGCATTGTACAAAGATCTCATTAAGTAATACCGATAACACCAACCTGCATGCCTTATCTTTATCAAAGCTATCCTATTCCTTAGTTCCCACTTAAAAATGTTACATCAACATAAGAACGTTGGTGGCATGTCTGGTGTTCGAGAAATCAAAACTATTCACTCTCCATTTCTGTGTACTCCGCTGATTCTGCCCTTCTAAGAATGGTGTTTTAGTATAGAAGTTGTCCCTTGGAAATTCTATCCTATTCCAAACAAAGGGAAGGTAGAAGAAAGTCGTTTGTGCACTTCTTCGTCAAATTTGCCATATATTGGGAGACCAAGTGGGTTAGGTGAAATTGGTGATCTCACAAAAAGGGCTTAAATTAGAAATTTGGCTTCAAGTTTTAGAGGACGTAATACATGGCGGGTTGAATACACGATGATAAGATCTTCTGCAACCATTCACGTTTAAGTCATCACGGTATGAATCAACTACCTGTCTTTCAGCCATTATAAAGAGTTAATTAGCCCAAATGCTTCTAGACATAACGCAACAAATTATGAAGACAGATGGGTGTTTGCAAGTCTGGGATCAATGACTCTTTCTGCAAAGACAGTGGAACCTAATTCCTCTTTTTTTTTACCAATCGTGATTGTCCTGAGTAGGGCATATACGGATGTCGGAATCAGCTGATGCTTGGGCCTCCTGGATTTTTCTTGTTCGGTCTTAAATGTAATTGATCAAGCTAATTATAGCCCCATATGAAAGGAGAATGACTGAGTTTTACATTGTCTAAAGTTCCAACTCTAGCTCAGAAAACAGTTGATTCCATGGAAGTGAATGTTACTCCATCCAACTTGAGTTGTCGAATTTCAATGTACTCCTAGGCTAACAGCACAATGTAGCATTGAAGTCGATGATATGGAAAGCATGCCGAAAGGCTTTCTTCTTAGGCTCATGTTTCTTCTCCATGCTTTCTTGTCACATAGTGGCGATTAGCTCAATGACCAAATTATAATAAAGAATGCATGGGACGAGAAATGTTGAATCATGATATTGTATGCCTGCACTTGCTTAAGCTTCCTCTAATAGTCTTTTACAGACTCTCTTAGAAAGGTTTGCAATTGTTGAGAAAACTTCCTAATGAATTTTGAAGTTAACTAAACTGTCCATGAAAGTCTTGTAAGTCTATAGAAGCTTTGAAGTATTTTAATTCAGAGAAATACTCTTGGAAGGAAAATCTATTGCAGTCTTAATCTTGTTCAAATTCAAGTCCACATTGTAAATTTACTTCAAATACAACAAATTCAGAATTTATAGTGAAGGTAAAGATCTTCAAACTAAGAGAATTATTAATGTTCCCATCTTGACACAAATTCATAACGTGACAAGTCCAAAATGTATACAACAGTTGCTCATCTAACTTGGATTTCATAATTAAAAAGATTTGATTGACTCAATCTTCAAGATTGTTTTGCAAACCAACTTTGTAATGCAAAACATCTAATTGATAGGAAAATAAATCTCAAAACAAGTTTTTTTTTTTCTAAAATGAAGAGGTTGTACTTATAAAAATCGAGACTCTGGTTGTACAAGCAAACATAATCAAGTGGAGATTCAGATTTTGTCACTCAACGGCCACTTAATCTTCTTGATATATATCTATCCAATGGGTAGATTGGAAGATGATCATCTAGAGACTATCCAATGGCTAGTTTGGAAGTGGATGAATATATAAAGAAAGTAAGGTGCCGAAGAACAAGTAAGAGACAATGTCCAAAATCTAAAAAATCCAAAGTCTAAGTGTACTTAGATCATATACACTTGTCATTCGTGAGCTTTAACTTTGTGATCTTAAAAGAAGTACAAAAAGAGTGAATGAGTGAGATAGTGTGATTTATCATACACTGAGTGTAATAACTCAATATTATAATATCTTGTTGATCATCTAGTGGATCTAGCCAGTGTCAATAGACTATTAACGTGAAAAAGTGAACATAAGCTTGATTTGAGCCAAACTACTAAAAGTCTTGCATACAAATTCTCTTATCCCTCCCATTGTTTGTTGGAATAGTTCATTGCACACTCTCAAGGTGCTTTTGAAGTTCATTTTATTGCAAAACTGCTTCTGAACTTTGTTACAAAATTTGAACTTCGTACTCTCAAGTTTAGACTTAGATCTTGACTCTTACTTTTTCTCTTTAAATTGTCAAGATTCTTTAGAATCACTTATTCACCCTCTCTAGGTGATGCTTGCTAGCTACTTCAACAATCAATAAATAGGGTTGAAAAAAAGGCAACCGGTACAAATCACGACTCTTGCTCAATCTCGTCAATGGGGGGAATATGATAAAATAATACGTAGGAGGGAAAAAGTTTGGAAAGTCGTATTTAAGGTGACTGCAGCGAGTCTTTCAAAACAACTTCCACCAGGAGCAAGCTGAAACTAGAAACCAAGTATACTGACATTGCCTTAATAATGTTGAAGTATTAAGTGTTCACGTAGTACCATGTTATTTGCTAACGAAGCATGCATTGCATTTTTTTACTGAAATCCAATCACAAACCGACACATGATGATGACGTGGATAAATGTATAAAAAATTAGAAATCTGGACATTTGACCATCCCACGCCACCGGCGGCATTGGACCTCCGATAAGCCGCCTTTGTTTTTCTTTTTTCTTTTCGAGGCCATGACAACAAAGGGTAGCGGCCATGGACAACAGGGTCACCGACCATCGTTGCTTGCGAGCCTGGCTTGTCAAGCTGATGCTCGCCGGTGGATATCTGAAGATAAACCCAGAAATCACCGAACGTCCACGTCATCATCACGTGTCAGTTTATGATTGATTCCAGTAAAAAATATATTTCATTTTAGTCTTTGACGAAGCTTTGTTATTTTGCACAAAGAAAAGGGCTTGTATGTCTTTTGGATAAAAGGCTAAAGCAAAATATTTTCTCATTTTCTGGTGTCCAGCCGCTTTTAGAAAACTGACCAGTGTTTGACCATTTCCAAGCTGTGGAGTTACACCGTGTAGTTTTGGAAAAGCAACATATATATATATATCCTAGAAACATGATCCTCATTAATATTCCTTGATTATCCAATTGGTTACAAACTGTCACCTACTAACGCTTTATTTGATCATCTTTTGCGATGGCTGCCAAGTGAGTAAGCCCGCACTCCTGTCCACCATGGCGGACATTACTCTAAATTCAACCATGAGAAAATTTGTCAAAATTTTTTACACCGTATAGTTTTGGAAAAGCTATATATATATATAGAAACATGATCCTCATTAATATTCCTTGATTATCCAATTGGTTGCAAACTGTCACCTACTAACTCACTCCTATCCACCATGGCGGACATTACTCTAAATTCAACCATGAGTCAAAAAATTTTATGATATTTTTGTCAATTCAGTTGTAATGTCAATTCATTTATAAATTTTTAGTCTTGCTATTTGAGTTCTAAACTTTCTCGCATTTTGTAATTGATTATATCCGGGTCAATTTTGAATGGAACAACTTAGCACAGTCGGCGGTGACATGAACACCGACCATTATTTGTAGTATGTACAGCTTGTGCTGACATGAATAATTTTTAATAATATTTAAATATTTTTGAAATTATTTATTTATTTATTTATTTTTCATTTTTTCTTTATTTTTTCTTTCCTTCTTTTTCTGCTAACCGGTGAGGTCAATCTTACCAGCCTCAATTGAGCCTTGCCAACCTTGGCAAGGCTTGACCTCCCTTGCTAGTGACTGGTGGGCATGAGCTTTACTAGAGGCGACAAGGTCGACCTTGCCAACCCTCACCTTTGGTCAATAACGCGACCAACCAGTCATAGGAGGAAGAAGGGAAGGGGAAAATGAAATATAAAAGAAAATAATTTTAAAAAATAAACATTTTAAAATTATTATTAAAAATTATCTTCATCAATACCAGTCATGTCACATAAGACAATCGATCTCCACGTTAGTGATTTCCGGCTAAAAGTAGCTAGATAGACTTAATTGGAAATATACGAAAAGATTTAGGACTCAATTGACAAAATCAAAAAGTTTAAGATTCAATTGATAAAAGTATGACATGTTTAGAATATTTTTTAACAATTTTCCCTTTTTGTGGTGCCACCACCTATGTCTACCAGCCACTTCATATCACAATTGTTTGATGACTACTCTTAAAATTATGAAGAGTTGAAAATTTCTCAAATAACATTTATATTTTTCATCGTACGTATAATTCTTTAGTTGAAACCTTTTTGGAATGACATTTTTTTCCTTCGTAATGCGGAAAGTTGTTTACTTGGAAAGGTACATTAGTAAATGGTGAGACCAGTCTCTTCAGTGGCCACTCTTCGTTAGTTTTATTATTATGTCGCTAAAGGGATAGCGAAGAAGCAAAAACATGGTGCACCGTTTATGAAATTGCTTGTCCACAATATTCCACTTTGGATGCATTCGTTTGGCAAGAAATGAGTGATTTGAAAAATATTTTTCAAAAAATAATGGGTTGTATTGTTTAAAAAATTATTATGCATAGATTATTATCAATAATAAAAATATTTTCATTGACTAATATTTCGAAACAATATAAGTAATTATTTTTTAAAAATATTTTTCAAATTACTCATTTCGTGATGTTCCTTTCATCCTATTTGATATTCGACATCGGACCCTTTTTATTTGATGTCTTCATTTTTAAGTCATGCATCGGAAGCTCACCAAGTAGTTTCTTGGAAATCCATGGCACAGAAGTATTTGAGATCTATCTAGCTGAACTGCTGTTTGTGCTTCCGGAAAGCTCTAAGTAATTGGAGCTTGTCATTAGCTTTTGCTTCTTCATCTTCAGCTGTTGTTATGACTCTATTCAGATCTAGTTTACGTATATAATACATCCGTGATTTGATGGAATTTGTAATAATTTCGCCTTTTGATCAAATAGGTTTCACACTTTTAGGGGATGTTACGTGAGTAATGACACATTAGGGGGTGAGTATGGTCCGGATTGAGCCAATCTATTACCTAACTCAAGAACCAACCTACACAGTATTGATCTCCAATTTTTGGGACCGACCCTATTGAGCTTGGAAACGAGAACTGAACCAAACCTATGGGTTTAACCTAATTCCAAGGTTAACCTGAGATCAATCAATTCTCTTTTATTACATGTACACTGACAATGTGATATTGACCAACTAGAAATCTAAAAAAGGCAACAACAAAAATCTTGCCAAAAGTAACCAACTATAGAAGACAAACATGTGAAATAAATAAAACAATAAGATGTTCAAAAGGCTTAATTTAAGCCATGAATTATACATATATACACACACAAAGTAGGTCCAAGTTATAAATAGGATGAAAAAGCAGGGGGAGCTGGGTAGTTATATATTAAGGTTTGGAAAATATTATATATATATATTGGGCTGGTCCAAGATTAACCCTGGACTAATGCTCAACCGTAAACACGACATATAACAAGAGTAGAACTTATTACCTAATCTTGTCAAAGCTTGTGGATGCGGGCTGAATCAATATAGAATTAAAATTTGCTCCTATTAAGTTTAGAAAACTCTATTATGTTGTTCAGGCGCCCCTGCTTTTTTGGAGATAAGAAAGGGGAAGAGAAAATCCCCCGAGCTAACTTCTAGTAAACAGGAGAAACTGTATTATTCTCCTACTTATATTATAATTTTATCTTTCAATGAACAAAGCAGAATTTTACCTGATGAACCATTGATCCTATGCAAATGAGGGTTCATTTGGAGGATGAGAAGCTTGGTTTTCACACAGGGTCACCGTTTGTACAAGAAAGGTTACAAATTGACTCAATTTCCATTAAATCATGACCCTAGACTAAACTAACATTTATAATTGGACCTTATTTGGCTACATTGAAGTTCGATATCTTCAATTGGATGCTAGTTTAGCATGGGTAAAGTCAAATTGGCTTGATTGGAACACATTGACTAAAATTTCTATGATTCAGGCAAGTTAAATCAATCAAATTGAAGCGTTCTCGAGAGAATTTCTCAAAATTGACCTTGAATTTGGATTCAGTTTAAGAAAATGATTTAAATGAAAGTGTGAGCATGCAACTTATGAAGGATCGATTTGGAACCCTAATTAGGGCTTAAAATTTCAATTTTCATGCTGACATGTCAAATCTCAAAACTAGCCACACAAGTGAATATGAGATGACCTCTAGATCAATGTCATAAAAGGAACTAAGTTAAAACTAAAACTAATTTTATTTTTGACCGATTTTAAACCCAAAATAGAAAAATTTGGAAAGTTAAGTTCTTAATCGATTTTCGCAAAATTTTCGATGTCAAAATCAAATTGAAGCTAAGACATGATGATTTTAGGGTTTTTACAAGAAAGGTTACAAATTGAAAACTAATGTCGCCAAGTAATATTAAGGCTATTTAGGACTTTTTTATGCAAAAATTCAATTTTTGACCTGGGTTCACTTTTCATCAAAAGGTTAATAAAAAAATCAATTCAAAAGTCAACCATTTGACTTTTTGACTTTTTGATGAAAATGATTAGAGAATTAACTAAAAATAATAGGCCAACAAAAAAGAAATAAAAACTGACATTTTTTATTTGAGAAATGGATTTCATTGTGATCAGAAACCCTAAACTAGAGTTTTATATCTTAATCAATGTGTCAGCTAAAAATTGGGCATCAACAATTAGGGATAGACATAGATGGAGGGTGCTTTGATAATAAAATGCGCAACTAGAGCACATAGAGGAGATAGCCGCATTGATGACTATACTAAGGATAGGCAAATATGGATGGTGGTTTGGTAATTGTCAAGAAAATCCAATTTAAAAGCTTAAATCAATAAGTGAAATGATAAAGTTCTCAAAGCCACTAGGGGGTGCATGACAACCAGTTGTTTTTGTTCCCGAAATAATTTTTTTTTATTACAGACTTATTTTTGGAATAGAAATCCGTTTGATAAAATTATTTTAATTTTCTATTTCTGAAATAGATTCTTGTTCTAGAAATAGATTTGCAATAGAAATTAGAAGTAAAATTTTTCTACTTTTCTATTTCTAGAACAGAAATGAGAAATAAAAATTATTCTCATCGTTTGTCAACCGATCCTCCATCCATCACCGCTGGTTGCCAGTCGCCGGCCGCCAGCCACTATCCGCTGCCATTGCCGATTGCCGATTGCCGATCCACTATCGTTTGCCGTTTTTTTGCCGTCGAAAGGAAGAAATTTTGTGTCGTTATCAAACGAATTTCTATTTTCAGAGTAGAAATTTTGTGTCGTTATTAAACAAATTTTTATTTTTAGAGTGGATTTTTGTATCGTTATCAAACGGTTATTTTTGCTTAGAAACTCTTTTAAAAATATAAATAGAAAAATCTATTTCTCTTCCTGAAATCAATTTCTAGCCAAAATGGTTATCATTCATGCCCTAGATGATCGAACAAGTATTTTTATGTTCCTAATGCTTAATTATCAATCAATATATTGAGATTGTGGTATTGACACATGAATTTTAATTGACACGTTATTAAAGGTAAAAACTTGAGAGTATGGTCTCTAATCATGACAGAGCCCATTTCTTAAGCCAAAAGTCTCATTTTTAGTTTTATTTTCTTTGACCTATCATTTGCTGGTAATTTTCTATTCATTTTTTTAAAAAATAAAAACACAAAAAGTCAAAAACAATTTTACTTTTGAGTTGACTTTTTGGTCAACCATTTATCAAAAGTCAACCCCCAGTCAAAATTTTTTATAAAAAAAATCTCAATTAGTCTTAATATCACTTTGGCCACAAAAATTTCGAAAAAAAAAATCGAAACTTTGATCACATTTTAGTGAAAAATCAACTAAAAAATTGACTTTTGATCAACCCTTTGATAAAAAAATTGAAAAATATAAAAAAATCTCAAATAATCTTGTTTTAGCTTTACTTTGACTTTGGGATTGAAAATATTGTGAAAACTGATTAAGAACCTCATTTTTCGAATTTTTCGGATTTAGGGTTAAAATCGGCCAAAAATAAAATTATTTCCTTTTTAATAATATTTTGACTTGGTTTCTTTGACGACTTTTGATGTAGATGCTGTTCTGAAATCACTTGTGCGATCATTTCAATGATTTAGCATTTCGAGATAAAAGTTTCCGTACCCAAATCAAGGGTCCAAATCGATTCATCATTAGTTGCATGCTTGCACTTCTCATTTTCTTAAACTGAATCCAAATCCGAGATTAATTTTGGCAAATTCTCTTGGGAAATTTCAAATTTGATGGATTTAGCTCACTTGAGTTTTAGAAAATTAGGTTAATGAGCTTTAATTTGTCCAATTCAAGTTTACCATTCTAGACTAAGGTATAATTTGATGGGTTAAGGTTCAATTTCATCATTGGCCCTTAATGTAATTTTGGCATAAAGTCCGTACCACTATTTTAGTGTCAATTTGGATGCATTAAACCAGTATTAACATGGGTAATTAAACCAGTTGATATCTTGTTGTATCAATTAGGTTCCATTTTGGTCAATTTGATGGGGATTGCACAACTTGTGCTAATTGATTTGAAATTCCAAATTCGCACACCCATTGAGCTCGAACATAATTTTCAATATTCTTGGGTGGATTAAACCAATTAAAGTTAATTGAGATGTTTTTGAATATTTCAATTGGTTTAATTTCGGCAATTTTGAACCTTTCCCCTTCAAATTAGCCCATTTTCATCACAAATTGGATAGGAATTTCTTACAATTAGGTCCTCCAGGGACTTGATTGCATAAAATTTTGAGAGAACCAGCCAACCGGTTCGGCGATTTCCAGCGGAAATGGCCGGTTCGGCCACTCTCTCTCTCTCTCTCTCTCTCTCTCTCTCACTCTCTCTCTCTCGCTGCCTCATCGACTGAACGACACCTCCTTCTGGCATTCCACCACCGCCTTCGACTTCCCTGAAGTGTCCCCTTGCTGGTCGCAAGGTTCGCTACCATTACATTGCATCAGAAGCCCTTAATTGGAGCCACTCTCCCTATCGGTTTGAAGACCGGCGTACACGCTGATAGTTGTAATCGGTTGGTTCAACCGGCCATTCCAAGTGATTCGGTGATCCCTCAACTTTCTTGGAGCTTCCGACACCATTCCTCAGTTAATCCCCGACCTTGTAGTGATCGAACCTCGACCGAACAGCCACCGGAGTCCTTTGCGATTTTTCCTCTAGTGTTCCTCGGTGTGCTCAGCGCCGGTTTCCTACCCAGTAGCTTAGGTGGCCATTCCAGCATCCATCTGGTGATCCTCAACGACCTACAGCCTTCGCCAGACCTCCCTCGACCTGTCCTAGTCCTTGGCGTAACTTGATTCAAGCTCTATCAAGCTTATTTCACGGAAATACACAAGATAGTGCACTATCAAACTTGGGTTCGATGAAGCAAGATTGCCTTACACAATCGAGGCTAGAGCTCGACCGAGGATGATCTATCATACTTATATGGATGATATGCATGGTTTAAAAATGATCTTATGTTGATCGATGATGATTTAGTGGCTTGATTGATCATAGTTGTTTGTTATGTGAAAATCGTAGGCTGATTGGACTGACCTGATATACGTCTTTGTTTGAGCTAGATAATGTCAGTTTTAGGTTTTGAGTGCTTCATAAGATTTGTAGACAACTTTACAAGCTTTCCAACAATTTATCGTATGCATGATTTCGATGTCGTTTGCTATGTCAAAACCTGTTCGAAAGTTGGTGATCTATTCTGGAACTTTCTATGTTTTGCTGCTATGGTTGAGTCTAACCGACCTAGTCGGTTTGTTGATTTTGTATGAGTTTTTGCACTTCGATTTTGGATTGAGTGCCTTCATGAAGTTTCATTTTGGCATGTGTTTCTAAATGATGGAAAATTTCATAGAATTTGCAAATCGTTATTAGGATTAAAATCATGTCATTCATGCTTCAATCTGTAAACTCTGTTTTAGATTTGTCCTATTTGTTAGCTATCTTTATTTGAGCTGTAAAATGATCTCAATTGCATTTGAGACCTTCTAGAGATTTGTAGGAGACATCTTAAGTTTTCATTTGATATCTTATTTGCATGATTTGAAGATCGTTTACTAGGTTTACTATTTTTTACAAAACCGAACTGAAATTTGGAAAATTTTCATGTTCTGTCGTCTTGTCCTACTCCGGTGACTTTTGCTGTTTGTTATTTTCATAAGATTTTTTGTGCATCAAATTTTGAGTTGGTCTTCTTAAATTTTGTTCATGACATGTAACTCTATGACATATAAAAATTTGAAAATGTTTGAGTATCATTGGATAGGTCGATTGCCTCTAGAATGTCCATGACTTTGCCGGTCATTTTATGTCAATAATTAACCTGTAATGATTCCCTGATTTTTGTAAAATCGTGTGTTGTGAATATGGAAATGGTTTCTTCATAAAAATTTCTTGTCACATCTCTCTTAACATCATAAAAAATTTAAATAAGGATTGAACATCATTAGGATAGATCAAGCATGCTTAAACCGAATCTTTTTTATTACAAAAACTTGCCCGTTCTGACTGATACATGCTTTTTTTTTTTTTTATCAAAACATCTTGGCTTGATTTACTATTTAAAGCAAGAGAAAATTACACTCTGAGCGTCAGTGCAAAGAAGATCAAATAAGGGAGGGGGAGGATTAGATAGCCAGTTCTGGGGTAGGGTACTTGTTCGGCATGCCTTCGCTATCCAATCCGCGGATTGGTTGGTGCTCCTCTTGCAGTGGGCCAAAGATAGGCCCGGTAGAAGTTTGAGTTGTGCTCGGGCCCGGTTCAGAAGCGGTTCCAGTTCCCAAGCCAGTTCAGTTGAAGTCTTCAACGTGTGCAGTAAAGGCAAGCAGTCAGAGTGTACTTGAGGAGAGAGAAATCCACGGCTTCGTGCGAATATACGTGCTTGTTCAATGATTTTTATAAATTCATGTGAATTGAATTGGCCTTGGACGTCTCCATAAAAGTAATATGGCATTATGTGATCTAAGTTATGTAGAAATTTCAGACCGAATGGACCATTTTTAGATGATGTAAATGGTTGTGAGTTATACATGTATGCTTCTGTGATGCCCTGTTTCCAGAACGATGTGCTCGGGTTATTTGATTTTTTGAATTCGTGCACGCCGAATTTGTTGTGGATATCTTCTTGAGAATTGTTTGTCACATGCTAAGCTTCATTGTCACAAATTTCCAGAAAATAAAAACTTATTTTGGTATTTTTACCGACCTTCCCAAAGTCGCAAGACTTCTGTGAAAACCATTTCCCTGAACTGACCTTTGCTTGATCTGAAATCATTATAAAATTCATGTGATGCCAATCTTGGAAAGCTTTCTTCAACAAAGTTGTTTGGAATTTCCTAAACTTCATTTTATTACCAATTTTGTTGGATTTGACATTCATTTGATGGCCCAAGGAGCCCGATCATTGTGCCGACATTATCCGAACCGAGGTTCTAGAATCCATTTCCCAAGGACATCGAACTTACTCAAATCCTTACAAACTTGTTTGCCAAATGGCTGAAACTTGTAAATTGTTCTTCTTAGGGACTTGTTGTGAACCTGTAAAGTCTATGTCCTTCTTTGCAATTTTTTTGAACTGGAGTCATTCTTTGCAAATTGTTCATAAACTCATTTTAGCGTCACATGAATCACATTTCTCTTGTTCAATTGTCTTTGTTTTTCATTGTTATGCATTGCATGATCATATAACTTGGTGCATGTGATTGTTCAATTGATTGACTAAATGATCCATTTTGGCTTTTTTTTTTTGGTCGAAAAAAATAACATTCAACTAAAAGGAACACTACAACTCGCTGCTATAGCGTCCGAGTAAAGAAGATCCAAGAAAGGAAGGGGGGGGGGAGAGACGGCTCATTTAGGAAGTAATAAGCCATTTCTATGGGCCTTAGCAACCCAATCTACAGCAAAATTTGCTTCACGTCTGCAAAACCTAAAGCGAAGATGAAAGATGTAGGGGAGGAGTGCGGCGGCTTCAATGAACAAGGCTCGGACCTCCCATGGCGGCGCTTGTTGATCGTTAACGGTTTCGACCAACACAAGACAATCCGATTCGATCAGGAGTAGATCGTTAATTTCTCCTTGCTGCAGCAGATGGTGAAGAGTGATGTTGAGCACCTGGATCTCAGCCTGCAAGGCCGAGGAAGCTACAACACTTCTGGTAAATCCTTCCATCATTTTCCCCATGTGGTCACGGCAGATGTATGCCATAGATCCTTCAGTGCTAGCTATGTGAAAATCCCCATCTATGTTTATCTTCAGGACGCTTGGATCAAGGGGCCGCCAAAAATTGCCAGGATCGGAAGGATTTCGTCTTGATCGCACCAAGAGATAGGTGGAATTCTGAGTGATTCTAACTTGCGCGAGAGCTACATCCATTACAAAGGTTAGATTAGGGTGTTGATGACAGAAAATGGACTGGTTGCATGCCTTACATATTTGCCAGAAGACAGTGGCTATGGTCTCCAAATCAGGTGAGGTCTTCTTTTGTACAATTCTATCAGCAAGCCACGCTTCGATACTATGTACTTCTGTTGGTGCAATCCGAATGCGAATGCGAGGGTGAGACCAGATTCTGTGTGTCCATGGACAGAGTAGAAAAATGTGTTCAATCGTCTCTGGTGTATGATTAGGGCATAGTATGCATACCGGCTCTGAGTTGATGTGTCAATGAAATAGATTGTCCTTGGTGGGCAGTGCATTATGGCATATGGACCAAAGAAAGATCCGAACTTTGGGTGCAAGTTTAAGCTGCCAAATTCTTTTCCAAAGGATTTGTGGTGTTTGAAAGGAAGATGAGGCATGATTGTTGATAGTTCTAGGTGCTGCATTTTTGATTGCATGGTAACCACTTTTAGTGGTATATTGACCCTATGTTGTGGCTGTCCAAATAAGTCGATCTGCTGCAAAATTGGATCTGATCGGAATGTTGAGGATATCTTGTGTTGTTTGAGCATCAAAATAGCAATGCAGTAGAGAATATTCCAGTCGTTAGAATCCTTTTCAAGTAGGTCAGCCACCATCACAGATTCGTCTCTAGCTGCTGGTCTGCCGAGTATCCCTTTGGGTAGCCAACGATCTTTGCAAATTTTGATCTTTGTCGCATTGCCAACTGGCCATTGAAGGTTTGGAAATATTGAATCCCTCCTGATGGTAGGCTTTGCCAACCCCAAGAACGTCGGTCACCTTTGTCCTCATATCGGAAATCCTTTGAGAGGAAATAAAGACCCTTAAATAGTTTACTCCATAGTGAGAAAGGCTATTGGATTTAATGCTAGGCCTATTTGCCAAGTATTGCTTTATTAAAAATAATGAGATCTTGAAAACTGAGGCCTCCCTTTTCCTTTTTACTCTTTAGGACTTTCCATTGTTTCCAATGAATACCTGACTTACGACAATCATTCTGCCAACAAAATCTAGCAATCTTCTTTTCAATGGAATTGCAGAGAGACATGGGAATTTTAAAGATGGACATGGCATACTGTGGGATCGCTTGCACAACAATCATAATCAAAATCTCCTTACCACCCTTCGATACAAGATTTTCTTTCCATCCTTCTAGTTTTGCATTCACTCTGCCCAAAATCCAGGCAAACATGTCTCTTTTAGAACGTCCCCAATCTGACGGAATACCTAGGTATTTTCCCATTCTGTCAAGCATAGGGATTCTAAATTCCCTGGCTAGGTTTTCTTGTAGATTACTAGGATAGTCCTTACTAAAGAAAATGCCTAATTTATTCCTATTAATGGCCTATCTCGTAGCTAAACAATATTGGTTCAGTATGTTGGCGAGATTTTAACATTCCTTGATTTTGCCATCTAAGAAAAATATTGCATCATCGGCAAAAAACAAATGGGAAAGAGTAGGACACCACCTGTTTAGCTAGATGCCCTTGATATTCCTCATGTCAAGGGCTTGACTGATGAGAGTTGATAAGACATTCGCCAACAGGATGAACATATAAGGGGAAAGGGGGTCTCCCCGTTGAAGGCCTCGCGTCGGGTGGAAATACTCCAATTGTTCTCCATTGAATTTTATTCTAATGGAGACTATTGTAATACACTGCATCACCCACTGTACCCAAGTAGTATGGAAGCTTAACCTGAGGAGATAATCCTTAAGGAAGTCCCATTCCACTCTGTCATATGCCTTTTGCATGTCCATCTTTAAGACCGCTAGAAAATTCCGTTTACGTTTTCTAATCTTTATCTAATGAAGCACCTCTTGTACGATTAAGATGTTGTCCTGGATTTGGCGGCCACTCACAAAGGCAGTTTGTTCCGTAGAGATCAGGTTAGGTAGCAAGGGCTTCAGACGATTGGCGAGTACCTTGGAGATAATTTTATATGCATAATTTCATAGACTAATGGGGCGGTATTGATCCAGACTTTTAGGGTGTGGTATCTTTGGTGTCAGGGAAATAATAGTCTTGTTAAGAGCTATGGGCATCACTCCTGATTGAAAGAAATTTTGTACTAATAGGAAAATCTCATCTTGTAATATATCCTCGTAGGTTTGGTAAAAAAGTCCATTCAATCTGTCAAGGCTCAAGGCTTTAGTCGTTCCCAGCTGGAAAGTTGCTATGTGGACCTCCTCTCTAGTGACCTCAGCTGTTAAGATAGTGTTCATTTTTGTTGTAACGACACTCGGGCATTGAGCAAGAATGTGACCATAGTCGCGATGTCCCACTGATCTATGAAGGTTCAAAAAGAAATCCAACGTCATCTCCTTCAAAGTTTTATCATCTCGCACACATCTTTGATTAGCATCCTACAGCATTCTTATTTTATTCCTTTGTCTTCTCTGAATGGTAGTTGCATAAAAGAACTTGGTGTTTTTGTCACCTCACCTCAGCCAGTTAATCCTAGATCACATCGCCCAATTTTGGTCTTCTTGTTGCCGAAGTTTTTGGAGCTCTACCTTGAGTTTAGTTGTTGTTTTATCATGGTGTCCATGGGTTTGATTGGTAATATGTTGTAGTTGCTGTTGTAGAGCTAAAATTTGATTATTTGCCTTAGAGAACTTTACATGACTCCAATGAGCAAAAGCTAAACTTACAAGCTTCAATTTATATGGCAAGTTGGAATCAATGATCATTGCTAAGGTCCAGGCATTAATAACGACCTCTCTACATTCCAGATCTTGTAACCGAAAAGCTTTGAATATAAAAGGGCCTATGTCTTCTGCCAGGTTTAGCTTCAGTGTTTAATAGTAAAGGGCTATGATCAGAACCCATCGCAAGTAAAGCAAAGACCTCAGCATCTAGGAAGGTGAGCCGCCAATCCAAATTACATAATACCCTATCCAACATCTATTTCACAATATCATCTCTCGCTTAGTTATTCATCCAAGTAAATGCACAGCCCTTACTATCCATATCTATTAATGAGCAATCATGTAATACTTCTCTAAAGGAATGCATTCGATGAAAATCAGCTAACCTTTTGCCAACTTTCTCCCAATGATAGATAATTTTATTGAAGTCACCAGCATAAATCCAAAGTAAAGAGTTGGAGTGGGCTATTTGTCGAAGATTTGTCCATAGTTGTTGCCAAAGTCGAAATACCGCTTGGTGCATCAATACATGTCAAACACATAGGTATGCCATTTCTTGAATCCTTACATATCCTATCAAAGAGGTCCGGAGTAGATTGCACCATGTGTAGAGAAATGTGAGCTTGCCAAAACATGGCCATACCTCCCGCCAATGGTATTAATCAAATGGGATTTTGGGAATTTAAGCCATCGCTGAAGTTTAGTTAGCACTTCCTATTGATTCTTGGTCTCCATCACAAAAACCAGGTCGGGCCTTTCGTTGGCCATTAGGACCTTGAGGGCTTGAACTGTCAGGGGAGAGCCTAGACCCTGACAGTTCTAGCTAAGGAATTTCATTTTTCAGTTGGTGGCTTTTGAGGGCAAGCCACCTCAGCCCATTTGCGAGTTTCTTCCACCAAGAAAACTGGTGTTTCCAAGAGTTGTGTTTCATCTAGATCGTTGGTTATGTGAATACGCGACTCATATGGGTTATATCTCTTAATCTTATTGGCAATGCCTGCTTTGGTAGATAGTCATGTATGCTTCAGCTTCTTGGGTGTTGGGACACCCATGTTCTAGTCCTAAATTCCTTTAAGTTTTGCAGGTACAAGAATCAACGTCCCCATGGAAGAAGTTGGTGGCAAGGGACTATCATGATGGCGTGGCCGGAGTGGTTCAACAACTAGTGCGATGGGAGGTATTGCTGATCTCTTCAGAGTTCTAGTCTGCTGCTCTTTATTAGTAATGATAACACCTTGTATGCACTTCATCTTTGTAGTGGCAGGGGTCAACGCACTTGTGGAGGAATGCCCTACTATCCTGTCATCGTGGTGATTCAGCTAAGGGGGCTCCACAGGACGGTTAATAAGAGGCATGGTTGGTCTATTTAGAGCTCCCGCATCTGTATCTTCAATAGGGGGAAGCGTAGGGACCTTAATGATTGTAAAGGGAGGGGTTTTTGGAATCACTTCTTCAGTCTCAGTAGATTTTTCTTGAGCTCCATAAAAGGTCAGCCAATACAGACTGTGTTCCTTAACTTCCGCACGTAACCGTTAGCCAAAAGCCATCTTTTTTTGCTTGCCATTTTTGCTTCATTAAAGGGAATTTCTTGACAATACATAGCGTAATGGCCTAGCCTGCCACATGAATAGCAAAAATGTGAGAGTCGGTCATAACGAAAATCAAGCCATATAGTTTTCCCATCAATGCAAATCAAGTGCCCTGTTTTCAATGGCTCTCGTAGATTGATTTCGACCCTGGCTCTGCCTACTCTGAAAGTTGTGCCCTCCTTCATTTCTAGTTTAACCTCAAGCACTCTCCCAACACATTTAACAGCTTTGCTGAGCATTTGATCATAGCACCATTATAGTGGTAAACCGAATATTTGTACCCAAAATGCACAGGTGGAGAAATTATAACAACGTAGCGGCATATTTGGTATCCATGGCTTAAAAATTACCAAGTGAATAGAGAAAAGCCATTGACCGCCATCTAGGACCCTCTGTTTTTCTTCCTCAGATTTGAATTTAGCAACATATAGGTCAGCTTCGCGTTGGGAAATCTCCACTTGTTTTGTTCGCCAAGCTCGCTTCAGGGTATTTTGAAATGCTAGGAAGTTAATCGAGGGATTAGAGAGAATCTTACCAACTAAAATTAGCTTGCACTCTTCAATTTTTTCCAGTGGTGGCATGTCATCCCATACATCAATTTCATGAGCAGACCAGAGCCGGCCCAACCTGTTGCAAAGGGCGACAAGTTGCGAACCTACCTTTTAGTCGTAAGTGTCCATGAAATCACAATCCAAGGCAAAACATAGAATGGTCGAGGCAGGGAGAAATTCTACATGTAGGGGAACAGGGCACAGTCAAGGAGTGAATTGGGTTTTCAATGAAGTCGAAGGAAAAAACCGTGGAATTGGAGGGATATGGTTAGAATAATGGGCAAGAGGGGTTGAGGGAGGGGAGGCGAAGAGGGGCGTAATCGAAGCTGGCCAAACCCATATCCAAAAACAAAGAAACCAGAGAATTGTAATCGGACATGAATTGCTAAGATTAAGGTGAGGAAGATGTGCACTCGAGGATGGCGTTTTCCATTTCCAATGCAATCTACAGCAAGGGAATGCCAGAAGAAACAGATGGAGACTGTAAAGGAAAAAGAAATCGGGGCAAATGAGATGGGGGCGGTGGTGGGAAAAACCATCAAAGTTAGGGGTTATTGGGGCAAACTACCATCAAGGTAGATGATGGACTTTGCATGTCGAGAGAGACAACAATAATCCATTTTGGCGTACTCACTTGCTTGATTAGGTAGGAATCAAGGCCATATGGCCTAAGAGCATGCTTTTTCTCTCAAATGCGTGATTTTTAGATGAATGATTTGGGTGCAATGCATGATCACATAGATCACCTTGAGATATCATCTAGAGCTTAACCTAGGGATTTCATGGCATTAGTCGTCATTTGCAAACACAAATAATGACTAATGGCAATAAGTCATTTAAAATGAACTGGGTAGAATTCGTAAGAAGGCCGTTGCATAAATTCCAAAGGCCAACCTAGAGGTCATGTTTGTTCAATGGATCGATCTTGTTTACATCATTGATTGCTTGCTTTGGATTCCTTGGATGTATTGATATGAATCTTTTTAATTGTTAAATGAATTTGCTTGTATTACTTTCATTTTAGTCTTAACATTAGACAAGAACTAGGGTAGGTCCCATAAGGCAATCCTTGGCGGGGACGCTTCTGAAGACATAAAGATGGTGGATGGTTGATATCCAATCTGACCTTCTCATTTTTAATATTCATTTCCCAACATTTGTCTCGGGTTCTCATATGTGTTGTATAAATGCCTGATGAGTTGCGGGTTTTTTTTTTTCTTTTTGCATTTAGGGTTGCATGCTTAGACTTTACTTATGCCCTTTAAAATTGTCTTGGGTATTTACTTTCTCACTTTGCAATTTATATTACTTAACTGCATTTCTCTTCCTTTTTCCATAGTCATCATAGAAAAGACACGAACAAACCACCTGTGTGTGATCACCTACCTTTAGACTTGTATGAGAATATAAAAAGACCACATGACCACTTTAGATAACAACCATACTCATAGGTACCAAAAGGGCGCTAATAGAAATTTTTAGCATAAACTGAGTCCCCAAACCAACAAAATCTTTATTTTTGTGGAAAGCAAGGGTGGTCTCTCAACCTTTGATTGGCTTTCTAGTTGGCCTCCAAACAAGAGGTTAGTGGCAACTCCTAGATTCATATTTTAGGTTGTTTAAACAACTTTAAAATAAACCATTATCACGGGAAACATAAGTTTGAGAGGACTAAAGTTTATAACTACCAATCCATTTGCGGTATTAACAAATTGGAAGACTCAATTGAGGTCATTGTTTGTATGCACTATTCGGATTCTATATCTATTCGTGGGTGTTCTGTGACTTCATTTGAGGTTTCTATTTGTACGAACCATTCAAATTGACTTTATAAATAAATGCTTCTAAACCTATTCCTTAGGATTATTGTAAGAGGCTGAAGGGATATAGATCATGACTATCACGGACATCCCCATTCTTCTCATCTTGTTCTCCCTCGATCAAGGTCTTTCCAATATACAATTCAACCAATATACACACTGGTAGCCATTAATTATCTTTGTCATCATCAAAACAATATAGGAGATTTTCCCAACATGCAAAAAATACTTAATTAGGGTTCTTTATTATTCTTTTTAACCTCAAGTAATCATTATACTGGAATCTCTTTCTACTAGACAAGTAAAAATTTAGGATCAAGCTTATATATCCGCACCTTAAACTTTAACGAACTAACATATAGAGAAAATCTTTCTCTATGTGTAAGAGAATAAAAACTACATCCGAATAAAGTCATTTTCTTCATATGGGGGCAATCACAAGTAGAGTTTTATATATGGTTACAAAAAATACTAGTGATAGATAATGAAGTTTGATTCGAGATATTTTTTTTTTTAGTCAGAAAATAAACTTGCATTTAAGATAACATAAGATTACAACCTGAAAGAGAAGCGTCAACGAGTACAAGATCAAGTAAAGCCAGCGGGGGAGAAGTAAAGCTATCATGGGCCGAAAAAGAGTTGTGGGCTTTTGTAGCCCAGTCAACAGGTAGGTTAGTAGCATGGTAGCAGTGTTGTAGCTTGAGGTTCGGGAAATCAGCAAGCAGAGTGGCTGCTTTGTCGATTAGTGATCGCAGCTCCCAGGGTGGCTGTCGATGCCCTTTGATGACTTCAACAAGATTCAAGCAGTCGGTTTCCAACTCTAGCAACACTTCGTGGAGACGTCGATCGATCAGCTTTTTCTAATTTCTATGCGTGCAATTCCCTCCACAACAGAGGATATTCTCATACTTTTTTTGTAGATAATTCTTGATACAATTTCGTATTTTTTGATCTTCTTGTAGACCATCGGAATAATTTTTGGCTTGTGCAAGCCAAATAGAATGATGACCTTGGGTTTTACAAGTCTGAAACCAAGTGGATTTAGAAGCACTATTTTTTACAAAGAATCCGAGCCAACAATGATCTAAATATGTAGAAGATAAGAGGATGAATCCAATGTTGCCGCAGAAGAAGGTGACTTCAAACACATTTATCAAAGCCCTATAAGATGAATCTAGAAAAATAAGTAATAACATTTCACAAAATTATTCAAAACTTGAATATTAAGGGAAAAAGTCACAAGTAAAATTATAATAGATAAATTCCTCGACTCCTCCAACAAGGGCCAATGATTGGATGGATAACAAGCATTGTCCTCATAAGGCCAAAACAAGGACATCGCATGTCAAGATAGTAGGAAATCCATCCATTACTTCATTTTTATTTTGTTCATATATGAGATCATCAGTTAATAATGTAATAATGGTACAAGAAAGGTCTTGGTGGTCAACAGTGTCCTCACACTAACCAGCAAATATCTATGTAAAGAATTGAAGTTGGAGTGCAAACATTACTTAATTAGGGTGCTTTCTTCTTCCTCTCTCAAGTAATTATTCTATCATAATCTCTTTTTACTGAAGTAAAAATCCAGGATAAAATTCACATATTCCTCACCTTGAACTTAAAGAGACCAACATATACATAAAATCTTTCTCTTTGTGTAGGCTCAAATTAAAGCCATTTGTCTCAAGTGGGGGCAATCCCATTCAGAGGATAATAGATGGATAAATACTTGTGGCAGATAATGCAGTCCAATTTGAGAGATTAGAAGCATTATTTCTTAGACTAAATCGGAGCCAAATGCAATACAAACGTGTAGAAGATAAGAGTATAAATCCCGTACTGAATATATATTGCTACAGAAAAAGATGACTTCGACAAATTCATCGAAGCCCTAGAAGATGAATCTAGAAAACTGGGTATTAACATTTTGATAAAATTATTCGAAACTTAAATATTAAGAAAAAATGTCACAAGTAAAATTATAACTAAATAATCCCCTCTATTCTTCTAATAGCCAATGATTGGATGGGTTATGCATGGTGTCACACCCTGATCCTCGAGCGCACGCCCATCTCTTACCTAGTCCATTAATAGTGATGTCTCAGGACGCATCGCCGACCCTTTCATTTTAATACGCAAGCGGAAGTAGATATAAGATCCCCAGATAATAAGATAATGGGATAGAAAAATAGAGCCATATTTTTCAAACCTGAAAAACCACGACCACACTTTTATATAACGCAAACCTCATAGTATATTTTACAACACTATTAACAAAAGTAAGATATATCACATAAGGTTCACAGCTCAGGGTTTGCAAACAGGGTAGAGTCTCAATCATCATCTAGGCCATACTCCAGATCATCCCCGGGGTCCATCTCCTCCAAGTCTTCTTCAGGTTATCCTTAGCATCAACCATCGCTCCATCCTTGGGATCCGCAATTCCCTTCCTGAACGCCACCTCCAACACGTACAGTGCACCCTTTGGTATGAGACTCTCCCTTCACCCATTATCATAATGGCGATACCACGACCAGTACTCATGGGGTATATGATGGGATGTGCCTACATCGACCCAAACTGTTGACTTCACCAGGACATACTCCAGTCCCTTAGGCGGATGGTGTATCGGGATATGGTATCCTATCTCGGTGGTCTTTTTGGGTATACCAAAATGAATGGGAGGACGAGGAGGTGGAGGTGCTGCCATCTAAGGACCTGAAATATTATCCCATAATGGGGTGAGATAACGTCTCAGTGAGTTTTATCCCTTAAGACCCGATTAGGAAGCCAATACGCCCTAGAGGCTGCCTAAGCACAACATAGGTTAGAGGACTAACCTTGGCCTCAGCTCCATCCTGCAAATCAAACGACAACCAATCACTTCACCACATTAGATCAAATGATTTATCAATCGACCTAGTCAATTACATGTCACCATGACTTCCTTCCGGTCGGTACATTCAATACTATCTATAATGTCCTCTCAAATTAGGAGCCACTCACTTTAAGCTGAAAATAGATAGTATAGCTCGCGCTAAGCTGATAAATAGTGCACTGCTCTTAATTTAAGCTGGCATATCGAACCCTTGGGTGGATATAGTACACTAATAGTGCTCTCTCTAAGCTGATAGGGTAAACTATTCGCAAACTAAGATGACATATCAGAGCCCATAGGTTGATATAGTATATTGGTATACTGCTCGCAATCTAAGCTGACATATTGCTCGTAGGCTGATATAGTATACCACACCCAATCATTCAATCGATTTGTAGATTTTATCATACCCAATAAAAATACACGTGTGTGGGTACACAGCCGGCCTTAGCCAAAATACAAGGTTTTCACTTTTGAACCTCCCACAATTTTCAGTAATCCCAAAATAGATTTTTGGCACTGTAGACCGAAGCCCAATAATTTTCCAGTTAATTACTGAAATTTATTAATTTAGGAAATAAATTATAAATCACAATTAAATCAATTCATCACAAATTAGAGCTCGAATAAATAAACAGATTGCACCACGATAAACAACATAAAATTCCGGTCACCGACTATCCCGATCTAATTTCTAGAAATTAAATAATTAAATAATTAATTATGGAAAATAATAAATAAATGCCAATAAATCAACTTAGGCCCATAAATGCCTAATTGAACAACGAAACGAACTTAGAAAAATTCCGACGTTCGTTCGATAAATACTAGAACCTATCTACTCGCTAATTGCTACAACTAACCACCTAACATGCATTGGCAAAGCATTAAATTAATTACTCTAATCTAATCTATCCACATAATCACACTTAATATTCTAATCAACCCCTAAGCATCATTAACCTATTAAGCGAGGATTAGTGAGTTGAACTCACTTGTTTGACGAATGGTTCAGTGCAAAACAACGGGAACGTCATGGGGCTCAACTCTCCTCAAGGCGAGCCAAGCTTTCGGGCCCAAAAGCGGGCCAAAATGGGCCTAGAAGGTGGCTGGAAACCCACCAACTTAGTTTCTATTTTGGGCTGAAAAGAGAGAAAACAACGGCCGGCTAAGACAAGCAAGACCGGTGGAGGTGGGCGGATGGCTTGGTGAGGCAAGCGGCGGCCGTAGGAGCTCTAATGGGCATTGGCGGTGGCTTGGTCGACCACAGTTGCCTGTTGGACACACAGAGGGGCTAGGACGATGACGTGAGGAGACGGAGACGCTCGAGCAGCGATGGGCTGGCACGGTGGTGCAGGCGGTGTTCTAGCGGCGTCATGCGGCTGCATTGGTGTGTAGGGTGGACGGCTCAGCTTGCTACTCCTTCTCTGGCTTGTTAGGTGTCCAAATTGCACAATGGAGAAGAAGATGGGTTGGTTGGCCAGTTTGAGGAGGAAGAAAGGGGGATAAGGGCCCTACTTGGCCAATTTCTTCTCCTCCATGGTCCCCTTGACCATTCCTATCCATCAGCTGCTCCTTGGCTCTCATTCAGCCAACAAAGCTCACCCTTGGACACTTGAAAGGGTCCAAAACCATAGGTAAGGAGGGAAGCTACGAATTTTAAGAGTTTTTGCTTCAATTGGACACATATTCTCACTTGATTTAATCTTAATTGACCATCAACAATTCAATTAACATCTCAATGACCAAAATTGTATTTTTTTTCCTCACCAATTAATCCCACTTGCTTCCCAATTGTGCAATCAAAAACGATCTCAACCTTTTTCTAGACAAAAAGAGCTCTATGACAACTTTTTCCCAAAAAGTCTTGGGTTGCAAAAAAAAACCTTCTGAAATTGAGTCGACGCTCTTAGAATTTATTGTGACATGACAGAATCTTCAATTTCTAAAATCGGACTAGAATTCATGGTTAATCTCCATTCGGCGCGTTTTTAGCATGACCTAAGCTACTGAGTAACTTTTAGAAATTTTTAGTGCAAATGACCCATGGTCAATTTTTTTCAAGTCACAATGAACCCACTCGACTCATTGGCGACTCTCGGTTGTTGTGAAAATCTCGAAAATTCAAATATGGACACAAGGTACAAAAACGATAGAAAAATCAATCTAGTACCAGTCGACAAGAATTTTTCAATTTAGTGGTGTCATCCACGATTAGCCACACCTCTCAGTCGAACCAACCTATCTCTGATCTTAAATCGATTTTTTTTAACTATGCTGTAATGGCCTTTAAAGATGAAAACGGTCGAGAAATCGATTTCTAGTCGAATTCTCAAGTCTATTACCTTAAAATTCCTTAATGGCTTCCCCAAATAGTTTAGTTATCTTGAGAGTGATCAGCTCTAAGAACAGCCCTATAGGTGCGTCAATGAATTGTCCGATTTATTCGATAGAAAACAGGATCAAAAATCTAGGATGTCACACATGGTCCTCATAACGCTAGAATGAGGACATCGCATGTCAAGTTAGTCGAAAATCCATCCAATCCTTCATTTTTATTTTGTTCGTATTTGAATTCATCAACTAATCATGTAATAATGGTAAAAGAGAGATCTTGTTGGTCAATAATGTCCTAACCCTTGCTAGCAAATATCTACGTAAAGCATCATAGTTGATATGCAAACGCTACTTTATTATGGTGCATTATTCTTTCTCTACCTCAAGCAATCGTAATGTTGGAATCTCTTCTATTGGACAAATAAAAATTCGGGATAAATTTTACGTATTCTACACCTTGAAATTTTAAGGGACTAACATATTGAGCAAATCATTCTTTGTGTATAAAAGAATAAGGAATACATCTATTAAAGTCATTTGCTTCCAGTGGAGGCAATCACTAGCAGAAACTTATATGTGGTTGTAAAAAATAACCATGGTAGATAATGAAGTCTACTATGGGATTTAGAAGATTATTTCTTAGACCAATTTGAGCCAACTGTCATTTGCAAGCACCAAAGATAAGCTTATAGATCCCGTGCCGCATGCATATCCCAACAAAAAGGGCGGACTTCAAACAAATTCATCAAAGCCCAGGAAGGTAAATCGAGAAAACTACTTAATAACATGTCATAAAATTATTAGAAACCTGAATATCAAGGAAAAAAAAAAACTCACGAATAACCACCCTCCACTCCCCTAACAAGGGCCGATGGTTGGATGGATTATATGCATGGTCCCTATAAGGCTAGATAAGGACATGACGTGTCAAATCAGTTAGAAATCCATCCAATTATTCATTGTCATTTTGTTCTATTTGAATTCATCAATTAATCATATAATAACGGTAAAATAGAGATCTTAACGGTCAATAGTGTCCTCACACTGATTAGCAAATATCTATGTAAAATATTGAAGTTGGCATGCAAACACTACTTAATTAGGGTG
Source organism: Eucalyptus sideroxylon (assembly GCA_014182405.2). Taxonomy (NCBI): domain Eukaryota; kingdom Viridiplantae; phylum Streptophyta; class Magnoliopsida; order Myrtales; family Myrtaceae; genus Eucalyptus; species Eucalyptus sideroxylon. The sequence goes on from CM024552.2 coordinate 60,674,687, forward strand.
CTTTATTTTTCCTCTTAACCTCAAGCAATGGTTTTGCTGCAATCTCTTTCCAATGAACAAGTAAAAATCCCGAATAAAGTTCATATATTTGGCACCTTGAACTTTAAGAAACCAATATATAGAGAAAATATTTCTTTCTATGTGAGGGAATAACTACATTTGATTATAGTCATTTGCTTCAAGTGGGGGAAATCGCATGCAAAGGCTTTGGATGAAAAAACTACCCTTAGTAGATAATGCAATCTAATTTGAGAGATTAGACACATAATTTCTTAGAACAAATCAGAGCCAACTATGATCTGAACGTGCAAAAGATAAAAGTATGGATCTCGAGCTACATGCATATCATTGCAAAAAAAGTTGACTTCAGACATATTCATTGAAGCTTGGGAGATGAATCTAGAAAACTAGGTAATAACAATTCATAAAATTATTAAAAACTTGAAAATTAAGGGAAAAAGCCACAAATAAAATTATAACTTATAACTTCCTCCACTCCTCCAACAGGGGCCGCTAATTGGATGGATAACACGCATGGTCATTTTTATTTATTTTTCTTTGGGAAAGTGCATTGAAAGTTCTAAAACTTATCATAAAAGTGAATCGAGTTCTAAAACCTTTAAAAAGTGCAATTAAGTCATAAAACTTATCACAAAACAACAATTGGATCCTAAAACTTTCTAAAAAATGCAATTAAGTCCTAAACTCGTCAAAATGGTTTAATCAAGTCCTTAGGTTCATTACACTTTTTGAAATTTTTATGACTTAGTTGCACTTTTGTGACAAATTTTAAGACTTTATTACACTTTTTGAAAGTTTTAGGACTCGATTACATTTTCGTAATAAATTTTAGGATTTAATTGCACTTTTGAAAGTTTTAGAACTCAATTGCACTTTTGTAACAAGTTTTAGGATTTCCAAAACACTTATCTCTTCTTCTTTTTAACCTCAACCAATCATTATATTAGGGGATAAGTGCATTAGAAGTCCTAAAAATTATCATGAAAATGCAATTAAGTCATAAAACTTTCAAAAAGTGCAATTAAGTCCTAAAACTTATCACAAAAGTTTAATCAAGTCATAAAACTTTCAAAAGGTTCACTAAAGCCCTAAAACTTGTCTTGAAAGTGCAATCGAGGCCTAAAACTTTCAAAAAGTACAATCAAGTCCTAAAACTTATCATAATGGTTCAATCTAAGTCCTTTCATTGATTGCACTTTTTGAAAGTTTTAGGACTTAATTGCATTTTGTGACAAGTTTTAGGACTTAATTTATCAATATTTCACTCCTACAATTACTTATTCGTTGGGACACTAACCCCTTGTGCACTTTTTGAAAGTTTTAGGACTTAACTACATTTTCATGACAAGTTTTAAGACTTCAAATACACTTATCCCCTATAGTAAAATCTCTTTCTATTAGGCAATTAGATGTTTAGGATAAAGCTCACATATTCTACACCTTCAACTTTGAGGGACTAACATATAGAGGAAAGCTCACATATTCTACATCTGATTAAGGTAATTTTCTTCAAGTGGGGGCAATCACAGGTAGACTTTTATATGGTTATAAAAAATACCAACAACAAATAATGAAGTTAGAAGCACTATTTCTTAGAACGAATCTCAGCCAACAGTGATCTAATCGCATAGAAGATAAAAGTATGGATCCCATGCCACATGTATATCGCAACAAAAAAAAAAGGGGGACTTCAAACAAATTCATCGAAGTCCATGAATTGAAACTTGAATATCAAGGAATAAAACTCACGAATAACCCCCCCCTCCACTCCTCTATTATTTGATGGATTATATGCATAGTCCTTAGAAGGCTTGATAAGAACATCACGTGTCACATTAACTAGAAATCCATCAAATTATTCATTGTCATTTTGTTTGATTTGAATTCATCAATTAATTATGTAATAATGATAAAAGAGAGATCTCAGTGGTCAACAATGTCCTCACATTGATTAGCAAATATCTATGTAAAGCATTGAAGTTGGTGTGCAGATGCTACTTAATTAGGGTGCTTTATTCTTCCTTTTAGCCTCAAGCAATGGTTATACCGGAATCTCTTTCTAATGGATAAGTACAAATCCTAGATAAAACTCATATATTTGGCACCTTGGGCCTTAAGAGACCAACATATAGAGAAAACCTTTCTTTCTATGTGAGGGAATAAAGGCTAAATTTGATTATAGTCATTCGCTTCAAGTGGGGGCAATTACATGCAAAGGCTATGGATGTAAAAAATACCCATGGTAGATAATGCAATCTAATTTCAGAAATTAGAAACATTGTTTCTTACACCAAATTAGAGCCAACTATCATCTAAATGCACAAAACATAAAAGTATAGATCCCGAGTTGCATGCATATCGCTGCAGAAAAAGTTGACTTCAGACAAATTCATTGAAGCGTGGGAAGATGAATCTAGATAACTAGGTAATAACAATTCATAAAATTATTGAAAACTTGAAAATTAAGAGAAAATGTTACAAATAAAACTATAACTTATAACTTCCTTCACTCCTCCAATAGGAGCCGATGATTGAATGTATAACATGCATGGTCATTTTTCTTTATTCTTCTTATGGAAAAGTGCACTAGAAGTCCTAAAACTTGTCACGAAAGTACAATCGAATTCTAAAACTTTCAAAAAGGATAATTAAGTCCTACAACTTGTAACAAAGATACAATTGAATCCTAAAACTTATCAAAATGGTTCAACCAAGTCCTTGGTTGATTACATGTTTGGAAAATTTTAGAACTCAATTGCACTTTCATTACAAGTCTTAGGACTCAATTGTACTTTTTGAAAGTTTTAGGACTCCATTACACTTTTGTAACAAGTTTTAAGACTTAATTATACTTTTTAAAAAGTTTTAGGACTCAATTGCACTTTTGTGACGAGTTTTACGACTTCCAATGCACTTATCCCTTCTTTTTTTTAACCTCCAGCAATCATTATGCTAAATTCTCTTTCTATTGGACAAGTAAAAATTCAGGATAAAGCTACATATTCCACACCTTCAACTTTGAGGGACTAACATGTAGAGAAAATCTCTCTCCATGTGTGGGAGAACAAAGGCTACATCCGATTAAAGTCATTTTCTTCAAGTGGGGGCAATTACAATCAAGGCTTATATATGATTATAAAAAATACTAGTGGCAAATAATGAAATGTAATTTCAGAGATTAGGAGCATTGTTTCTTATAACAAATCCGAGTCAAAAGTGATATGAACGTGTAGAAGATAAGAGTATGGATCCCGTATTGCATGCATATCGCAACAAAAAAGGGGGAGTTCAAACAAATTCATCAAAGCCTTGGAAGATAAATTTGGAAAGCTACTTAATAACATTTCATAAAATTATTAAAAATTTGAATATCAAGAAAAAAAATTCATGAATAACCCTCCTCCAATCCATTAACAAGAGCTAATGGGTGGATGGATCATATGCATGATCCTTATGAGGCTAGATAAGGACATCACATGTCAAATTAGTCAAAATCCATCCAATTTTTCATTCTCATTTTGTTTTATTTGAATTCATCAATTAATCATGTAATAATGGTAAAAGAGAGATCTCAATGGTCAATAATGTTTTCACACTAACTAGCAAATATCTATGTAAAGCATTGAAGTTGGCATGCAGATGCTACTTAATTACAATGCTTTATCCTTTCTCTTAATATCAAGCAATGATAATGCTAGAATCTCTTTCCAATGAATAAGTAGAAATCTCAAACGAAGTTCATATATTCAACACCTTAAACTTTCAAAGACCAACATATAAAGAAAATCTTTCTTTCTATGTGAGGGAATAAAGACTACATTTGATTATAGTCCTTTGCTTCAAGTGGGGGCAATCACATGCAAAGACTATGAATGTAAAAAATACCTGTGGCAGATAATGCAATATAATTTCAGCGATTGGAAACATTATTTCTTAGACTAAATCAAAGCCAATTGTGATCTAAACGAGCAAAAGATAAAAGTATGGATCCCGAGTCCCATGCATATCACTACAGAAAAAGTTGACTTCAAACATATTTGTTGATGCCCTGGAAGATGAATCTAGATAACCAAGTAATAACAATTCATAAAATTATTAAAAACTTGAAAATTAAGGGAAAATGTCACAATTAAAATTATAACTTATAACTTCATCCGCTCCTCCAACAGGGGCCAATGATTGGATGGATAACACAAATAGTCCTTTTTCTCTATTCTTCTTGGGGAAAAGTGCACTGAAAATCCTAAAATCTGTCACGAAAGTGCAACTGAGTTCTAAAAGTTTCAAAAAGTACATTTAAGTCCTAAAAATTATCACGAAAATGCAATTAAATCCTAAAACTTTCCAAAAAATGCAATCAAGTCCTAAAATTTGTCAAAATGCTTCAATCAAATCCTTAGGTTGATTACACATATGGAAAGTTTTAGCATTCGATTACACTTTCGTGGCAAGTCTTAGGAGTCGATTGCACTTTTGAAAGTTTTGGGACTCGATAACACTTTCCTAATAAGTTTTAGGACTTAATTGCACTTTTTGAAAGGTTTAGGACTCAATTGCACTTTGATGATGAGTTTTAGGACTTCCAATACTCTTATCCCTTCTTCTTTTTAACTTCAAGCAATCATTATACTAAAGTCCCTTTCTATTGGACAAGTAAAAATTAAGGATAAAGTTCACATATTCCAAACCTTCAACTTTGAGGGACCAACATGTAGAGAAAATCTCTCTCTATGTAGGAGAATAAAGGCTACATCTAGTTAAAGTCATTTTCTTCAAATGGGGGCCATCATAGTCAAGGCTTATATATGGTTGTAAAACATATCAGTGGCAAATAATGACATGTAATTTGAGAGATTAGAAGCATTGTTTCTTACAACGAATCCGTGTCAAAAGTGATCTACACATATAGAAGATAAAAGTATGAATCTTGTGCTATATGCATATTGTAACAAAAAAAAAGGGGGAGTTCAAACAAATTCATCGAAGCCCTGGAAGATAAATCTGGAAAGCTACTTAATAACATTTCACAAAATAATTGGAAATTTAAATATCAAGGAAAAAAACTCATGAATAACCCCCCTCCACTCCTCTAACAGGGGCCGATGGTTGGATGGATTATATGCATGATCCCCATGAGGCTAGATAAGGACATCACATGTCAAATTAGTCAAAAATCCATCCAATTTTTCATTCTCATTTTTATATATTCGGCACCTTAAACTTTTAGAGACCATCATATAGAGAAAATCTTTCTTTCTATGTGAGGGAATAAAGACTACATTTTATGATAGTCCTTTGTTACAAGTGGAGGCAATCGCATGCAAAGACTATAGATGTAAAAAATACCCGTGGTAGATAATGCAGTCTACTTACTGATATTAAAAATATTATTTCTAAGGTCAAATCATAGCCAATTGTGATTTGAACTCGCAAAAGATAAAGGTATGTATCCCAAGCTGTATGCATATCGCTGTAGAAAAAATTAACTTCAGACATATTCATTAAAGCTTGAGAAGATGAATCTAGATAACTAGGTAATAGCAATTCTTAAAATTATTAAATTTGAAAATTAAGGAAAAGGTGACAAGTAAAATTATAACTTATAACTTCCTCGCTTCTCCAACTGGGGCCAATGATTAGATGGATAATACCAATAGTGTTTTTTCTCAATTCTTCTTGGAGAAAAATGCACAGGAAATTCTAAAACTTGTCATGGAAGTGTAAACGAGTTCTAAAGTTTTCAAAAAGTACAATAAGTCATAAAACATATCACGAAAATGCAATTAAATCCTAAAACTTTTAAAAAGTACAATCAAGTTCTAAAACTTATCAAAATGGTGCAATCAAATTCTTAGGTTGATTACACATTTGGAATGTTTTAGAATTCAATTGCACTTTCGTGATAAGTCTTAGGAGTTGATTGCACTTTTTGAAAGTTTTAAGACTCGATTACACTTTCATAACAAGTACTAGGACTTAATTGCATTTTTTTTAAAGTATTAGGAGTTAATCGCACTTTGATGATATGTTTTAGGACTTTCAATGCATTTATCCTTCTTCTTTTTAACCTCAAGAAATCATTATCCTGGAATCTCTTTCTATTGGACAAGTAAAAATTTAAGATAAAGCTCACATATTCCACAGCTTCAACTTTGAGGGACTAACATGCAGAGAAAATCTCTCTATGTGTGTAGGATAATAAGGGCTATATTCGACTAAAGTCATTTTCTTCAAGTGGGGGCAATCACGGGTAGAGGCTTATCTACAGTTATAAAAGATACCAATGGCAAATAATGAGGTCTAATTTGAGATATTAGAAGCACTATTTCTTAGAACGAATCTGAGCCAACAGTGATATGGTCGCATAGAAGATAAGAGTATGGAGCCCATGCCGCATGCGTATCGCAAGAAAAATAGTCAACTTCAAACAAATCATCGAAGTCCACGAAGACAAATCTAGAAACTTGAATATCAAGGAAAAAAACTCACGAATAACCCCTATACTCCTCTATGGTTGGATGGATTATATGCATGGTCTCCATGAGGCTAGATAAGGACATATCGTGTCAAATTAGTTGGAAATCCATCCAATTATTCATTGTCATTCTGTTCGATTTGAATTCATCAATTAATCATGGTCAATAGTGTCCTCACATTGACTAGCAAATATCTATGTAAAGCATCGAAGTTGGCGTGCAAATGCTACTTAATTGGGGTGCTTTATTCTTCCTCTTAACCTCAAGCAATAGTTATGCTAGGATCTCTTTCCATTGGTTAATTAGAAATCATAGACAAAGTTCATATATTCGACACCTTGAACTTTAAGAGACCAACATATAGAGAAAATCTTTCTTTATGTGTGAGGGAATAAAGACTACATTTGATTATAGTCCTTTGCTTCACGTGGGGGCAGTCTCATGCTAAGGCTATGAATGTAAAAAAATACCCATGTTAGATAATGCAGTCAAATTTGAAAGATTAGAAATATTATTTCTTAGACCGAATAAGAGCCAACTATGATCTGAACGCACGAATGATAAAAGTATGGATCCTAAGATGCATGCATATCACTGCAAATTATAAACTTGAAAATTATTGAAGCCCTGGAAGATGAATCTAGATAACTAGGGAAAAACAATTCATAAAATTATTTAAAAAGTTGAAAATTAAGAGAAAAGGTCACAAATAAAATTATAACTTATAATTTCTCCGCTCCTCCAACGGGGGCCAATGATTGGATGGATAACATGCATGATCCTTTTCTTCATTCTTCATAGGGAAAAATGCAATGGAAATCCTAAAACTTGTCACGAAAGTACAATAGAGTCATAAAACTTTCAAAAAATGAAATTAAATTCTAAAATTTGTACGAGTCTAAAACTTTCAAAAAAGCGCAATCAATTCCTAAAACTTGTAAAAATGGCTCAACCAAGTACTTATGTTGATCACACATTTACAAAGTTTTAGAACTCGATTACATTTCCGTGACAAATCTTAGGACTCGATTGCACTTTTTGAAAGTTTTAGGATTCGATTACACTTTTGTAACAAATTTTAGGACTTAATTACACTTTTTGAAAGGTGTAGGACTCAATCGCACTTTTGTGACGAGTTTTATGACTTCCAATACACTTATCATTTCTTCTTTTTAACTTCAAGCAATCGTTATATTCGAATCCCTTTCTATTGGACAAGTAAAAATTCAGGATAAAGTTCACATATTCCAAACTTTCAACTTTGAGGGACCAACATGCATATTGCAAAAAACAAGGGGACTTCAAACAAATTCATCAAAACCCTAGAAGATAAATCTGGAAAGCTACTTAATAACATTTCATAAAATTATTAGAAATTTGAATATCAAGGAAGAAAACTCACGAATAACCCCCCTCCACTCCCTTAACAGGGGCCAATGGTTGGATGGATTATGTGCAAGGTCACTATGACGCTAGATAAGGACATCACATGTCAAATTGGTCGAAAATCCATCCAATTTTTCTTTCTCATTTTCTTTGACTTGAGTTCATCAATTAATCATGTAATAATGGTAAAAGAGAGATCTTATTGGTCAACAGTGTCCTCACATTGACTAGTAAATATCTGTGTAAAGCATCGAAGTTGGTGTCCATATGCTACTTCATTACAGCGCTTTATTCTTACTTTTAACCTCAAGCAATGGTTATACCGGATTCTCTTCCACTACACTTATCATTTCTTCTTTTTAACTTCAAGCAATCGTTATACTGGAATCCCTTTCTATTGGACAACTAAAAATTCAACATAAACTTCACATATTCCAAACCTTCAACTTTGAGGGACCAACATGTGGAGAAAATCTCTCTATATGTGTAGGAGAATAAAGGCTACATCTAATTAAAGTCATTTTCTTCAAGTGCGGGCAATCATAATCAGAGGCTTACATATGGTTATAAAAAATACTAGTGGCGGATAATGAAGTGTAATCTGAGATATTAGAAGCGTTATTTCTTACAATAAATTTGAGCCAAAAGTGATCTCAATCTATGGAAGATAAGTGTATGGATCTCGTGCCGCATGCATATTCCAAAAAACAAGGGGAGTTCAAACAAATTCATCAAAGCCCTAGAAGATAAATCTGGAAAGCTACTTAATAACATTTCATAAAATTATTAGAAATTTGAATATCAAGGAAAAAAACTCACGAGTAACCCCCCTCCACTCCCTTAACAGGGGCCAATGGTTCGATGGATTATGTGTAAGGTCCCTATGACACTAGATAAGGACATCACGTGTCAAATTGGTCGAAAATCCATCCAATTTTTCTTTCTCATTTTCTTTGACTTGAATTCATCAATTAATCATGTAATAATGGTAAAAGAGAGATCTTAGTGGTCAACAGTGTCCTCACATTGACTAGTAAATATCTATGTAAAGCATCGAAGTAGGCATCCAGATGCTACTTGATTACGGTGCTTTATTCTTCCCTTTAACCTCAAGCAATGGTTATACCGGATTCTCTTCCAATACACTTATCCTTTATTCCTTTTTAACTTCAAGCAATCGTTATACTGGAATCCCTTTCTATTGGACAACTAAAAATTCAACATAAACTTCACATATTCCAAACCTTCAACTTTGAGGGACCAACATGTGGAGAAAATCTCTCTATATGTGTTGGAGAATAAAGGCTACATCTAATTAAAGTCATTTTCTTCAAGTGTAGGCAATCATAATCAGAGGCTTATATATGATTATAAAAAATACCAGTGGCGGATAATGAAGTGTAATATGAGATATTAGAAGCATTGTTTCTTACAATGTATTTGAGCCAAAAGTGATCTCAATCTATGGAAGATAAGTGTATGGATCTCGTGCCACATGCATATTGCAAAAAACAAGGGGACTTCAAACAAATTCATCAAAGCCCTAGAAGATAAATCTGGAAAGCTACTTAATAACATTTCATAAAATTATTAGAAATTTGAATATCAAGGAAAAAATCTCACGAATAACCTCCCCCACTCCCCTAACAGGGGCCAATGGTTGGATGGATTATGTGCAAGGTCCCTATGACTTTAGATAAGGACATCACAGGTCAAATTGGTCGAAAATCCATCCAATTTTTCTTTCTCATTTTATTTGATTTGAATTCATCAATTAATCATGTAATAATGGTAAAAGAGAGATCATGTAATCATGTAAAGCATCGAAGTTGGCGTCCAAATGCTACTTAATTACAGTGCTTTATACTTCCTTTTATCCTCAAGCAATGGTTATACCATATTCTCTTCCAATACACTTATCCTTTATTCTTTTTTAACTTCAAGCAATCGTTATATTGGAATCCCTTTCTATTAGACAACTAAAAATTCAAGATAAAGTTCACATATTCCAAACCTTCAATTTTAAGGGACCAACATGTGGAGAAAATCTCTCTATATGTGTAGGAGAATAAAGGCTATATCTAATTAAAGTCATTTTCTTCAAGTGCAGACAATCATAATTAGAGGCTTATATATGGTTATAAAAAAATACCAGTGGCGGATAATGAAGTGTAATCTAAGATATTAGAAGCGTTATTTCTTACAATGAATTCGAGCCAAAAGTGATCTCAATCTATAGAAGATAAAGGTATGGATCTTGTGCCGCATACATATTGCAAAAAACAAGGGGACTTCAAACAAGTTCATCAAAGCCCTAGAAAATAAATCTGGAAAGCTACTTAATAACATTTCATAAAATTATTAGAAATTTGAATATCAAGGAAAAAACTCACTAATAACCCCCCTCTACTCCCTTAACAGGGGCCAATGGTTCGATGGATTATGTGCAAGGTCCCTGTGACGCTAGATAAGGACATCTCGTGTCAAATTGGTCGAAAATCCATCCTATTTTTCTTTGTCATTTTATTTGATTCGAATTCATCAAGTAATCATGTAATAATGGTAAAAGAGAGATCTGAGTGGTCAACAATGTACTCACATTGACTAGTAAATATCTATGTAGAGCATCGAAGTTGGTGACCAGATGCTACTTAATTATAGTGCTTTATTCTTCCTTTTAACCTCAAACAATGGTTATATCGGATTCTCTTCCAATACACTTATCCTTTCTTCTTTTTTAACTTCAAGCAATCGTTATACTGGAATCCCTTTCTATTGGACAACTAAAAATTCAGGATAAAGTTCACATATTCCAAACCTTCAACTTTGAGGGACCAACATGTGGAGAAAATCTCTCTATTTGTGTAGGAGAATAAAGGTTACATCTAATTAAAGTCATTTTCTTCAAGTGGGGGCAATCATAATTGGAGGCTTATATATGGTTATAAAAAATACCAGTGGCAAATAATGAAGTTTAATCTGAGATATTAGAAGCATTATTTCTTACAATGAATTCGAGCCAAAAGTGGTTTGAATGTATAGAAGATAAGAGTATGGATCTCGTGCCACATGCATACTGCCAAAAAAATGGGAGTTCAAACAAATTCATCAAAGCCCTAGAAGATAAATCTTGAAAGCTACTTAATAACATTTCATAAAATTATTAGAAATTTGAATATCCTGGAAAAAAAAAACTCACGAATGACCCTCCTATTCTCCCTTAAAAGGGGCCAATGGTTGGATGGATTATGTGCAAGGTCCCTATGACGCTAGATAAGGACATCACCTGTCAAATTGGTCAAAAATCCATCCAATTTTTCTTTCTCATTTAATTTGATTTGAATTCATCAATTAATCATGTAATAATGGTAAAAGAGAAATCTTAGTGGTCAACAATTCCCTCACATTGACTAGCAAATATCTATGTAAAGCGTCGAAGTTGGCATGCAGATGCTATTTAATTACTGTGCTTTATTCTTTCTTTTAATCTCAAGCAATGGTTATACCAGATTCTCTTTTCAATGAATAAGTAGATATCCTCAATAAAGTTCATATATTCAGCACCTTGAGCTTTAAGTGACCAATTTATTGAGAAATTTTTTTTTTTTTTCTGTGTGAGGGAGTAAAGATTACATTTAATTATAGTCCTTCGCTTCAAGTGGGGGCAATCACATGCAAAGGCTATGGATGTGAAAAATCCCCATGGTAGATAATGCAGTCTGATTTCAGGTATTAGAAAAATTATTTCGTAGACCAAATCAGACCCAACTATGATCTGAATGCGCAAAATACAAAAGTATGGATCTCGAGTTGCATGCCTATCGCTACAGAAAAAGTTGACTTCATACATATTCATTGAAGCCTAGGAAGATGAATCTAGATAACTAGGTAATAACAATTCAAAAAAATTATTTAAAACTTGAAAATTAAGGGAAAAGGTCACGAGCAAAATTATAACTTATGGTTTCCTTAGCTCCTCAAACAGGGGCCAATGATTGGATGGATAACACACATGGTGCTTTTTCTCTATTCTTTTTTGGGAAAAATGCACTGAAAATCTTAAAACTTATCACGAAAGTATAATCAAGTCCTAAAACTTTCAAAATGTTAAATTAAGTCATAAAAATTATCACGAAAGTACGATTAAAACTTTCAATAAAGTGCAATCAAGCTGTAAAAGTAGTCAAAATAATTCATTCAAATCCTTAGGTTGATTACACATTTGGAAACATTTAGCACTCAATTACACTTGCACGACAAGTCTTAGGACTTGATTACACTTTCTTAACCAGTTTTTGGATTTAATTACACTTTTTGAAAGTTTTAGGACTCAATCACACTTTCATAACAAGTTTCAGGACTTCCAATGCACTTATCCTTCTTCATTTTAGCCTAAAGCAATCATTATACTAGAATCTCTTTCTATTGGACAAGTAAAAATTCAACATAAAGCTCACATATTCCATGCCTTCAACTTTGAGAGACTAATATATAGTCAAAATCTCTTTGTGTGTGTAGGAGAATAAAGGCTACATCTGATTAAAGCCATTGTCTTCAAGTGGGGGCAATCATAGGCAGAGGTTTATATATGGTTATAAAAGATACCAATGGTAGATAATGAAGTGTAATTTGAGATATTATAAGCATTATTCTTACAACGAATCTAAGCCAACAATGATCCGATCCCATAGAAGATAAGAGTATGGATCCTATGCCGCAAGCATAGCACAACAAAAAGGGAAACTGACTTCAAACAAATTCATCAAAGTCCCGGAAGATAAATATAGAAAGCTAGTTAGAAACATTTCATAACATTACCCAACCATGGGCAATTGCGTTGGTATTAGTTCTCTCCTTCAATGCTGAGGTCGAGAGTTCGAATCCTTGTGTTGCTAATATGTCTTAAGTGGGGGGCCATGGTGTTGGGATCCTATACTAGCCTCCCTCCAGGTATAGTTGGTGGTCTCCGTTGGGCCTATCAGGCCGACGATGGCCATGAGCACCCGTAAGGCGTGCCAAGCCGGCCCCTGGATATTAAAAAAAAATCATAACATTATTAGAAACTTAAATATCAAGGGAAAAAAACTCACAAATAACCCCTTCCACTCCTCTAACAAGGGCCGATGGCTGGACAGATTATATGCATGGTCCTCATAAGACTAGATACGGACATCACATGGCAAATTAGTCAAAATTCCATCCAATTATTCATTGTCATTTTGTTCAATTTGAATTCATCAATTAATCATGTAATAACGGTAAAAGGGAGATCCTAGTGGTCAATAGTGTCCTCACATTGACCAACAAATATCTATTTAAATTTAAACATTTCAAAATCGAATTAAATTTCTTGATTAAAAATTTATTGAACGTGACTTTAGTACGACCTAAACTATTGGGTGACTTTTAGGGGTTCTCGCGGGGTTGACTCGTGGTCGATATTCGATCCACATTTGTACCTCTTCGAATCATGGACGACTCTTAGTTGTCATGTAATCGTAAGGATTCAATTACGTACCTTGAATAAAGATCAATAGAAAAATCAGTTTATCATCGTCCGACATGAATATCGTTATTGTGCGAAATCATCCATGAACAGACTACATACTTCCATCGAATCGATTTATGTCCATTCACTAATTGACTTATGACAGTGTAGTATTGACCATGTCCATCCTTATGGTCGAGCGGTCAATACCTAGTCTAATTCTCTGATCTTTCGTGTTTTAATCCTTTACGGCCTCACTCAATAGATTAATTAATTCGTGACTGATCAATTTACAGTAAAATAACCATAAGTGTGTCAATAAAATAATCATTTCATATTTTGAAGTATGGCCAAATTTCAGGATATCACACTACTTAATTAGTGTGCTTTGTTCTTCCTCTTAACCTGAAGCAATGGTTATGCTAGAATCTCTTTCCAATGGAAAAGTAGAAATCCCAGATAAAGTTCATATTTTTGACACCTTGAACATTAAGGGCGCGTTTGGTTGTGTTTCTGTTTAAAAATTGTTCCGAGGGAACAGAAATAGAAAAAAGTATTTCTGTTCCGGGAACAATTTTTGAACAAAAATACGCGTTTGGTAAACTTGTTCCGGGAATAAAAAATAAACAGAAACATGTTTGGTAAATTTGGATAATTTTTTTATTTCTTTTATTTTTTCTATTTTTTTCTTTTTCATTTTTTTTTTCTTCTTTTGGCCGGTCGCCGGCCAAGGCCTTGGCCGGCGACCGGCCGGCGGGGCCGAGCTCGCACGGCGGCGGGCGGCGCGGCCTCGCCGGGCCACCGCCCGGGCGAGGCCGAGGCTCGCCGGCCGCCGGGCGAGCTCGGCCTCGCCGGCTGGGAGCTCGAGGCCGGATCCGGGCGAGATCGAGCTCGCCCGGGCCGGCGCGAGGTCGGCCTCGCCTTGATCCGGCGAGGCCGAGCTCGCCCGCGGCCGGCGAGCCGCGGCCTCGCCGGGCCACCGCCGGGCGAGGCCGAGGCTCGCCGGCCGGGCGAGGCGAGCTCGGCCTCGCCGGATCCGGGCGAGATCGAGCTCGCCCGGGCCGGCGCGAGGTCGGCCTCGCCATGGCTGGGCGAGCTCGAGCTCGCCCAGATCCGGCGAGCCGACCTCGCCCAGCGGCCGGCGAGCCTCGGCCTCGCCGAGCCACCGCCCGGTGACGCCGACACTGCGGTGGCTCGGCGAGGCCGAGGCTCGCCGCCGCCGGGGCGAGGTCGGCCTCGCCGGGGACGGCGAGCGTCGGCCTCGCCGGGGCCGGCGAGCCTCGCCGTGGCCGGGCGAGGCCGCCGGCCCTCGTCGGCCGGTCGCCGGCCGTGGCCGAGGCCGGCGACCGGCCTTGGCCGTGAAAGAAGAACAAGAAACTAAAAGAAAAAAAGAAAAAAAAAGTGTTTCGATTTGTGTTCCGAAACAAGAAACAAGTTTTTTTGTTTCTTGTTTCTTTTCTTTTTGTTCATTCCTGGAACAAAAGAATAAAAAAGGAACAGAAACGCACACAAACGCGTTTCTGTTCCTTTTTTGTTCCCGGGAACAAAAAAACAGAAATTTCTGTTCCTGGGAACGAAACAAGGTGCAACCATGCAGGCCCTAAGAGACCAACATATAGATAAAATTTTTCTTTTTGTGTGAGGTAGTAAAGACTACATTTGATTATAGTCATTTGCTTCAAGTGGGAGCAATCACATGCCAAGGCTATGGATGTAAAAATTCCCATTGTAGATAGTGCAATCTAATTTGAGATATTAGAAACATTATTTCTTAGACCAAACTAGAGCCAACTGTGATCTGAACATGTAAAAGATAAAAGTATGGATCCCAAGTTGCATGCATACTGCCACAAAAAAAAAAAAAAAAAAGTTGACTTCAGACATTTTCATTAAAGCCCTTGAACATGCATCCAAATAACTAGGTAATAACAATTCATAAAATTATTAGAAACTTAAAAACTAGGGGAAAAGGCCACAAGAAAAATTATAACTTATAACTTCCTCCTCTCCTCCAATAGGGACCGATGATTGAATGGATAACACGCATGGTCCTTTTTCTTTATTCTTCTTTGTGAAAAGTGCATTGGAAATCCTAAAACTTATAACGAAAATGCAGTCGAGTTCTAAAACTTTCAAAAAGCATAATCAAATCTTAAAACTTATCATGAAAGTATAATTGAATCCTAAAATTTTTTAAAAAGTGCAGTCAAGTCTTAAAACTTGTTAAAATTATTCAATCAAGTCCCCAAGTTGATTACACCCTTGGAAAGTTTTAACACTTAATTACACTTTCTTGATAAGTCTTATGACTCAACTACAATTCTTGAAAGTTTTATGACTCAATTACACTTTTGTAACAAATTTTAGGACTTATTTACACTTTTTGAAAGTTTTAAAACTCAATCGCACTTTCATAACAAGTTTTAGAACCTCCAATGCACTTATCCCTTCTTCCTTTTAACCTCATGCAATCATTATACTAGAATCTCTTTCTATTAGGCAAGTAAAAATTTAAGATAAAGCTCTCATATTCCACACCTTCAATTTTAAGGGACTAACGTATAGAGAAAATCTTTGTGTGTGTAGGAGAATAAAAGCCACATTTGATTAAAGTCATTTCTTCAAGTGGGGGCAATCACAAGTAAAATTATAACCTATAGCGTCCTGTGCTCCTCCAATAAGGGGCGGATGATTGGATGGATAACACGTATGATCCTTTTCTTTATTCTTCTTTGGGAAAAGTGCATTGGAAGTCCTAAAACCTGTCACCAAAGTGTAATTGAGTCCTAAAACTTTAAAAAAGTGCAATTAAGTCCCAAAACTTATAACGAAAGTGCACTTTAGTTCTAAAACTTTCAAAAATGTGCAATGAAATCCCAAAACTTGTCAAAATGGTTCAACCAAGTCCTTAAGTCCATTACACATTTGGAAAGTTTTAGTACTCAATTGCACTTTCATGACAAATCTTAGGACTTGATTGCACATTTTGAAAGTTTTAGGACTCAATTAAATTTTCATGATAAGTTTTAGGACTTAATTGCCCTTTTTAAAAATTTTAGGAGTCAATCGCACTTTTGTGACAAATTTTCAGACTTCCAATGTACTTATCCTTTCTTCTTTTGAACCTCAAGCAATGTTATACTGGAATCTCTTTCTATTAGACAAGTAAAAATTCAAGTAAAAGTTCAAGATAAAGCTCACATATTCCACACCTTCAACTTTGAGGGACTAACATATAGAGAAAATCTTTCTGGGAGAATTACCAAAAAAGTCCTAAACCTATTACAATTGTGCAAATTCAGTCTTGAACTTTTTTCTTTTTTTTTTTGTCGATTCAATCCTAAATCTTTTACAATTGTGCCAATTCAGTCCACCGGCCAAAATTGGTCGGTCGGATGCGACGTGGACACCAACCGCCCAAATGCTAACATGGCAATTTTTTAAATATTTTTTCAATTTTTTAAATATTTTTTTGAATTTCTTAATCATTTTTTGAATTTTTAAATCCTTTTTTCCTTCCTTTTTTTTTTTCCCTTCTCCTTTCTCTAGTCGACCGACGCCAGCTAGAGGCGAGGGCCAACAAGGTCATCCTCGGCTAATGGCGAGGCTCGCCCTCGCCAACCACCGGCGAAGGCGAGCCTTGCCCAACGATGGCGAGGCCACCGTCACACATCTGGCGAGGCTGCCATAGCCAGATCTAGGGAGGAGCCTCGCCAGTGGCCTCGACCCTAGGCCTCGCCAACTCGCATAGCTCCACCATTAGCCCCACGCCCGTCACCATGGCCGCCACTTACGCCACGATAGGGTCTCCTCGTCGAGCCGCAGCACCGGCCGCCGACACTCCCCGACCATCTGCTTCACCTCCTCGAGGTGGCTCTGGCCAATAACTTTGCCGCAACCCCCAGCCCAGCAAATCATCCCTCGGCCGCGAGCCGTTGCTACAAGGCAAAGTGTGGCCGTGCTTTTCCCGTTCTTGTGTGCAGCCGCCACCACCACCACCAAATCTGGAGAGGCTCCTCACTAGATGTGCAACGGCGGCCTCGTGGTCGTTGGGCGAGGCTCGCCATTGGCCAGCAAGGATGACCTCGCCGACCCTTGCCTCTGGCCAACGCTAGCCAGCCAGAGGAAGGAGAAGGAGAAAAAAAAAAAAAGGAAAAAAAGGATTAAAGGATTAAAAAATTCAAAAAGAGTTAAAAATTCAAAAAAAAATTCAAAAATTCAAAATATATATATAAATTGCCACGTTAGTGTTCGTTAGACGGCCGATGTCCACGTCAGCATCCGGCCGGCCAATTTTGGCCAGATGGACTAAATTGGCACAATTATAAAAGGTTTAAGACTGAATTAGCACAATTATAAAAGGTTTAGGACTGAATTGACACACTTGTAAAAGGTTTAAGACTAAATTGGCCAAAAATAAAAGTTTAGGACTGAATTGGCACAATTGCAATAGGTTCAGGACTTTTTTCGTAATTCTCCCAAATCTTTCTTTATGTGTAGGAAAATAAAGTCTACATCTAATTAAAGTCATTTTCTTTAAGTGCAATCACAAGCAAAGGCTTATATATGGTATTAAAAATTACCAGTGGCAGATAATGAATTGTAATTCGAGATATTAGAAGCATTATTTCTTAGAATGAATCTGAGCCAATAGTGATCTGAACGCATAGAAGATAAGAGTATGGATCCCGTGCTACACGCATATCACAACAAGAATGGAGACTTCAAACAAATTCATCGAAGCCTGGAAGATAAATCTAGAAAACTAGTTAATAACATTTCATATAATTATTAGAAACTTGAATATCAAAAAAAAAAAAAAAAAAAACTCACAAATAACACCCCCTCTCCACTCCTCCAGCGAGGACAAATGATTGGATGGATAACAGGCATGGTCCTCGTAAGGCCAGAACAAGGACATCGAGTGTCAAGTTAGTCGGAAATCCATCCATTCCTTCATTTTTTATTTTTATTTTTTTGTTCATAGTTGAATTCATCAATTAATAATGTGAAAACAGTAAAATAGATATCTTGGTGGTCAACAGTGTCCTCACACTAACTAGCAAATATTTATGTAAAGCATTGAATATGGCGTGCAAACATTACTTAATTAGACTGCTTTATTCTTCCTCTTAACCTCAAACAATTATTCTACTAGAATCTCTTTCTCTAGGACAAGTGAAAATCCAGGATAAAATTCACGTATTCCTCAAACTAAACTTAAAGAGACCAACATATATAGAGAACTTTATCTTTGTGTAGGCGAGAACAAAATGTGTCAAATTAGTCTTTTGTTTCAAGTGGGGGCAATCCCATTCAGAAGATAGTTGATGGATAAACACTTGTGGCAGATAATGCTGTCCGATTTGAGAGATTAGAAGCATTGTTTCTTAGACTAAATCCGAGCCAACTGCAATCTGAATGCGCGGAATATAAGAGCATGAATCCCATGCCAAATCCATATCGCAGCAGAAAAAGACGACTTCGACAAATTCATCGAAGCCCTAGAAGATGAATCTAGAAAACTAGGTAATAACATTTGATAAAATTATTGGAAACTTGAATATTAAGAGAAAAAAAGTCACAAGTAAAATTATAATTAGATAACCCCCTCCACTCCTCTAATAGCCAAAGGTTGGATAGGTTACATGCATCGTCCTCATAAGGCCAGCACGAGGACATCGCGTGTCAAGTTAGTCGGAAATCCATCCAATCCTTCATTTTTATTTTGTTCATATTTGAATTCATCAATTAATCATGCAATAATCGTAAAAGAGATCTTGTTAGTCAATAGTGTCCTAACCGTAACTAGTGAATATCTATGTAGCATCATAGTTGATGTGCAAACGATACTTAATTAGGGTGCTATATTCTTCCTTTAACCTCAAGCAATCGTTATGCTAGAATCTCTTCTATTGGACGAGTAAATATTCAGGATAAAGTTTACATATTCCGTACCTTGAACTTTAAGGGACTAACATATAGATAAAATCTTTCTCTGTGCGTAGGAGAACAAGGAATACATCTATTAGAGTCATTTGCTTCAAGTGAGGCAACCACAAGCAGAGATATATGGTTGTAAAAAATAGCTGTGGTATATAATGAAGTCTAATCTAAGAGATTAAAAGCATTATTTCTTGGACCAAGTTCAAGTCAACTATTATCTGAAAGCGCAAAAGATAAGCGTATGGATGCCATGCTACATGCATATCGCAACAACAACAACAACACCAAAAAAGGGACTTCAAACAAATTCATCGAAACCCTGCAAGATGAATCTGGAAAACTAGGTCACAATATTTCATAAAATTATTAGAAACCTGAATATCAAGGAATAAAAGTCATGAGTAAAATTATAACTAGATAACCCCCTCCACTCCTCTCTAATAAGGGCCGATGATTGAATGGATTATGCATAGTCCCCATAAGGCTAGATAAGGACATGACGTGTCAAATTAGTCCGAAATCCATCCAATTCTTCATTTTTATTTTGTTCAATCTGAATTCATCAATTAATCATGTAATAACAGCAAAAGAGAGATCTTGGTGGTCAATAGTATCCTCACACTAACTAGCAAATATCTATGTAAAGCATTGAAGTTGATGGGCAGAACTACTTAGTTAGGGTGCTTTAGTTTTCCTCTTAACCTCAAGCAATGGTTATGCCGAAATCTCTTTATAATGGACAAGTAGAAATCCCACATAAATTTCATAGATGCTACACCTTGAACTTTAAGAGACCAACACATAGAGAAAATCTTTCTTTATGTGTGAGGGAATAAAGACTATATTTGATTAAAATCATTTGCTTTAAGTGGGGGAAATTGCAGGCAAAAGCTTATATATGGATGTAAAAAATACCCGTGGTAGATAATGCAGTCTAATTTGAGAGATTAGAAACATTATTTCTTAAACCCAATTAGAGCCAACTGTGATCTGAACACACAAAAGATAAGAGTATGGATCGCTGCATGCATATTACCGCAGAGAAAAGGTGACTTTGACAAATTCATTGAGGCCCTTGAAGATGAATCTAGATAATTAGGAAATAATATCTCATAAAACTATTAAAAACTTGAATATTAAGGGAAAAAGCCACAAGTAAAATTAGCTAGATAACCCCCTCCACTCCTCCAACAGGAGCTGATGATTGGATGGATTACACATATGGTCCTCATGAGGTCATAACAAAGGCATTGTGTGTAGGAGAGTAAAGACTACATTTGATTAAAGTAATTTGCTTCAAGTGTGGGTAATCCAGGCAAAGGCTTATATATGGATGTAAAAAATACCCATGGTATATAGTGCAATCCAATTTGAGAGATTAGAAGCATTATTTCTTAGATTGAATCCAAGCCTAATGCGATCTGAACACACAAAAGATTAGAGTGTGCATCCCAAGCTACATGCACAGTGCTGTAGAAAAAGATGACTTCGACATATATATCAGTCTTAAAAGATGAATGTAGAAAACTAGGTAATAACATTTCACGGATTCATATTTTTCCCACCCTTTAACTAATTTTTTTTTTAAAAAAAGGCTTAGCAAGTTGTAGAAAACTATTATAAGCATTTGAGTTATTGTTAATTTCAAGAAAAGTAAAATGAGTAATGCTGCATATGCCAAAAATTTAGCTAGAAAAATTTTCAAGAAAAAAGTACTGCAAATGTCATAACTTTCATACAGCGCTCACTTAAATGTTATATCTTTTTTTTTTTCAATCACTTGAGTGCCATGACAACCTGCTTAAGTGACACAACCTTTTTTCCAATCACTTGAGTATCATATAACTTTGTAATATATTACTTGAGTATCATATAACTTTTTAATATATTACTTGAGTGTCATAAATTTTTAAAACTTTCATCGAAGTGCCATGCCATGCCAAGTTTTCAACACCTAAGCGAAGATTACTAAAAAGTTATGGCATTCAAATGATCAATTGAAAATTACAACACTTGAATGAACGTTTTTTTCAGAAGCAATGGTACTCTAGTAATTAAAAAGAAATTATGGCATTCAACTAAGCGTTATACAAAAGTTATGACACCTAAGGTCTTCGTATCTCAAATTTTTCCAAATGATGTGGCAACTCGTGTGGTGTGTGCCATGTCTTCTAGTATGTGTACAACAAGCAATATCGATACATAAAAACAAGGAAAGATAGTACAACTTTGGGCAAATATAAGAAAGATTTTTTTTCTTTTATTCTAGTCAATTTTGATGGAAATTTTTTTTCTTTTTTCCAAGCTTCACTTATTCTACTAGAAATAGAATTAAACGGGTACTTAAGTATGATTAACTTGCATCACATGAATGTCTCTTTTGTGCACATCTAGTATAATTGGGATAAATTGGTCTAAAAATTATTGGCATTGTGCTCATATAGTATGAGGATATTTTTATATGCATGGAAAGATCTCGCATGATAGGGACAAAAAGATGATGCGGGGACGACATCCAATTGGAAGAGACTTCTGATTCGTTGAAAGGAGCTAGGCAACAAGCTAAACTTGATGCTGAGGCCTTGCGTAATCAAAGTCCGTACGCTAGTACTCTACCATTCTATGCAAAGAAAAAGGGAAAATAGGATTTGGGATCTCACTAAAGAGAGAAAAAAATATATGATGCTGTTAAGAGATATGATATGAATCATGCCCGGGGGAACCTGTCTCCACTTCTCTAAAATGCCATGATCCCCCTTTCAAAAATTATATTTACAACATCACTGGGAGTTGATAATTTGGTGTCACCCTTTCAAAATTGTCCAGCAAACCTGATACATTAGTTGAATGGCCTACTAATTTTAGTGATTCGGATCTAGCAGGTATTTGGACAGAATTATACTTTTTTCTTTTTCCTTAATCTAAATTTTGCGAAACACGTATTTAGCTGAGATTGAGAGTATGCCTCTCGATATGAATATATAACAAAGCCTTGCTTCTTTATACTCCATTCGCATTGTTAGCTTGCGGGCAGCACCATAGAGCCAGTAAAAGGCAGGTCTATGACAAAACGCATAAGTTTTCTTTTGACAATGCTAGTGTTAGTTCAAAGTATTAAATTGCTTCTTAGCAGGGTAAAACGTTTTCGAAATTCAGGCCAAAATCACCACTTGCAGCCTGCAAAGCACCAAGTTGCACACTGTGGACTCCTTGTCCATCTATGGCTTGGAAAATAGCAAACCAAAGGGGAGGAAAAAACGTAGAAAGTGTCCCAATGATCAACGTGAAATTGATTATTGAAGGAAAGTAGCCATTCTCTGGTCAAAAGGAAAAACAAAACATGAGATTGAAGCGGCCAATCTGTAGAAATCGGTATGGAACTTCCATGCCTGCCGATCACTTTTGGTCTACGTTAAGTATCGAAATAGGTTTTATTTAGTTGCTACTTGTAACCGTTTGGGGATGACATTTACTTTTGACTTCTTTTGGCAAACTTTACGCTACTCACACTTGTACTTTTATTTAACGCGGAATTCATATATCTATCAATTAAAAAATTCCAATTTAGACGTGTACAATCGCATAAAATGTAATGAAATTATTCAAAAGTTGAACATTAAGGAAAAAGTTAAAAATAAAATTATGACTCGATGGCCACCCTCCACTTCTCCAACAGGGACCGCTGATCTGATGGATTACACGCATGGTCCTCATGAGCCCAGACCAAAGACATCGCATGTCAATTTAGTAAGAAATCCATCCGATCCTTTATTTTTAACTTTGTTCATATTTGAATTCATCAATTAATCATGTACTAACAATAAAAGAGAGATGTTGCTAGTCATCAATATTCACGCTGATTAGCACTTATCTACATAAGGCATCGGCATTGGCGTGCACACACCAAGTAATCGCAGTACTTTTATTCTTTCTAAACCTCAAGCAATTATTTTGGTGGAATCTCTTTCTATTGAACTAGTTAAATCAAGGAAAAAATTCACATATTCTCCATCGTGTGTTTTAAGGTACTAACATATAGGGAAAGTCTTTCTCTGTGTGTAGGATAGTACAAACTACAGTCGATAAAGTCATTTGCTTCAAATGGGGGCAATCCCAAGCAGAGGCTTATATAAGGATGTAAAAATACCTGAGTAATGCAGTCTAGTTTAATAGATTAGAAGCATGATTTCTTAGACTAAATCCAAGCCAACCGCAATCTGAACGCACCAAAGGATAGGAGTATGGATCCTGTGCTGCATGCATATCGCTGCACAAAAAGGTGACGCCAGCAAATTCATCGAAGCCGTGGAGGATGAACATGGAAAACTAGGTAATATGATTTCATAAATCCATATTTTCCCACTGTTTCTTAGAAATGAAAATCTAAAAGAAGTGTTTTTAAATTAATCATCTCAACACTTTTTTTTTTTTGGGGGGGGTGCTTTGCTCTTGACCTGTCTTTTTGGTCTGTATATATCTATTATATATATAAATATTATATCTTTCCAGTTGCTTCTGTCTAATAACAATTTGTCCATGGCCACAAAAATTTGGCCAGATAAGCAACCTAGAGAGAGTAGGTTTGCTTTTGACACATTTGTCAACTATGATTTTTCTCAATTCTTACAGTGTAAGTTCAATTTTTTTTCTTTTTTTCCAATTTCTATCCTATCAAATGCAATTTTGAGAACCAAAATTAACAGAATCTGAGATATTGAGGTTGTGTTCGGTGGGCCAAATATAACTTTGGAGATGATAACATTTATCCTATTCACTGTTTAGTGCTACACAATCCAAATGCTTTCGAATATAGACTGGGTGAAGACCGAATATAAAAATCACACATAGGGGATGGAATACAGCCAGACAGGGTATGTACTCCATAGTTAGAAACCAATGCGACACTCCACCTTTGCTCACCGGTGGTGAAATGAGAGAGAAAATGGCTGAGGACTTGGGCAAAGGCCGGTGAGGGCCACCAGGCTTGGGCAAGGGTCGAAAAACCCTTGGTGGCCGTTAGGAAGGGTCGCTGCAGCCTGGGCAAGGGCGGACAACCCTTGCCGGTCGTGGGCAAGAATTGTTTGATGTGGTGCTGGTGAGTTGGGTGGTGAGAGCTGGTTTGCGGGGATGATGAAATAATATGCGTAGGTGAAAAGAGAAAGGAGAGAGCGAGCATTATGTGGAAGTAGGATTTTGAGAGTTTCAAGGTTATGGGTGTCTCGGTTGTTCTAGTTTCATAGAATGAAACTCAAAAAAGTAAAAAATCATCATATTTGGGAAAGAATCCCACGTCCTTCAATTTTTCTCCCTCAAATCAACGTCCTTTTACTGCAATTAGGGTTCTCTAGAGATCCCAACATTGCAATCGCATCAAACAAGATAAGCATGCATATATGATGATTGATTAAATGAGATTGATTAAATGAATAAGATAGAGGATGAAATGGAAGTTCTTGAAAGATGAGAGAGATGAAGGGCACGGATATCCATCTTATCCTAAGGTGAACTAAATGGTTGATATGATTAGATATGTCCACATTACTATCCAAAGGATTTTATATCTCACCTTATGCTATTGTATCTCAATTCTTGTCCTAGCAACCAAACACAGCCTGATGGGTTTACTTTACTTCTATCAAAACCAAGGAAGGCCTCACATGCCATACTCTATTTTATTTTATTTTTTTCCTTTGGAGGGGGGAGGTGTCAAGCATTCTGCCAATGAAAAATCACCTCTTCTCAATAAATCGATTCCAATGGAACAGAAATTATACATGAAAGTGAAATCTCAATTTTTTTTTTTTTTTTTTTTAAAGTTTCAAGGCTGCGATTGATATAAAGGAAATACAAAATCTTAATAATTAATTAATAAAAAAAGTGAATTTTCTCATGCAAAATTTGATCTTGATTAAATCAAAATTTCTTTTAAAAAAAAATTCCCATACTGAACTTCATCAAGAATATTGCTTCAAAATGAGAGCTGTTATGTAAATTCATAAAACATTTAATAGTGGATTTATTGGAATGGCAAAAGTTGGTAGACTATTTATACAATGCTCCTAACTCCAACAAGACCGGCAGAAGAAAAACGGTATTGTGGGAAGAGGGGACAAAATTAAGTTGATTGAGAGTTGAGACCGACTAATCATGTTCAATGTGATTCGTGTGGATTTCGCCATGTCTAAGAAACATTGACCCACGGAGTGCGAGATCATAGAGGATGAGGAGTAGTGATTAAAAATTCCCTTCCTTTTTTGTGTTTTATTATTATTTCTAGTTTTGATCATTTTTCCTCAATTCATTGATCACTAATTTAAGTTGAAAGTTCCTTTCTCCAGTTGGCTTGCCATTTTTCGAGATGACTTTATGACGCCTTTTTGGATTGATTGAAAGAGTACTGAATTGACTTGGTTTATTAATGATGGAATGAACGGAATTAATCACGGTGTAGATATAATATTGAAACTTGTGTTCTTTGAACAGCATTGGTCTCACTATTTTTGGACAGGATAATTAACATAGTATACTCGACTAGGACTCTACAACAACTTCTCGGGCTGATGACTAATTGACTCGGGGGGTCCTTAATCAATGACAATGGCCGAGGTGAGTGGCATCGGCTGTTCGGTTGATGTAAAAATGGAGCATACTGTCATCATAAACCGAAGTGAAATACTGGCAACAACGCTGGAAGAAAAGCTTGAATGGCTGAAGAAGAGAAACGTCTCAACTCCAGATAACCAACCACCGTCTGGATATATTGATCTGAACAAGTTTATGGATCCTAAACTATATGGAGCCGCAAAATCTGGGGATGCCGACAAATTTGTTGAGGCATTGGAAGCAGTTTCTGACTCGACGGAACTAGCATTGTCGCTAATCTTTGACCAAGTCACCCCCTCCGGGAATTCATTGCTTCATGTAGCAGCAAGCTCGAAGAAGGAAGATGTTATAAAGCTCATTCTCAGCCATTTCCCTCACCTCGTGACCTGGAAAAACTGCTTAAAGGATACTCCACTCCATGTTGCTGTACGAAATGAAAATTTACATGAGACAGCAATGCAATTACTGCTGGAAAAAGACTGGGGAATTCCAGACCAGAAAATTATATACTGGAAGAACAAGGATGGAAAATCTCCATTGTATCTGGCAGCCGAAACCGGGCGCTTGGGGATTCTTCAGCTTCTCTTGAAAGCATCTGCTCAAGATGGAGATTATGCGCTCAAGATGCAGGGCATGTCACCAGTTTTGGCCGCACTTGAGGAGGGGAAATCAGGTAATGGATACATCCGTTTGTAGTCCTAGCCCATACATGCATAGATGCAAACAAATTTCGCTCCTTTTTTATGTTTTTCAAAATTCATTTTCGTCCAGTATGGTAAAAAGCTTGATAATAGGTTTCGGTCAAAAAGCAAATAACTCTACAGGAGCTAACAGAAACAATTTTTTAACGAGTAAATTGCACCCAACCTAAAAATTGCTATGACCTTAATATCAGATGTATTGGAAGCAATTATACACCAGCTTCCGAAGTTACTACACGTGTGCGATGAAGACGGGAGGACACCACTGCACCATGCCGCATCGGTTGGAAATGCTAAGGCAGTAAAGCTCCTGGTGGAAAAATGCCGTTATCTCGCCCTTCAAACAGACAAAAACGGCTCCCATCCAATTCACATCGCTTGCGAAAATAACCATGTTGACACGATCCGCGAGTTAATGAACAGTTGGCCCGACCTGGCAGAGATGAAAAACAAAAAGGATCAGAATATTCTTCATGTTGCAGCCGAGGGAGGGAAGATCAAAGCGGTTGAATACATACTTGAGAATTCCGCCATCGAGAAGCTGGTGAATTCAAAAGATGGGGATGGAAACACAGCCCTCCATCTGGCAGCGATGCACAGCCATTGCCCAGTTTTGCTTCTCTCTGACACAGAGAAGTGACTTGGACTTGAAGCTTCGGAACAACGACAATTTGACTGCCCTGGATGTGGCCATGGAACCCGAAAGCTTGTCACAGGATGATCCAGCGGTAGTGCAATTTTGGTTGCAGGCTTTGTTTAGTGTTAACTGAATCTACTGTGCTCATGATTAATGACGGATTCTCTGATTTGACATTGGCAGTTACGAGGACGTGCAATTTTGGCTGCCTTCGGTGTACCACAAAGCAAAGGTCGAGATGTTCGATCAGCGAAAAAACAAGGTTCTGAGGCAAGCAAGTCATCTCGCGCCGAATGGATCAACCAAGAGATTAACGCTAGATTGGTAGTGGCCACACTTGTGACCACCGTCACGTTCACTGCCGGCTTCACCTTGCCTGGTGGAATTAATGTTTCCAGTGACCCACACCCTGGAATGGCAACCATGCTGCACAGAGGACTGTTTCAATTTTTTGTAATTTGCGACGCCTACGCCATGTACTGCTCCATTGGTGCGGTCGCCTTCCTCCTCGGGGGTCACGTTACCGATCTCGTCCAAGCAGGGGATCTTTTGACCGATGCTGTCATCTTTATGGCAGTGGCATTTTTGGCAGCCCTAATTATGGCAGTGAGCGAAGTTACCTGGCTCGTGGCGGTCATTGTGTGCATAGCAGTCATCCGCACCATCTCACTTTGGGACTTTATAATAGCCTCCTCGAGACAATTCTTGATGTACCTAATCCAGAACCCTCGCGTACCGCGTCCCCTTAGGATAGTTTTGATAATAGGTATGTTAAAAAATTATTTCAAGGAACAAAAATAGAAAAAACTATTTTTGTTCCAGAAAATATTTTTTTACCAAAATAGAAAAAGAACATAAACACGTTTGGTAAACTTATGTAATTTTTTTTTTTTTTTTGTTTCTTTGAATTTTTTAATTATTTTATTTTATTTTTCCTTTCTTTTCTTTTTTCTTTTTTTTTCTTTCTTCCTTTTGGCTAGTTGCCGGCCTCAGCCATGGACGGCGACCGGCCAACGAGGGCCTACGGCCTCGCCCAACCACTGTGAGGCTCGCCAGCCCCCAGCGAGGCTCGGCCTTGCCGACGGGCAAAGCCGAGCCTCACCAGGGGCCGGTGACGCTCCAGCGAGGTCGCTGGCCCTCGACGGCCAATCACCAACCATCGGCCAAAGAAAAAAGAAAAAGAAAAAAAAAAAAGAAGAAAAAAACGAGGAAAGAGAAAATTTGTTTCTCAAAAGTGTTCCAGAAACAATAAACAAGTTTTTCTTATTTCTTATTTCTATTCCAAATTTGTTCTCAAGAACAAAAACCCAAACAAACGCGTTTCTATTCTTTTTTTGTTCCCCAGAATAAAAAAAAAAATAGAAATTGTATTCATAAACACGGATCAAGAACACAAACAAACAACCCCTTGAAATATGGTTGCTATACGGAGAACGTTTTATATTCCACCATTAGTCAACATGTGCTAGCTTGCTTATCAAGCTATCAAACTACTAGTTACCTTTTCTATATGCTTTTGGAGTACTGTTTCACCCAAAAGTGAAAAATCTATTATAAGATGGATTGATTGGATTGAATAGACAAAGACTGTGAAAGGGTTGTTGTTGAACAGGAAAGTAAATGGCTTGAAAAGTAGAGAGATTACAAAGTGAAAGGTAAATGGTATAGGAAATTGAAAAGATGCCGGAATTGTAAAATTACGAGGAAACTAAAGATAGGGCCACACTAACTCCTCCACCATAAAATGGCTGCATCCACCCCTGGAAAATTTAAGGGACGGAATTACCCAAATCATGCGTCCCACTCCCCACCTTCCCTCCTCTCTCCTTCTCCCCCCCTTTTTCTTTGCTGCTCATGTGCGCCTGTACCCTAACCCGCCAAACCTTGCCGCTTTGAGCTCAAAGCCTGTATCGCTCGAGTCATGGTTTTTCAACCAGAATCCTTCTGACTATTTGCTTGGCTTTCCACGGTCCAAGAGGATGTAATGCAACCGGAGATGTTTTGTGATTATGCATTCTCTAATTGCGGCTCTCTTGGTGACTTCCATGCTCAGAGTTTATCTCTAGTTGTTTGAATAGTCGATTTATATTTTATGTCTGGTTGTATTGTTCATGGTATTAGAATTGATCCGTTAATCAGTTGCAAAGTCAAATGAAAAAAAAAAAAAAAAGATTACATAGGGGAAAAATTCTTGAACGACAGGGGAGGTGGACAAGGGCAGGGAGGCAGTCATGCGGTCGAAAGTCTAAGTGTTGAAGCTGCACTTAGAGGGGGTTGTGTCAGCCGTGGCAGACAGGGTAGCAGAGATGACGAGTGATGCGGGACAGCGGTGGACTTGGAAGTTGGTCTCACCGTTGTTGAATTGGCTAAAGGCAAATCTGGTATCGTGCAGTGCTCCTAGGTACGTGGAGTGCAAGATGGAGCATGCTCGTCTCGCTTTCACGAATTGCTTCATGTACCTCTTCCTCACTCTACAACAAGACACCATTTTTCTCTCTAAGCCCCAAAGAAATACTATTTTTCTCGTCGAAATTTTTGTTGTTGCCATCTCTTTCATGGGTTTTCATTGGATTTTATCAAGTTACTTCCTACTCAATGTCAGGTGTTTCGCAATTTTCGAGCCCATTATTGGCAATTTCAGTGAGGGGCTAAACTTTGGCTGTTTGTTGATCATGCACTTTGCTTAAGCGTAACCAAAACAACTCCAAACATTAAAAAATTGGGCGCCTTGCTTGCCATTATTAGTAGAAGGAAAAAAAAAAAAAAAAAAACAAATTGAGGCTAGTGGTGAAGCACGAAGACTCGGTGGAGACAAAGGAGAGGAATGGGACCCTCAAGTTGGATGATTTGGTCTTTTCGATCCTGTAGGGGGTGCATGAAGCCATTCTAGGAGTGAATGTAGAGCCAACCTTAAAGATAAAATGCATAAACAATCTTGTTCTCATTCACCCTGTGTGTGTTTGTGTGTTTGCGGTAGATATTATTAAGGCTAACAACACAATCTAGAAGGTGAATAGGTTATTTGAAGGGGTAGTTGTTCTGCTAACAATACAATCTAGAAGCGTGAATAGGTTATTTGAAAAAAAAAATTACAGAGATAACAAGTTAAACTTTGACAGTAGCATAAACAAATTATTAAAATCAGGTACACGTGCTAATATCAAACATACAGATATAATAATGAATAGAAAAATGCCAATAGTAAGGAGATAGAAGATATTGCCAACTCATATATAGTAATTCACTCATAATCAAGCCGTCATCCAATCTCCA
Organism: Eucalyptus sideroxylon; assembly: GCA_014182405.2. Taxonomy (NCBI): domain Eukaryota; kingdom Viridiplantae; phylum Streptophyta; class Magnoliopsida; order Myrtales; family Myrtaceae; genus Eucalyptus; species Eucalyptus sideroxylon. Next base: position 60,705,218 of record CM024552.2, read on the forward strand.
CAACTCACAGCTAATAAATGATAGATCGCATTGTTAGGACATAAATACTACTATTATCATTAGGAGTGAGCAGCGATCTAGGGTCGACCCTGGACCGACCCTGGACCGGCCCAACCCTGCCGGTCCTGGTCCGGTTCCTAAAGGGACTGGGTCGGTCCTTGGTCCTGAAATTTTAGGACCAACACTGTGCGGGTTGGTCCTCGGTCCTAAGAATTTTGGGTCGGTCCAAGCCTGGACCAACCCCGTATATTATATTATATTATTATAATTCTTTTATATATTCAAATCTAAGTAAAATATATGTTACATTATATTATATTGAGATGTTCTATCAATAACACTAATAGTAATTTCAATTTAAAACTTTTGTTGAGTATTAACTATGTGTCGTTTATTTTGTTTTAAGGTGTTTAGAAGTTCAAGTGAATTAACATGATGTGAAGTATATTCATGGTTTATATTAAGTATTTTGAACTTTTTATGGTTTAATTGTATTTTACTAATGAATTTCAGTTGCACTTTGCTTTTCAATTTGTGTCAAATGATAGAAGTTTTTGAAGAGTAGAGTAGTACTGCAGTTGCTGCAGTGATTTGCTAATCAAGTGGTGTGAAGCTCATTTTTTGGTTGAGTGGACTCTACATGATCAAATGCAGGAAAACACTTTTGCATATGATGTTATGAATATTAAAGATAGATTATTACAAGAACTTTCCATCTTGTCCCATATCTCGATGAGCGGTTAGCATATACGAAATTTCTATTATTGAATTATCTTAAATTTGCTAGATATGTATTGGTATTTAGTTGCACGATGCTGCATTGTTGATGAATGTGTAATTTGAATTTGTAGATTTGCTTTTTTAGAGAGTATAAAAAATAAGACGAAAAAAATTATTGATTGGTCCCGGGTTGACCCTGGAACCAGACCGAGCCCATTGGGTCAGTCCGGTCCTTGGTCCCAGGCTCAATAGGGTCGGTTCTTGGTCCTAAAAATTGAGAACCGACACTGTACGGGTTGGTCCTAGGGTTTGGGGGTGGCCCAGACCAACCCGGACCATGCTCACCCCTAATTATCATTATACACTTGCTCTTATAAGGACGATTACATAAATACCAACAAGAAAATAGTAAAGAAGAACACTAAAAGCAATATAATAAATTTATTTGTTTCCACCCAACTTGACTACTTCTCTTGGATTGAATATATAGCTGTCCAAAGTAGGTGACCATTTATAACTCAAATCCCTTAAGCAGCCATTGTTATAATTTTGATTGATTCATATAAGATTACTTTACTACTTTTTATCTTTTACTAGTTCTTATATTAATTGGTTGTGATTCTTTTAGATTGTTTTTGTGTTGAGATTTGTCTATTTTAGTAGAATGGTTAGGTTACACTTTGGATCACAATAAACACAAAAATATTGCATGTACATTCAAAGGACAAGAACTTTAGTGTTTATAATTTGGTAAAAAGACTATGTGGATACCTTTCAACACATAATCAAGTTTAGGTACAGAAAAGGTATTAGTTGTATCATAAGTGTAATTAGGTCTCCATCCCTAAATCTCTGGTTATGTAGGAAGTGAGTCTAATAGGCTAGTGGTGACTCCTCATATAAGATTATTATAGAATCAATGAAATTAAATGAATTTTCCAACTTTGCACAAAATAAGGATTTGGGAGAGCCCGCACCAATTGAGAATCATTTTCAATAATAGCTCTAAACTTGTAAATCCCCTATAGGAAGGTCATGATAACTTTCTAGGGTGGTGCAGGTGCAACTTCCCTTGACTCTTCAGTAAGATGCTTGGACTTAAACGAACAATTAACCTAAACTGACACGGACCGACTAACAAATAAATAAAATACAAAATGTAAAGAGAGATGACTTACTTCACCAAAAAGAAATGGCAATCACATGCGCATGAAATATGAGGCTTGATTTCTATCTAGATGAAGCTAAGAGGATGATCTAACCATCACAGTCTCGCGCTTAGGATGTCAAGTCCTCTTTAACTCTAGCTTAGTTGAAAAAGAATGTCCTATTGTCATGCAATTTCACGGAGAAGAACAAACACAGACCACACCATGAAGAACTTTTGTGGGGTTTAGTTGTTGTTGAGGCTAACAATACAATTTAGAAGGGTGAACAGGTTATTTGAAAAAGAAAAAATTACAGAGATAACAAATTAAACTTTGGCAGTAGCATAAACAAATTATTAAAATCAGGTACACGGGCTAATATCAAACATACAGAGATAATAATGAATAGATAAATGCTAATAATAAGGAGATAGAAGATATTGCCAACTCATATATAGTGATTTGACTTATAATCAAGCCAGTATCCACTCTCCACAACTCATAGCTAATAGGAAGATAGATCACATTATTATGACATAAAAACTACTATCATCATTATACACTTGCTCTTATAAGGACGATTACATACGGTGCATGGCAAATACCAACAAGAAAAGAGTAAAGAAGAACACTAAAGGCAATATAATAGTTCTATTCGTTTCCACCCAACCCTACTACTTCTCTTGAATTGAATATATGGCCATCCAAAATAGGTGACCGTTTATAACTCAAATCCCTTAAGCAGCCATTACTTTACTACCTTTTATCTTTTACTGGTTCTTATATTACTATTTTTCATTAATTGGTTGTGATTCTTTTATATTGTTTTTGTGTTGTGATTTCTCTATTTCAGTATAATGGTTAGGTTGCACCTTTGAATCATAATAAACATAAAAATACCGCATATACATTTAAAGGACAGGAATTTTAGTGTTCATAATTTGGTAAAAAGACCATGTAGATGTCTTTCGACACATAATCAAGTTTAGGTACAGAAAGGGTATTAGTTGAATTATAAGCGTGATCAAGTCTCCAACCCTAAATCTCTGGTTGTGTAGAAAGTGAGTCCAATAAGCTGGTGGTGACTCCTCATATAAGATTCTTATAGAGTTGATGAAATTAAAATGAATTTTCCAATATCGCGCAAGATAAGGATTTGGGAGAGCTCACGCCGATTGGGACCATTTTCAGCATTAGCTTTAAACCCTTAAATCTCCTACAGAAGGGTCACAGTAACTACCTAGGGTGGTGCAACTTCCCTTGATTCTTCAGTAAGATGCTTGGACTTAAAACAAGCAATTAACCTAACCGACATGGACAAATAACAAGTAAATAAATTGCAAAATGTAAAGATAGATGACTTACTTCACCAAAATGAAATGGCAATTACATTTAAGTACTAACATTTAAATAAGAGAACGAGAAATCTAATTGATGATGCACATAATTGTGATCTAATTTATTAATTAAAAGTACCAAGGAATTTAATAATTGGTCTAGTACATAGAATAAACATACCAAGAGCACAACAAATATTTATAGAATGAAATCTTAAGTCTGTAAATTTTCAAATAATCATCTGTTTTATACTTTGTCTTGAAATATATATATATATATATATATATATATATATGTACATCGTCATGATGTGAAGTGTTGAAGTGGATTCTGCACTTATATAGTTACAGTATAGCTACTACACATTACAAGGCTTTAGTTCAATAGAACTGATTCATTCTTACGAGAAAGTGCCAAAACATTCGACTCTCCATCTATTTCGACATAAAGAATAAGTTAATCAAATAATCAACGGTAAATGGATCACTTTGAAAACAAATGAATGGTAGCCGATGAATTAAAAGTACGTAATTAAGAATAATTTTTATTATGGATCAATCAAAATGGTATTATAACTTTCCAAAAGTATGTGAATGTAAATGGACCGTCAATAAAAGATGTGGATTCTCATCGCTGCTTGATCAAGACACACCAAATCAATCCAAGACAGGGGAGACTTATTGGTATTAACACTAGAATAAAACAGATCACTTGAGCATGTGAAGCCTCTCATATCTAAAAAATAGTGGTCAAAATCCGAGTTCAGTGGATCAACATGGTACTAAGATAGACCGGCTGGACTCATAGACAAAGAATTTCTCTTGTTCTTGGGTTAAGAGACATTCACTTCCATATAATTCTTTTATTGGGACCACTTAGCACCAATCTAAAAAAAAATGAAAACAAAATATAAGAAAGCTTATTGTCATGACACAATGACTTTGTATAAATTCTTGAGATAGGTGTAGTATCCTTCAAGTAATCAATGAGTCACATGATAAATGTGCTAGTTTCGTGCGAACGCTGAGATGCGATATTGTTGAATTTTCACCTATTGGCAATCGTGAGTTTTCATTTCGACAAGGAAGAACCTATTAGGAAAGAGGAAGAAAACATTTCACATCATGTCCTGACCTATTGTCGCAATCCTAGCCAGTGGCCTCGGTCCAAGAACTGCGCAGTGGGTACTACCACATTCACTTGAGTAGTACACTAGCCTATTCGAGCAGACAACAACCGAAGAGTCGTGGGATGATGCACAATCTTTTGACTATGGTGTAGGATTATTTTGTAAGAAATCTAGAAAGCGATAAGCACGTGAAGAAAGGTCTAAGGAAATCCCCATTGCACAAACATCATTAACTGCAAGAACTGCCAATAAATGGTTTCAATAAGAGAAATCACCACGGAAGATGAACTCTACTTTAAGCACCATGTCCATCAACATAATGAAGTTCCCAGCTCAGGCTCAAAAAACCCTAACTGGCACCGGCACAGTACTCGTCATTTGAGCATGAGAGCGAACGAAAGCGCTTGTACATTTAGTCCGATTGGCCGTTTCTTTTCTTCTTTTTTCTTGCTTGGGCAAGAAAAATGTAAATCTACCAAGTCAGTAGCGATTCGCGACCCGTTCCAACTAACATCCCTTTTGCAGGCAACATGAACTATTGAAGGAAAAGAGAATGAACCAGAGAACGAAATAAACCTACGCGCTTCTTGTCACTATTCGGGAAAAAGAGGATGAAATGGAACATGCTATACCGTAATGTGATGTGCTCTTTAGTCATTGTCACGTTCTTATAAGTTACAATAATGTACTTCGGACAAAACATGGATCTTCTGAGATCAATGGTAAGAAAAAGGCCATAATCATATTGGTTTCAACAGCTTCACACGGGGCTTTCTGATTCAGGAGCTGAGTCACTGAAACAAAAGACTTTGTTATATAGAGAAAAAAAAAATCACAAGATGGGTGAAAAGAACAAAGCAAAATGTCTAGTGGATCAGGGCAATCAAAACACTCCCGCTAGCGATTGGGGGCCATAGCCACAACTGCATCCCCGCCACGTCGCTTCTTCTTCCCCTCCCCGTGCCTTGAGCGCCTTGGAGCCTCATCCTCACTTTCACTCTCTTCATTCCTTAAGCTGTTATCTTCCTGATGAGCTCGTGGTCCTGGCTGATATGATCTCTCATGATCAGCACCCTCACTTGGCCCCATTGACTCTTGATCCCTACCCTGGTCTGATCCTGCACCAGGAGATGGCCTTTGGTCTCTCTTCACTAACCTATTCGGGTTTTGAGAAGGGGGAGGTGGAAGGGCTCCAGGCATTCCGGCAGATCGGCCAGCTCTTGCAGGGTTCATACCCGCAGGGCCCATTCCTCCCATGAAGGGACCACGTCCAGGACCCATCATCATCCCAAACCCACCAGTAGGAAAAACTGAGCCAGGCTGCATGGGTCGTCCAGGAAACATCATGCCTGATGCGGGACCTGAAAAGTCCCCTGAAAACCTCGGCCCATAAGGAGGGAAAGCACGGGGACCCACACCAAAGAGATCGGGCATTCCAAAACCATCAGGAGCAACACCTCCGTAAGGAAAACCATCAGCACCCATCATCCCAGGAGCAAAAGGCCGCATCCCGGGGATTGGCCGGGCTCCACGTGCCATTTGCATCGGCGGCCACATCATTCCCCGGCCCCTTCCTCTAGCAAGAGATGCCGGTCCAAGAAGTGGACCATAGCTCTCCTCCTCCTCCTCACTTTCTTCCTCTTCCTCTTCTTCTTCTTCATTGTCATCAAATGGAACGATATCCGGATTCTCTGCCCCATTATCAGGATTTAATCCTTTGGCCTTTTCCTCCTCGCGTTTAGATTCTGCTGCCAGAGAAATCGGCTGTAACCATGATAAAACAGGGCTTCAATTAGAGTTCTTATCAAGCAGGGATGCATGGTAATCGTATATGTTCAGCTGCTGATGATTTTCGTTTCCTTTTACCCCACTGTTTGTTTCATGTGCTGTTCTTTGACTATTTTGGTTGCTCTTGAATGATGAACCACCACTCATTAATTTCTTCTAAGATGATTATGTATGAAAGTCGACCAAAAATATGACAAGGATATGAAGTTATGAACTTACTTGGGGATAATCACATTTTCTCACATATTAGTTAATTTTAACATGTTTAATTCCTCCCCTTTCAGCCAAAGATCCATCAGATTGCTGCCTACGCTACAGCATACTGTTTACTGCCTATTGTTGAATCATGACAATGGAAGTGCCCAGTGTCATCATGTCGTGACTATAACCTGCCCACTACTCCCTCAAGATTTTCTCAAGTCATTTTGTCTCTAAAATGTCCACCTTTACATGTAAAATAGGTAGTTTCATTAAGATTCACCAGCCTTCACTTTAATAGTTCAATCTCTATCAATATTCTAGTTTTTACAGAGACTCGCTTTTCAAAAGTTCAAGAAGATATGGCTTCATCGGAAGTACTTTTGTTCAAACGCAATTAAAACATATCTCTTACAGTAAAAATACTATTGAGTTCAACTAAAAGTTTCTTTCAAGAAAGATTTCCTTTCCTATTTGATCATGACACCCAACAAGTTCAACCTAGTCTGTTAGCAAGCTAAAATAAGGAAATGTTTATTTTGAACCTTGCTAAAGCATTACATACAATATTTCAACAGTAAAACATACCATGAGTTCACTATCAGGCTCTAAATAAAGCAAGGACGCCAACTGCTCACCAACAGAGGGCTCTAGCTCCTGACAGTCTCTGCTGATCTGCATTCACAAGATGCTGGATGAATAAGGAAATAAGCCAAAAGTTTAACTGCAATAGCCAGAATCCAATACTACCGCATCGTTTTCTTTTTCTTTTTTTTCTGCCACTAATAATAGCAAAAGAAATTATATAATATTATCTATTCTCCTTAGGCAAAGATGATCAAGGTTTATGGCCAAAGAAAAACAAAAAAGAGGTGATCAAGGCCATATGGCTCTCTTTTCAGCAACTACTATACTAAGGAAGTGGCCTCCCCTTTTCATTGGTGTCTGGAAACACATTAAAGAATGGGATTCTTTGACACAATGGATCAGTTTTGATGGACACAGCTAATTCTGGCACAATCTCATGGGGTGATTCATCTATGAATATGATTTTCTTTCTCTCTTCACTTTATCTGTTAATCAGGATCCATTAATGAATGATTTCATGCTTTGGATTAGGTAGTGCCTCTTGTATTGCAATGTTCATTAGGAAATATAATAACTGGAACTTCTGCCTGCTCCTCACTTCTCTTCAAAATGCCAACTCACAGCACTCTCAGGGAAGACAATCTTATATGTTACACTTATTGAAAAAAGAGTACTATGTGAATCTAATTGCTTAGCTATCGGTAGTTTCTGCCAATTCTTCCAGTCAATTTCCTGTTAAACCTATGTGACTTTCCAGTGCGAATTCTAAGATTATTTTCTTCTGCTAGATGGTGACTCGGGATAGAATCATAATCAGTGGTAACCTAGAAGAAACAAAATTCCTTTTAATCTAGTGTTGCTTGGGGAAAAAAATCAAAGAATCCACTGGAAGACATAATTCTTCCCTTGATCATGCTCGACCATCCTGGAGATTCATTTTCAGCTCTGTTAGTTATTCCAAGAACCTTTCTTCAACTATTTCAGGATTTTCCTACCAGGTCTCATCATTCCAGGAAATCCTGAATTGCTGCCCACATATGGCTCATGTGCTGCATTTGAGAGAACAGAATAAAAGACTGTTGTAAAGATCCAGGTCTCCATCTTTTTAGGTCGCTTTCAACTGTTAAGTAGTCAAGGACGTACTCAGCTAATCCTTCTAATCATTGTGTTACGTGGCTACTTCAATTTTGGTCCACTTTCCTTTATCTGTTCTTTAATCATACCAAATGCATGTTTATCTGTCCTTATGGCTAGTCTGTTAATATCTTTTCTGATCATTTACTTCCCAATAGTCAACATTTTTCTATATCATATCATCCTGAACAATGGATTAGCATTGAAACTGCAGTTTCTTCCTTGCACAAAATTCCATTCAGACAAAATCTCAGTGTTGATCATTTCCCCTAATTTCAAGATTCTAAGAAACACTGTCCCCAAAATCATTAAAGGACACATCCAAATTGCTGCACAACCCATAAGATCCCACAAGCTACATCAATCTTGTTCATTATGCTTAGACAAAGACAATCTCTTTAAGATTTTTGCATAACTTCTATTCTTCAGATTCATATATTTTTCAAACCCAAAAGGTCAAAACCCTTCCTTTCACTTCCTTTCAATGAAAGGCCTCCCACTTTCAACCTTGCTTCTTTTTAAGCCACTTTCCAACCTAACTTTCTACAGCACTCACGACAACAGATCTAGAACTCTTCACGCTCTCTGCAATTGCCTCCCTACCAACATAATCATCTTTCCCAGTCTAACCTTCTATTCCAGTTGACTTCTGTCATTTCTACAGCCTTCAATTCCTTCAAAGGTAGGTCATGCAGATAATTTCACCTCTTAGGGCCCCCACGGATGGAAGCAGCAAAAAGCAAGTTTAACTTTGATGCGCTCAAATCCTCACAGCAGCCCCTGAATGGCAAGCTTCTCAGCCATGGAAGAAATATGGCAATTCTGGGAAAAAATGGAAGACACTTCAATGCTCCACACCAAAAGCTGGCCAGGCCTAAGACCAGATAAGTTTGAAAGCAAAAATCCTCTTCCAAGATACTTTTGGTGCCAAATGTCCCTAAGCAGAAAGCAGAGACCCTAATTTCCAGCCTGTCACTAAAAATCAGGCTGGTTAGTTCTTGGACAAAAAGTCTTCACCAGCCCAATGTTCTGTTTAAAACTATTGCCCTTGATTGTCCTAGTTTCACCACCAAGTGCGACGAAATACTTAAACTCACTTCACCACAAAAAATAAATAAATAAATAAGACTCTCAGGGATCATGGAAAATTGCATAGGCAGTTCACCAAGCCTTCCTAGCCAATTATGCCGACACTTGAGATCCTACTGCAGCATCCTTGTCTTCAAACATCAGCCAACACCTAGCAGTTTCAGATAATCTGAGAAAGCTCACTCTTTCCCCTTGAATGACAAATCATGGACTTACTTTTCAGCGTTACAAATGAGACACCTGAAGAGCTTACCTCTAATGAACATTCACTACGTCCACTCAAGCCCAATGGGTGAGAGGGTGGGTGCATGAGAGAGAGAGAGAGAGAGAGAGAGAGAGAGCTCTGGAAAAACAATTATAGTGCACTCACAGAAATAACTGCACTTGGACATATGAACCATATTAATTCTTGTTAAAGCACAGAGGACGACACACCATCAAAACTCACGAAATAACAAGCAGAAGAAACCCCCTCATGAGCGAGTTCCCTCGGGTCTAGGATAAGCAGTTTGAATTAAAGCACAGCCCTTATCATCCAGATTCCAGTAAATATACTTGAAAATTTCAGAGGGTGCAGAGAAAAACACAGATTTAAGAGCAAAAGCAAAAGCAGTAGGAAACACCAGCAAATAACTTTCAATTCCACCTCAGCCATGCAAAGAAGCTTAAATTGAGGGTACATATCCTACCTTGACTGGTAAGTTCTCATTGTATGGGTTCCTCAAATGGCGAGTCTTTTGAAAGGATAATTCACACAGCTGCAGACAATTAAATTAGAATCAGCAAGTAACACAGTATCTTGTCAGACACAAAATGAATAAAGTAGATCCTTCTCTATGTACACTTTATGCAATTTGTGGAAAGATCTTCTGGTAAATACTACAGTTGAGGTCATGATTTACAATGTACGCACATATGGAAAAATGAGAAATCGTCGACCCACCCAGCCCACCCTAAACCCACACCACAAGAAATGGAAACAAATGTTTCTCATTCTTGCAAACTAAAAACTCCAATATAAAGGTATTGGATCTCTTTTCGGAACTATCCATGTTCTAGAAATTTAGACACTGAAATGTCTTACGAGCTGCACCATCTCCCCAACCAATAAGGGCAGAGAGAGGTAAAAATATAAATCAAAGAAATTCCTGTCTGTAAGATCGCCAAAGATCTTGACATGATGGAGTGAACAATTCAAAGATAAGCAATCAGATGAAGTTGGTGACAGTTTGGCTTAATTACTGAATCATGGAAATGGTGCCCATGCTTATTGGCAGACAAAGACCATGTACAGCAAGATAAAAAAACGAAGGGCAAGTGAAGTGCATGAAAAATAACCATAGACTATCAATGCACCTTTAACCACTTCACTGAGAAATTTCGCCCATAATGTGCAGTTCCATGTGCATATTTCCAGTTCCCCCCACTTGCAGCTCCACCAATTCTCGAAGTCATCTTTGCACAGCCCTGATAAACCACCCAATTTTGCATGTTAGCTATGCAAAAGAACAAAGTAACACAATATCAGACAAATCCAACAGCCGAATTGCCTTTGTACAAAATTTAAACACGACCAGCATAAAAAAGACAGCTCATCAAGCAGAATAAGTCAAACTACCTGAAAATGACGTGTACGATTGACGGAAAAGATCAAAATCACATTTGCAGCAGAGTCAAATGCCTCATTCAGTTTAGCCTCATTGCTCCTCTGAGTTGCCCATACTCCTTGTTGTACAGATAACTCCAGATTTTCACGGTTACAACTTTTAACAATGAAATACCTAAGATTCCACATTTCAAAATCCAAATACACTTATAGATTATACATCTCAAAATTGAAATGATATCCTTATAACGACAATGCAGAATGCTAAATCTACAATGTGCGAGCAATAGACCACGGCAGAGAAAGACATCATTCAAGTGATTTTCAAGGAACTGTTCAGTAGTTAAAGATTATGTTATCCTCATGATCTTTTTGAGTTGTCAACCAAGTCATATCTAAACAGTGCATTTTCAAGAAGCATAACCCATACATATAACTACTGACTTCGGAAGGGCTGAAAAACGTCATTTCTCTGCAGTTTTATCAATGAAATCTACAGAAGGCTTCAAGCCTACCCAGAAGAAATTTAAGTAAGAAGGATATCTTATCCACCAGGTAATGTTAAATTTGAGATTTTACCATTTAACAAACATAGATACACTGCACTCTGTACTGCAGTAAAGTTTTCCACCAGATTTCGAAAAGCACAGGACCTCCATCTTCATGGACAATGTATAAATAACAGGCTCATATTCATTTTAAAACAAGGTTCTTTTGGACTGATGAATTATGGGCTCTAAAAATTTCTAGGCACATTGCAGTCAGCTGCAACATTTATCAAAAGGTGGGTACTGGGATCACATTAATGAATGTAGAGACAACAAAGAATACTTAGGCCTGCAACTACAGAAGTGCTTCTGTATAAGCATTATGGAGGATAACATCTTAGGAAAAATAAGCAGTCATTTCAGGAAAATGATACTGGGATTTAGAGTACAGAGATTTTATACAAGTGACTTAGACAACCCAGTGGTACCCCTAATTGCTGCCACTGATTAAAATATATTCTAAGAGTGCCCAGCTGAAGCAGCTTTTAAGAAAGTCCTACCAAAGTGAAAGGGAAAAATATTACTTAGGTTTAAAAAATGAAAGAACTTCTACATGATCTTAAACACCAATAAATGCCAAAGTCTATATTTTGTAGAAGATTTGAGATGCACAATGTCTATAAAAATCAAATTTCAAACAATAAAGGAAAAAGGAAAGGCTAAAAGGTAAAAGGAAAAGACATTCTAAAATATGGACTAAAATTCCCAAATAATGAAGCTCCAGTCGTATCTATAACGGTCAGAAGTAAAATGTTTTAGAGAAACACATTTCTGAAAACTTCAAGGTAGAATTTTGATCGCTACCATTTTTCTTAGTGTAAAATCATGCCTTTCACCAAACCACACCAATGACACATCTTTGCATCATGGACTTGACTCACTTCAGGTGTGTCCTGATTTTATTCACCCAATTCTGTGTTAAAGGCAAAAAAATGTAGTCCTATACGATGTTTGCAACCATCACCAAATAGATTGATGAATCCACCTAGTGTCATCAATGCAAATTCTCTATGGATCTCTCAAATATGGGCAGGACTAGACCATTTTTTAACAGTGGTCAATGTTTTTCTAATATGGACTGGTATCTAATATGGCACACCCAGAGTAAAAGAATATCTGTTTGGACAACCAAATGGACCCTTAAGCAGCTACTCGTTCTCTAATCATACTAAAAGAAAAAAAAAAGAAATTAGTTCACACTATAATAAGTAACGCATAGACAGGAAAACTAGTTAACATCAATAGTATGTCAAGTAAAATTTTGAAGTCATAGGTTGGTGAATAAATTTCAGGGATTAGCAAAAGAAAGTGAAGAGAAAAGAGTATGTCCTTGTTGATGACATTCCTTGTCTCCCATAATAGCATCATATGAATAAAAGCAGTTACCACAATAAAAACCTACTGACGCTGGTAGCAAAAGAAACACATGATGATATTTTCATAAGAAAGTCAAATAGGGAAGTGCATACACCAAAACAAGTATAAATATCCCAGAAGGGCAGATTGGATTAAATATAAAAACTATGATTCTATTTAGAGGCTAAATTCAGCCAACCTCCTTCGGAGGATTATTAGATATTGACAATCCTCCAACCAAAATGTCCTGGAGAAATACAAGAATGATTTACATAGAGACCTAAGACTCTGAAATCTGAACACACCTAGATACTCCTGGAGGCAAAGGAGTAGGACCTCTGCCTGCCTGATTAGGCGTGCCGCTAGAAGGATTCTGTTGCTGCGTTTGGCTGAGCTGTTGCTGGGACTGCTGAACAGGAGGCTGCTGCTGATGCTGCTGCTGCTGCTGCTGCTGCTGCTGTTGCTGCTGTGGCAAATTAGCAGGCTCCGTCATAGAAGGTCTTACAATTGCACTTTGATTTACAGCGTTGTTTCCTACTGAATGAGCTTTTTCATTATGTTGAGCAGCGTTTGCATTACGCTGCTGAAAAAATCTGTTTGAATTGCCATAATGGTACGAATTCAATTGTTGAATCTTTTGAAGGACTTCTTCCACAGGAGGTGGAGGTCCAGGTAGCTTCGCATGCCTATATCGGCAGTCAGGACCATTTGGACAAAAACCCAACTTGTACCTGCAGTCACATAACCAAAGAACTCAGACAGAGACATTTAATCTATACACCCACCCAACTTTAAACACCCTTCCTCATCCTAAACAAACATCTCACAGCACGCTCCTGACAAGAAAAGAACAAGAAAACTGAAAAACAACAAACTAATGCTCTTGCATCACAATATTCTCTAACAAGCTTTGCACATATTATAATCATCTCGAGCCCCAAAACCCTTCCACCAGTTCACTCTCGAGAAAAACTTCAGCAAAATGTCAACTAAGGACCATGACCAGTTATCCTCACCTCGCACGCCAAAACTTAAGACCGAAACCTACCACAACACTAGCACCAGCCATACCAAAACCAATTCAAACAAATTACCTCCAACCCACTAAACAAACATCACAGAGGATGCAAATCCAATCCAAACCCCGACAGGATCGCAAGGCAGAGAGAGACTACCTACATGTTACACTCCTTGATGTCCTCGTTGGTGTGCTTGTACACGCAGTCCTGCTCGCGGCACTCCCCGTAGAGCCGGAAGAACCGGCAGATCGGCATGCGAGACTTGTCGTACTGGTGAAGGAACCCGCAGGCGTCGCCCTTCATGCACAGGCTGCGGAGCCAGTGCCGGCACACCGTCTGCCGGAAGCTCCGCCGCCCGCCCATGTTCCCGCCGCCGCCGCCGCCGCCGCCCCCGCCCCCCCGGCCCCGCCGGCCCGGAGTCCGCACCCCCGGCACCACCGGGGCCGCCGTGGCCGCCGCCGCCGCCCCTCCCCCGCCGGGGCCACCGACGGAGGCGGCGGCGGCGGCGGCGGAGGGGGGTCGGGGTGGTGGGAAGCGGGGACGGAGGCGGAGGGGTTGGGGGCCGGCGTCGAGGCCGCCCTCGAAATCGAAGCTGAGAACACCTTCGGCGTCCTCCATTGCCGGGGGACGCAAAGGGGTTTTAGGGCTTTCCGATGGAGAGAGAGAGAGAGAGAGAGAGAGAAAGACGTTGCAGAAAGGTGGAATTTTTGGCTGCGAAGTGCGAAGATTGGATTTTGGCGGACGTTTTGTTAGTTTTAATATCGGGTTTCGATTGAGCCCGCCTCGGTTTATATAGTATGGAAATCATAATTTTAATAATAATTTTACTCATGGGTGAATCGACGTGTGGGATGATTCGGTTTTGGAACTTATAGGAAATAGTGCGTGCGTGCGTCGATCGCCCGCAAGATGGTGAAATGCGTGTTGAGAAGACTTGCTCCCGAGATTCTTGAGGGGTTGGTGTTCGGTAAAAAGTATTTTTATTTTTCGAACAAAAATTTTTGTTCTTTTGTTCAAAAAAATAAACGTGTTTGATAAAATTTTTATTCTCGTAAATAAAAAAAAAAAAAAAAATCTATTTTTTTTTTTTAAGAACAAATTTGAAATAAAAACAAAGAAGTAAAAAAGTTGTTTCTTATTCTCCGAAATGATTCCGAGAAACATGAAAAAAAGTTCGAACCAAGGGTTATTGTTCACCGAATCCTCTCAATTCGCCTCGAGTCACTGTTCATCATGCTGGTGTTTGCGGATTCTCGAGGCTGTGGGTATCAGAATGAGCTGATTTTTGGAAAGAAGCTTCATCTCTCTCCCCTCTTCACTTCCACCGAATGGTTTCGCAAATGAAGGTCTACATTCATAGAAATCATCTGCCCTAGTTTACGATTTTCTGGCCAGTTTCGCCTCTGGTTTTCCGGTTGGTCTTCTGCTCCGTTTGGGAGTTCCTATGGGTGCTTTCGGCTGATTTTGGAGGAGAGTCTCCCCTCACCTACTTCTTCCTAACCTCCGAAAGGCTCCGATTGGATTGAGCTGAGTGCAGAGATCTGTTTGATCGAGGAGCTACGCACGCGAGCAGGTCTGCAAGCGTTTGGAGCTGCTCAGCCCTATCTTGTGGGCTTGAGGGGAGCAGATTGGGTGTTCGGTTCTTCTTTGGTGGCAGTTTCCTAGATTATTCTGGCACGGTCCCCACCGAATTTGATTCCCAGGTCAGTTCTCCCTCCTCCCTTGCGTTTGTCGCTACTACACTGGGTGTCTGTTCGTTTTTGGTGCAATAGTGCTGGTGTGTTCTACTGCTATTCTCTAGAGTTGGTTGGCACCTATAGACTGGAGAAGGGTGGTTGAAAGTTGGTGGATTTGTTACCTCGCCTTCGATGTTCTGTTATCCGATTAATTGTGGGATGCAGTCCAGCTATTTGTAGAAATGTCTGTAGCACCTGTTCTAGCTGCTAATGCTTCTTCAAGCCGACCTTCGGCTGTCAACTCTATGGGGCATCTGAACCCCGCTCTTGGCAATGCTATGCCGTCGATTCAACCTGGACCAGCTATGGCTTCCTCATCTGGTGAAATTGATCTGAGGAGCAAGCTGAAAGGCTCGCAGGTGCCACACTCCAGGCCGCACCGCTCGAGAGGCAGAAATCGCATGTGGTCAACCTCCAAACGCCCCATGCAGCCTCCGGCTGGTCACCACGAAGCCCCGGCACGCTCCTAGGCAAATGTGGCTCAGCTGGCGGTAAAAGAGTCTGACTTATCCTTCGTTCCTCCTACATTTGTGGATGGAGAGGCTGTGGTGAACCTTCTGAATGAAGCCCTTGACGCCATGGACTCGAAGTGGCATGATTGTTTGGTGGGTTATCTCGTTAGGAGGAGGAAACTCCCATTCAATTTGATGGAGCAATCCTTGAGGAAGACTTGGGGCTCCAAGCTCGGAGAGATGTTCGCCAATGATCAAGGATTTCTTTTCCTCCAAATCTCGGACCCCGGGTTTAGGAGGAAAATCCTTGAAGATGGGCCGATGATCATCGCTAAAGTGCCGCTCATTCTAAGGCAATGGAAGGCTTTTATGGACCTTAAGAGAGAAGACCGATCCACCATCTCGGTTTGGATCCGTTTGCGGAACTTACCGCTTAAATACTGGACGGTGCCAGCAATGAGCACCATTGCAAGCGTGGTGGGGAAGCCTCTCTATGTTGATCAACAGACTAATCAAATGAAGATGGTATCCTTTGCAAGAATATGTGTCGAGATCACGGCGAATCAACCGAGAGTGAAGTCGGCCAAAGTCATCTTGAATGGAGTTTCTCGTACTATTGACATTCAATATGAATGGCTCCCGGCTAAGTGCCCGGATTGCAGAGCTTATGGCCACAATTGCCGAGCCCCCCCACGCGAACAAAACGCTAATGGGTGCACCTCCAACCCAAGGCAGTCCATTCGTCGCCTGGCCAGACCCGCCCCTACTCCGCAAGCCGCCCTTGCTCTGTTGGCCGCCCCTCCCAATTCGGTTATGGTTAAGTTGGATCCGCAGAAGACAGCTCCTCCCCCTCCCATAGCTGATGCTTTCAGTTCGGTTGTGCCTAATGCCGTGGTTGAATCCGTCCCTCCTTAGTCAGCGATTGGCCCTGCTCAAGTCCAATCCACTCTGATCCTATTGCTGTTTGTTCCCCCGGAGGCTGAGGATCTTCCGGTGGTGGGTGCTCCTCCTCAACCCGCCCAGGAACAGCCTTGGAAGAAGGTCAGGGGTAGGAAGAAGAAAAATAAAGTCCCCTTCGTGTGGGAGTCACCCAGTTCCTCCACTACTGTAAGGCCTAGACAACCCTCTCGAGACAAAGCCCCGACTATTGATCCGCCTCTGCCCGCAGCGGGCCCTTCTCCGCCCACTCCTGTTCAGCAGACTGTAAGGGGATCCAGTGCCCCCCCAAGGTGGTCATTTCTCTCACGGCAAACCCACCACAACTCCCAGTTCTCTCCTCCAACGTGGATCATGGATTGGAGTCAGAAGTCGCGACTTATTTTGCATCGTCAGATGAGGAGGATATAACATCCTCTGGTTCACCTTTTCATCAGTAGCCTCATGCCGCGACAATGGTGGAGATCATCCAAGATCGGCTTCTTGCACTTGCCCTGGATCTAGTACCGAACGAGTCCATTGGCGACGCATTGGGACCCCCTCGCCACAAGCTTCAAAAGCCAAGGTAGACCTTGCCTCCTTAGTCTTCTCGTATAGCATACTTTGTTCTTAGTTTCGTTATGTATTTCGGCTTTTGGAATATTCGTGGTTTATGGATCCTTTGAGGAGAGCCGAGGTTCATAAATTGGTTCTTTCGAATGGTCTTTGTTTGGTCAGACTTATAGAGATTAAAGTCTCGGATTATCCATTTCGTTCTTTTTCGTCTGGTCTGTTGTCGGGGTGGACTTGGATTGCCAATTATTGTTCGTCTCCAGGGGGCAAAATTTGGGTCGGTTGGGACCCTTCGCTGGTTAATTTTGAGGTGATAGTTTCCAATGATCAGGTCATCCATGGCAGAGTTAGGCTTCTGTCATCGGGTATTTGTTGTTCCACCTCAGTTGTCTACGCACAGCACTCTTTTGTTTCTAGAAGGCCCTTATGGGCGGACTTGATCAGGATGAGCTCTTGCATTTACGACCTTCCATGGATGGTTGCTGGTGACTTCAACACTATTAGAGACCCCTCGGACAGATTTGGCAGTACTAATGCCTGGCCTCCCTCCTTTGAGGAATTTAATCATTGCTTGCATCAATTGGAGCTTGAGGATTTGAGATATGTGGGTCTTCGGTTTACCTGGTTGATGTCTTCGGGGGCCAACCGGAAAGCGAGAAAGATTGACCGGGTGTTGGTTAACGCTCTTTAGAACTTGCATTTCTCTTACTTTGAAGCGTCATTTCTGACACCTAGTATTTCTGACCACTTTCCGATGTTGGTCAAGGTGATTCAACCAGTTTTGTGAAGGAAGCCTTTCAAGTTCTTTAATTTCTGGATGGAGCACCCTTCATTTCATGACATTGTCACCCTGGTGTAGGAGGCTCCAAGGGAAGGTGTTCCCATCTTCAGTTAGGTTACCAAATTAAAAGCCTTGAAGAGACAACTCAAGCAGCTGGATAGAGACTCATTCTCTAACTTGTCTAAGAGGGTTGTCCAATCCAAGAATGCTCTAAGATTAGCACAAAAGGACCTACAGCAGGATTCGACCAACATCCTCCTGATGGAGCTAGAGAAGGGGCACCGTAAGTCCTTTGTGGAGTTGAGAAATCAAGAGGAGGCCTTCTTTAGACAAAAATCCAGGATCCACTGGGTGGAGAATGGTGACAAGAACACCAAGTACTTTCACCATTCAATGACTGCGAGGCAGCTGAAGAATAGAATCATCTCGATCCTTAATAGAAATGAGAATCTTGTCAGCGAGCCGAATCTTATTCAGGAGACATTTGTTTCTCACTTCAAAGAGCTGTTTGTCTCGCGATCTCTCCCTCCTAGGCCGGCCTTGGAGGACTTACAGCGAGCTATCCGGTGTCCGCTCTCTAAGGCTCAGGTTGCTTCGCTCACCCGTCCATTCTCGGAGATGGAGATTTAGGATACCTTGTTCTCTCTAGCCAGAGGAAAGGCTCTGAGGCTAGATGGGTATGGCGTTGAGTTCTTCAAGAGTAACTAGGACCTTGTTGGGTCGTTGGTCATGGATGTAGCGAAGGATTTCTTTGTCACGGGGAGACTTTTGAAAGAGATTAATGCCACCATCCTAGTGTTCATTCCCAAGGTGCCTAATGCGACCTCGGTAAATGATTATAGACCCATTGCTTACTACAACACGATCTATAAATGTTTTACCAAAGTCTTAGCTAATCGTGTCACGGTTGTTCTTCAAGATACCATTAGCCCTTCTCAAAACGCCTTCGTTAAGGGTCACCGGATTAGGGATAATATTCTTCTAACCCAAGAGTTGTTCGCAGGGTTTCATCTTCAGCCGTATACCCCTAAATGTGCTGTGAAGGTGGACTTTCAGAAAGCGTATGACACGGTAGATTGGGACTTCTTTGAGATGGTTCTCCGGACTTTTCACTTCCCGGACCACTTCATTCGGCTTATCATGGTATGTGTGCACACACCTATGTTTTATATTTCATTGAATGGAGATCTCCATGGATTCTTCCCTAGCAGCCGTGGCCTTCAATAGGGGGACCCTATGTCCCATTATCTATTTACCTTGGTGATGGAAGTCTTCTTGGGGATCCTCACTTCCCGTACGGAGCTACCTAGCTTCAACTTCTCCTAAAGGTGCAAGGCCACTCGGTTATCTCATCTATTCTTTGAGAATGATGTGTTTCTATTTTGCCAAGCGGATATGGCCTCCGTCGGGCTTCTTAAAGACGGGCTTGATACATTCTTGGCTTGGAGTAGTATGATACCGAACAACAACAAAAGTGAGGTGTTCCTTGCGGGTGGCTCAAATGAATGGAGGACTCAGATCAAGGATGCCCTTGGATTTGTTGAAGGAAAGCTACCAATGCGCTATCTAGGAGCCCCTATCATCTCCTCGAGGCTTGGCAAGGCGAATTGCGTTGTCTTGGTCTATCGCATTACGGCAATGGTGCAATCCTGGACTCATCTCTTTTTCTCATTTGCCAGAAGAGTTCAACTTATAAGGTTAGTGCTCCATGCGATTCAGGCTTATTAGGCCAGTGTATTTATTATTTCTGTCGCAATCTTAGATCGTATAGAGCAGATCCTTAGACAGTTTCTGTGGAAGGGGCTTGGCCTTGGTAAGGGAGGTGCCAAGGTATCCTAGAAGGATGTATGTCACCCTAGGGAGGAAGGTGGTCTTAGGATTCATAGACTACAAGAATACAACAAAGCGGCCATGCTTAAACATATTTGGACCCTCTTCACTGACAAAGAGTCCTTGTGGTGTAAGTGGATTCACTCTACTTTTCTGATAGGGAAGAACTTCTGGATGGTTAAGGCTTCGGCCTGCTGCTCTTAGGCTTGGAGAAAGATCCTATACCTAGGACTCGAGGTTCGACTCAATTTCCGCTGGAGGATTGGTGATGGGCAGACGGTCTCCCTCTGGTTTGATCATTGGCACTAGAGTGGGCCATTATATTTGATTTGCTCAAAGCAAACTATCTTAGAGTCGGGGCTTCCTAGGTGTGCAGCCATTGCAAACCTTTTCTCTGAGCCAGGTCGAGCCTTTAGGATGGTGATGGACTCGTGGGGCCAGCTCCCTATTCTTCTCCCTAAGGTTCCGGATAGATTCGTATGGAGTGTCGATCCGTCTGGTCTCTTCTAGGTGGCTTCTGCATGGCATTTTTCAGAAAGAGGAAAGCAAGAGTGGACTAGTCATCCTTTATATGGAACAAAGTTATCACTCCGAGGTACCAATTCAATCTATGGCTGATCATTAAGAACCGTCTTCTGACACAAGCTTTTCTTATGTCCTATGGGAGGATCAGGAGGGAAGTTTGTGCCTTCTGCAAGCTCACATCGGATTCTATTGACCATCTCTTCTTCGGTTGTGGTATTACTTCGAGTATGGCTTATTTTTGGGTGGCCAAATGCAATCTCCTGTAGAGAAACGGGCCTTGGGTGGAAAATCTTCAGTGGGCGATGAAATTCCTATCAGGTAAGGACTTCTATCATGCTATAAGGCTCTTCTCTTTTGTTGTGCTCTGCCACCTTATTTGGAGGTATAGGAACGACATTCTCTTCAGAGGTCATCCAGTGGTGCCTGTGGCTGTCAAGAAGCATCTCATTAAAATGGTCAAGGACAAAGCCTTAACCTTTAGAAGCGTTGAAGATTGCTCGAGAAATATAAGGCTTCAACGAAATTGGGGGCTTGACCCTTCTATTTTCTCTTCTCCTACGCCGACCGCATAGTATCTCCTTCAGTGTGTCTTGCAACTGCCTCCCTGTTTTTTGCGCCTTCCTCGGTGGCCTTGCCTTAGATCTTCGGGTCCTCCTTGTGTTGTTCCTTGGTTGGTGTTGTTCTCTTTGTTTCCCCAGCCCTGCATGGCTGTCTTGTCTTTGTTTTCGGCCGTCTGTATTGGCCTGCTTGCTTTGACCGTTGTGCGGTGTTCTTTTGCATTAGGCGCCCTTTCACTCCTTTTGACGCTGTGTCTCTTTGAGTGAAAGTTTTGTGGTGCCTAATCTTCTGTAATTATTGGTTCTAAGCTCAATATATCATTACCTTTACCAAAAAATAATAATAATAATTCCAAAAAACAATTTTTCTCTCTCTTCTCTTTTCTTCTTTTTTTTTCTTTTGGCCGGTCGCCGACCCGGAGACGCCACGCCACGGTGAGGCTCATCTGCCCAAGCCTCACCGTGGCTATGCTAGGCACACGAAGGCTCGGCCTCGGCCACTAAGGCCACCGGCGAGGCCTCGCCGATGGTCGCAAGCCTCTAGCAAGCTCGCCGAACCTCGCCCGGCTGGTTGCCGGCGACCGGCTAAAAAGAGGAAAAAAGAGAAAAGAAAAAGAAAAAAAAGAAAGAAGAAAAAAAGAAAATATAATAAAAATATTTAAAAACTAAAAGAAATAAGAAAATTATATAATTTTATCAAACGCATTTCTTTTTCGGGAATAGAAATTTTGTGTGATTACCAAGCGCGTTCTTATACTCAAAAATTGTTCCCGAAAACAGAATAAATAAAAAAACTATTTCTATTCCAAAATTGTTCCCGAGACAGAAATGTTATCAAACGCGCCTAAGTGAGCGGTTCAAGTGGATCCAAATGGAACAGGGAGTCACTTGTTTTGATGAATTTCTTAGCATTTCACTATAAGAAGTTGAAAAGTATTTTTTTTTTTTTTTTTGAAAAGTTTAAATATTCTAAATGAGTGAACTGTGAGGGTATTTATAGTGAGTGGATCAAAAGAACGTTTAATAAGATTATGTTGCGAGGCAATCATAAGGAGGCAGCGGTAGATAGACTGTTTGGAGAACACGAGTGAGCACCGAGGCCGCTAAAAAAGGTTGGTAAATAAATTGAGTTATAGTAACGAGCCCTCTTCCAAGTCCATTAAGTCAAAACTCTCTAGAACATCACAAACAAATAAGGATAACCAAATCCCTAATGATGATGATGGTTATTAGTAAATTCAAGAAACAATATATGAAAAAAATAACTCATTTATCAGTGAATATGTAAGGATAACTCTTGGCAATATCTGTAGTGAGTTTTTCTGCTTTCCCTCAACACTGCCTGGTTTTTCGTCTGAGAAGTCCAGCACCAAGGACACTACTTTGGAAGACTCTTTGATTAGGCCCGATGATCCATTATTCGTTGGAGTGGGACCAGGTGAATTTACTCAGTGGGCAAATAACTCCAGGTGGTCATCAGATTATGGTATATCTATATTATCAAATGGAAGGACCGTCTCTTGTTCTTTGAACTCTAGGAAGAATGTTAATGAATTCTCATATATTCAAACATCTGGTGCTAATCAACATGATATATCTTTCTTGTAGAGCACCTCTCCTTAATCCAAAAAGTGTCAGTTTTAGTCAGGGCATGAATTCTGAGATGGACAAGTCAGTTCCTTTGACAGGTTTTTGTCACCCAATATAGAAATAAACCCTCCTATACTTGACTGGAGTGACAGCATTTTACATGTCTACCAGCCATTCAGCACAGATGTGCAGTTCTTTTCTTGCAACTTTACTGAAGCAGTACTAGAACCTGGTGAACTAGCTTCTCTCTGTTTTGTCTTCTTGCCTAGATGGCAGGGTTTGTCCTCAGCTCATTTGATCGTGCAAACAAATTTTGGAGGTTTTTTGGTGCAGGCCAGAGGCTTCGCAATCAAGTCTCCGTATGGGATTCAGCCCATATTAGGTGTAGATGAATCTTCCGGTGGAAGGTGGAGAAAGAACTTGTCGTTGTTCAACCCTTTCGATGAGAGCCTCCACGTGGAAGAAATAGCCCTATGGCTATCAGTTTCTCTGGGAGATAATTCCCTCCACATGGAAGCAACTTGGACACACGAAAATCCCTCGAGTTCTGACGGCCTGCAGAGTGTTAAAGATTGGTTTCTTGTGAAGAGTAGTCCTATTGATTTGCCAGTGATGGCAATGAGATCTCATAAAAGTTGGGAAGTTGGTCCTCAGATTAGTGAGGATATTGTAGAGATAGACTTATCTGATGGTTCTGTTGGTAAAGTTTTGGGTGCCTTTTGCATGCAATTAACAACATCTTCAAAAGATAGAGCTGACATTATGATGGTACCGATTGAAGCTGGTCTTCTTTCCGTCTCTCTTGGGAGCATGACATCATCTGATGTCGCTGGAGGTTTCGTTAGCATATCCTTGAGGAATAGCGCTACACGTGTTATTACTGTTACTAAGATCAGTGAAATTGCAAATTCGAAGCTTTTTCAGATTAAGTACATGGATAGATTGGTACTCTTTCCCAACACCATTACTCAAGGTTTTTAATGAGGTAGTATCATTCGATACACATTCGTGATAAATACAATAAATATTCAAGGGGGAGTGTTATAAAATACATTAATGAATATTCATTATATTCATTTTATCTAATGTACTTATTATGGTACATTTGTATCATACATTCTAAATACATTTCCCTATACAACGAATGTTTATCTCTCTATCCAATACATATATTATTTGATATATTGATATTAATGATAAGTACATCATTATTTTCTTATAAATAGGAGCTTAATTTTTATTTTCTCTATTGCTATCTTTAGGCTGCGCATGACAACGCTTTTGTTCCCGGAAGAATTTTTTTTTCAGAAATAATTCTTTTCTATTTCTGCTCTAAGGAATAATTTCGAGTAAAAGAACCCGTTTGGTAACGACACGAAATTTCTACTCCTGAAATAGAAAAAGAATAGAAATGCGTTTGGTAACGCAACAATTTCTTTTTCGTATTTATTCATTTTATTATTTTTGCCGACGGATCGCCGCCGCCGCCACCGGGCGGCGGCGACTGGCAACCGGCGACGGCGACCGGTGGCGGCGACCGCGGCGGCGACGGCGACCGGCGGCGGCGACCGGCGGCGGCCGCGGCCGGCAGCGGCCGCGACCGACAACAACCGGCGGCGATAAGCGGCGCGACCGCAACAACCGACGATCGACGGCATATGGCCGGGGCCGGCGACCGGCCGCGACTGCGGCCGGCGGCGGCGGCGGCCGGCGGCGGCGACCGGCGACCAGCGGCGGTGGCACCGGCAACCGGCGGGCGGCGATCGGCGGCGGCGACGGGCAAACCCGGCGGCAGCCGCGACCGACAACCGGCGGTGGGTAGCAGCCGCGACCGGCAACCGACGACGGCGGCGGCGGCAGCCCGGCCGGGGCAAGGCGACGGCGGCGGCACCGGCGGCCGAATCGGCAACCGGCGGCGGCGGCGACGGCGACCGGCCATGACCGCAGCGGTTGGCGGCGATCAGCGACCGGCGACAACCGGCGACCGGCGGCAACCGCAACCGGGCGGCGGCGGCGACCGACGGCCGACGGCAATGGCCCGGCCGCGGTGGCGATGGCCGTGGCTCCGGGCGGTTGGTGGTCACAACAAGAAAATAAAATTAAAAAAGAAAATCAGCTAACTTCTAGAAATTGTTCCCGAGAACAAAAAGCAACTTTTTTGCTTCTCAAAATTGTTCCCAAGAACAAAACATGAACAAAAAATTAAGAAATTGTTCCCAGAAACAAATGTTTTATCAAATAGGTTTATGTTCTTTTTTTGTTCCGGGGAACAAAATAAACAGAAATTCGGAGAAACGGGAGCGTTACCATGCGCTACCTTAATGTTTACCTGCTTTCTCATCTCAATCTCTTTATTCTCTCTACTATATTTGCAACACAATATTTTACAACATAAACTTAATTAAACAAAATTAAAATTTTTGGTCCAGCTCACTTTTCTCCCCCATCTATACTTTCTCCTCCGTCTCCAGCCATCTTGAGCCCAACCTCCCTGTCTCCCTCCACCGTCGTCACAGGCGGAGCTACCGACGGCGAGTCTGTCGGGCAAAGTTGCACATCTGAAAGTTGACCACTGTCACTCGTCGCCATGGACGAGCCCCTGTCACTGGAGCCACGGCTGCAGATCTGGAAGTCGTTTCCAGGGGTGTGTTGGTGGTCACCCGGTAGGACATCTGGGGCCGTGTCAACCTGGATTGATTCCCAATTCTGGGGTGCTTCAGCGTTCACATGCAGGCGTGTACAAGGCAAGAGCGGCAGGGCTGCTAGTCGGCAAGGACGGAACACGTGGACGAAAATAGACAAGAGGAGCATGGAAAGCAACGCTAATGACAAGAGATAGGGGAAAGAGTGAAAGGGGCGCCGGACCAACAACGACATGAGGGACGCCACCGAAAGCGTGGCGGCAAGCATCATGAGGATGGGGAACGCTCGGGCACAACAATTGGGAGCCAACGACAGGTGAGCAACGAGGGACAATGAGCAATAGAACAGAAGAGAGAAGACGGCAAGAGTGGTGGCAAAAGGGTTGGTGTCGAATGGGGATGCGGATCTCCCTTGGAATTTCACCTGGACGAGGTTGACCAGCACGGTAACAAGAAAGGCGAGAATGGCGTGGAGGGCAGTGAGTTCAGGGTAACCTTGGGCGTTTGTGTGGGGATGACCGCCGTTCGGCATCTGGGTAGGCTTCTGGAGGATCTCGTAGTCCCAAGTAAAGGATGATTATCGAAATGATCAGAGAAAAAGATGGCTAGAGCGTGACGCAGAACTTGGCGGCTTTATAGGCGACGAAAGGACGGCATCGTAAGTTTCTGAGAGCGAATTTCCCCTTTGACGGGATGGCAATAAAAAGTTGGGATTTGGTCAAATTTCGGCCGTCACATAAGCCGTTCGTTGGGTAACGGTAGTTGATCGGGCAATTATATAGTCGCCTATTGCACTAGCCGTCAGTGCCCTTCTACTGTTGCCTATATTTACTTTTATCAAAATATATCAATCTAAGATAGCTCGACTTCGTTAGGAAGAATATGCGGATCCATCGAAAAGGTTTCCTAGGAAACCAGACACTCATATAGCCACAATATGCACGCATGTCTCGAATGGATCTCCTCTAGTTCACTAACCCAGACTGCTGCTGATCTTTTTATATAAAGAAATCCTTTCAATCCTTTTGAAGAATGAGATTTTCTGTCCCTTTGGCACAATTCTAAGCATATTATTTCCAAAGGAGCTATGGCAGCTCCATCAACTGTCTTTGGCAACCATGAAAAGATATACATGACAGTTGAAAAAGAGGTCACATGCTTACAATTAACAAATCGTAATATAGACTTCTTTTTAAAGTAGATTGTGGGTGAGGAACTTTACGCTCCCTTGGTGGTTGTTTCCAGATCCTATTTACAATTTGTGTCTAGAATCGTTAACCAATGGTAAGTCTCACAAGTGAAAGCTAAAAGCGAAAGGATAGGCCATGTGAAAAAGACAAGTACCTAGTCCCAGGAAAGAATTAAAAGTTGCCGACATCTCTGTAGAAACCATCAATTGATTCATCATTCTCATCCTTGTTTGAGCATGACACATAGTTCCAATTGTAAAACAAATGTAGACTTCTAATTAAGTGCGACCATCTTTTGCATATAGAGCTACTAAACACCCACTCATTAATAAACTAGATGATTTTAAAACTCTTAACCTCATAAGGTATGCGTTTGACACAACTAGAGCTATATATGATAATTAAAAGTTCTTCCTTTTAAAATCCTCAAATTATTATACCCGTGTGACATTTATCTCAAACTAATTTTTGTATCATAAAAAATCCTAAATTGATACTCTTGTATCACACTTACCCTAAAAAAAATCCCAGATTTATCACAATTTGGGATAAATGCAACGACAGTATATTAATTTTGAGTAAATGTGGTGGGAATGTACTAATTTGAAATTTTTGACATTAAATTAGTTCAGGGTAAATGGGCATGAGTCTACCAATTTGGGACTTTTGTGGCAAAAATTAATTTGGGTTAAATGGGGCATAAGTATACCAATTTCAGGTTTTTTGAAGTATTAGCCCTAGCATAAATTGTGGCATCAACATATGATCCAAACTTTATAAAATTCTTTTAGAATCAGCATGAACACAATTATTAATAAATTAGATTATTTGAAAGCTTTAAACCTCACGAGATCAAGATCGATCATTCAACCTAATTGAAACTAAACTTTCTTAAAAAGGATAATGCACTCTAGTTTAGTAGTCAAATGAGGCAATATTACTTCTTTCAATGTAGCATTTCAAAGCCATAGGTTCAACTTTGACAAGAAATGTCAACAAGCTATAGCAACATTGATGACGCAAATCGGTCAACAAATACCAAATCTAGTAACAAAAAGAAAACACAATCATTTCACCTTTGCAAATATGAGAAGTATCCTACGCCAAAACCAAACACAGGTTAGGATTAATTTTATCTTATCCAGAATTTTATCTTAAGTAGCAAATGAAGCCTAAAGAATTTTGATGAACTAAACTTAATGCTAGTATTTAATGCCTTCATTAAGTGTGTTGAGGATCATATCTACAACATGTATATTCTAATTTCTGATTATACAAACATTTGAACAAAATCTCATGAAGTTCGTAAATCTGCAAAAGGAAAGGTCTTAAAGCAAGGTCTTATTTCCAGAAAACAGACGAACTTTATGGTCGAGCACTTTTCATATATAAATTCAAATGCCATTGGAGTTTCTAAATCAAAGACCCAACTCATAACATTTAAGTATGATATTCCAATATTATTTATGCGAAAAATCATGTACTAATTCGCTCAAGATATTGATGAAATGGTGTGATTAAAATCTGCCTTCAATGGAAAATTTGATTGGCAAGCTAGCCTGAGGGAAGATTATGCACGTGTTTTTCAAGAATTTTGCCGAGATTTTTATAGAGAATAAGATGACATAATGCCTACTTGACTCAAATTTAACGTTCGAATTGGAAATCTATGAATTGGAGAAAGCTTGACCAGAAGTCATTCAGTCGAAGAAGACAACAACAAGAGAAATTGAGTATTCTTGAGATGTTTTTGAGTCAGTATCTTTTACAAGTTTGCAATACCATTTGAGTGTGGGTTCTAAGAGTCAGAAAGAGTTACCAACTCATCTGTAAACAAAGAAATAAAAAAAATAAAAAAAAGTTGTATTAAAATGAAGGCATTCATATAGATAAGAGATAAGTGTGCAATTGACTATTCAAAAACACTTATTAGATGTGCGGTTTATAGTTTGGGAAGAAGACATGTTGCCCTATATGTACAAGGTGTGAGAATAATAGTGGAAGGTGATAATTACTAGGCTATAGTGGGGTTGCTATAGAAGGAAACCAAGTTCCGTGTGGCAACAGGTTCTACATTTTTTTCTTGGCGTAACTAGTGGTATCTAGCCGATTTGAATAGCTAGAGAGCTAAAAGAGAAAAGTGGGCACACCTAAACCAAATCTTCAAAAATATCGTTTGCAGTTTATCTTTCTCTAAACTATTTTATTTGCGATATCTGTATTGCTAGTTCATTTTATTGGGGTTAATTCTAAAAGATTAATCTGCATTTTCTGTACAATTCAATTTCTTGATTGCTTATTTGGACATAACAGTTACTAGGCATCTTAGAGGCTCTCGTTAAGCATTATCATCTCTATAAAACAAAGCAAACTCAACATCATTTTCGACTTCAAACTTTGCCCAAATATTCTTGTAATATTTATGAGCGTTAAAGATGAATAATGACCATATCTAGTTAAATAAGGGAAATAATCTTAATATAAAATGGCCCACATAACAATGATATGATTGCATAAATCTCTCGTTTATTTTGAAAATTTAAATTATATCCTACAACTACTTAGTTAAATTCATTTGGTCAAGTAAGTCAAATTCTTCTTCTTCTTTTTTCCTTAATTAGCGATTTTCTTTTGCGAGTCATAATTACAGGATTCGAATTTCCAAGATAGTAAAACCGAATGAAATTAACGCAATAAGTCCATCTGCACACATTTCCCAATCCCATTCCCTTTACTTAAGCAAGCAAGATAAGAAAACAGATCAAAATTGTCCTCATCAAGCGGTTCTGCCAACGCCTAGAACATTTCCTGTAAGATGATGGATATAATTGTTAACAAATATTAAGTTCGACAAAACATTAAGATAGTTGGAATGATGTCCAACGGCGATTCGATTTTGGTGGGACGGTGGTGCATGAATTAAACAAGGGGTTCGACATTCATGTTCTTCTGCAACATAAGTTCATTCACCTTAGCAGAAACGGATCTTCTCCAGACTATATCATCTACTTCTCCAAGTTAAATGTCCTTCAAGTATGACTCACCCGTTGAAGCATTAATTTTTTTTTTTTTTTATTAATGATTACAACTGCTAAAGAAATTACTTGTAATTAGAATAAAGTTGGGGTTACAAAGAATGGTCTCCTAAACTATATTCTAATTTAATAAATGAGTTAAATTTAATTTGATTCGCCCATTTGCTTAAATGCTATTTTCACATCACTTTGTGTACTAATCTAATAAATGAATTTTTGAACGTCATGCATAATCCTTTATGTTATGAATTTTGTTAATGTGTATTCTGGGGACACTTTTTAAGAAATCAAATTAAGTATCCCAAATCGGTGTTCCGACAGCCCTCGCTAAGACGATCCTTATTTTAATAGCAATCAAACAGAAGAATTTCTTATGCCTTGGGCGGCTAAGCATGCACATTCTAAACCAATTTTGAACGGCTTAATCAGGAGAACCATCGAGACAATGAAGGGTCAACGACAAAGTACAATGACAGTAGGTATTTCACTTGAATCTGTCCACAAAAGAAAATGGTATGAGCTTGCACCCAAGCCGTCAACATTTTATACTATTCCCCTCTAAGTGGAGAGTACAGAGAATCCCTAAACTTTTGGTGCCGGTGGATTGCGGTGGGGGAGCCCAGTTTTGCTCATCATGCATTAATCTATTTACTGAATCCCTTCATTTCCAGATATGTCCTACTTATTATAAGAAGGGTTTCTTTGACAAGTAATTTAAAGCACCGGTCTAAACAACTGGCTGCGCATATAATAAGGTTATAGGGAAAACTACACCATAGGTTCTAAACTAACTTTAATCCTAAACTTTTAATCAAACCAATATAGTTCTAAACTATTGATGAAATGTGCAATCAAGTACTCTTGGCTAAGTTTTATCAAGGTTGACATTACGTGATAATCCTGTCATCGTCAAACGTCCTATACATTCAAAAGTGTCAAGTTCCATGATTTATCATTGAGGACTCTTCTCTTACTTAAGTTAGATATAGCATTCTATAGTAGGGCAAGTTAAGAGCAATATGCAAGATCATTTCGTCGTGTGCTTGACCTGATGTATCTTTCTCACAACCTAATTCCATGGCAGAGCCGTACTTATTATTAGCTAATCCTTTGTGCTTACTACATAAACACCCAAAATGAAACCATGAAACGAGGTCAACCAAGAGCAGTCGTTGTCATATCACATGCCCCATTCAATACTACAAAAGAATTTTCTTCTCCACTATCGACAGTTCAAAGCAAGCAGTGGCCAGTTTTAGTTGGAGGAGTATTACAATCGTCAAAGTCGGCGCGAGAGCTTTTTTCGGTCGGCTCTTCGTCAATGATACAAGTGGGAAAGTGTTAAAAAGAACACCATTAACATAAGCACGCACAAAACACAGAGAGAGAGAGAGAGAGAGAGAGAGAGAGAGATCTTCAAAAATTAGAAGAAATAAATATATTGCTCTTGCAATGACATGACATAACATTTACTAGTGATGCACTTTAAGTGATCTGTTTGCAATAATCACCACCACGAGGAAGAAGAACCTACATACATAGTTTGAAATATAACCGGTCAGTGGGTTAAGATTCTCAAAAAGTCACTCTCTCTAGCCATGCATAGTTCAAGTGCTTCACATTCAGTTCCGTCCTACCGTTTCTTCTCATTGCTCACTTCAAAGTAGAAAATCAAACTTCCTTTTCCACACTTCTCTGGCTATGGCTGATCTCCAAGTCATGTCGAAATTGGTCATCATTTTCGCCTTCATCGCGCTCTGTGCAATCCTAACTTCCGAGGGGAAAAGTATCAATTCAGTCCTAAACCTATTGCATTGGTACCAATTTAGTCCTAAACTTTTCGATTGAACCAATTCAATCCTAAACATTTTTACATCAATACCAATTCAGTCCATCCGACCAATTTTGGCCTGCCGGTGCTGACGTGGACATCGGCCGATGACTGGACGGTGACGTGGCAATTTTTTAAAATATTTTTTTGAATTTTTTGAATTTTTTTCTTTTCCTTTTTATTTGTTATTTTTTTATTTTTTCTTTTTATTTTATTTTTTCCTTTTCTTTTCTTCCTTCTTCCTCCTTGGACTATTCCGGTGGTGGCCAGCGAGCCTCCAGTGAGGCTTGTCGGCCACTGGGCGAGGACTAGGAAGCCCTCGCCTGCCACTGGCAAGGGTCACGGCCCTCGCCCGGCCTCTCCTAGGGCCACCGGCGAGGGGGCTTCGCTGGATCTGGGCAAGGCCAGCCTCGCCTTGGCCTCGTCGGCCGCGGGCAAGGGGCCGGCGAGGTTGGCCTCGCCCGTTCGGGCGAAGCCACCTTGCCCGCGGTCGGCGAGGCCAACACGGCCCTCGCCGGGCCTTGCCAAGGCAAAGGCGGCCATCTCCCGCGGAGGCCGGGCGAGGCCGAGCGAGGGCCGCAACCCTCACCAACCGCCGACAAGGGTCACGGCCCTCACCCGGCCTAGCCAAGGGCCGCGGGCGAGGCGGCTTCACCCGAATCTGGGCAAGGCCAGCCTCGCCAACCCCTTGCCCATGGCCGATGAGGCTAAGGCGAGGCTAGCCTCGCCCAGATCCGGGCAAAGCCCCCTCACCAGCGGCCCTGGGAGAGGTCAGGCAAGGGCCGCGACCCTCGCTGACGGCAAGCGAGGGCTTCGAGGCCCTCGCCGACCACCACCGGAACAGTCCAAGGAGGAAGAAGGAAGAAAAGAAAAAGAAAAAGAAAAAATAAAAAAGGAAAAGGAAAAAAATTTTAAATCGAAATTTTTTTTAAAAAATTGCCACATCAGCGTCCGGTCATCGATCGATGTCCACGTCAGCGCCGATAGGCCAAAATTGGCCGGATGGACTGAATTGGTACCGATGTAAAAAGGTTTTTGACTGAATTGGTCCAATTGAAAAGTTTAGGATTGAATTTGTACCAATGCAATAGGTTTAGGACTTTTTTGGTACTTTTCCCAACTTCCGAGGGAAGGTTGATAAAATCAACGTGAGAGGACGAACTCCATGCAATGAATAACGACCAAATGCACGAACAAGCATCGCAATTTCTGACTCCAAGTCAGTCTCCTACGAACGATTATCATTTTGATGCAAGGAACGAGATAGTTCCTTCATCTACAGCAGGTGATCAGGCGGCCGATTTGGATGAGTCAGATGCAGTGTACAAGGATGATTTCCGCCCCACAACCCCCGGGAAAAGCCCTGGAGTGGGCCATTCTTTCATTGGCTCAAAGAAGGGAGGTCCTCAAGCAAAAGCTCCGAGCAACAATGAGGAGAGGCTGACCATTACGGAGATACTAGGCGATTTCAGACCCACAGGACCGGGTCACAGCCCTGGTGTCGGCCATGTATTTGAAAGCTTGATTGATGAACCAAAAGCCTAGGTACAACAAAATAAAAAGTTGGAGTTGTGTCGTGTGAGTCCTGTCAATTCTGGTTTAGTTAGGTCTCATGTCCCAAAATGTCATTCTTCAGTGCCCCAGGAAATGGTTCTAGTTGATGTGTATAGGATTGTCTGTCAATTCAGTATTGAACCATGTAATTATTTAGTGAAAAATTCCGCAAATATGCATCAGTTATAATATGCGTCCATGTTATATGAGATTCTAGTCTTTCGTTGTACTACTTTCTTCTCAAATCTTCCCCAGTGTCATATGATGTTGTGGCCAGGAAAAGTGCAAGGTCGTCAGTAAGTTCCTTTTGGTATCTTAAATGGGAAACAAACGCATGAATGATGGGCATAGATGCAACACAAAATTTGGTAAACCTCGTCCAGAAAAATGACAGGACTTGAATGTATCCAAATCAAAACGATGATAACAGACAGAAAAACAGACAGGATGATGGTGACAATGCTTTATTTGAACTTGTGAGCAATGCTTTGACCATTAAGAATAATCTCTCCACGTGGTAAAGCAGACCCAGAAGAACGGAGACCAATGAATTCCACAAAAGCCCATGTGTTATGTCAAGTGGCAAGGATCGAGTGCTGTTTCTTCTTCAGAAAGTGGTCTCGATTTTTCACATTTTATATGATCATCGCTCTTTACCCAAAGGCGCCACCTCTCGCCGGTTATAGGTACGGTTTCTTTCGCTAATTTATTTCCTTTTAATTTAATTTTATAAAGCTTGGAATATGCATTTACCTAATTTTTCATCTCGCTGCATACGTAGTCGCCCGATAACTCACTTGCTATTGACGTGGGCTTGTTTCATGCTTAAATTATGTCTAACCTTGTTTTTTTCTTTTCAGTATATCTACCTTATTCATATCTAAAAGAAATAGAAACATGTCGACTCATGTTAATCTAAAGTTAGTCTCATTCAAGTTGTGTCATCTATTCTTCTCCATAGATATGTTCAATAATGTATTATGCAAACGGCGTAGCTGATGAATTTACAAAACATTTGAATTGAGCAAACCTTAAAAGGTAGGCCAGAAATAAGAATTCGTGCACTATTTTGCAAGTGACGCCCATAAGAACGATCCAAAAAAACTCAGTTCGAATGCTATATTGTTGCAAAACCTATAAACCCACGCTGCAGGAGTTGTTTTCTTCTTTCGGTCTAGTTTCTGCATTGGTTTGGCTCATTTGATGTTAATTGCTAGTATTTAGGTTTTCATTTCCTTTTTAGGGTTACTGCGAATCTCTAGGGTTTAGAGGTATTACAATTTTTGATATTTTAGTAATAATTTACTCAAAGAAAGGTTGAATTGAATTTGATGATGTGGATGTGCTTGCGCTTGCAAGCTCGTTGTTAGCCAACCATTGGATTTGTGATCCCATCATTATTCATGTTAAAGATTTATGTCCCGCAATCCCCACATAGCAACCAAATAATTTTGTTCTATGTGACAATACTAAACGACTGATGAAGCAACTACATAAAAGCATGGTTTAGTTGTAGATGGCATGGTAAACAAAATCAATCAAAGTACAGTAAAGGAGATTACATAAAAACCTATGTTTTTTTTAGTGAAATCTAATACAAGTCTAGCAGATATCCTAAAATGTGATTATATAGCTTAATCTAGTAAAATTACTACAAAATAATCGCTCAAAAAAAAAAAAAAATAAAAATCCATGCTTTCGATTTTGTAGCGGGAAAACGATCTTCCCAGATGCATCCGAGCAACAGTATGAGGGACTGAATGGGTATTAATGATGTCGAAAAGTTTCCTTTTATAGGGGCTAATGGACAACTTTATTAGTACCTTTTACTCGGAAAAAATTTGGCACATTTGGTGTAGACCTCCCAGAGTGGACTAAGGAGATGCGTGATTTAAAAAAGTTGGCAACCAAGGGCTTTCGTATTTAAATTCTCCAGACAAATGAAGTGACGGATTTCAGCAGAATATTCCACTTAACATAATACACATGTACATAGCTTAAATTGGGTTTTCCCCCTTTTTTGCACCCTTCCACTTTTTCATTTTGTTTTTTGCATTGTATTTAAGGATAGTTTGCACAATTCTATGGCGTTGCATCGAACATATTGGAACTTTGGATTGACTTAGTCAATTGAATTAAGGCTTTCTTTACCATTAACTTGTTGGTGAGAAAATTTAGATATGCTCGTTGCGAAGAGATAAAACTTAGGTAATCCAAACTAAATTCAAAAATTTATGCTTTCTAGTAATGTCCATTGTGTATCCCTTTTTTTTCTTTACATGCGATTGGGGATAAATTAAAGAGAATGAGTCACTATAATAACTTTTGAAAAATGTTAGGGCACCTGAAATCGCATTTAAAGCAGTTTGAAAACCAAACCATTGTCCTCAATTAGCACTCATGGGGGACACCAACTAATTATTTCTGGTAAGTAGTCAATAACATATGATGAATGGACTCTCTTGTTAGGAAGCAAGAACAAGAATAGAGACCGTCCATGTGCTAACCCATTATGTTCCACTTCTATCATTCAACCATCGGGCAACATTAGACGACTGGTAATTGCTAATCCAAAAGGTAATTTTCTTAGGCTGCGTTCGTTTCACGGAAAATTGACCATCTCCGGAAAATATTTTCCCAGAAGTTATTTTCCAGGAAAATTGCTATATTTTCCGGTGTTCGGCTAATTCTTAAATTTTGAGTGGAAAACATTTTCAACCGTTCGTTAACCTCTTTTCTTTTTTTTTTTATTTATTTTTCCTTTTCTTTGCCTTCTCCTTCCTCCTTCCTCCTCCTTCTTCCTCTTCCTTCCTCCTTCTTCCGCCGCCGCTCCTCCTTCTTCCTCCACCGCCGCTCCTCCTTCCTCCTCCTTCCTCCTTCCTCCACCGCCGCTCCTCCTTCTTCCTCCTCGTTCCTCGTTCCTCCTTCCTCCGCTGCCGCACGCCCGAAGATGGTGAGCCGACCAAGATCTGGTCGCGATCCGGCCGACCAAGGTCCGGTCGCCAAATCCGGCGGCTGGGCGGGGCTCGGGCCTCGCCCGAGCTCGCTAGAGGTGCAGCGAGCCGCAAGCTCGCCGGATCTAGCGGCGGAGCTTGGGCTGATCGGGAGCCCGAGCTCTGCCGCTAGATCCGGCGAGCTCGCGGCTCGCCAGACCTCTAGCGAGCTCGGGCGAGGCCCGAGCCCCGCCCAGCTCGCCGAATCTGGTGAGGCCAGAGCTCCGCCCCAGCCGGCGAGGCTCCGCCTCGCCCAATGCTGGGAGGCTCGAGCTCGCCGAGCTCGGGCGAGCTGGCCTTCCACGGATCGGGCTAGGCGGAGCCTCGCCGGCCCGGGGTGGAGCTCGGCTGGCTCGCGACCGCGGCCGGTCGCCGGTCGTCGGTCGCCGGCCGCTGTCGGGGGCCGGCCACCGTCAAGCTAAAGGAAGAAAAATAAAAAGGAAAGAAAGAAAGAAAAAAAAAAAAAAAAAAAAAGCAGGGAAGTTGTGGAAAATGTTTTCCACTTTTCAGAAGTGGAAAACATTTTCCACAACTTTGCATGTAAATTTTCCGGTCAACGGAAAATGTTTTCCGTTGACTGTGATTTTCCGCCCACCCGAACACCGGAAAATCCGGAAAATATTTTCCTGGAAGTTATTTTCCGCGAAACGAACGGAGCGTTAATGTTTCCAAGATCCAGAAAATCTGGAAGGAATCCTTCCAACTACATTCCAACTGGATTCCACTTTCTTTTTATGTTTTCTTTGTGTGGTCGTGTGGGTGCTCCCCATACGAACTTACACCGACTATAGAAGGGAAAATTTTGCATATTAAATAAGGACCACGTGAGTTACAAGATTTTAGGAAAATATTTCATCTGATAATTGAATTTCAATAGTAGTCCTCATAGATTTAAAGTCGGCCTTGGATGACTTGAGTCAAGGACCTTGGAGCCTAGGCTCGAGACCTCCACGGCCAAGTGCAATGGGGGGCTTGGGTCCCTAAGGACTCACCCAAGTCCCAAAGCGCTCCGGTCCCTCAAGGTTGGGCCTAAGAGCTTGTTTGTCTGTGTTCAAGTCCCCAACAGCTATACCGGTGTTTTAGGAGTTCGAGACACTGGTAACAGGGCCTAGGATCCACGACGTAGAACCTTGGTCCCAAGTAGCTAGCCCTCGACGCTTCAGCTCTAGTCTCCTTAGGTCAAGTCTAGGATCCTAACGCTTGAGCTCAAGGCCTCAATGCTCAAACATGGGATATGAACTTGTATTCGAGACTTTCTCAAATATATGTTTCATGATTTTCCTAGAAGACATGTTGGAGGATGACTTCCATTTTATTTACAAAGTACAATTAAACATGAGAAATTTCCTTGAGAATAAATTCCTTGGAAAAGTATTCTCGTAATGTTCATTATTTGTGAAATAAACAGATATTGAGTGTCATAAATTTTAACTTAATAAGGTAAATTGCTTCAATTACTTATTATCAACGAGAATCTCATATGACATTGTTTCAACAATAAATGCACTTTACGTAGCTTTTGAAAAGTATGGTTGATTCGGCGTGGCAAAGTTCCGTAAAAATTATGCAAAACAACATCATTACTCAACCCTAAACGTTGACAATTCCTTGGAATTGCAACCATATGTGGGGGAATGATTTGGCTCAAATCACGTCATCTTGAATATAGTTTGAGTGCAAATTTCTTCAATGAGTCACACCGGATTTATTGTTCGACTAATATTATATAGGATGTTCAGGCGAGCCAAATCGCAGATTTTAAAAATTGCGATACCTAGATGATCATTTAAAAAGATTTGACATTAAAGTAAGCAGCACACATAAATTTAATACCAGTACCATCATTTTGTGTCTATTAGCGATCTAAGCCCCCGCAATGAAGTAGGCATCACATGTCATGAAAGGGGTTTAGAGGCATGTAGGGCTCGAGTGGACCAAGGAGTGGCCCATTGCCATAACTACGGCAATCAATTTTGCTTGAGCGCAACGTTTCATGGTCTACATTTGCCATTGGTTTGTGCAAGTTGTCCTCGAATGACTCCCTAACAATTTCAATGCGATCCTTTCGGAAATGCAACAACAAAGGATTCAAAGTCGACTTACCTAGGGACTCGTTTCTAAAAGGTATATACAGCATGACCAGCTCGAGTTTAACCCCGACTTGAGATAATTACAACACAGGTCCTAAAGCCCGCCACAAATATCCTGAGTTTAGAAGGCAATTAGCACTCAATGGTTTGGAAACATTTTTGGAGAAAGCCTTTGGGAAAATGTAAAGAATTTATATAAACAGGTTTTTCCAAAATATAAATAGTGTTTGGTAAAGTTAATTTAAAAACGTATTAGAAAACTACTTTCACTTAAGTGCCATTTAGAATAAACTACACTTTACAAAGGACTTTGTTAGCTTTTTCTTTCTTTTCTAATTCTCAAACCTTCCCCACGGAACTCAACTGTCAACAAGTCAAATTGGACGCTAGTGAGCCTTGCTCGAGGCTATTGGAAATTTCTTTGTAAAACAAATTAAGTGTATATTCTCTTGTCCGAAATAGGAAAAGTGGGAGGATGTTGGCTAGTTAATAAATATGGGACTTTCTTTAGCATATCTAAAGAAAAGATTGGGTGTGGACTAGACTCCATTATACTCGCGTGCAGGTGCACGAATTTTGGTGCAATTATTAGATGCACTTAGCACTTTGCGCGCCTGCGGTTTAATTAACACTAACCCTTTCTCTTTTTTATTATTATTATTATTATTATTATTATTATTATTATTATTATTATTATTATTATTATTATTATTATTCTGTATTGTTACCTTATTAACTTTAATTAGTTCAGATGTTGTTTTTTGTTTATTGAGAATTTTCAAAAATTATGAAAATTCAAAAAAAAAAATTATTATTATTTTGAATTTTTTATTTGTGTCTTTTCAAGACAACCTTTGAAAATGATATTCGTTCGGTTTGCAATTTTTCCCGAATGATTGCATTTGTTCATTTTTCAACTTCTTCCGAAAGACATCTTTGTTCATTTGGGCAACTTCTTTCGAAATGATATATTCGTTCACTTTGCAATTTTTCACAAAGAGTTGCCTACGTTCTTTAAGACCGATATATATATATATATATATATATATATATATATATATATGTATGTGTGTGTGTGTGTGTGTGTGTGTGTGTGTGTGTGTGTGTGTGTGTTAGTTTTTCAGAGGAACGAATCGAGATTTTTTTTTTGAGTCTTCTTTTCAAAACTACAATCATTTTTTCAATTATTTCATGGAGATACCTTGAAGAAATACTAAAATTATTAACTATTATTTTCATTTTGAGATTTCGTTGTATCTTGGAGAATATTTTACGGTGACCATTAACAACTTTGTGGAGCAAATAAATCTTTAAAAAAAGTGATATCACGCCTCAAAATCCGACTTGATTACTCTATTAATTCGAAATCATATTTTTTTCAAATAGAGGTCACATGACCTCAAGCATTGCCTAAGTCGTGTGATCTAGGCGACCTCAAGTGAGACTAGCCGGCATCAGTCTGGCCTCATCAACACTTGGAACCCTTGCTAGTAGATGATGTCATTTCCTGAATTATCAAAGATCAGTGAGAGCAAAGCCTGAAAAAAAAATTACACTTACATTCCAGAAATACTCAAAGTTCAAAGCACCTCTCTGGAGCTGCCTTAAGATAAAGGCATTGGAGGCCTCTAGAGATACAATTGCATCTCTCCAAAACAGTCCAAAAAATTTGCCAAATGCTACGTGCATTAAGCTTTGGCAAAGTATTGGCAAAGTATTGCCAAACTCACTTTTAGTTGTACCTTAGAATTAGGAAGGAAGGGGGTAGTTGTGAGGCGCGGGAATCTTACACGACCGCGTGCATAAAGTGGGAGCAGCTACTCGGAGCCAAAGAAAACGGCGATGATCACGGCCGATTGTCACCGTATTCGACCCGGCGGTTCAACACGCGCGCTCGGTTTCGTCTCTTCGTTTTCTCTGTGGCGACGTCGGAGAGATGTGGAGGACAATCGCACTGACAAGGTCGGTGTGTTCTGCAGCGTCCCTGCTCAAGTTCAGCCTTTTTACTCTCCATGAATCTTTAGGGCAGTGCGCCTTGCACTTTCGTTTGCACTTTTCGATCTTCGGGACTATTTTTTTTTTTTTTTTTGGCGGGGGCATACATGAAAGAAGGCAAGAGTGAAGGAAGAACAAGGTTCAGAGAGGAAAAAATGTAAAGTGACGTAGGGAGATTTCTTGTTTTCTCATTGAATACTCCGAATGTACAATTCTGTAGAGATATAATACAAGCTCTATCTTGAAGAAGGAAGTAATTGATCTGACTATCAATCTAAATCTAGATCTCAATATTTAATTTACATATATACGAAGATTGTGATCAATTAAGATCAAATCGGTTTAGGCAATCCGCATATCTTCCAACACTCCCCCTCAAGCTGGTGGCTTGTAGATGTCCAAGACGCCTAGCTTGTTTAATAGATATGCGTGTTGTCTCTGACATAGAGGCTTGGTAAACAAGTCTGCTGGTTGTTCTGTTGTCCCAATTCCTCTTGTCTCAATTACTCCTTCTTGGATCTTTTCTCGTGTAAAGTGACAATCCACTTCTATATGCTTGGTTCTTTCATGCACTATAGGATTAGATGCAAGTTTGAGAGCCGCATCATTATCGCAATATAACCTCGTGGGTCCTTGCACTTCTACTCCTAGATCCTTGAGTAATCCTCGCATCCAAACCACTTGACAAGTGGCCTTGGCCATAGCTCGATATTCCGCTTCAGGCGAGGATAGAGACACGGTAGCTTGCTTCTTGGTTTTCCAAGATAGTAGAGATCCTCCCAATTTAATGCAATATCCAAAGTGACGGATCTTTGACTAATCGGACATGTTGCATAGTCTGCATCACAATATGATGTCATCCTCATGTCACATTCCTTTGAAAGAAGTATCCCTAGCCCCGGACATTTCTTCAGATATTTTACGACTTTTAGAGCTGCATCCAAATGAGAACGCTTTGGCTGATGCATAAATTGGCTAAGTGTCTGAACCGCATATGAGATATCGAGGTCTAGTCATTGTCGGATATATAAGTTTTCCAACAAGTCTTTGATAGCTGACGGGTCACCGAGTAAGGAATCATCATTCCGAGATATTCCCTTATCATAATCTGCGGTGGTCAACTTAGTGTTTTGCTCTATAGGAATTACAGCTGGCTTGCATCCCGATTGACACGCTTCGATATAATTTCTAGGATGAACTTCCGCTGGCTAAGGGAAATTCCCTTGTCAGATCGGGCAATTTCAATTCCAAGGAAGTACTTTGGTGCTCCTAAATCTTTAATATGGAAGGTAGCATGCAAATATTCCTTGAAATTCTCTATAGAGGCTCTATCATTTCCCATAACAAGTATGTCATCGACATAAATCATTAAATAGGTAGATGACATACCTTTAGTTTTGGAAAACAGAGCATAATCATGCTTGGATTGCTTGAAGCCTGCTGTTGTAAGAGCATTGGCAAATTTAGCATACCATTGTCTGGATGCCTGTTTTAATCCATAAAGGGATTTACGGAGACGACACACCTTATTCTCCCCCTGTCTCCGTATGCCTTGAGGAAGGTCCATGTAGATCTCTTCATCTAGATCACCATGGAGGAATGCATTATGGACATCCATCGGGTGTAGATGCCGAGTCATTAATGGCAGCGACAGCTAAGAATGAACGAATCGTAACATCCTTGGCGACTGGTGAGAACGTCTCATGGTAATCAAAACCTTCTCTTTGGGTGAATCCCTTTGCTACCAATCTTGCTTTGTACCGTTCAATGGAGCCATCAGCCCGGTACTTGATCTTGTAAACCCATTTGCATCCAATAGGTTTACGTTGAGCTGGCAATGGGACAAGATCCCATGTATGATTATCAGTGAGGGCCTTCAATTCTGCTTTCATGGCGTCTTGCCATTTTGGGTTGTTGGATGGCTCTTGATAACTAGACGGTTCCTTTTCTTCAGACAATTGACTAATACAACATCTATGTGCCGGAGTCAATCTATCAAAGGAAACATATGAAGAGATTGGATACCGAATACCTGGAGAGTTGTGAGCAGCACAGACATAATCTTTCGTCCGGGTTGGTGGTTTTGTGGCTCGTCCAGACCTCCTAAGGTGCTCAACTTCGGTGTTGGGTGGTGATGTCACGGAAGTTGTTATAGTGTCACCAACCTCGGCATCAACAATGGGCTCCTCCAAGGTATCTCCCTGAATATGTTCTGAAGAAGGTCCATCAGAATCTTGTGGAGCTGGGATTGGAGGAAGAATAGGATTCCTTGGCTGTACTATTGGTATGTAAGAGAATTCCCGGTGTGGTACTTCATCATGGAGGAAATGATGGCTGGAAGTTATCGCTGAATCTCCATGTGAAAATTCCCCCTTCAGAAAATGGAAAAATAGTCTCGTGGAAAATAACATCACGACTTACTATAAATTCGCCTGTGGAGAACTCAAGCACCCGATACCCTTTTTGGAGATTGGGATAGCCCATAAAGACGCATCGCCGCGCTCGTGGGCTCATTTTATCTCGAGGCCCCATGACTGCAGCGTAACAGAGACATCCGAAGATCCTGAGATGATTCAAGTCCGGTTTCTTCCCAAATAGTAGCTCAAATGGCGTCTGTCCATTAAGAATCCGAGTAGGCATTCTATTAATTAGATAAGCTGCTGTGGTGACACATTCACCCCAATATTTTTCCGGAATTGATGCTTGAAATTTCAAGGCACGAGCAACTTCCGGTAGATGGCGATGCTTTCTTTCAACCACTCCATTTTGCTGTGGTGAGTAAACACAAGAACTTTCATGTAAAATGCCATGAGAATTAAATAACTGGGAGCATTCATGACTGAAGAATTCTCGTCCGTTATCAGTGCGAATCCGCTGGATGGATTTCTTGAATTGATTCTTAGATAATATAATAAAGTTTCTCAGGTGAGAATAGACCTGATTTTTGGATTGCATAAGAAATATCCATGTTGCCCGAGAATAATCATCTACTATCGTAAGAAAATAACGGGAGCCATCATGATTCATTGTATGATACGGTCCCCAAATGTCCACATGAATTAACGCAAATATTTGACTAGTCCGTGAGGTACTAGAAGAAAATGGTGTGCGTGATTGCTTTGCAAGAGGACATATAGGACATTCAGGATATGAAAATGAAGCACTTTGTGACCCAATCTCATATGCATAGTCAAATTGCTATCATTGGCGTTGAATTACACAATGATTTCTTATTCAATGAATTGCATGAAAAATTGAAATTACTTGGAAAACTCGTCCAGAAATAGAGTCCTTCGAAAGACTACCCAAGCCCATCTGTCTCCCAGTCGAAAGGGCCTGAAATAAACATGTGTCAGCATTGAATATTACCCGGCATGAGTTGTCTTTGCATACTTGAGACACAGATATGAGGTTGAATTGGAATTCTGGTACATATAGCACATTCTGGAGGATAATCTGGGGACTGAGATTTACTGTCCCTGTCACTTTGACATGAGTAACATTTCCGTTGGGTAATTGCACAGAGACAGGAAAATTTAAACTTTCATTGATATTTGAAAAAAATTCCTTGTCGCATATAATATGGTCACTTGCCCCAGAGTCTATAATCCATGCCTTCCTGGAAATGGAATTAATTAGGCAATGTGAAATACCCGAGAAACCCCCCTTTGTTGGACATTTCTATCTTCTGTAGTTTCTCCATGAGTTGCTGATATTGACCATATGAAATTGGTTGATCAATTTTTGGACCAGTTGGTCTGGTGACCTGATAAGCCG
Organism: Eucalyptus sideroxylon; assembly: GCA_014182405.2. Taxonomy (NCBI): domain Eukaryota; kingdom Viridiplantae; phylum Streptophyta; class Magnoliopsida; order Myrtales; family Myrtaceae; genus Eucalyptus; species Eucalyptus sideroxylon. Next base: position 60,748,945 of record CM024552.2, read on the forward strand.
TGGAGATTTTTTTCTCCTTTTCTCCCGGCTTCCCGTGTAATTTCCAGCAACTGTCAATGGTATGGTTAGTACGCTTGCAATAATCGCAAAAAAATTTACCCTTTCCTTTAAAATTCCGGGCGAAATTTTTTGATGACGTGGCGAAGATCTGGCCGTCCGTCCCTTTGATCGCGATCTGCTGTCCACCGTCCGATCCAGGCGCAATTTCGATCCCTTGGTGACCGTCGGATCTCCGTGCGTTTTCTGGACCGTCAGATCTTCGAGCGTAATCCAGGCCGCTCGATCCTTGGATATAATCCTGGCCGTTCATCCCTTCCCTTTTAAAGCCGCGCGGATCATGTTCGCCGAACCCTAAAGGGGTTTTCTTCTCTTTGTCGCGAGCTAGGGTTAGGGTTCTCCCTTCTCCGCGCGCAGCCAGAGCGATGCTATCGCTGTTCTTCGTGATTGTGAGTCGCCGACTCTCCTCCCGCATCGCCGCTTGGAAAATACGCCCGATCGGTGGCATGGGATCCATGGCAAGGATCTGTGATCGAAACGTGAGGTACGATTCGTTCAAGATCGAAGAATCGCGTGACTTTTTCTCTCTCTTTGATTCTTTTGTACTGCTTGAGGGTGGATTCTGGCCCTTCAAGCCTTTCTTCTACTGCTTCGAGTTGATTCAGGAGAGACGATAGCCTGTTGAAGCAGGCCGTGACCGTCGAGTTTCCTTGTTTGAGTTCGCTGATTTCCTGCATAAGATTAAAAACTTTTGCTTGATCCATTTTAACATACATTTCTCGAATATTTTCCCACATGGTTTTGGCATCCTCTGTCGGTGGAAGCCCGGCCGCGACCTCTGGGGATATGCAATTTCCGATCCAAGTTCGGACGAGTTGATTGCATTTCCGCCAGTGTTGGGCCATGCGTTCATCGGCGGGGATGGAAATCGTTCCATCAAGAAATCCGTCTTTGTCTTTTGTCACTAATGCCCGCCGGAGCTCCTGTGACCACTTCGAGTATGTCTCTGGTCCGGTAAGTTGCTGGTTTATCAGTCGAAGTTCCGGTCCGTCGGCGGTGGAGACAAACAGAGGATCGCCTATTTCGGTCGTCGGTGAATGCCGTCGCTGGAACGGGTAAAAAACCCGGTGCGAAATTCGGGTAGGGATTCGTCCCTTGACCCGATTCGCTCGACCCGAATGGATACCCCGCATTGACATTTCCGGGTAGGTATTGTGCCCTGTACCCGATTCGCTTGAACCGCCCGTCTCTCTCTCGCGATGGTTGGATTTGCCCCACTCGTGGCTGGCGGATCTCCATCGTGACTTTGGTGGCCCACGGAGAAAGGCGATGAGGAATTTTGGCCTGGTCCAAAAAGAGTGGATAGGGAATCCACTGGTATGGTTGACCCGTCGTGGGTTGCCCCAATTGAAACTGAGCCTGTGTGGGCTGCCATTGCTGAGGTTGATTTAGAAATAGTTGTTGTTCGGATGTTGGTATTATCGCAGGGAGACTCTGGATCTGTGGAACCTGAGAATTACTTTCTTCGGCGGTCCTGTCATCAGCAGCCAGATTGGAGTCCTGCGGAGAAGCCATGGTAAGATAGTTTTAAATTCCTTCCTTCGAGAGTTTGCCTAATGCCGAGAGATCAATCCCTTTGCAGATTGAGAATTTCCTTCGGCAGTCCTTTGGAGCGGAAGCGAGTCGAGATCAAGATGCTCGATACCATGAAAGAAGGCAAGAGTGAAGGAAGAACAAGGTTCAGAGAGGAAAAAATGTAAAGTGACGTAGGGAGATTTCTTGTTTTCTTGTTTTCTCATTGAATACTCCGAATGTACAATTCTGTAGAGATATAATACAAGCTCTATCTTGAAGAAGGAAGTAATTGATCTGACTATCAATCTAAATCTAGATCTCAATATTTAATTTACATATATACGAAGATTGTGATCAATTAAGATCAAATCGGTTTAGGCAATCCGCATATCTTCCAACAATACAGATCCTCAAGACCGTTCTTCTTGGTTCGGTCGATCTTTTTCTTTTTCTTTTTATCTGCTTATCCCTTTCTGGGATGGGGGCCGGGATTGACTGCTCACCGATCGTTCCGTGAGTGCCGGCGTCGAGGCGGCCCTCGAAATCGAAGCTGAGAACACCTTCGGCGTCCTCCATTGCCAGGGGAGATGGAAGAAGAGATCGCGCGCTTTCAGAAGACGCAAAGGGGTTTTAGGGCTTTCCGATGAGAGAGAGAGAGAGAGAGAGAAAGGACGTTGCAGAAAGGTGGAATTTTTAGGTGCGAAGTGCGAAGATTGGACTTTGGCGGACGTTTTGTTAGTTTTGATATCGGGATTTCAATTGAGCCCACCTCGGTTTATATAGTATGGAAATCATAATTTTAATAATAATTTTACTCATGGGTGAATTGACACGTGGGATAATTTGGTTTTGGAACTGATAGGAAATAGTGCTTGCATGCATCGATCGCCCGCACGATGGTGAAATGCGTCTTGAGGGGTTGGTGTTTGGTAACCACAAAAGCGAGTAGTTCGATGGGATCCAAATGGAATGGGGAGTTACTTGTTTTGATGCATTTCTTAGCATTTCACTATAAGAAGTTGAAAAGTATTTTTCTTCTTTTTTTTTTTTGGTCGAAAAGTTTAAATATTCTAAATGAGTGAATTGTGGGGTATTTATAGTGAGTGGATCAAAAGAATGTTTAATAAGATTATGCTGCGAGGCATTCATAAGGAATCGGCGGTAGATAGACTGTTGGAGAACACGAGTGAGCACCAAGCCCACTAAAAAAAGGTTGGTAAATAAATTGAGTTACAGTTACCGAGCCCTCTTCCAAGTCCACTAAGTCAAAACTCTCTAGAACATCACAAACAAATAAGGATAACCAAATCCCTAATGATGATGGTAGTTATTAGTAAATTCAAGAAACAATATATATATATAAAAATAACACATTTATCAACGTATATGTAAGGATAAAATTGGACATCAATGCTATGTATATATATTTGTATCGACTATATGTCTAATAATATTCCTATTACCTTTGTCATATGTAAAGCCAACATTCAAGTTTAGTGTCATTTTTCCATCTCGATATAGAAAATGTGAATAGAACATTATACGTCATTAATAATTAAGATTAAGTACCTTCAGACTCTTACTTAACAAATTATCTATCTTTATCAGCATTTATCCTTACCTTCTGAATTTCATACTAATATTTTCCATCAAAACTTATCTAAATCCATCTCATATTAAAGACGCGCTTTTGGCCGGCCAAGGAGTTAGTCATATCATGAAAAAGGACTCAATATGACAAATTACTTTAACCGGTGATTTCAAAAATGAAAGAGAGAATTTTGCCTACAAAAATTGTCATTATTACTAAATATTTGGAATATTCGAGTGCCTGTTTTATCTTATTCAATGTCGTGGCTAGTGGCGAACCTAAGGGGTCTAGTTCAAGAAATGCTTAACTTTTAGGTAAATAATTTTTAAATTTTCTTCATATATGGCATCAACTTAAAGAAAAGTTCTCGTCTCCTAGACTCAACTTCTCACCAAAATTACTTAAAATATCTTGAACTTATTATATTTGTGCCACTTCACTTCTAAACTTTTCAATTTAGTCAATCTAGTTCTAAACATTTTGACAATTTACTAATGTAAAATATCAGTCAATTTTGACCAAAAATTGCTTACGTAGACGCTTTTACAAGGCACACCCGTTGCTAGCATGACCATTTTTATAATTTTATTTATTTAATTTAGTATTTAGTTCATGTTAATAGTTTTATTAGTCATCAGTAGAGATAGAACTAATAAGGGCCACTTTTTTATTGGGCAATTTCTAAACTTGTTTTATTTGAGACTATATTCTAAATTAGAAGTCTCGACAGCTTAAACTAGAATAGATGAACTTACAATAAAATTAAAATTTTAAAAAATTTAATTGTTCATCAATGTATTAGTGGTAGAATGGAAGTTGAAATATTTCGTATTTCCATACGAATAAAGGCGGAATTTAATTGAAAACTAACCGAATGGCATAAGTTATCCAAATGTTGGGGCTTCACTCCCTAAAAGCCCAAAGTTCAGATCAAATATCAATTATGTTATGAACTTTTTTATGCATTAAAAAGAAAATCACAAACTTATTACTCTAACCTCATATCAGCCTTGCTTCTAAAAATTGTCACTACTATCTTCAAAATTATCAATATCAAGAAGCCGTTGTTGTTCCAAACAGGGGTGTAGGTGTTGTTGATGATGCAAGTTTTGGATTATGATTTTCTAACTAGCCCTAATATTAATAATTTCGAAGAAATTAGTGGTAATTTTTTAACGCGGGATGAAATTTAGGATTATGGTAAAAGGTTGTGATTGTTTTAAGACAACAAAAGTTCATGGCAAAATTGGAATGGAACCTAAAGTTAGGGATTTTTTTTAAGGGAATAAGACCCAATTATAGGCAATTTATGGAGAATTTTCACGTGCTAAAAGTAATTTATATTGTGGATGCATTTTTCCATAAAAAGGCTATTGATTTATGTTGACAACTAAATATTACGTGCCCAATAAAGTCATCCTTTCTTACAAAAAAATAAAATATAAAAAAGTCAAAATGGTAAAAACAAAACATAGACAAGCAGGTAGATTAGCAAATAGTAATAGAATAACTAGAAAATATATAACTTTAAAAAAAAAAAAATCCCATGGATCGGCCTCTCTCACTCGTGCCCATCTTTCTTTCTCTCTAGCCTACCACGTCAGCCCATGCCCTAACGCGTCCCTCCCTTGGCCCACACCTCCTTCCTTTTTCAATTTATGGAGCATTTGCTTCACTCAAAAATAAATGAATAAAAAATATTTTTATTGTTCAAAAAAAATATTTAAATATAAATTCTTGTCTATTATGAAAAAAAAATTCTTGAACTAATTATTACAGTCAATATAAACAAGTATTTTTAAAAAGATATTTTATAAATCATTCATTTTTATAAAATAAATGGAGCATTTATATTTGCAAAATTCTTATTCGTTTAAGTTTATATATTTTTTAGAGCCGTTGATTCATAGATAATATTTAACGTTTACCGTAGGAGAATGAGTTTAGTTATGGCGAGGGGAGGATGATCGTGCAAACGAAGAGGAAGGGGGCGTCGTTTTGAGTGGAATGGCTGAATAATTAAAGGGCTGGGCTTAATCAATTTGAGTGACCTTGGGCTCTATTTGGTCTTAGATTTAATACTACTAAAGACCTCAAATTAGTACATCTGTAATAAATTTATTTAAAATTAATTTTGATCACCATAAATCTTAAATTAGTACACATTGATAAATTTACCCCAAATTTTATACTTGTGAAGAACTTATCCTATATTGATTTCGATTAAATTTTCCTTTGAAATTGTTAAGATGAATAATATTTAATAGTTGACTAATATGCCAGTTTTGGATTTTGTTCTTCGTTTGTCATAAATATACATGTTTTGTTGCTTTTTGTGGTATTATTGAATTGGGTTGGGAATGGTGCTGAAGGGAGGCAGGGCTTTTGGTACCAGCTTGGTGTGGCTTTAATGGAAGATCGGGGCCTAGTTTTGGGATTTTACTCAGTTGGGCTTCGTCTAGTCCTTCTTTATTGAAGGGCTTGAGAATGAGCCCAATTGTGTCCTCGGCCCAGGCCCCCGAGGCCTGCGTGCAGCCCATACTCAGACCTGGCCCAAAGGCCCAGCCTGATTCCCCACGCAATGGTTGGGTGAGGACATGGATTTACATCGAGCAGTAAAGTTGACTTGACTTGACATTGAGTTGCCACGTGGCCGGGAAGTTTCACTTGGACTTTCCAACCATGTATCCCATGAATCTCAACCGTTGATTCGGAGACCCTTGTGATCATGCAGCTCCCGATATCGGTGCGCCAAGTACGAGACTCCCCTTCCGCGGAGTCCGCATCTTTATAGGCAAACCTAGGCACGGGTCACAAGTTCGTCATTCAATCAACGGGGTCCGCTTGGTCCTACCGTCACCAAGTGCACAATACACATTGACATGGGGACATGTAAATCCACAGGATGCACAAAGGTCTCGGTTAAAGGGGACAACGACTCATAGCTATACATTGAGTTTTCCTAATCATGGGTCCAGTGGCTCTCGAGCATGATCGGTCAAATCTAATCTCGGCCGAGCTTGCCTGATTTGAAGCTCTTCAAGTACTTCAGACATAAATGCATGTGCATATTGCTAATCTACTTCTTTTGGAAAGCTCACTGAATTTATTGATTGGATGATCTCTATGAGTTATTTCGCGTGGACATAAATGCATGTGCTTGTTAATCTACTTCTTTTGGAAAGTCATTGAATGTCCATGCAGAAGCCAGATATTCTCTACTCACTGAAGCCAATCTTATTCTTCTTCTTATATAAACCCCTCTCTCCCTCCCTCTAACACACGCACTATCTCAAACCATGGCCACCTTCGCCCTCCTCCTAGCCCTTCTCAGCCTCATGGAATCCGCCTATGGCGGCGGCTTCACTACAGACCTGGTACACCGCAACTCCCCGGCCTTGCCATTCCATCCCAACCCCACGCGTGGCGCAGCCCAACGCTCGATCTCACGCGCCCATCACCTCTGGGCCAGACACAGTTCGAAGAAGATCCAATCCGACCTGATCTATGGCGGCAGCGAGTACTACATGAAGGTGTGGATCGGGTCGCCTCCTCTCGAGACATTCCTGCTAGTCGACACAGGGAGCGACCTCTCGTGGACACAGTGCAAGCCTTGCATCAAATGCTACCAGCAGAAGCCGCCCATCTTCAACCCACGGAATTCCTCCACGTTTGAAACCGTCCAGTGCCGCACGAGGTTGTGCAAGTCCCTGCTCGGGGCTAGGTGCGGCGGGGATGATGGACGCGCGTGCAACTACTTTTACAAATACGGTGACAAGTCCTTCACAAGTGGTGAAGTGGCCGTGGAGACCTTCAGGATCGGAACACCCCTGGCAGCACCATCACCCTCCCCAGGATAGTGTTCGGGTGCGGCTACGACAACGGCGGGGGCTTCGACAGCATCGGCTCAGGCATCATCGGTCTTGGCAGCAGTGGCCCCTTCTCGCTTATCTCCCAAATAGAGGGCTCCATCGGCGGCCAATTCGGCTACTGCCTCGTCCCGGAGTCTAGTAAAGGCACAAGCAAAATCAGCTTTGGTAAGGACTCCGTGGTCTCTGGCCCGGGTGTCTTCTCGACACCTCTCATCTCAATAGGCCTGGACCAGTTCTACTTTGTGAACCTAGAAGGCTTCAGCATCGGAAAAACGAGGTTCTCATATGGCAACAACTCCTCTGACTCGGAAGCCAAAGACTCCAGCAAATTCAAGATAATGGTGATCGACTCCGGGACGTCCCTGACTTTCATGCCGTCACAATTCTTCGACAGCCTGGAGAGTGCCATAACTGCGGCCATCGCCTTGCCCAGAGCTCGAGACCCCAATGGCGAGCTCGACCTCTGCTATAGGAGCCTTGGCGGCAAGATCAATGCGCCGATTGTGACACTCCATTTCGCAGGCGACGCTGACATGGCGCTGAACGTACGCAGTACGTTCCTGCACTCTGCAGAGGATCAGGTGTGCGTCACGATGAAGCCGACGGATCAGTTGCCGATACTCGGAAACTTCGCGCAGATGGGTTTCAAGGTTGGGTTCGACGTGCGGAACAGGACAGTGTCGTTCATGGCCACTACGGATTGCGCGGCGCAGTAGTGACGTAGTTTGAGGAGTTTGCATTTGAAAAATAAAGGCCTTTTTTTCCCTGGTTTATGGTCGGTTTTTCACTCAAACATCTGAATAGATCAAGAAGGCCGATTCGAATGTGCTTTTTAGCCCGCTTGACCTTTGCTACAAGAGCCCGAGCGGCAAGATCCATGTGCCGGTTGTGACATTGCATTGCGCCGGCGTTGATATGGCGCTGAACATAGTTAGTACATCTTATGGCGCTAAACTATATATTGTATATTCCTAGTTAAAATGGTGAACCGACTTTCTTTGCCCTATTTATAAGTCAAAAACTTGTCCAAGTTTCTCTTACATACTTTTGCGACATCTTAAATTAACTCAGTATTGTTAGCTTCGACCAGTCCTACGACAAAACTCACGGTTTTGCCCTTCGGCTTAGAACTCACTTCTGTGTATGTTAATCATGCTGTGGACAAATCATCATTTAGAGCAACCCTTCATGCAAGTCACGTGCAAGTCACGTGCAAATTACGTGCAAGTTCGTGAGGTATATTATATAGCTCATAAACTTGTAATATCAAGATGAGACTAACTAGTATTCAAATCATCATCTGATTCATCTCGATTAAGTTCCGGCCCTCCAAAATAACAACGAACCATCATACAACTCATTCATTTAAGTTTTATCGCCGAAGGTAGAATCCACAGTCCATCGCCACATATCAAACCAGAAGCTGCTGTAGGAACCATAAGAGCCACGTTTTTGCTGTTCAGCTTGGTCTTGTGCAGACTCGACATCCTTGGACGTAAAACATATAAAGGGTAGAGTTTGGTATGGGGTAGAGAAGACTTTAAATAACATTTTTTTATGAAGGAATCCAAGCCTAATCCGTTTTGTATAAAGAGCCCGAGCGGCAAGATCCATGTGCCGGTTGTGACATTGCATTGCGCCCTGAGAAAATAATATGTGGGTTTTACACTCCACGTAGGCGAAGAGTAAAACCATTCAGAAGTTGACATGTGGCTTCATGGGGTCAGAGATTCAAAATTTGCTTGGCGCCCTCCTCTTCTCTCTCTCCTGTAAACCTGGCCCACCACTCTGCACACTCTGACGCTCTCTCTCCTGTGAACCTGGCCCACCACTCTGCACACTCTAACGCTCTCTCTCCTCTACTCAAACTGCTCTCCTCTGCTCTCCGTCTCCTTTCCTCTCTCTCCTATCTCTCTCTCCCCGTTCTCCATTCCGTTGCGGGGAGAACAAAAGTCGCAGATCTGCTTCCATATATGCTCTTCCCCCTCCTTTGCTCTCTCTTCTCCGCCGGTTGCTTCCATCTCCCCCCACCCTGACGCCGACGTTGCTGACACTCCTCTGCCTCCCTCTCGTGACGTCCACTCTGCTCTCTCTCTCTCTCTCTCCCCACTCCGCGAAGTCATGCCTCTCTTCCGGCGAAGCGCAATGCCGACGCCTCCACCTCCACCTCCGCTGGTTGCCTCCGTCGCCCCCAACTTCTCGGCCTCCGCCTCCACCCCCGAACCCGACTCGAAGCCCTTACCTCCCTCTCGCAACCTCTAGTCCGCTCTCTCTCTCTCTCTCTCTCTCTCTCTCTCTCTCTCTCTCTCTCTCTCTCTCTCTCTCTCTCTCTCTCTCTCTCTCTCTCTCTCTCTCCTTGAAGTCGCGCCTCTCTTCTAATGAACCATCGACGCCCCTCCGCCGGTTGCCTCCATCGCCCCCGACTCCAACGCCAATGCCTCCGCATCCGCCTTCGCCCTTGACACTTCTACCTCCGCCTTCACCCCTAACGCCAACACCGTCGTCAACACCCTTCGCCTCCCTCTCACGACCTCCGCTCCACTCTCTCCCTCTTTCCTCTGAGGAGCGCCCTTGCTAGCCAACCTAGACGCCAACAAACCCCTACTCGCGTTTTGGCCTCCCTCTCCACAAGCAAAGGTCGCTCTACTCGCGCTCTCTCTCTCTTTCCTCCACGAAGCGCCCCTTGCTCCTGAACGCGGACCCGCCGACACCATTGCCTCCCACCGTCGCCTTCCCAAGCCCCACCCATAGGCACCCCATTGGCATTAGCGACTCTCATACGTCTGAAGGTTCATTTTTTTTTTTTTTTTTTTTTATGAATTCTACTTGGTAGAATTCGGTGCCATGTTAATATTTAAGTTTATAGATACATCTACATTAGGTACTGCTTTATCTTATTTGTTTCTGACTTGCTGTATTTTTTGAGATTGTTTGCATATAGTCCTCCTAAGGGATTAGAGGCTTCTTAGCCTAAATTGGTCACTCCATGCTTTTATTTTCTCCCAAAATCGCGTGTTTGTTGGAGAAGTTGATCCTTGCATACTTTTGAATAGTCATTTGCATTACAATTCCAAAGGTGTAACCTAGTTGTGAATAGTCATTTTCTTTGGAACTGAGAGAAATTTTATCTTATCCTTCACAATTGAGTTACACCTTTGAAATTGCAACGCAAATGACTATTTAGAAGCATGCAAGGATCAACTTCTACAACAAACACACAATTTTGGGAGAAAATAAAAGCATTGAGTGACCAATTTAGGCTCAAAAGCCTCTAATCCCCTAGCAGGATTATATGCAAACAATCTCAAAAGATACAGCAAGTCAGCAACAAGTAAGATAAAGCAGATGTATCTATAAACTTAAACATTAACATGGCACCGAATTCTACCAAGTAGAATCCATCAAAAAAAAAAAAAAAAGGAACCTTCGGACATACAGGAGTCGCCAATGCCAATGGGGTGCCTATCGGTGGGGCTTAAGAATGCAACGGCGTCAGCCATGTTCAGGAGCAAGGGGCGCTTTACGGAGGAAAGAGAGAGAGAGAGAGAGAGAGAGCGAGCGGAGCGACCTTCGCTCGTGGAGAGGGAGGCCAAAACGCGAGCAGGGGTTCGTCAGTGTCGGGGTTGGCCAGCAAGGGCGCTCTGCAAAGGAAAGAGGGAGAGAGCAAAGCAGAGGTCACGAGAGGGAGGCGAAAGGGCGTCGACAACGGCGTTGGCATTAGGGGCGAAGGCGAAGGCGAAGGCAGAAGTGTCAGGGGCGAAGGCGGAAGCAAAGGGGTCGGTGTCGGAGTCGGGGGGATGGAGGCAACCGGTAGAGGGGCATCAACAGTTCACTGGAAGAGAGGCGCAACTTCAAGGAAAGAGAGAGAGAGAGAGAGAGAGAGAGAGAGAGAGAGAGAGAGAGAGACTTGAGGTCGCGAGAGGGAGGCGGGGTGTCGGCATCGGCATTGGCATCGGCATCGGCGTCAGCGTCGGGTTCGGGGGCAAAGGTGGAGGCGGAGGTTGAGAAGTCGGGGGCGATGAAGGTAACCAATGGAGGAGAGAGAGAGCAGAGGAGGGGGAAGAGCATATGGAAGCATATCTACGACTTTTGTTCTCCCCGCAACGGAATGGAGAACAGGGAGAGAGAGAGAGAGAGAGGAGAGGAGAGAGAGAGAGGAGAGAGAGGACGGGAGACGGAGAGCAAAGGAGAGCAGTTCAAGCAGAGGAGAGAGAGTGTCAAAGTGTGCAGAGTGGTGGGCCAAGTCTACAAGAGAGAGAGCAGCGGAGGGCATCAAGCAAATTTTGAATCTCTAACCCCACTTACACGTGGAGCCACTTGTCAACTTCTAAATGGTTTTACTCTTTACCTACATGGAATGTAAAACCCACCTAATATTTTCTCACGTGGCCTTGATATGGCGTTGAACATAGTTAGTACATCTTATGGCGCTAAACTATATATTGTATATTCCTAATTAAAATGGTGAATCGACTTTCTTTGCCCTATTTAGAAGTCAAAAACTTGTCTAAGTTTATTTTTGCAAGATCCTAAATTAACTCAGTATTGTCAGCTTCGACCAGTCCAACGACGAAACTCATAGTTTTGCCCTTCGGCTTAGAACTCACAATGTATGTCAATCATGCTGTGGACAAATCATCATTCAGAGTTGTTGGAGAAATCATTCCAGAATATTTTGAAGCTGACAAAACGTTTCCTTCAGTCTAGTCTGTGTATCTCGCAGATCGTCTAGTGTAAAGTCGAAGACTTTCGACTACCGAGACTCAAGATTCAAGACTCAAGACTCAAGACCATTCTCATTGACAGTCTTTCTGATCCAGTGGCGAAGGAAATCCAGAGCCGAAGTATATGGTTGAGGATTTTATCCTATCGTCTGGAGAAGATCTTTTTGGCTGGATAAACATAACGGATTCTTTTGTTCGTATCAAGATCAATTGAAGATCCGATGGTCGACGAAGTATTCTTGGAATGTTCTATTCTTGGAAACCAAGATCCCGATTGTATGGGCGAACGAGGATTGATGGGCTATCGTCGGGTTCCTTTTATAGCTCGAATGATCTTCTTGATTGATTCCGTCCAACGGGTAGATTGGAGGAATTCCTTTGGTAAGTGCCAACGGTATGATGGCATAAAGGAGTATAAAAAGGAAGACATTCTAGTTGTCTTAAGAATGTGATTGATAGAAAAATTCCAGTCTCGAAGCACCTTGATTATTAGTTGATACGATCGAGCGAAATTGTATACACGAGAGTGTGTCTATACTTGGTGATACCTTGAGCGAAGTGTGGTAGATCATCTACACCTAGAAATCAAGGAAGAACAACACCGTAACATCTCTTTGTTCATAGTGGAATCCAGCCAAATTGGCTGTCGGTGCGAAAGAGTGGACGTAGGCTTGAATCAAGCCGAACCACTATAAATCGCGTGTTTAATTCTCTCTTTCCTTACTCAGTCTTACATTGATTGTTATCTTTCGCTAATCCTTGAACTGTCTAAGTATTGCGCAAGTATACAGAAATTATCAAGATTGATTTTTATACCTATTCACCCCCCTAGGTACTCGTACTAGCAACATCAATTGGTATCAGAGCCCGTGTTCTTACTTTGTTTGAAGTGTTTTACTTCAGAGTAAAAGATCCATGGCTAGTATGCTAGCACCGGGAGCGATGGAAGGGCAAAGCAATACAAGACCACCCTACTTTGATGGAAAGGATTACAACATCGGAAGAACAAGATGAAAGCCTTCCTACGATCCAAGGATCCTTTGGAATGGGACGTTGTGGAAAGAGGAATTACTCCTACTGCTGCATCAATCTCTGAAAGAGGAAAAGAAACTGTTGATGCCAGCGGAATGACTCGGGAAGAGATAAACAAGAGACAAGATCTCGATGCAAAAGCAATTTACTCTTTATATTGTGCCTTATCCCCAACTGAATATAACAGAATATCTTCTTGTGTTACAGCAAAAGAAGTATGGGACAGATTACATATTACCTATGAAGGGACGGATCGAGTGAAGGAGACCAGAATTAACATTCTCCTCGGTCAATATGAAGCCTTCAAAATGAAACCAGGAGAATCTATAACGATATGTTTAGTCGTTTTACAGATATTGTCAATGGTCTTGAGAACCAAGGACAAAAAATTTCTGATCCCATGAAGGTGAACAAGCTACTACGTGGACTCTCCAAGGACTGGAATCACATAAAGACTTCAATAAGAGAGACGCAAAGAATCATGCCTCTATCTCGACGAGCTGATTGGAACCTTTCATCTTATGAAGTGGAACGAATTAATGAAGACGAAGATCCAAGAGGTAAGAAATCTATTGCATTAAAATCAAATGATGACTCTGATGATGCAGATTCTGAAGATGATATGGATGATGAGGAGCTCGCTCTCATGATAAGAAGATTCAGAAAACTGAATAGAAAAGGCAGAAGGTTCAACTCAAAGAAACAAAGTTTTCGAGACAGCGAGACCAAGTCTGTTGATGATGAGGAACCAAACAAAGATGTAGTCGCCGAATGCAAGAAGAAGGGACACATCGGATCTAAACTGTCCTCTTCGAAGAAGAAAAGAGGAAAAGCCGAGAAGTTTCGAAAAGCTCTTAAAGCCGAAACACCGGTGATACGAGAATGTGAAGAAAGTGACAATGAATATGCCAACATATGTTTGATGGCACATTCGGACTCGGACTCAGTGTTTCGGATCGGACTCGAACAATGAATTTGAGGTAAGTGATTTTAAAATTCCTGTCAAAGTCTCTAAATATATTGATGAACCGTGTTTCGGTCTTAAGACTTCTCTTAAAAGGATTTCCGAACTTAAAAGGAAAACTCAGCTCTAAAACAAAAGGAAGTCATTTTAGAAGAAAGAGTTAAAAGTCTAGACCTAAATGTTTCTGCTCTTAAAGAAAAAGAATATAATCTTTTGAAAGAAAATGTTTTCTTAAAAACGGACTTATCAAATATCTCAAAGAAATTTTCGATAGGATCCGAAAAACTTGAAAAAGTTCTTTCAGTTCAAAGACCTTACTTCAATAAGTCTGGTCTAGGCATGACAGCGGAAACAATTCCCTTGATTGATTTTCCAAAAGTTAAAGAAAGAATTAAGAAAAGACCGTCGAGAGAGGCTTACAAAAATCATTTCAAAAAGGTTTTTGTAAAGTCTGTTGGTCGAAATGCTCTAAGGTGTTCAAAGTGTAACAAAGTAAGGATCACTTTGAAAAAGAGTGTCCTATGGTTTGGAAGCCTGTTAAGAAAGTATGGCCTAATAATGCTTATCTTACTAACATCAAAGGACCCAAGAAAATTTGGGTACCAAAGAAAACTTGAGACTCTCTTTTAAATGCGGGTCTCCGTCAAGAAAAAGATAAAATGGTATCTTGACAGCGGATGTTCAAGACACATGACAGAGACTCAAAGTGCTTTGTAAAGCTAGTTCAAGTAAACGGCGGAAATGTTTCATTTGGAGGAAACGGCAAAGGAAGCATTGTGGGATTTGGAACTGTGAAAATTGGAAATCTCACAATAAGCAATGTTTCTCTAGTAGAAGGACTCAACTATAACCTTCTCAGCATTAGCCAACGTGTGATACTGGTTTCAAGATCTCCTTTCAAGAAGGAATTTGCTATGGAATTAGTAAAGACTCTACTCGAGTCTTTCATGGGTCGAAGACATGGGAACATCTATCTCTTAGACATGAAATTGAATGAATCTCAATGTCGATCTCAATCCAAGATGAAGCAAGCTTATGGCACGAAAGCTTGGCCATGTCAATATAAAGCAATTAGCCAAAATCTCATCAAAGCAGCTTGTTCGAGGTTTACCCAAATTACCATATCAAAAGTCCGATCCATGCACACCCTGTATTCTGGTAAAACAGGTAAGAAATTTATTTAAGCAAATAAATCATGTCTCTACTAATCATGCACTACAGTTGCTGCATATGGATCTCTTTGGACCAACCAGAACTCAGAGTATTGGAGATAAGAAATACTGCCTAGTAATCGTGGATGATTTCTCTCTCTTTACTTGGGTATATTTCCTTGCAAGTAAATCAGAAACCTTTTCGTATTTTGAAAAATTTGCTAAAAATGTTCAAAATGAAAAAGGATGTGTTATCTCTAGTATAAAAACAGATCATAGAGGTGAATTTGAAAATCAAGATTTCACAAAATTGTGTGATGAATCTGGTTTTAAGCACGTATTCTCCTCTCCATACACTCCTCAGCAAAATGGAGTTGTGGAAAGAAAGAATAGATCTCTTCAATAAATGGCTAGAATTCTTTTAATTGAAAGCAAAATTTCTTCACGATTTTGGGCTGAAGAAGCTTTTTCAACAGCATGCTATATCATCAATAGAGTCTTCCTAAGACCTATTCTTGAGAAAACCCCTTATGAATTATTCAAAGGTAAGAAGCCTATTGTTTCACACTTTCATGTGTTTGGTTGCAAATGCTTTATATTGAAAAATGCAAAAGATCGAGTTGGTAAGTTTGAAGAAAGATCAGATGAAGGCATCTTTCTTGGATATTCTACATCAAGCAAAGCCTACAGAATCTATAACAAGAAAAGCCAGATGGTGGAGGAGTCAATGAATGTCAAATTTCAAGACTCTACGCAAGATGAACCCAGTCAGACTCAATATGAAGAGTCTAAACATGCTCCAGACCTTCCAAGGCCTTCAACTCAAAAAGTATCTTAGACTCTGGAAGACCAGCATCAAGATGTTCATGAAGATTCAAATAAAGAAAGAGATCATCATCCCGAAAAATCAACCAGTAACTGGAAGCACAAGTCTAGTCATCCTAAAGATCTCATTATAGGCGAAATTAATGAAGGAATCCGCACCAAATCCAAAAGACGTGAAGAGTCTAGTGCTTTGTGGCTCTCATCTCTGAAATTGAACCAAAAAGCATAGAAGAAGCTTTATCGATGAAAGCTGGATCGAAGCTATGCAAGAGGAGCTCGGACAGTTCAACATTAATGATGTCTGGGAATTGACATCTAAACCAAAAGGTAAAACTGTTATTGGAGCCAAATGGGTGTTCAGAAACAAGATGAACGAAAAAGGAAAAATCGTACGGAATAAAGCAAAACTCGTGGCCAAGGGATACACGCAAGAAGAAGGAATAGACTATGATGAGACTTACGCTCCTATAGCAAGGTTAGAAGCTATTCGTCTACTACTTGCGTTTGCTTGTTACAAAAATTTCAGGTTATTCCAAATGGACGTCAAAAGTGCTTTCCTAAATGGATTTATCCAAGAGGAAGTTTATGTGGAACAACCGCCTGGATTTGAAGACCCAAAGAAGCCAGACTCAGTCTTCAAACTGAAAAAAGCCCTATACGGTCTAAAGCAAGCACCTCGAGCTTGGTATGACAGACTAAGTAAGTTCTTATTACAGAACGGCTTCGTTAAAGGTAAAGTAGATACTACTCTATTCATCAAAAATGAAAACAAAAGCTTTTTACTCGTTCAAATATATGTTGATGACATTATTTTTGGATCCTCTAATGAAAGTCTATGCAAGAAATTTTCTAAGTCTATGCGGGATGAGTTTGAAATGAGTATGATGGGAGAATTAACATTCTTTCTTGGTCTTCAAATAAAGCAATTGAAGGAAGGAACTTTCATTTACCAAGAAAAATATGCTAATGATCTTGTCAAAAGATTTGGATTGGAAAATTGCAAGAAGACTGATATACCAATGTCAAGTTCTTTGAAGATAGACAAAGATGAGGAAGGGAAGAAAGTTGATCAAAAGCTATACAGGAGCATCATCGGTTCACTTCTTTATCTTACTGCTTCTAGACCTGACATTTTGTTGAGTGTTTGCATCTGTACTAGGTTTCAATCAGATCCTAGAGAATCTCATCTCAGTGCTGCAAAACGTATCATTAAATACGTTGCTTCATCTTCAAGTATGGGTCTTTGGTATCCTAAGAAGGGAGACTTTAATCTTCTGGGATATTCGAGACGCGAGATCTGGCCGGCTGCGAGTCGATAGAAAGAGTACTTCAGAACTTGCCGATTACTTGGAAGCGGGGACGGTGTTGGTTTTCAAGAAAACAAAGCACTATAGCTCTCACAACAACGAAGCAGAATATGTTGCCCTTGGAAGCTGCTGTTCACAAATTCTATGGATAAAACAACGGCTACAAGACTTTGGGATTGAAGACTCATGCACGAAATCAAATGTGACAACACCAACGCAATCAATCTCACCAAAAATCCAATTCTTCATTCAAGAGCAAAGCATATAGAAATTCGACATCACTTTATTAGAGATCATATTCAAAGTGGAGAAATCTCGATTCAATTTGTTGATTCAAAAGGTCAACTAGCGAGATATATTCACAAAGCCTTTGGAGAAAAATCAATTTGATTTTATCCGCTCCGACTCAACATTTTGAAGCTCGAAGAAGTTAAAGTCTAGAGACTCTCCAACCTTCAGACTCTGAAAGTTAATAACCATCAGACTCAAATCTCATCAGACTCAAGTCTCATCAAACTCAAATCTCTCAGACTCGGACGTTGATGACTATAGACTGTAAGTTGTTACTTTATCTAAACTCGAAAAGGTATGATCTTTCGCTTAGTTATTTTCTCCGTGAAAAACTTGTCTTTTCAAAAGGTTTAATTTTGGCAGTTATTGATTTAGAAAAGAGGTATTCGTACACTTTCCTTGTACCGATCAAACTTCCCCTTTTCAAAACGAGTTATATATACGGTTTTCACTTTCAATCTTCAAAACCCTAAAAGCATTCTCCTCTCAAACTGGTTTTTACTTCGAATTCATCCTCGAGAAAGTTGTCATCCTTTTCTTGGGAAAGCAATCAAAGAAATCTTTTAGAAACAAGAAGAATGTCGTCTTCAAGGAAGTCCTAAAGAATCGCGTCACGGGGACCACAGAGGATGAAGGAGGGACCTACCCACTTCGATCTCACGAAGAGGAAGAACTTTCGAGTCGCATCAAGACCCGACTCATTCTCCACCACGTCACTCAACGCCTTCTACCCCACAAGGTGCGGGTCAGCATCCAGAAGAAGAGGTAATCGAGGACGCAGACCCAGTAAGAGTCCAAAAACCCTCGTATATTTACAAACTCTACCGTGTATTGAAAAGTACTGGGACTCCGATGAAATATGTGGATGATTTTCTTAAAGGAAAGAACTATGGGAATGAGTACATTTTTCTGAAGAAAATGGAGGATTTGGGAATTGCTCCCAAAGGTAAAGCAAAGGAAGCGCTTGCAAATATTCCGAGTGACCCTCGGATGTCGGGCCCAAATTTGATTGATGGGAACGACGATGACAAAATGTTCACTGAATTTCAACCGAGATTGGGTGTTGCTGCGAAGGTGAAGGGAAAGAGGATGGAGTTATTTAAATTGAAGGATCAGGAAACTTTGTTCTTCAAATTGCTGAAGCGAGGGTAATAAACCCTAGAAGTGTCGACTTTGATTTCTGGATGCTGTGAATGTGAACTTGAGAGAAAAGTTCAGATCCGCTTCAACCGGAACGTTTTTGCACCGACACCACGGACGGATATGCACAATCGATCGCATATTTCTATTCAAATCTTAGCTTTATCGATGCGAATAGAATATCTTTCGTGTTCGAGATCGGGATTATGTGTTGGATGTGGACATATTGGCGGACATACTTGGAGTTGAACGGGCACGATATCAACCGAGTCAAAGTCTCGGTTGCTCGTGCCACAATGGACCTTGTTGAAGATAGAGATATTGAAGGAAAAATCATCTATTCAAGGATGCGTGCCATCAACATCGTGTTGCACAAAATTGTACAGAGCAATGTCGAAAGACAAGGGACAATTGCCTTATCCAAGTCTGGTGACCAGGATCTTCAGACACATGAATATTGAACCGCCACACACTCTCTGTGTTCGACCGTGCGATAAGATGGTGGTAGGTTTAAAGATGTTGACAAAGATGAGTCTGAAAGAACTTTCTAAGGCAATGGAGAAATTCAGAGTGAAGACTCCGCCGTTCCGTCTCGCTTCAAAAAGAAAGGGAAAGGAAGTCATTGGTGCCCCATCAAAAGGAAGAGAACTCTCATCTTGGAGGATGAAGATGAGGAAGAAGATCTCACAATCACTGCCTTGGTAAGGACAAGGCGTTCTGCGTTCCCAATCAACGGAACAACGAAGAAACAGAGAGAAGAAGAAGAAAAGACAAGAACGAGAGAAGAAGAAGAGCGAGAGAGAAGGAGAAAGAAGTTGAAGAAGAAGGAGAAGAAGAGCACGAAAAGTTTGCAGCTGAATCTGGAGAGAAGGATACGAAGAGCATGATCATCACTCTTCCCCTCTTGATGTCCAAGAGACGGGGAGTTGGCGAGCAAGAGAGGTCCTCACCTCATGCTGCCAATAGTGAAGGTCTACAACAATCTCCAGCAGCACCGAAGAATTTCAGGCTTCTCAATTGCACGAAGAAGGTCACGATACGTCGAACCAAATCTGCAAGACTTTACGAAGCGCCATCGTCTGCATTCACTCCATCGGAAAGAGCAAATGCAAGTACTCAGACGGACAATTCTGCAGATTTTCGTCGTATCATGGATATTCTTCTGGAAATGCGTGGCCAGATATATGCTCTGGATGTGAAATTCAAGCCTTGAAGAATGCTGGACAAGCATCTTCAGTTACCCTGGAGGATAAAATGAAAGACCTCGCTCTGCAACTGCAAACCAATGCCAAGGGAGAAGAGGTAGCTCAACTGAGGGAAGACTTGAAGAAGCTCGAAGGAGTAGTCCAGTCCATGGGGGATTTCCAGATTGTGCGCATTCCCAAGCAGAATGACATCTTTCTCACATTTTTAATGTTGACAAAAAGGGGGAGAAAGCAATTTGAACCAACCAATCAACCAACTTTCTTTGACTTTAAATTTGTTTGAATGTGTTTGTTTTTTAACTTGAGTGAACTTGGATATGAACTTGAATCGAAATTGGCTGTGGATTTAAATGCTTGACTGTTTGCATTCATTTCAAGTATTGTTATATGGTATTACTCATGAAAGACTAACTAATTTTCTGTGGATGCAGAGTCTGGTTGTTTTGTTAAATCTTTATGAGATTGCCATATTGCTTGAGAAATGTTTTTGCAGGTCAAAGTGGTTCAAATCTACAGGAAAGTTTTGTCACCATCAAAAAGGGGGAGATTGTTGGAGAAATCATTCCGAATATTTTGAAGCGACAAAACGTTTCCTTCAGTCTAGTCTGTGTATCTGCAGATCGTCTAGTGTAAAGTCTGAAGACTTTCTGACTACCAGACTCAAGATTCAAGACTCAAGACTCAAGACCATTCTCATTGACAGTCTTTCTGATCCAGTGGCGAAGGAAATCCAGAGCCGAAGTATATGGTTGAGGATTTTATCCTATCGTCTGGAGAAGATCTTTTTGGCTGGATAAACATAACGGATTCTTTTGTTCGTATCAAGATCAATTGAAGATCCGATGGTCGACGAAGTATTCTTGGAATGTTCTATTCTTGGAAACCAAGATCCTGATTGTATGGGCGAACGGATTGATGGGCTATCGTCGGGTTCCTTTTATAGCTCGAATGATCTTCTTGATTGATTCCGTCCAACGGGTAGATTGGAGGAATTCCTTTGGTAAGTGCCAACGGTATGATGGCATAAAGGAGTATAAAAAGGAAGACATTCTAGTTGTCTTAAGAATGTGATTGATAGAAAAATTCCAGAGTCTGAAGCACCTTGATTATTAGTTGATACAGTCTGAGCGAAATTGTATACACAGAGAGTGTCTATACTTGGTGATACCTTGAGCGAAGTGTGGTAGATCATCTACACCTAGAAATCAAGGAAGAACAACACTGTAACATCTCTTTGTTCATAGTGGAATCCAGCCAAATTGGCTGTCAGTGCAGAAGAGTGGACGTAGGCTTGAATCAAGCCGAACCACTATAAATCGCGTGTTTAATTCTCTCTTTCCTTACTCAGTCTTACATTGATTGTTATCTTTCGCTAATCCTTGAACTGTCTAAGTATTGCGCAAGTATACAGAAATTATCAAGAAAAATCTTTGTATACCTATTCACCCCCCTCTAGGTACTCGTACTAGCAACATCAAGAGTAACCCTTCATGCAAGTCACGTGCAAATTACGTCCAAGTTCATGAAGTATTATATAGCTCATAAACTTGTAATATCATTATAAATGAGACTAAACTAGTATTCAAATCATCATCTGATTCATCTCAATTAAGTTCCGGCCACTCCAAAATAACAACAAACCATCATACAAATCATTCATTTAAGTTTTATCACCGAAGGTAAAATCCACCGTCCATCGCCACATATCAGACCAGAAGCTGCTGCAAGAACCATAAGCGCCGCGTTTTTGCTGTTCAGCTTGGTCTTGTGTAGACTCAACATACTTGGACGTAAAACATATAAAGCATAGAGTTTGGTATGGGGGTAGAGAAGACTTTTAAATAACAGTTTTTATGAAGGAATCCAAGCCTAATCCGTTTTGTATAAAGAGCAGAAAATCACTCAATACAACCCAAAATCTCGTCCGTTGAACAATTGCAACAATTGCAGAAGAAAACCCATTTCACATCATCGTACTTGTAAAAGTAGTTGGACTCGCGTCCATCATTGCCGGCGCCGCTGCTACACCTGGCCAAAAATAAATTTGGATTAAAAGGGCTAAAATTGAATATCCAACGTCGCATCAGGTAGGACTTGAGAGTGCGTACACCTAATCGAGGGTCATAAGCCCGTCTTTTAAGTAATACCTTAAACATGTGTCCTTTCACCTCCGAACAAAAAAAATAGGCTGTGACAAATGTAGATCTTCAATCTCTTAGCGTTCAAGTGCTCGATCATTATCGATCTTGGTGGCTGTGGCCCCTTCTCACTTATCTGCCAAATAGAGGACTCCATCAACGGCTGATTCAACTACAACCTCATCCCAGAGTCCGGGAAAGGCACGAGCAAAATCAGCTTCGGCGAGGACTACGTGGTCTCTGGCCCGGGTGCCTTCTTGACACCTCTTGTCTCAATAGGCCCCAACCTGTTCTACTTTGTGAACCTAGAAGGCTTTAGCGTTGGAAAAATGAGTTCCTCGTATGGCAACAACTCCTCCCACTTGGAAGCCAAAGACTGGCAAATTCAAGATAATGGCGAACGACTCCAGGACATCCCTAACGTTCATGGCGACGCGATTCTTCGACGGCTTGGAGAGTGCCATAACCACGGCCATTGCCTTGCCTAGAGTCCCAAACCCCCATGGCCAGCTTGACCTTTGCTACAGGAGCCTTGACGGCAAGATCAATGTGCCGGTTGTGACGCTGCATTTCGCAGGCAGTGCTGATATGGCGCTAAACACAGGCAGTACATTCCTGCTTTTCGAAGAAAATCTTGTGTGCGTCACATAAACCTAACAAATGAGCTGTTGATACTCAGAAACTTCGCGCAGATGGGGTTCAAGGTCGGGTTCGACATGTGGAGCAGGACGGTGTCGTTCATGGCCACCTCGGATTGCACGGCGCAGTAATGATGTAGTTTGAGGAGGAGTTTGCATTCAAAAAATAAAGGCTAGGTTTTTTTTTTTTTCCTGGTTTTATGGTCGGCTTTTTACCCAAACATCTTAATAGATTAAGAAGGTGGAATGCGGTTTTTTCCCATGTTGACTAATCTTTCGCTTGACATAATATTATACGAGGTTGCAATATTTGTGAATGCTTATCAATGCAAAATCCGAATCGCCCTTATGCAAGAGAAACCGTCTTAGTGCAATGTCTAAAACTATCGCACAACAAGCCTCCTTCAAGTCAAAACTCTCTAAAACATCCCAAATAGATAAGAATAACCTAGGATTGTGACACCTTTTCAAGTCATTCTTTCATGGAGCAATGCTTAGGTGAAATAAACCAGCAACAAATCCCTCATGGTGCTGTTTATTAGTCAATTCGGGAAATTGTTTAAGGAATTAATATATAATTTCTCATGAATATGTAAGGCAAAATTACTAAGGGTGATCAATTTTAAAGTGGGTCAGATCCCACTATGGAATCTAGAATCGAATCGGGCATGGTCCATTCCCAATTTGTGGAACTGAGAATTAGCCCACCTAGTCTTGGAACCACACATGACCTATCTAGTAAAATTCTAAGGTTGGTCCAGGAACTAGTGATTTTTCTCTTTTTTTGGGGTTTCTTTTATTTATTACAAGTGGAATTTCCCAACATTAAAAGAATAAAAATAATAATTTACTAATTAGGATTTGCTTCTGAATAAAAAAAAATTTAAAAACTAAGAAATCTTGGGCCATCATTCCTTATAAAAAAACTGGAAACTGGAATCAGACTAGACCCCCTTAGGAACCACCCAAAATTTGCTAGCTTGGTCCGGTCTAGTTCCAGAGTTGAACCAGGATCAATCTAAGGTTGGGGTACGAGCAGCTAACCTTTTGAACTCATTTGTTATGTTTGAGACAAGTATGCACATAATTTTTTAAATAAATCTCCAAACTTTCACACGTAGTAAAATAATTTAGACATGTATAAAACACGTAGTCTTATATATGTTATAACTTACTTCATAGATTTTCATTTGCTAATTAAGGATGCCATATGTGAATTATCATTTATGAAACAAAATTCAAGACTACCCATATCATGTCCATACAAAGAAATACATTCGTTTGACATCTCGCTAAGTAGCAACAAATAATAAAAATGTGGTGCCAGTATCCAATAAATTTGATCAAAATGGCTGTAAATTTAAAAAATTTTCCCAGTCATAATATAATTGATGCAAACTCATGATCATTTTCATGTTTATTATAATAAGTTCGATTCTCTATTTGATAGACTTTTGAAGAAAATGTTTATATGTACCAATTCGTGCTCAACGGCGAATAATTTTCATTTAGTAATTTATTAACAGAGCAATTAATTATTGCTTACTAAAAAGCTAGAGAAGAATGATGATATTTTTAGGCTCTAAAGGCCCATTCAAATGTCACGCGAGAATTATTAAGTGGTTAAGTTCACCTTTGACCCGTGCAATTGATCCAAAGCAGCTTGCACGCAATTGATATGATTTGGACAGGTACCTTTCAGTGTATAATTTTCGAATATATCTTCAAACTTTCACATGTAGTTAAAAAAAAAAAAAATTAGGCACATATAAAACACGGTCTTATCGGACACCCGAGGATCATATCAAGCGCATCAGGCATCACCAGTCGCCGCCTTCTCCTTCTTCTCCAGCAAAGTCCACGGAATTTGTTCGACTTGTCATGAGACAAGGCACATTGATTATGTTAGTATTTAGTTCATGTGAAAATTTTTATAAGATACTAGTAGAGATTGAACTAATGAGGGCTGCTATTTTTATTTATTTATTATATTTTGCAAGATTTAAACTCATTTTATTCGAGGCAATATTCTAAATTAGGAGTCTTGACAGTTTAAATTAGCATAGAGGTACTTAGAATAAAATATAAATATTTTAAATTTAATTGTTCTTCTATGTATTGGTGGTTCAATGCCAATGGAAGTCAAAATATTTCACATCGGATGTGTTTCCATATGACTAAAGGCAAAATTTAAATGAAAATTTTCTGAATGACATGGAAAACTCGTCCAAATGTAGACAGTGAATTGAGAATTCTCGATATTTATATAATCAGTCTTAAATCTATTATACATATGCTAAATCAATTTTAAAATTTTCAATTTGCCAATGTAGTCATTAACCTTTACATGAAATTCCACTATAGATCTTTCGATTAATTATTGCTAGACATTACTAATGTGGCATTCAATTATCGCTGCTCATCCTATATTTTATGCACATGCGGCACTCCCAAAATGCATTGCCGACCCTTTTTATTTTATGCACATGCGGCAGCAAATTAAATAATCCTCGGACACCAACAAACTTGGGAAAGAAAAGCAGGACAACCCAATTTCATAGAAACGCACTTTATATACAATCCACATCAGTCCTACAAGTCTGCACTCTGAGGTCTACCCTAAAAGAACTACCAAATAACCTCCGGATCCCTTCGACTCTAGCTCAAGATCCTCCACGACACCCTTCGGTATCTCCAGACTAAGGACCTAAAAATTGTAAACCACGACGGGATGAGAATAAATCTCAGTAAGTCAACACTCTAAACCCCGATTATGATGAAAATTCACTCAAGAGCGTCCTAAACATACACCACTCAGAACTTACCTCGCCACAATACCTACTTGCACATTAGTGCACCTCATAAAGCACATGCATACAGTAATTGCATTCAATAACTGGAACGCATCATGTCACTCATCAAACAATTCACAGAGGTTCTGATTATAGGGCCAAATCGTTATGACACAATTCCATGCCACACAATTTCATCCCATAATCAGGCACGGGTAACTCATATCGATGGTTCAATCTACACTCGATATTCACTTTCAATATTCAAATTCCAAATTCAAAGTCAACATCCAACTCAATATTCCAACTCCACATTCCAACTCAATACTCAAACTCAAGGTACTAGAGGTGTATCTCCCCACGAAGTTCCAATATCATGTGACACTTAATCCCTGACCACAATAAGCAATAGCTCAAGGTACTAGAGGTGACTTCACGCTGTCGTGTAGCACTTAGTTCTCAACTATAATCAATAATAGCTCAAGGTACTAGAGGTGGCTCCCACGAAATCACGTTATCATGTAACACTTAGTTCTCGACTATAATAAGCAACGGTACAAGGTTCTAGAGGTGGCTCATACAATGTTTCACCATTGTGCACACTTAATCATTTACCTACTCACAACCATTCGATTTTCTCAACACATCTCATCCTCTTTCAATAGTCGCCACATAAAGTAATAACAAAAACCACAACCATGGCACAACCATTTGCGCATCATCACGCATAAATTCTAAGCATATCACATGTTAACCACATCACCAAATAGGCATGCTTTAGCAAGCATAGCATCAAGAACAATCACCAAAACTACTATTGGTCTTAATTGGCAGAAACGGTCCACTTGCACGGCTTCGAGTTTAAATCCAGAAATCTAATCAAACGAATTCAGAAAATTCCCAAATTTGAATATGTTATAAAAGACACATAAAATAAAAATTTTCATGAAGACAACTTAACTCAGATCCATCTAAATTAAGCCCAATAAATCGCTCAATCCAATATAAAAACTGTGTCTATTTCCAGAAAGTCTGTTTTTCGAAATCAGTTTGGTTTGAGACCCAAAGCTTGTCTGTTTGATCTGAAATTTGAGTATTGTTAAACTAAAATATGTGGAAAACAGCATTTGTGAAGAAATTATTTCAAAATTCGAACACTAAGAGTTTATAAAAATCCCTAGAATCCCGAAAGATCACAAATTCTAGCACAATCCGAGATTCTGTTTGTAAATGATGAAATTGAAATCTCATTTTTCAAAATATCTAAAAATCTTGTGTAAAATTTATGTCATATATGAAGATGTCTAAAACATTT
This sequence comes from Eucalyptus sideroxylon, assembly GCA_014182405.2. NCBI lineage: Eukaryota > Viridiplantae > Streptophyta > Magnoliopsida > Myrtales > Myrtaceae > Eucalyptus > Eucalyptus sideroxylon. The sequence goes on from CM024552.2 coordinate 60,775,502, forward strand.
CTCAAGAAGGAATCAACCATAAATTCGCAACCCATTTCGATCTACAAAAATGGCAAATGGCGAGAGTTCAGTAAACCTGATTTGAATTTCACTAATTCAACTTGCTTAACACTAATCCTTCTTAGCACTAATATAACCATGTTAATTAACACTAATCTAACTCCCTAAGCGCAATTAACAACATAATCAATGATTAGGGAGTTAACTCACCGGATTAGCGAGATGACGGGTCCACGACGACGATAACGCGAAGGCGATGAAGACCGGTAACTACGGCGCCACCAACGGAGGCTCGGACCAAGCTGAAAACAGCCTTGCAAGTTTCACAACCAAGATGGGAAAACAAGTTATGTGGTTGCTAGACCAAAGGGTCATTCGCTGGTCGCGGGGGGCTGGCAAGCTCGGCTGAGGGTGGTGTTGGACACAAGCCGTTTGCTAGTGCCTTGAGCGCTGTGCTTCAATGATGGCTGGCTGATGAAGATGGCGTGGGGAGATGCATGGTGGAGGCATGATGGAAGGTGATGCTAGCAGCAAACTCGGGACACCAAACCTGCACCAGATGAGGAAAGATGGGGGGCTTAGCGGGAGAAGAAAAATGGAAATGGAGCAGATGGGCGGACAACAACGAAAATGAAGGGGAAAATGCGTGAGGGAAAGAATTGAGGGGAAGAAATGAGAGAAATGGGGAATGGGTAGTAAGGGATGGTCGACTGAAGCTAGGGGATGAGCGTGTGTAAGAAAGAGGGGGGAGGAGTCTTCACGCATGAGAGGAGAGAGAGATGAGTGAAAGTCAATAAAAATATCCTAATTCACTCATTGCAAGCCACCAAAGTCTTCAAACTTTATCCCTTCGTCTCCCAATACTTTCTTGAATATAAATTCCCATAAAATAAATAAATAAAAACCAATTTGAAGGTAGAAAAAGCCCATTTTTCAACCCATACGAATTTCCTCTTCTTTTCTGTTTTTGCCGAAATCGGTTTTCCGAAAAATCCTAGAATCGACGAAATTTCTCCGAAAGATGAGACGACATCCTATAAATGAATCGTGACATGCTTGAATGTTCAATTCCCGAAACCAAATTCAATTTCATGATTAAAATCGATCAGACATAATTTTAGTGCAACCCAACCTACCGAATAGCTTTTAAGGATTTTAGTGCGTTTGACCTGTGGTCGATAATTTCGATCCACGTTTATACATCTCCGACTCATCAATGACTCTCGATTATCGTAAAAATCTCAAGATTTCAATTATGGGTACCGGATACCGAATCTACAGAAAATTAGGTTAGTGTCATTCGACACAAATTTTGTAATCAGGTGAAATCACCTACAATTCAATTGTGTGCTTCCATTGAATTGACCTATATCTAATCACTAATCACTTATAACGATGTCATATTGACCCTTGCCGATTATCATGATTGAGCAGTCGATTTCTTATCGAATTCTTAAGTCTACCACGTTTATATCCCTTAACAGCTTCACTTGATAGATCAGTTAACTCAAGAGTGATCAACTTTGAGAAAAAGGACCATAGGCGCGTCGACGAAATGCCCATTTCGTATTATCGGGACAGGGTCAAAATTCATGATGTCACAACTCTTCTTCTCTTATAAAAATTTCGTCTTAGAAATTTAAATCATTATAATTCTTCTTCAAAAAGGTGGGGGTATTGTCGTCTCATTGATTCTTCGCTTTCCCACATCGCTCATTATGTCCCGTGGTGTTACCAGACCACTTTGACCAAAGAGGTCGTCTTGGTACGCAGCTCTTGCCCCTTTCGATCTATTATTTGAATCGATCTTTGCCGCTTATCTGCATAGCTTTTCTAGCGACTCTGCGCTATTTTTAGTCTTTTTCTAATAACCGCAACTACATCCACTGACTATTGAACTAACTCTAAACCTATAATCTTTCGCTCCTCGACTTCATCCCAACAAACTGGAATTATGCACGCTTTGCCATACAATGCTTCAAACAATGCCATTTGAATACTCTGCTGATGTAGGTGAACTCGACGAGTTGCAGCTGTTCCTCTTAATTTCCTTTGAAGTCTAGCACACGAGCTCTTAACATGTCCTCGAGGTTCTGACTTGTCCTCTCAAACTAGCCATTTGTCTGCGGATGATAGGCCGTACTGTACTACAGCTTCATTCCCAAGGTGGTCTGTAAACTTTTCTAGAAAGCTGCCATGAACTTCGGGTCTCGATCAAATGTAATTGTCATTGGTACTCCCTACAAACGAACAATCAAACGCATGTACAACTCTGCATACCTATCCAAAGCAAAGTCCTTTTGTATGGCGAAAAAGTGAGCAGACTTCGTCAATTTGTCGACTACAACCCATACCAAATCATCACCTCGCTGACTCCTTAGTAACTCCATCACAAAATTCCATCGTGATATGTTCCAATTTTCACTTGGAAATCTCGAGAGATTGCAAAGATCCTCCCGGTTTGCAATGATGTACCTTCATTGCTAGCACGTCAGACATTTGGCAACCTATATGGCGATATCTATCTTCATACCGATCCACCAATCATGTTGATGTAGATTCTAACACATCTTCGTACTGTTTGGATGAATACTATGACTACCACGGTGAGCTTCTAACAAGATCTCCTTTTTAGGCTTCGCATCGTCTAATACACATAATCATCCACGAAACTTTAATGTTCTGTCCTCAAAAGTCTGAAAATCAGCCTTTCTCTTTTCTGTATCTTCCTGCAAAATCTTCAGGATTTTTGAATCTATTAACTGCAATGTCTTAGTCCTTATCTACACTCCCAGTTTAATTCTGAGGGTGGGGACATACACTGGAGGTGGTTGTTCGTTAGGCCTAGTGGAGGAACGATGGAGTGGTACGTGGACATGGCTACTGGAAGAATGGGATGAAGCGGTAAAGACGAATGGTGGAATTAACGTTGGGTGGTTCTGCTGGAGTTGCCTCAGTGGAATGGAAACGTGAGGAAGAGTTGGGATGGTGAGCTGGTGTGCTGTAGTTGGCAGAAAGGAGAATGGCATGAGGAAGTGTCGCAAGGGGGAAATGGAGAAGAGAATGGCAGAGGGGGAAGTCTGCCGATGGGTGGTTCATGCATGAATGAAGAAAGAGAAAAGGTGAGGGGGAACAAGGGGTAGAGAAAGAAGAGAGAAGGAAGAGAGAGGGGGGACAAAGGCCATGAAAGTCCATGCATGAGCCAATAGAATCCAAGGAGAAATATCTAAGGAATGATGAAGATGGCACAAAGTCTTCAGCCACAAAAGTTTAAGGGTCCTCCAATAGTGATTTTCCTCCAATTTCTTCACCAAATAAGCCATTTTCGTGGCCTAAATACCACACCATGCTGTCCATACGAATTTCCATCTATAATCTTCCAATTCAATTCAATTTGGCAGCCCAAAAATTTCTCTTATTCAGCCCATGAATTTCCTTGCATTTCCTTCACCAATTAATCCCTTTTGAAGGCCAAAAAGTCCCTTAATTCTTCCCATCCGAATTTCCAAAAATTCTTTTTGTCCAATTTTGATTTTCCGCAAAAATTCCGGGCTCGACAGAATTTTTCCAAAAGATAAGACGAGTTCCTAAAAATTAATCATGACACACTCGAACGTTCGATTCCCAAAACCGAGTTCAATTCGTGGTTAAAATCGACCAAACGTGATTTTAACGTTACCCAACCTACCAAGTAGCTTTTAGGAATTTTAGTGTGTTTGACCTATGGTCCATAATTTCGATCCACGTTTGTGCATCTCCGACTCGTCCTCACCTCTTGGTTATTGTAAAAATCTTAATGTATCAATTATGAGCACCGAGTACAGAATCGACAGAAAATTGGGTTAATGTCGTTCGACTCAAATTTTGCGATTAGGTGGAATCACTCACCATTCAATTGCGTGTTTTTTGTCGAATCAAACTATATCCAATCCCTAATTGATTATAACGATGTTGTATTGACCCTTGCCAATTGTCACAATTGAGTGATCAATTTCCGATTGAATTCTAAAGTCTATCGCATTTATATCCCTTAATAGCTTCACCTGATAGATCAATTAACTCGTTAGTGGCCAACTCAAAGAAAAAGGATCATAGGCGCATTAACGAAAAGCCCATTTTGTATTATTAGGCGGGGTCGAAATTCAAAATGTCACAAAGATGATTGTCCTTAAGCACACCACTATGTCACGCCCCAAACCTTGAGTACGCACGCATCCCACAGTAGTCGATCAAATTGCGACGTTCTCAGGACACATCGCCAACCCATTCATTTTATTACACAAGCGGAAGCGAAATAAGCAATCTTCAGAAAACAAACAAACATGGGATAGAAAAGCAAGACATTTAATTCACACAAAACACATTTTATAAACTAACTGAGTTTATATACAAAAGAGTCTAACTCAAAAAGATGCTACCTAGCTGACCCTACTCTAGACCTACCTACTTGGGATCCGGGTCTAACACGACACCGTCAAGGATGTCAACGTCTAGAGGGTCAACTACCTCTACTGTAGGCTCCTCAACCTCAGGTCCTCGATCCGTCTTGATATCAGCTATGATATTTGCGTCATGCACGGGGTCAAGCTCAAAATACTTGCCATCGACGGCAGGTCCATCGAAGCCATCCAAGGGGCCCTCCCGAACACCATTGGGCCCGTGGCGAACCACGCTTTGAATCTATGAGGAACCAATTGAGGTAGGCCCTCATTGATCCAAATAATAGTAACCACGAGCTCACGGGTCCAATTAGGGTTTATCTGATCAGGGAAGACGATATGCTCGATCTCTACCTCTTGCGGCCACCCAAAACGAACGGGTTAGACCTCCAACTAAGGACTTGTAAAGTTGTAAACCACGATGGGGTGAGACAATATCTCAGTAAGTCTACACCCTAAACCACGATTAGAAGATAATACACATAAAGGCAGCCTAAGCGCACACCAAATAAGACTCACCTCGCCTCAAGACCTCCCTACACGTTAGTACAGCTCATATAACATATTTAAACGCAGCAAGCATAAACATTAATTAGAACACTTCAATTTCATGTATCAGTCAATCACAGGGGTCTCGATTATAAGACCAAATCATTATGATACGTCTCATTCCATGCCACACAATTTTGTCTCATAATCAGGCACGGTTATATCAATCATCCAAGCGTGTTCCAATTAGTTACGACCCAACGGCCACAGCCAACTCAACAATCAGTAGTCTTCCGACATAGTCGGGCGTCGTCTTGCCCCATCGAGCACGACAACGTCTACCTCTAGACGGCATTCTCGAAGGAGCATCACTCCGGCTTCTACCGCGATCCAGCATCCATTGACGTGGGGCATTCCATATAGGAGCATTGCCCGACTTAAACGCTCGTAACAAGTTTTCATAACGATCACACGCACATCCAAGTCCGGCCAAGGATATCGTGCTTTGCACTCAAATGCCTCAAGTTAAGTAATGTGCTTGGCCTATTTTCTTTATATTAAAAACACCCGATAAAATAGGTGTGCATAGACACACGATCAAATTGAACCATAAAGCATGTTATTCTCCTTTTTTAAAATTCCACGATTTTATATAGTACTTAAAACCTTTTCAGCATCAAAAATCGACACCTGGTATTTTTCTAATTAAATGCCAAAATTTCATATTTTTGAAATAATAAATCAAAAATCATCAATCAGCACACAATTGCACAAATTAACAATCAATTACACAAACTAACTACACCATGACGATTGGCACAAAACTCTGACAATGGGCTATCCCGATATAATTTTCGAAAATAATTAATTAATTAATTAAATTACAAAATAATTAAATAAATGCAAAATAATTAAATAAATCACTAATTAAGCTATATACACTAATCTAACCACCTAATTGGACTAATTAAATAATCTACTAAGCTAACTAAATCACATAATCTAATTAACCTCTAACTAAACTAATCTAATCACCTAATTAATCTAATTAACTAACTAAATAACTAATTACACTAACTATTCCTCATAATCCAAACTTAGTCTAAACTAATCCTCCTCTAAGCATAATTAACCTCTTAAGTAGAGTTTAGGAGGTAAACTCAGCAAATACATCGGTTCACGGTGACGGCGATGTGGAGGCGAGCAAGACTCAGGCCTACAACGACACCCAAGGAGGTCCAAAAGGGGCTTGGAAACGGCCCAACAGCTCTCGGCTTGGACTGGAAAAATCGGTCCTATTGCTAGACCTGGTCCGATCTTGGAGGGCTGTTGGTCATGGCTTGTTCGGCTGGATGAGAAAGGACCAGCGACAACAAGCTAGAGCAGAGCTAAGGCGAAACAAGCGATGGCGGATGGCAACCTAGTCACGAGTCGGCTCGAGGACGGCAGCGACGACGCAAGGCGACGTGGGCTGGCAAACCAAGCGAGCGGCGCACAAGCGACGTGAGGCGAGCAAGCGGTGCAAGGAATGAACTGGTGATCAGTTTGGCCGACTTGCAGAGCTTGTAATCTCAACAATGGAGGAAATGAAGATGGAAGGAGAGGAGGAAAGCTAGAGTTGGTTCTACTAGAGGGGTGATCGACCAAGAGGGAAGAGGAAGGAGAAGAGAGGGGACTAAAAGGGGACAATAGCCTCCAAACTCAAGGGAAAAGATCCAAAACAGTCAAGTGCAGCCCCACAAGTCTTCAGCTAAGGCCAACAGCCATTTTCCCCTCCCAAGCTTCTCCAACAAGCCAACTTTGAGGTCCAAATGTTGCAGCCCCCCATGGCCTACGAATTTGGTGACTTCCATCTTCAATTCACACCAAATGACTTCAATTCAATGGTCCATCATGCCATGGTAGCTACCAAATCCACTTTCCCTTCAATTCTTCACAAATCAATCCATTTTGAAGGCTAAAATTTCACCCAAAAATGGCCCTCCGAATTTCCTTGATTCAATTAGCCCAATATTGATCTTTTGCCAAAATTCCAGGCTCGTCGAAAATTCTTCAAAGGATGAGTGGACGTCCTAAAAATAAATCGTGACACGCTGGAACTTTTTATTCCTAAAAGCGAGTTCAGTTTCGCAGTTAATTTCAACCGAACACAATTTTAGCGTGACCTAACCTACCGGGTAGCTTTTATGAATTTTTAGCGTGTTTGACTCATGGTCGATTATTTTCGATCCATATTGTGTATCTTTGACACATTTGCGACTCTCGATTGTTGTAACAATCTTAAGGTTTCAATTACAGGCACAAGACACATAATCAATAGAAAAATCGGTCTAGTGCCGTTTGACACGAATTTTGCAATCAAGTGAAATCACCCACCACTTAATTACATGCCTCTGTCGAATCGACCTATCTCTGGTTCCTAATCGATTTTAATGATGCCGTATTGACCCTTGTAGATTAACACGATCGAGTAGTCAATTTTTGATCGAATTCTCAAGTCGATCGCGTTTATATCCCTTAACGGCTTCACCTAATAGATTATTTATCTTATGAGTGATCAGCTAAAAAAAAAAAAAGACTATAGGCGTGTCAATGAAAAGCCCATTTCATATAATCGGTACAAGGTCGAAAATCAAGATGTCACACCACTACCTTATGGGTTTATGAGGGCCTAGACCACTTGGTTCCCCATCATTTCGTGGCTTGGTTCATCAAGTTCCATGGGGACCTCCTCGATCCTTTCCCAAGGATTGATGGTCTACCGAAACGAACTAATGTCAGTGTGGGAATCACTTTTTTGGATGGCTCTCGTGTTAGAGGAGTAGGTTAACCCCAACCTTGCTAACCTTTTTTGGTATATTGGTCCTTTAGGAAGTGGCCTTTTCAGGATAGGCTTGTAAATCACTAACTTCCTAAGGTTAACTGTAAATAAATAAAAGTTGCTTTTGGAATTTTCTAATGCATGTTACTATCTCTATTATTTGTTGGTTGACTGGATGTTTTGTTAAATGCTTCCACTCGCATTTAATCGAAAGATAAAAAGTAGGGGCCGACAACAAGTCTTGGGAAGTTGCAATTAATTGAACGATGAGGGATGCTCATGCACTCGGGGGTTCAGGGCATGACACAATGCATTGATAAAAATAATCATTTCATATATTTTGAAATTGGTCGTGTTTCAAGATATCACAATTGGATTCTCCATTGCCGCAATCCTTTTCACAACACCCTTGCCATTTGCCACGAAATCTTGGATGAAATAATACTTGAAGTCAATAAACTTTGTCCATTTGGGATAAATTGAATTAGAAGTGAGATTATCCCACCATGGTTGTCATAGTATTTAACAACACTTTTTTGCTTCCACACAAAGTTCAAGTGCAAGCTTCTTAGTCATATCACCCCCTTTGCTATGAAGGTCAATTCATGCACTTTGCATCAATCAATGACAAGCCGACTTTCTCTTGTAAAAGTGTTTTCCAACTCACTGCACCACCTACTAGTGCATGTATGTACCCCACTGAAGACCTTCACTCGTTAAGTCGCCAGTATGATCCAAACCACATAACCCTAAGCTACAGTATCATTGTCATCCCTCCTAAACACTATACCAACATTTGTTGTCCCCTGTAAACATTTGAGGATGTTCTTGCCTCTAAGTTTATTATGATAAATTATAATGCTCTAATTACTACGTGCAAAAGAAATGCAGTGATTAATGTAATTGCACTATCACACAATGTGAGTGTTCTCAATTAGGGGTCGAATTTCGCTCTTAGCAGTACTCAATCCCTAACCTTTATGAAATGCTTATTTAATACATAACTCTTGACATAGGATCCAAGATACTAAGACTACAATTTCCCCAGTTTCTAATTACATAGATGTGCCAATAGAAATGTCAAAGGAAGATGGTGTAGGATTACAGTTTTTGTTTGAAAAATCTTTCTGGAATATTTTGAAGTTGACAAAACGATTCTATCAGTCTAGTCTAAAGTTTTGCAGACTCTACTATTAAAGTCTGAAGACCTCCGGACTACCAGACTCAAGACTCAAAGTCTATTCTCATTGACAGTTTCTAATCCGTTGAAGAAATGCTATCCAGAACTGCTTCATTAAGGATTTGGCCTTATCGACTAAGAAGATCTCTTGGCTAGATATGACATAACGGATTCCTTTATTCAAATCAAGAATGATTAAAGATCTTATGATTGATGAAGTATTCTTGGAAGGTTCTACTTATGGAAACCAAGATCCTGATTGTATGGGCGAGCAGGATTGATGGGCTATCGACATGTTCCTTTAATAGCTCGAATAATCTTCCTAATCGATTCTGTCCAACGGGAGGATTGGAAGAATTCCTTTGGTAAGTGCCAACAGGTATGATAGCACAAAGGAGTATAAAAGGAAGACGTTCCAGTTGTTCGAGGTGGTGCATGATAAAAGAATTCCAAAGTCTGAAGCTCTTTAATTCTTAGTCAATACACTTATTGAGCGAAATCTTGTATGCAAAAGAGAGTGTATATTTTGAGATACCTTGAGGAAGTGTAGTAGAATATCTACACTGTGGAATCAAGGGAAAGCATTGTTGTAACATCTCTTTTGTTCATAGTGAAATCCAGCCGGTGGGCTGTCAGTGCAGAAGAGTGGACGTAGGCTTGGAATAACCCTAACCACTATAAACCTTGTGTTCAATTTTCTCTTCCCTACTCTCTGCTTTACTTTGATCATAGTTCGTTTTGTTAACTAAATGAGAGCTTCCTTTCTATTGTTTGCCTAGTATTGCTTTCATATCTCGAGAAATTATTTCTTCACCTATTCACCCCCCTCTAGGTGCTTATACTAGATATATCAATTGGTATCAGAGCTTGTGTACTCACTTTGTTTGAAGTGTTTTACGTCAGAGTTAAAGATCCATGGCTAGTATGCTAGCTCCAGGGCTGGTGGAAGGGCAAAGCAATACCAGACCACCTTACTTTGATGGAAAGGATTACAACATCTGGAAAAACAAGATGAAAGCGTTCCTACGATCAAATGATCCTCTGGAATGGGACGTTATAGAAAAATGAATCACTTCTAAAGCTGCATCTGTCTCAGAGAGAGGAAAAGAAACTGTTGAGTCAAGTGAAATGACTCAAGAAGAGATAATCAATAGACAAGCTCTTGATGCAAAAGTAATTTATTCTTTATATTGTGCTTTGTCACCTACTGAATATAACAGAATATTTTCTTGTGTTACAGCAAAAGAAGTCTATGATAGATTACATATCACCTATGAAGGAACTGATCGAGTGAAAGAGACCAAAATCAACATTCTCCTCAGTCAATATGAAGCATTCAAAATGAAATCAGGAGAATCTATAACTGACATGTTTAGTCGTTTTACAGAAATCATGAATGGTTTTCAAAATCAAGGTCAACCAATTTCTGATCCCATGAAGGTAAACAAGTTACTGCAAGGACTTTCCAAGAATTTGAATCACATAAAGACCTCAATAAGAGAGACACAAAGAGTCATGCCACTATCTGTCGATGAGTTGGTTGGAACTCTTCAGTCTTATGAAGTGGAACGAATCAATGAAGACGAAGATCCTAAAGGTAAGAAATCCATTGCATTAAAATCCAATGATGATTCTGATGTTATAGATTCTGAAGACGATATGGATGATGAGGAGCTTGCTCTCATGATAAGAAGATTTAGAAAGCTGAACATAAAAGGAAGAAGATTCAATCCAAAGAAACAGAGTTATTAAAAGCAACAGACCAAGTCTATTGATGATGATGAATCAAACAAAGATGTAGTTTGCTTTAAATGTAAGAAAAATGGACACATTAGACCTAACTGTCCTTTTCTGAGAAATAAGAAAGGAAAAGCTGAAAAGAATCGAAAAGCTCTTAAAGCAGAAACCTGGAGTGATACAGAATGTGAAGAAAGTGATGATGATTATGCCAATATATGTCTGATGGCACAATCGAATTCAAATTCAAACTTCAAGACAGACTCAGATTTAGACAGTGAATTTGAGGTAAGTAACTTTAAAATCCCTGTTAAAGTTTCTAAATACATTGATGAGCTGTATTTTAGTCTTAAGACTTCTCTTAAAAGGATTTCCGAACTTAAAAATGAAAACTCTACACTAAAACAACAGGAAAATGTTTTGAAAGAAAAGTTGAAATGTTTAGACATGAATGTTTCTACTCTTAAATAAAGCGGAGATAATCTCTTAAAAGAAAATGCATTTTTAAAAAATGACTTATCAAATATTTCAAAAAGATTTTCAATAGGATCTAAGAAACTTGAAAAAATTCTTTCAGCACAAAGACCTTATTTCAATAAATCTGGTTTAGGAATGACAGCAGAAACCATTCCTTTAATTGATTTTCCTAAAGTGAATGAAAGAATTAAGAAAAGACCTCCAAAGACATTTTACAAAAATCATTTTCAAAAAGTGTTTGTAAAACCAATAGATCGAAATGCTCTCAGATGTTCAAAATGCAATAGTGCATATCATTTTGAAAAAGAGTGTCCTATGGTTTGGAAACCTGTTAAGAAAGTATGGGCAAAAACCGTATATCATATTAACACCAATGGACCCAAGAAAATATGGGTACCAAAGAAAGCTTAAGTCTTTTTAAATGCAGGTCACTATCAAGAAAAAGGTAAAATGGTATCTGAATAGTGGATGCTCAAGACATATGACAAGAAATTCAAATTGCTTCATAAAGCTCGTTCAAGTAAATGGTGGAAAAGTCTCATTTTGAGGAAACAGCAAAGGAAGAATTGTGAGATTTGGAACTGTAAAGATTGGAAACCTCACAATAAGCAATGTTTCCCTAGTAGAATGACTCAACTACAATCTGCTCAGTATCAGTCGGCTATGTGATACTAGTTTCAAAATCAACTTTCAAGAGGGAATATGTTCAGGAACTAGTAAAGACTCTACTCAATCATTCATGGGCAGAAGACATGGAAATATCTACCTCTTGGATGTGAAACTAGATGAATTGCAATGTCTAATCTCAATTCAAGATGAAGCGAGCTTATGGCACAGAAAGCTTGGGCACATCAATATGAAGCAAATAGACAAAATTTCAGCAAAGAAGCTTGTTCGTGATCTACCCAAATTATCATATGAAAAGTCTGATCTATGTACACCATGTGTATTGAGAAAGCAGGTAAGAAATTCCTTTAAACCAATAAATCAAGTTTCCAATAATCATGTACTGCAGCTTCTGCATATGGATCTCTTTGGACCAACCAGAACTCAAAGCATTGGAGATAAGAAATATTGCCTAATAATTGTGGATGATTACTCACGATTTACTTGGGTATATTTCCTGACAAGTAAGCCTGATACCTTCTCTTACTTTGAAAAGTTTGCTAAAAAGGTTCAAAATGAAAAAGTGTATGTTATCTCGAGTATAAGAACAGACCATGGAGATGAATTTGAAAATCAAGATTTTACAAAATTCTGTGATGAATCTGGTTTTCAGCATGCGTTCTCCTCTCCATATACTCCAGAGCAAAATGGAGTTATGGAAAGAAAAATAGATCGTTTCAAGAAATGGCTAGAACTCTTTTAATTGAAAGTAACATCTCTTCAAGATTTTGGGCTGAAACAGTTTCAACAACATGTTACATTATCAATAGAGTTTTTCTAAGGCCTATTTTAGGAAAAAAAAAAAAAAAAAACCCTATGAGTTATTCAAAGGAAAGAAGCCTATTGTTTCATATTTTCATGTGTTCGGATGTAAATACTTTATATTGAAAAATGCAAATGATAGAGTTGGTAAGTTTGAAGAAAAATCAGACGAAGGCATCTTCCTTGGATATTCTACCTCAAGCAAAGCCTACAGAGTCTATAACAAGAAGAGTCAATCTGTGGAGGAATCAATGAATGTCAAATTCCAAGATTCTATGCAAAATGAATCTGTCACGCCTTGATCCTTGGGCACGCACACATCCTTCTCACTTGGTCGATTTTATAATGCGATATCCTAAGACTAGTATCGTCGACCCTTTCATTTATTAAGCACATGCGGAAGCAGTTAAAATCCCCAGATAATAAAACGATGGGATTGAAAAGCAGGGCCATATTTTTCATATTGAAACTTATAACCAAACTTTTATACAAAACGCAAATCAAAGTATTTCACAACTTTTTACTCTATCTCTATTCACATCAAAATGGAGATCTCAAAAGAAGATGGAATCTCAGTCCATCCGGGTCATACTCAAGGCCCCTCTCGGGATTATCTTCTTCTTCCAAAATTATTTTCCTCGGATTTCACCTTAGAGTTCTCCCACTTAGATTCCTCCTCCTCAGCTTCTCATCGGGGTCCTGAAATGTTTTCCCCAAACCGGGATGAGACTACGTCTCAGCAAGTTCTACCCCACTAAGCCCGATTAGTAAACCATTATGCTATAGGCTGCCTATACACGCACAGGGCAGAAGACGTACCTTGGCATCAGTCTCAACCTACAATTCAAGGTTATATACAAATACTTCAAATATCTCAATGCACAATCAATCAAATCACAGATCGAAGCATCGATCAAATCGACCTAGTCGATTACAAACCAACAAGACCACTCACGGTCATTTCCATTCAATCCGTCATTTCACAACATCATATCAAATCATGATCAATCGACCTAATCGATTACATGTTAGTCGAACCATCTCTAGGTCATTCTAGTCATTGCTATACAGTCTCAACTGATCAAACCAATCACCGAGTCACGTGCATTCTTTGAGGTAATGGAACCGATCATCGAGCCACGATACACATGACCAAATTTCTAGATGACATGCCAAGTCATTAGGTCAGCATACATCTTACATACTCACTTTCATTTCCACAATTTCTAGTATGATCGGTAGTCTACCACAATACCTTTATCACTGGCAACCGATACTCGATACACAGAAATATGGCCACGCAGGCACAATCTACGCCACACAGGCATGATCAACTATCGCCACACAGGCATGATCAACTTTCAACAATTTACGAGCATTCTCTAAGACAACCTCTTCGCCAAGATAACATATTCAACCACTGAATACATGTGCATTCTCCAGGTGATATTTCGATTCATCGAGCCCACGTATTTCCTTTCAGGTGATAACCAATACCCAACGATTGCTCAATCAAATAATTAACCATCAAGTCAATATGAATAACTCATAAAAATTCATAATTAAATCAATTCCATACAAATTGCAGCTCAATTAAATAATCGGACCACGCCACAACGATCAGCACAAGATTTCGGTCATCGGCCACCTCAATCTTAATTTCCGAAAAATAAATAATTAATTAATTAATTTCGAAAATTAATAATTAATTACAATAAATCCGATTTAGCCCAAAATAAAGCCCAATTAAATAAACAGGCTGCACCACGATCATCAGCATAAAAATTCGGTCATGGGCCATCATCCGAGTTGAATTTCCGGAAAATAATTAATTAATTAATTAATTTTGAGAATTAATAAGTAATTATAATAAATCCAATTTAGCTCAAATTGGTGCTTAGTTAAATAAACAGACTTCACCACGGTCATCAGCATAATATTCTAGTCTCGGGCCATCCCAGTTGAATTATCGGAAAATAAATAATTATTTAATTTAATTCCGAAAATTAATATTTAAATATCAAAAATCCCCTTAGGCCCGAAAAGCCTAATTGGAGCCCACTAAAGGGCGGGAAAAATCCCAAGGCACTTCCAATAATTAGTAGACCACGTCTACTTGCTAATGGCGCAATCAATTTATCTAAATCGCATCACAATTGACTAATAATTGCTAATTTATTCTAATCTAACAACCTAAACATAATTAATTAAAACTAAACCAACATTAATCATAATTAGCCAACTAATCAGGGATTAGTGAGATTACTCACCAAATCACGCGCAAATCGGATCAATCCGACGGGGGCGACGCGAGTAATGATTCTTCCCAAAGCACGGCTCGGGTTCGGGGCCCGAAACGACCCAAAACGGCCCACGAGTGAGCTGGAAACCCACTCGTTGGGTTGCTAAATAGGGCTCGCCGAGGCTGGTCCAGCGGCTAAGGCGGCGAAGCAAGGTCGGGGAAGAGCGAGGGAAGCTCCAGCGGGTCCGAACGGTGGCCGAACGGAGCTAGGCGGCGGCCGGAGGCGGCTGGGCGAAACCGAGCTGAACAAAGGCCGAACGGCCTATCTCGCGCGAGGAAGGGGCGCCTGGGCGGAGGAGAGGGCAGGTGGTGCACGGCGGCGAGCGGAGGACGCGGGGCGTGCGGGCGCGGGTGGTGGGACGGGCGGCAACGGCGAGCTGCAACGTCTGCTCTTCTTCTGTCTTCGTTCGCTAGAATGCGCGGAAGGGAGGAGAGAGCGTGCGAAGGAGAGAGAGAGAGAGAGAGAGAGGGAGAGAAGAAGAAGATAAGAGAGAAAAGATGGGTTTGAATGGTCAAAGGGAGAGGGGAAAAACAAGTGGGTGACAACCCACTATTCGGTGGAAAGGGGGGCCAATTCGCACGAAGGGGAGAGGGGGAGAGGAGAGAGAAAAGAGAGAGAAAAAGGAGAGAAAAAAGAAAAAGGAAAAGAAAATACTATTTTAATAAGAAAACTTAATTTTCTTATTACTTATATTATTTTCCTTTTCTCATTCCCTTTTTATTTCCTTTCGATCTTCAATTTTTCCTCCAATAATTTCTTTATTGAAATTTCAGACTTGTCAACAATTTGACGAACGATGAGACAAGATCCTAAAAATAAGAATTATGACGCGCTTAAAATTCAATTCCCGAAATCGAGTTCAATTTCGTGGTTAAAAATCGATCAAATGTGATTTTAGTCCAATCCAACAAATTGAGTAGCTTTTAGGGATTTTACTGCAGATACATCCCTTAACGGCTTCACCCAATAGGTCAGTTAACTCGTGAGTGATCAGCTCAGAGAAAAATGGCCATAGGCACGTCGATAAAATGCCCATTTCACTTTATCGAAACGGCGTCGAATTTCAGGATGTCACAGAATCTGCTCACTCATCTTGAAGAATCTGAACCTGCTCCAAACTCTACAAAGTCTAAATCTCTAGAAACAACTCAAACTTTGAAAGACTAGTAACAAATAGTTATTGAATACTCAAATGAAGGAAGTGATCATCAACCTGACAAATCAACCAGTAACTGGAAGCATAAGTCCAGTCATCCCAAAGACCTCATTATTAGCGACATTAATAAAGGAATTTGCACAAGATCCAAAAGGCGCGAAGAGTCTAGTACTATGGCTCTTATTTCTGAAATAAAACCAAAAAGTATAGAAGAAGCTTTATTTGATGAAAGCTGGATTAAAGCTATGCAAGAAGAACTCAGACAATTCAGTATTAATGATGTCTGGGAGTTGACTCCTAAACCAAAAGGTAAATCTATTATTGGAGATAAATGGATTTTCAGGAACAAGATGAACGAAAAGGTAAAGTCGTAAGAAATAAAGCAAGACTCGTGGCCAAGGGATATACGCAAGAAGAAGGGATAGACTATAACGAGACTTACGCACCAGTAGCAAGGTTAGAAGCAATTCGATTATTACTTGCTTTTGCTTGTTATAAGAATTTCAGGTTATTCCAAATGGACGTCAAAAGTGCTTTCCTAAATGGATTTATCCATGAGGAAGTCTATGTGGAACAACCACTTGGATTTGAAGACCCAAGGAACCCAGACTCAGTATTCAGACTGAAAAAAGTCTTGTATGGATTAAAGTAAGCACCTCGAGCTTGGTACAAAAAGCTGAGTAAATTTTTAATTCAAAATGGCTTTGAAAAAGGTAAAGTAGACACTACTCTGTTTATCAAAAAAAAAAAAGCAAAAGTTTTCTGCTTGTTCAAATATATGTTGATGATATCATTTTTGGATCATCTAATGAAAGTTTGTACAAGAAATTCTCTAAGTCTATGCAGGATGAATTTGAAATGAGCATAATGGGTGAACTAACCTTCTTTCTTGGACTTCAAGTGAAACAATTGAAGGAATGGACTTTTATTCATCAAGAAAAATATGCTAATGATCTTGTCAAAAAGTTTGGACTGGAAAATTGCAAAAAGATTGATATACCAATGTCAAGTTCCTTGAAGATAGACAAAGATGAAGGAGGAAAAAAAGTTGACCAGAAGCTATACAGGAGTATCATTGGTTCACTTTTTTATCTTACTGCTTCTAAACCTGACATTTTGTTTAGTGTTTGCATTTGTGCCAACTTTCAAGCAAACCCTAAAGAATCTCATCTAAGTGTCGCAAAGCGTATTATCAAATACATTGCTTCAACTTCAAGCATCGGCCTTTGGTATCCTAAAAAGGGAGACTTTACTCTCCTTGGATACTCAGACGCAGATCTAACCGGTTGCAGAATTGATAGAAAGAGCACCTCGGGTACCTGTCAGTTACTTAGAAGCAAGACAGTGTCTTGGTTTTCAAGGAAGCAAAATACAGTAGCTCTTTCTACAACAGAAGCAGAGTATGTAGCTCTTGGAAGTTGTTGTTCACAAATTCTATGGATAAAACAATAGCTAAGAGATTTTGGAATTGAAGATTCATGCACGGAGATTAACTGTGACAACACTAGTGCAATCAATCTTACCAAAAATCCAATTCTTCACTCAAGAGCAAAACATATAGAGATTCGACATCACTTTATTAGAGATCATGTTCAAAATGGAGAAGTTTCGATTCAATTTGTTGACTCAAAGAACCAACTGGCGGATATATTTATAAAGCCTTTGGAGAAAAATCAATTTGAAATCATCTGTTCCAGACTCGACATCTTGAAGCTTGAAGAAGTTAAAGTCTAGAGACTCTCAGTCTCAGACAATCATGGTTCTTGATTGTAAGTTATTTTATTTTCTCTTAAATCTCATAAAGGTACGATCATTTATCCATTCATAATTGATTTATGCTATCTTCAATTTCCGTGAAAAAGCAATTTTTCCTTTTCAAAAAGAGATAATGGTAGTTATCTATTTTTGAAAAAAGCAGTTATTTTTTTTTTTTTAAAAAGGCATCTTTTAACCTTCATTTACAACGTTTAGCATTTTCCCATTTCGACTAAGTGATATACAGTTGGTTCCTCTTCACTTAACACCAAAACCCTAAAAAGCATCGATCCTCCATTCTTGTCTTCCTCCCTTGTTTAATCTTCGAAAAAATTGTCATCTTTCTTGGGAAAGTCAAGCAAGGAATCTTTCGAAGACTGAGAAAGATCTCATCTTCAAGAAAGTCTTCGAGAATCGCAAGCAGGGGACCACGGCGAATGAGTGAGGAGCCTACTCACTTTGATCTCACCGAGGAAGAGGAGTCACCAAGTCAGCAGCAGAGCCCACAACATTCTCAGCAGCGTCATTCTCCACCATCTAGTCCACAGGATGCTGGTCATCAACAAGAGGAATAAATCATTGAAGACGCAGATCCTATTGTACAACAAATTTCAACCGAGAATGGGTGTTGCGGCGAAAATTCGAGGAAAAAGAACAGAGTTGTTTAGATCGAATGAACAAAATGATCTATACTCCAAATTGTTGAAGCGTGGGGTGATAAACCCTAGGAGTGTGGATTTTGATTTCTTTGATGTTGTGAATGTCAATTTGAGGAAAAAGTTCAGTTTTCTTCAACTTGAATAGTTCTGTTCTGATACTGCAGAAGCCTATGCTCAATTAACTGCATATTTCTATTCAAATCTTAGTTTCTTGGATGCGAATAGAATCTCTTTCAGTGTCCGAGATCAGGACTTTATAGTGGATGTGGATATGTTGGCGGATGTGATTGGGGTTGAGAGAAGGAGATATCAACCCATCAGTGTCTCTATAGCTCATGCCACATTGGAACTTGTTAAAGACAAAAGGACATAAGGAAGGATTTCCTACTCAAGGATGCGTTCGTTCAACATTCTGCTTCACAAGATTGTGATTAATTGCCTCAGATCGAAATCAACTTCCAAGACTGATGTTTCTAACTCAGAGGCAAAGCTAATGTACGCCATCAATGCTGGGAAAAAGTTTTCTCTTCCTCACACTATTCTATTCCACATGTATAGAGCAGTGGTGAAGGACAAGGACCAACTTCCTTATCTAGGTCTTGTGTCAAAGATATTCAGACATTTGAATATTCAACCTCCACAAATTCTCTGTGTTTGACCATGTGACAAAATGGTAGTAGGACTAAAAATGGTGTCCAAAATGCGTCTAAAAGAACTCAACAAGACGTTGGAGAAATTTAAGGAGAAAACCCCTGTCAAATCTCATCAAGTCTCTTCAACAGCGAAAAGAAAAGGGAATGAGCCCATGGTTGCTCCATCCAAAAAGAGAAAAGCTCTCATTATGGATGAAGATGATGAGGATGACCTCACAATTTCTGCTATAGCATTGAAGAAGCTGAGTCGTTCTGTTCCAGAATCATTGAATTGACAAGAAAAAGAAGTAGAGGAGAGAGAAGGACAGGAGAAAAAAGAAGAAGAAACAGAAGCAGAGGAGCAAGATGCAGAGGAGAAAGAAGAAAATGAGAAAGAAGCTGAAGAAAAAGAAGCAGAGGAGGAAAGGTTTGAAGAAGAAGAAGAAAGAGAAAATCAAGAGGAAGAGAGCATGAGGAACACTCTTCTCCACCTGAAGCCATGGAAACAGGGGGAGATGGTAAGAACAGAGGAATGTCCTCATATTCTGTTACTAGTGAAGGAGTCAGCCACTCTCCAGCAGATCCAGAGGACATTCATGCCTCTCAATTTCCTGAGGAGGGACACGATGCTTCATCGCCAAATCTACGTGATTATGCTGATATACCATCATCTGCCTTTACTCCATCAGATCGTGCAGAAGCCAGTACGCAGACTGATAACTCAGCAGATTTTCGCAGAATCATTAATGTTCTTTTGGAAATACGAGGTCAGATATATGCTTTGGAAAGCGAAGTTCAAAACTTGTAGAATGCAGGACAAGCTTCTTCCGTTTCATTATCTGATCAGATCCAAGCCCTGCTCTTCAAATTCAAGCCAATGCTAAAGTTGAAGAGGTGGATCAACTGAAGGAAGAACTGAAAAAGCTGGAAGGCATCATCCAGTCCATGGGAGATTTCCAGCTTGTTCGCATTCCCAAGCAAACTTGACTCCATTCTATTCCCATCTCAACCTTTTTTTATGATGACAAAAAGGGGGAGAGATGCGAGATTTGAAATCTTTGAACTTAAACTTGTTGAATTTTTAGTTTGTTTTGATGTGTGACTTGTGTGTCTGTGTCTGGATGAGGATTGACTGAACGTGGATTTGGATTTGATTGCTACTTATATTACGTACTATTGATATCTTATGAATGGCTTTACTCTCATGCAAGACTAACCTATTTTCTGTGGTTGCAGATTCTAGTGTTACCATTAAGCCATCAATCTTTATGAGATATCCATATTTGCTTAAGTAATGTTTTGCAGGTCAAAGTTATTCAAATCTGCAGAAAATTTTTGTCACCATCAAAAATGGGGAGATTATTGAAGAAATCTTTCTGGAATATTTTGAAGCTGACAAAACGTTTCTATCAATCTAGTCTAAAGTTTTGCAGACTCTACTATTAAAGTCTGAAGACCTCCGGACTACCAGACTCAAGACTCAAAGTCTATTCTCATTGACAGTTTCTAATCCGTTGAAGAAATGCTATCCAGAACTGCTTCATTAAGGATTTGGCCTTATCGACTGAGAAGATTTCTTGGCTGGATATGACATAACGGATTCCTTTATTCAAATCAAGAATGATTAAAGATCTGATGATTGACGAAGTATTCTTGGAAGGTTCTACTTATGGAAACCAAGATCCTGATTGTATGGGCGAGCAGGATTGATGGGCTATGACATGTTCCTTTAATAACTCGAATAATCTTCCTAATTGATTCTGTCCAACGGAAGGATTGGAAGAATTCATTTGGTAAGTGCCAACGGGTATGATGGCACAAAGGAGTATAAAAGGAAGACGTTCCAGTTGTTCGAGGTGGTGCATGATAGAAGAATTCCAAAGTTTGAAGCTCTTTGATTCTTAGTCAATTCACTTACTGAGCGAAATCTTGTACGCAAAAAAGAGTCTATATTTTGAGATACCTTAAGGAAGTGTAGTAGAATATCTATACAGTGGAATCAAGGGAAAGCACTGCTCTAACATTTCTTTTGTTCATAGTGAAATCTAGCCGGTGGGTTGTCAATGCAGAAGAGTGGATGTAGGCTTGGAATAACTCGAACCACTATAAACCTTATGTTCAATTTTCTTTTCCCTACTCTCTGCTTTACTTTGATCATAGTTCGTTTTGTTAACTAAAGGAGAGCTTCCTTTCTATTGTTTGCCTAGTATTACTTTCATATCTCGAGAAATTATTTATTCACCTATTCACCCCCCCTCTAGGTGCTTATACTAGCAATATCAGTTTTTACTTTGGGGTCAAATTTTTTCGTTTGACAGCGAATTTGATCCCTAAAAATTTCAAGTGCATGAATAATCTTTTAGGCAACAATTTAACTACCAATAGCCATCCCTGTTTAAAAGGAAGCTCGTAGAGATTCCTTCTTCAAATACAAGAGAAACTTAAATTCCATTAAAAGACTCTGCAATGGATGCAAATGGAAATGTTGAGAGGGAAAGCAATTTTACATGAAGAAGGGGTAGAAAACCCTGTGTCTATTGATGTTCTGAACTTTTTTGCGACCTTGCCCACATAAAACTATCCTACCAGAGAGCTAGCAACTCAGATTCCCTCACAATCTCTATGTTTACATCATATATCAATAAAAGTGCAACAAAAGACTGCATATTCATGCCATTTAATTTGGTGAACACTAAAAAAGATGAATTGATAGTGAAAATGCATTTAAGAATTTTATCTTCCTTCAACCGTAGTAATGGTGACGTTATTTATGGACCGGATTCCTTCTTGTGATTGGACTTCGCGAGCCAGCAAACTTTGAAATGTATATGCCGATTGCTTCGGCTGTGAAAGCTTGGACTCTCCATTCAGCATTAGAACAACGGCGGACATGTTGGGTCTATCTGTGGCATGGTCCTGCGTGCAGAGAAGCCCTAACTGAATGCATCTCATTACTTCTGACGTCGAAAATGCATCAGCAATGGCTGCATCCATCAAGTCCAGTCCTCTGCCCTCACACCACAAGTGCCAAGCCTGTAACAACTGGTCGATTGTTAGATTATTTCAAGGACTACCCATGGTTAGAAACTGAAATGGAGGTATAATAGTTGGAAGTCAGATCTTGCACTTACATAAGCCATGAGATTGAGATGCTGCTCGGGGTAATCTGAACTTGTGTTCTTCTTGCTGCTGATAATCTCCAATAACAGTACTCCAAAGCTATAAACATCTGATTTCTCAGAAATTGTCCCACCCATGACGTACTCGGGAGACATGTAACCACTGTAGACAAAATAATATAACTAGTGGGTTCCCGAAGTACAGTTCAAACAAAAAATCATAGATTAAAGGACGATGACATGAGAGGTGAGCAAATTGGAGGGAGATATACTTCCACCTCGATGAGGACCGTATTTCTCATATCTTTTAGCAAATGCATTGCAGCACTGGTCTATAATTACTACGGAGAGAACTGACATATTGGAACCATTGGGTGTACATGGAAGAGTTTTATCCGTAATATTAAAGCAACAGTAGGAACACGTGTGAAGGGATAGGTGAGCATATAATAATGCTAATCTGCTTCCGAGGTGATATATTGCCTCATGAGCAATTACTTATAAGAGTGATGAAAGAAAGCTTACTGTGTCCCCACAACTTTGTGAGTATTTACCATAACTTGACTGCCTTCAAACATCCGCGCCAGCCCAAAATCAGAAATTTTGGGATTCATTTTTTCATCCAAGAGAATGTTGCTCACTTTCAAATCTCGATGTATGACCCTAAGTCCAGAATCGTGGTGGAGGTAGAGCAGCCCTCTCGCGACCCCCTGGATAATGTGGAAGCGTACGCTCCAGCTAAGTTTTGCCTTCTCTTTTGAATCTAAACGAGGTAGCAAACAGAAGTAAAATCTAGTTTTAGTACCGGATTTTGTTGAAAGCAGAAATAAGTTTTTCAAAGAGTGAGACAAACCAAAAAGGAAGGCGTCCAGGCTCTTGTTCGGCAAGTACTCATACACTAGAATCTTTTCTTCTCTTTCGGTGCAGCAACCGAGAAGTCTCACCAGATTTCGGTGTTGAAGTTTGGATATTAGAAGGATCTCATTCTTGAACTCCGTTAAGCCTTGGCCTGAGCTGCTCAAAAGTCTCTTCGCTGCTATCTCCTTACCATCCTTCAGTTTTCCCTGTTTCGACCGAACAACACTATCAGATCTTGGATAATCTCTTCATTTCCACTGGAGGAGTCTTTTCTTTTACCTTATAAACCGGGCCAAACCCTCCCTGCCCAAGTTTGTTTTCTGCGTTAAAGTTGTCTGTTGCGAGGCATATGCTGTCAAAATCATAGGCCACCAATTTAGATGTATCATCTTCCTTCATTTGCTCTTTCCATGCAGTTTCCTTTAGCAGTTTATCTGATCTGATGGCCGTAGCCACTGACCTAAAGAGCCCTGGGATTGTCATTTTCCTAAACTTCCCTGCATTTTACAGACAGAAAGAAATCAAGTCAAGATAAGCATTGGAATATCATAAGCAAAGTAGTGTTTCTATAGTAGTAACTGCTTAGCTTCTGAAGCCATGTTTTTACCAATGATTCAAGATTCTTATGTTGTGGTTAGTGCAAAATCACCCTTAAGACAGCAACAAATTGTACATCTTTTATTACCTCTCCACTTTGAAAGACCGCAGATTAAAATACCGGCTCCAAACAAGATGATGCAAGAAATAGTACTTAGGCTTATGATAAGTTTTGTCCGCATGGGTACACCTGAACCTGGGAAAATATATTATAAGAACCACAGACAGTGCAAAACTAAACGCATATTAATTCGACCTTTTCAACCTGTATCTGCATCTACACCCCCATCTGCACCCGCACCCGCATCCGCAAACCGAATATATAGATCTTCACCATCCATGGAGAGTTGCTGAGTATCTAGGAGGTCTTTACTCCAAGCCATGCATCCTATAGCATTCACATAAGAAAAGGCCAAGCACGAGCAGTTTTCTAGGCACCAACTTTGACATCCCTTTGCATCATCTACCAATATAAAATCAGCAAAATCAGGCAACTTGATCTGACTCAGTTGCCAAAACGTATCTTTTTTGACAGTCGTCAGAGCTGCTGCATTTGCGGATTTCTGACAATTCAATTCCATTTTCCTAAGGCACCCTCTGGTCCAGTTTCCTCTGTTCCATTCTTCATCTGATCTTGGTTTAAATCCTTTTAAGCATTTGCACATGGATGAATTAAGCGGGTTGCAAACTCCAAAGGGGCCGCAATATCCGTATATATCACAAGGGTTAGTTGGTGCCGGTGCCTCCCAGTATGTCCACCACCCATTGACCCAAAGAACCGCCATAAAATATCCTTGAGATGAGATGAAATCATATGCAAAGAAGTAGTTATTGTAATTATCGAGGGAATAATATGTTGTTCCCTGTATATTATCTTGCTGGAGATTGGACCCACGCCCTTCCATGCCCGGTATTCCAATGAACTTAGTTTTATCCCACTGTCCGCTTCTCCAGTAAGGACTTGATCCATTCCAAGTGAAAAGCTGAGGCGCTGTTTCTGGTGTCAATCCTACAGCAAAGCTTCCGAATGAGGGATCATCTTCGCCTTTCCACGAAATCAAGTTTCGTTTCTTTCCTGTTTTCACGTTTACTCCGATCTTCATCTTTGGCAGGAGAGTGTCAGTTGGCTCATCAAAGCTTTCCCACATTATAACCGCGTTCCTGTCTTGAAGAACAAAGTTTCCAAAGTCTGAAAGCAGTGCTGCAGAATAGTTAGACTTTGTCATGACATTAGTAGACCACACAGTGTTTTGTTGCCCATCAAGAAGCTTCAGATTTCCATCTTCGCCAATTATTAAACTCGCAGATTGATCTGTGTGTCCCAGTGGCTTGTCCCTGTTGGCCACCCAGACAACTTTGGAGGGAGTCAAGTTCTTGTACCATATTCCTACGTACTGCTTTGCTGATCCTTTAGGCGTGAAGAACCCAAGTTCAAAGATTTGACGACTAGAGACAAGGGTTTGGTTCTGAACGAGAGGAGTTGATGCAGTTATACTGTCAATTGTGCTGCTTTGAAGTGCTTGATGGAGGGAAAAGACGAAGCAAAGAACACAAGTGCAGAGTCATTGGAATAATGTGGAACAGATTCAAGAAATATTTGTTAAAAAATGCCTTGCGAAACTTCACCTCTTATAAACATATCAAAATGGATAAACAGCGTATCGTGAAAATGATACAACTAGTGCCATAAAATTTTGTTCCACATTCACTATGGTGTTGTAAATTTTAAGTTGATCCAGGTGTCATTACTTTAAAAGATGCCAAATTTATTTGAATATTGCCAAAACATCTGATATAGCTTTAATTTAATAAGAAACCATCTGACGTGGTGCACGGGGAAATGATGTCATCTAAAGTGTTCAGAAACGACATCATTTAGCCATTTCCTTGACCCAAATTGACCAATTAAGGCTAAATCCAACTCAAATCCTAATCCCAAATTAGGTCCAATGGTGATGAGTCTTTATCCTGCAGGTGCCGCCAAAGGACTGGAATTGCACTGGAATTTGGATGCGACATCGGAGATTTTCCCTAAGGCTACTAGCACTCGGGCCCATGGGCAATAGGGTGTGTAGCAGGCTCACGATGATGTTCTTCCTCTTGTTTTCTGAGCAACCACATTGGCGTCAATTTGGGATAAGGAAAGGCTAAACGACGTTGTTTCTACAAGCTTTTAATGATATCGTTTGGCGACTTTCACTTTCAACCCGATTCACCGCCTACATGCCCTTCACACCCAATCATTCTGAAGAACACTTGCCAGCCTTGGGGGAGGGTGTCGAGGCCCTCGCCAGCACTGAGCGAGAGCTCATGCACCCTCGCTTTGGCAGGCGAGGGCCCCAACACCCTTGCTTAGGGCTAGCGAGGGTCAGCCGCCGGCTATATCAACACCGGCCATCCACATCAGCAATTTTAAGTCAAAACTAGATGGATTGACTCAATTAGCAAAATGTGAAAAGATTTATAACTCAATTGACTAAATTGAAAAGTTAAGGACTAAATTGGCAAAAGTACAATTAGTTAAGGATTCTTTGGACAATTTTCCCTTCTAGTTGGGATCAAGTTGATAATTCAAAAATTTTGCTGATTGTGTTGACTCAAAATAAGGTTATTACGGAATTATATCTTCATCTTAGTGACCATGACAGCTACCCTTCTCTCTCTCTCTCTCATCGTTTAACTTAAAAATGACTTGTATTATCACAGGTTCATCTCAACAAGAGGCAATCATCTTAAATAGGGGAAAATGATATTATAAGTGTCATAACTTTTCAATTGATTATTCTGATGTAATAATTTTTTAAAAGATGTTTATTTAGTGATTATGGTAATTTCTCTTGTTAAAGAATTTGACGCGGTATTAATTTAATATAAAATCATCCGAGGGGACTCGTTAGGCAAGTAATATCATCAAAAGCGTGTAGGAAGGAGGTTGTTTAACCCTTTCCTTGCACCGAATTGACAAGCAACTGATTGCTCAAGAAATCGAGATGAAAGACGTCGCCCTGAACCCACTGCACACCCTAATCCGCATGGCCTTGAGTGCTGCTACTTGAGCTCGCAGCCTCAAAGGGAAAATCGCCAATGTCGATACACATAATACTGGTCCATCCCACGAAGAGAAAGCTATGTTACCACAAATCAAAATGATTTTAATTGTGGCGAGCCTTGAGGACCAGTAGCGGAGTCTTTCACCCCAAGGATGTCCTTTGGCAGCACTTGCAGGACAAAGACTGGCCGCTGTTGAACCTAACTTTGGGATAGGGTTAGGGTTTGAGTTCAACTAAGCCCCAGTTCATCAATTTGGGGGCAAGAAAGGGCTAATGACTCATTTCTTTATGCTTTTGATAACATCATTTCCCTGGCGAGCCATATCAGATAGTTTTATATTAAATTATTGACAGTTAGATTTTTTGGCTAGTGAAATTATTGACGTCACTCAATTGAATAATTGATCAATTAAACATTTATGGCATGGTGTACAAGGATTATGACACTTATCATGTTTTCTTCCCTTTTTTAAAAAGGTTCACTCCATTTATTTAAACTATAAAGTAGGATAAGTAGTTCATCGGGAAAAAAAATAATAAAAGTTGGACAGATCTATCTAATGTAACAGAAGACAAATAACAAAAACAAACATGTACCTTTACGTCTGGTCACGGGAGCAGGAGGAGAACGAAGGTAGGGCGGCGGAGGCACCAGGGCCGCTATGGCCGAGGCGTTATAAAATGGGTACATCTCGAACCTCATGCTGCAGCTCGGAGTGAACATCCGCCCACCTTGCTTTCCCTGTGGGAGGCCCGCGATTGCCGCACGGAGGCACGTGTTGCACTCGGACACTATCAAGTCCGGTGTGCACTGTGCAAGCGTGTACAGCTTCTGCAAGCTCGTAAAGTTTGCCTCCATGACCGCGACTTTCTTTCCCGACTTGCCGACTGAAGCCCTCGCAGTGACGTCGTCCATTGTCTCTCCCAGGACTCGCATGAACTGGGTTGGATTGGTGATGTTCCTGGTTTGGAACTTCGTGAAAGAAGGCACTTGTTCCATGACGGAGTAAATGGACCCATGGGAGTACCTCAACATACACTCATCGTACCAGATCACAGAGACTCGCCGGTTGGGGCATCTTTGGAGTATATCCTGTTTTCCAGTGGCCACACAGTCGCCGCACGTGGCAATATCGACGTCGCCACGGCAGAGGAAGAGCCCGTGGACCTGGTCGGGAGGGTTTTGGCTGACAGTAGCATTGGCGAAGCCATCGGCACCATCGGCGGCAGCAGAGGAGAGGGAAGAGAGGAGGGTGTTGAGGTTGGATTGGTAGGTGGAGTTGGGAGTAAAGAGGGTGGTGTTTGGGCAGTAATGCCGTAGAAACTTAGGTGCTGATTCAGTATATACAAAATTTAGGAAGAAGAAGAGGAGAGGGAGGGAGATGGTGAAGCAAGAACTCATTTTTATGTTATCGAATCCCTTGGTCTTGCTGCAGAGGTACAGAATTACCGGAAGAAGAAGAGCCATGTTCTGCTCTCTCATATATTTTTGTTGTGGGAACTATTTGGAAAATTTATTACGTGTATTAAATGTGACCTAACCCAGACCGCCAAATCTGGTAAATAATGGCAAAAAAGAAAAAGGAAAAGAATTTAATTAGTGAAAACGATCCAATATATGGGGTTAGGCTATGGGGAGAATTACCAAAAAAGTCCTAAACCTATTGCATTTGTGCCAATTCAGTCCTAAACTTTTTTTTTTTGCCAATTTAGTCCTAAACCTTTTATAATTGTGCCAATTCAGTCCTTCCGGCCAAAATTGGCCGGTCGGAGCTGACGTGGACGCCGGCCGAGAGACAGCTGGCCGGCGAACAATTTTTTAATAATTTTAAAAAAAAAAAATTCGATTTTTTTAATTTTTTGATTTTTTAATTTTTTTTTTTTTTTTCTTACCTTCTTCTTCTTCCTCCGGCCGGCCGGCGCGCGCCGGGAGGCGCGGGCGACCGAGGCCGACCTCGCCGCCACCGGCTAGGCTCGCCCCCGCCGCCACCGGCGAAGGCGAGCCTCGCCAGCCGACGGCGGCGCCGCCGTCGCCCGGCCAAGGCGAGGCTCGGCCTCGCCGGATCTGATTAAGGCCTCGCTAGTGGCCGACGAGGCCGCCGTCGCCGGATCTGGCGAGGCCGAGCCTCGCCTTGGCCGAGCGACGGCCGCCTCGCCGTCGCCGGGCGAGGTTCGCCCTCGCTTGCCACTCGGCGAAGGCGAGCCTCGCCGAGCGACGCGAGGGCCGCCGTCGCCGGAACTATTTGGCTCGACCTCACCATGGCCGGGCGAGGCCGAGCCTTACGAGGCTCACCTTCGTAGCCTCGCCGGGGCCGGCGAGGTCGACCTAACCCAGACCGCCAAAGAAGAAGGAGGTAAAAAATTTAAAAAAAAAATTCGAAAAAAATGAAAAAATTCGAAAAAAAATTAAAAAATTAAAAATTTAATTAGTGAAAACGATCCAATAGGACTAATTGGCACAATTATAAAAGGTTTAGGACTAAATTGGCCCAAAAAAAAAAAGTTTAGGGGTTAAATGCTATGGTTTAGGACTTTTTTGGTATACCTAATATACCTAATATACCTGTTGGATTGCCAATATATCTTTCTTGTAATCCAATGGCTACAAATGTAAGTTGCAAAAACGGCACTCAAGATTTTCATAGTTAGAATCTAGAACACAATTGGAGGAAAAGAGATTTGTGTACCTGATTTGAAATCTTGCTCTTGATGCGACATAGTGATAATTCAAAAATCAAATGCTTCTCCTTTATCATCTGTTATATCACTGACTCAATTAGACTATCATCGGTGAAGTTATTTGTGCATCAAGATTAGAGAAAATACTTAAACACTATTTATAAATTTTTTAGCCACATGCCTTCTCATCACGGGCCGGGTTTACTTGGCTTGACTTTACTTGACCCACATTAGCCAACCTCATATTAGACATTAAGAATTTTTATATCTCATGTTAATTGACCAAATAGTAAAATAGTAAATTACAATTTTAATTTATGTAACTCGCATTGGAAAAATTCTTACAACAAATGCAAGCAAGGTATTGCCTATTGGTATGACATTAGCAAGTAATCAATTAGAATCGACATATAAAAATTTATATTTATCAAAATGCATTCTTAAAATATGGAAGAGAAGTATCGGAATATAGACTCATTCTAGTAATGGTATGCGGTAACAATTTCTTTTTTTCTACGCGGGACTAGTTGTTCTTACTATTCTTCAATATATGATTGATATAATTAATTTGATCAAGTCCACGCATTAACTTGTTGTGTATCATGTAGTCTACAGAATGATATGTAAATGATGGATGACGTTTATATAGATGATTACTAGGATATGAGCACCAACGCAATAGAGCAAAGTTATCAAAGAAATTAATGACAAACAGTAAGGACACCGGGTATTCACGTAATTTAGTCTGAGTATCAATATCTATTCCACTAGGAAAGCATGCAACTTCTATTATGAATTCGCATAGTACTAAGCATACAATTGCTCAATAGCTCAAGAATTTCTTGCCCCAACTACTCCCAAAGCAAATGTGCAAGTGCTATCTTATAATCTCTTACAAAGAAGTCACTTGGAAAACTCACAAACATAAAATTTTAACAACCTTCTTGTTCACTCAGAAGTCTGAGTCCACCAAATAGAATTCCATATTTTATATATACATGATATTTATATCCAAAAAAAAAAAACTCTTTTTAAGAAACCTACCCAAATTAGGAAATCACTCAAACTAATAAACCTATTCATAGTAGGAAACTTACTTAAATTGGGTTCCTTGAGAAACTCAAAAAGTATTCTAATAAATCTCCACTTTGGATCGAGATTTGTAGCTAAGGACCTATTTGGTAACACTTCAGGGAACAACTAATTCTACTCTTTTATTCCCGAAAACAAAAACAAAATTAGAAATCTATTTGGTAAACTTTTTGTTCCCAAAAACAAACATTCATTTTCTTGTTCTTGAAAATAGATTTGGAATAGCAAGAACTAGAAAAAAGTTGCTTATTGTTCCCGAAAACAATTCCTAGACTCAAGTCTAATTTTTTTTTTCTTTTCTCCTCTTTTCTTCTCTTCTCTTCTTCCTTTCGGCCAATCACCGGCCTTAGCCATGGCCGACAACTGGCCAGACAAGGGCCGGCGACCTCACCGAAATGTCGCAAGTCCCCGGCGACGCTAAGCCACAGCAAGACTCATCGGCCCGAGCCTCAACAAGCCATTTCCAAGTTGGTGTCGCACAGCCAATGCGAGACTGAGCTTGCCCAACCATCAGCGAGGCCAAGCCTCGCTAGGCCACCTCTAGGTCACTATCGACTGACGGTGGCTCAATGAGGCCAAGCCTCATTGGTGGCTTGGTGAGTTTGGCCTTGCCTCATCGAGGCTCAGCCTTGCCAATTGGTGCGAGGCTAGGCCTCACTAGGCTAGGGCAAGGCCGACCTCATGCCACCTAGGCAAGGTAGAGTCTCGTTAGTGGCTAAGTGAGAGATCAAGGCTCACCATGGCCAAGCAAGCCTTCGGCGAAGTCATTAGACCTCACCCTGGCATGGTCGGCGATTGGCCACAAAGAAGGAGGAAGAAGAAGAGAAAAAGAAAAGGAAAAAGAATAATAAAAGTATTAAAAAATTTG
Organism: Eucalyptus sideroxylon; assembly: GCA_014182405.2. Taxonomy (NCBI): domain Eukaryota; kingdom Viridiplantae; phylum Streptophyta; class Magnoliopsida; order Myrtales; family Myrtaceae; genus Eucalyptus; species Eucalyptus sideroxylon. The sequence continues at coordinate 60,806,841 of CM024552.2, forward strand.
AGAATCCTGCCAAACGCATTTTTATCCCAAGAATAGAAAATTTGTGTAGTTACCAAATGCGTTCTTTTTCTCATAAATTGTTCTTGAAAAAAAATCAGAAAAAATAATTTCTGATAAAAAATTATTCTTGGGAACAGAATTGTTACCAAACGCGTCCTAAGTCATAGTGCTCATCATCTATGATGGCTCTCCCAGTGCCCCCGACAAGCACTCATTCTCTACAAACCCTAATTGAGCTCCAACAAAGCTTAAGCATTGCTAGAGGAATTAGCTTCACCATCATGTCTGTTGAGTTCTCCACTGTTGCAATCCTTTTCACAACCACCTTGGCAATTGCCATGAAATCTTGGATGAAATAGTACTTAATGTCAATATGCTTTGTCTATTTGAAGTAAATCGAATTGGAAGTGGGATATATCCCACCTTGGCTGTCTATTTTCTAAAATATATATATGGCAACACTTTTCTGCTGCAACCCAAAGTTCAAGAGCAAACTCCTCAATTATATTTCCTCCTTTGCTATGAAGGTCAATGCATGCACTTTGCATCAATCAAAGACAAGCCAACATTAACCTATAAGAGCGCTTTCCAACTCATTGCACCACCTACCAATGCTTACAAGTACCCCACTAAAGACTTTCACTCCTCCAAATCACTGGTGTGATTTGAATCCATGTAACCCCTAGCCACACTCACATTGTCATCCCTCCAATACACTATACCAACGTATGTTGTCCCCTTTATAAATCTCAGGAAACCATTTCATAGCTTCTCAATGAGTCTTACCACGATACTTCATATAACTATTAACAATGCTCACAACTTGTAAAATGATGGGTCTACCGCATTACATGGCATACACAATTCTACCATTGCACCAGAATAACGAACGCGGGACATATACTCTTTCTCCTTAGTTTGTGGCGATAAATTATCAGACAATTTAGAGTGCACAATTATAGGTGTACCGACTATTTTTGCCCATTGCATGTTAAATCTACTGCTATCTTTTCAATATATTTCTTTTGAAATAGGCGCAAAAACCATGCAGCCCTACATGCAAAATCTCCATGCTAGTATTTCCTTTGTTGTACCTAAAGTTCTTATTTTAAATTTAGCACTCAATTGCCACTTCAACACATCAATATCAAACTTATGTTTAGTTGCTATCAATATATCATCAACTTAAAATAATAGTTTTAACAAAGGCACATTCCTCCAATCTAAAATAAACACAACTATTTAATTGAGCACTCAATTGCCACTTTGACATAGGAGATTGTTTCAAAACCCTTATACCCAAAGTAGCACCAAAACATTTATACTAATACCTAAGAGACTGTTTCAGCATCAAAACACTTGTACTGTTAACTAGGAGATTGCTCCAACCCCTACAAAAATTTATTTAATAAATGCACATGGTATTCCTTACCCTGAATAGTATATCCCTTTGATTGCCTAATTTAAATTTGCTCTGCCATCTCATCATCGTTTTCACATCTAATTGCCCCAACTTGTGTTATAATTTTGCAAATAAAGTAAGTAATATTCAATAGATGTATGTCTTACCATATAAGAGAACAACTTGTTGTAGTGAATGACTTGTCATTGAGTATATCTCTTCACAATAGGTCTTGTCTTATACCTCACTACCTCAACACAAGGAATGCTCTCCTTTCATTGATAGACCTATTTGCACTTGACAATCTTCTAGCTATTGGATACTTTGATTAGCTCCTATGTCTGATTCCGATGGAATGATTCCTTCTCGTAGCTCATAGTTGCTAGCCACTAAGAATAAGAGGAGAGGGAAGAGAGAAGGGTGAAGTTGGGAGTGAAGAGGGTGGTGTTTGGGCAGTAGTGCCGTAGAAACATAGGTGCTGATTCGGTAGCTGCAAAATTTATGAAGAAGAAGAGTAGAGAGAGGGAGATGGTGAAGCAAGAACTGATTTCCACGTTGATGAATCCCCTGGTCTTGCTGCAAAGGCACGGAGTTAGGGAAGTAGAAGAAGAGCCGCGGTCTGTTCTCCTATGTATTTTTGTCGTGGGAACTACCCGGAAGATAAATCTGGTACATAATTGCAAAAACAAAACAAAACAAAAGATTGTAATGGTGAAAACAGGGGTTAAGCTATCATACCCTTAATATTTAAACCCGTTGCATTGCCAAAATATCTTTGTTACTGATGTTCAAGTGGTTGTAACCCAATGGCTATAAATGTATGCAAGGTCTTGCTTAGTGAAATATTCTATTTGTGGGGTAAGTACACTAAAAGTGTCAAAACTTGTGTACGACGCTAAATTTGATGCCAAAAATTTTCACCGGCTCACTTAAGTGCCAAATCGGAGAAAAAAAAAAGATCACTTTGGTGCCATCGCAAGAGATTATGGCCAAATTAATTACATGGCTTTTATATTAATAAAAAATAAGTTGACATGGCAAAAATTTAAAATGCAGTCTACGTGGAATGGCATAAAGGATGTTGTTTTTCATGCTCCTTAAGAAACAACATCATTTCGCCATCATACATGGACTACCTTCCAAAAATGACGCTGCATAGCTCTGGCAAAAATGGCATCACTAAAGGGGGACTAAAATTAGGGCGTCAATATGTTCTTTCCACATATGAAGCATGCTGCTTGCCTTACACCCATCATAGCTCGCTCGATCGGCCAACGTCACTTGCCCAACGTCACTTGGCCGCTGTCATAGTTGCGCTATCATTTGCTGGCCACTACCAAAGCTTCTTCTCAGACTCGATAACTCACAATAACAGTAACACTCGCCATCTAATTTGTTTTTTTGGAATGAATGACATTGCTACTAAAGCTTCTGCCCTCCATTTGCAAGATCGAGCTAATAATTTTGAGGGAAAATCAAAATAGGTGCTCAAATTGCTGGTTAGGTTTTTCAACTTCCAAGTTCTCAATCAATTTGGGGATTTAGATTTTTATTTGGAGGGAAAGATGTTAAACGGCATCATTTAATTTTTTGCATGTTGATTGTACTCTCTAGCGAGTCACATTGTTTTCAAAAATTAATAAAAAGTGACACATTAGATTTCCGGCCAATTAGGTTGGAGTTTATATTGAAAAATTGTTTTTCAAAATTTTTAGCTTTTAAGTGATCCAAAATAAACTTTTGGCACTAAAATGAGTGCCATACATAAGTTTTGGCAATTTTAATGTACTTACCCCTCTATTTGTCATAGTGCATTTTTAATAATATCTCAGAGAAGTATCCGAATATAGACTCGTTCTACTAATGGCAAGTGGTGAGAATTTCTATTTTCTACACGGGACTCGATTTTCTTATGATGGATGTAATGAATTAGATTAAGTCTACACAATAACTTCTTGTGTATCATGTGGTCTATAGAACCATATGTAAATGATGGATGAGATTTCACATAGATGATTATCAGACTAGGGACACCAAAGCGAAAGCGGAGCAACTCATGGTCAAACATTTTTTTATAGGAAAAGTGGAATTGAAATTAGCTTCAACAGCACAACTGAAAACTTCAAAGCTGAAATATCGCCTTTTTAAGAAATTTATTAAAAACACATTATCGTGAATTGAAACTCAAGGGTCGAGTTTTGAACTGTGCGGAAGTTCACGAATCTTGTGATTCAAGTCAAAAGCGATAGAGCAAAATTATCAAAGAGATTAATGACGAACGTTAATGACACCGAATATTCATGTGGTTTAGTCTGAGTTTCAATATCTACTCCACTGGGAAAGCATGCCGGTTCCATTATGAATTCGCATACTGCTAAGTATACAAGCTCAATAGCTCAAGTATGTCTCCCAAAGCAAATGTACAAGTGTTATATCATAATCTCTTAAAGACAACTCATTTGGAAAACTCACAAACATAAAATTTTAACAATCTTCTTGTTTACTTGATGTGTGTGTCCACCAAATAGAATTCCATCTTTTATATATACATGATATTTATATCAAAAAGAAGAAACTCCTCTTAAGAAACCTACTCAAAGCAGGAAATCACTCGAACTAAGAAACCTATTTACAATAGGAAACTTACTTAAATCGGGTTCCTTGAGAAAATCAAAAAATATTCTAATAAATCTCCACCTTGAATCAATATTTGTAGCTAAGTCGTAGTGCTCATCATCTATGTCGGCTCTCCCAATGTCCCAATGAGCGATCATTCTCTATAGACCCTAATTGAGCTCCACCAAAGCTTAAGCTTTGCTGGAGGAATGAGCTTCATCATCATGTTGTCGAGTTCTCCATTGCTGTGATCCTTTTCACAACCACCTTGCCAATTGCCATGAAATCTTGGATGAAATAGTACTTGATGTCAATATGCTTTTTCCATTCGAGATAAATCAAATTCGAAGTGAGATATGTCCCACCTTGGCTGTCACAGTGTATGTCAACGCTTTTCTGCTTCAACCCAAAGTTCAAGAGCAAATTCCTTAGCCATATCACCCCCTTGCTATGAAGGTCTATGCATGCATTTTGCATCGGTTGAAGACAAGCCAACATTATCCTATAAGGGAACTTTCCAACTTACTACACCACCTACCAGCGCATATACATATCCTACTTAAGACCTTTGCTCATTCAAGTCACTAGCGTGATCCAAATACATGTAACCCCTAGCCACAATATCATTGTCGTCCCTCCAATACACTATATTAGTGTTTGTTGTCCCCCTTAAACATATTAGGATCCACTTCATAGCTTCTCAATGAGTCTTACCACAATGCTTCATATAATAGTTAACTACATTCACAACTTGTATAATGTCGGGCCTAGTGCATAAGATGGAATGCATAGTACTACCCACTACACTAGAGCAACAAACGCAGGACATATGCTCCTCTTGATCCTTAATTTGTGGCGATAACTTATTAGACAATTTAGAGTGCACATTTAAAGGTGTACCAACGAATTGTGCCCACCGCATGTTAAACCCACCACAATCTTTTCAATATATTGCTTTTGAGACGGGCAAAAACCATGTAACCCTATCACATGAAATCTCCATGCCCGGTATTTTCTTTACAGTACCTAAATCTTTCATTTTTACTTTTGCTTCAGAAATAATTACAACAACAAAAGTTTCATAGTGGTTAGACAAGCCAAAGCCCCAAATAAATACTAAAAATCTTAGTCTTAGCTTTGATGCCAATTGTTGCAAAAATAATGTGGAAGTAACGGATCTTGTAATATAAGTCAAACACGAGAGAGTGAAATTACTAGAGAAATCAATAAGACACAATAAGGACATTAGAAAAACCTGTGGTTGGTCCGATTGTAGGTAATTACCTTATGGGAGAGCTTGCTATCAAGAAATCCATTATAATTCGGAAAGTACACAGTTTACAATCACTTGATCGTTTATTTGTTCCCAGCCCCCAATCGCCCAAAGAAAAAACAAAAACCAAATGTGTTATCTCATAATTCCTTACGAATAACTCACATAAAAATACTCCCAAACATGTAATATTAACATTCTTCTTGTTTGCTCTAATTTGTGTCAACTGTGTAGAATTCTATCTCCTGTATGTCATGATATTTGAATTCAATATACAAAACTCCTTTAAAAAATATACTCAAACCAGAAAACCTACTGAAATTAGGGAACTACCTTGAATCAGGTTTCCTTTACAAACTAAAGACATATTCTGGTCCCGTTTAGTTCAAAATTGCAAATGGGCTTTGGGACTCTAAAGTCCCTTGGGTAAAAGCAATGGTGTTTGGTTCATTTTATTCTAACTTTGAGGAAATACGATTGCATTTCCAAATGCCTCTAAAGGCCTTTATCCCAAGATAATTTTGGAGGTACTTTGAAAAGTAGCATTATTGAAATGCAAATAGTTCTTGTTCTTTGAACTTTGCTCTTGCTGAATTTCATAATTCCGGAAATGTCATCGAAAACCCTAACTTGCTGGCGAACGTCTTAAATCACGGCAGCATTTGGCAATGTTGAATCCGCTAGCCAGCAACGGTTGAGTTCTATTAGCAAATAGTTGACTTCTTTTTAAAAAAAAAAAAATTAGCAAAAGTCCTTTACAAAGTGTTGTTTTTACCAAGCGGCATTTGGGTTAAAGGTGCTTCCCAATGTGTTTTCAAAATACAATCTATCAAATATTATTTATATTTGGAAGAATCCCTTAGCCCGAATGCATTTGCATTTTCCAAAATCGAGCCAAACGTGGCCTCTAAAGTGATCATTTTAAAATTTGGAAATTGATAGTTTAACTAATAAAAAGCTATTAGATAGCTTTTGTTTCTTTGGGGAGGTCAGAACAAATTATTACGAGTAAAGACAAACCGGTCAGAGATCAATCCCTAAAGTCAAAAACATTCTAGTCCATTTAGAAATACGAAACCGACGGGAGTTGGGGTTAGTCAGGCCATCAATAATCGGGAGACGGATAAGATGGACGCAAGTTGCGTTCTTCCTTGGTTTCAATGCGGTGGTTGGAGGACGATAAGTCAAGATATGTGTGTCGGTGATGTCAGTGTAGGGAGAGAGAGAGAGACGAGAGGCGGATGCAAGTGATTTCCGCGACACCAATAGCTTTGAATTTTTCATAATGGCAACAGAGTAAGCTGATGGATTAAATTTGATAGCAACGACACAGCCGTTCAGACCTCTCCAAAAGCGAGTTTTGCTCGGGCTACTCTTTTTTATTTGGGAAAGAGAATGAAATTGATGTTATTTTTCCTAGGTCGTCATGCAACTCTCTGGCCTAATTCACTCAAAGGTATTATCTACTTTAATCCATCGTAAACCGACTCCATGATTTTGTCTCTAGGAGGCTACTCATCTTGATAGAGTTCTCAACTAGACATGTCTAACATTGGATTTTTTACACTAAACTAAACCGTATTGCTCTATCAAAATGCACCGCTTTTGAGTTTGTCCAAATTTAGGTGCGGTTTCATAATTCCAAAAATGCCATTGAAAACCCTAATTTGTCGGCGAAGGCCTTAACTACGGGCGAGCCACCACTAGCCTCACCTGCAGTGGCTGAGTTCCATTGGCATATAGTTCGAATTTTTTTTTTTAATTACCAAAAATCCTTTACAAAGTGTAGTTTTTATTAAGCGACATTTAGGTCAAAGTTGTTTCCTAATATGTTTTTAAAATATAATTTACCAAACACTATTTCTATTTCGAAAAGCCTCTTTTGGCCCAAAAGCATATGCATTTCCATAAAGCCAAACCAAACGAGGCCTTAACATGAGCATTTAAAATTTGAAATTTGACATATTTAAGAGTTATAAAACAAATGAAAACTGACAGTTTAAATTATGAAAAGCTATTACATAGCTTTTGTTTCTAGGGGAAGGTCATAACGGAGTATTACGAGTCAAGTAAAACCGGTCTGAAATGAGATCATCCCTCAAGTCAAAAGCATCAAAGTCCATTCCGAAATATCAAAGCGAGAGGAGTTGGGGTTGGTCAGGCCATCAATATTCAAGGGACCGACGATTTCAACGTGGTGGTTGGAAGAAGAAAAGTCAACATATGGATGCCAGTGATGTCGGTGTAGCGAGAAGGGCAGAGAGATGGGATGAAAGTGATTTTGGTGACGCTTATAGCTTTGAATTTTCCATTACGGCAACAAAGTAATCGGATAACCGACCAAAACAAAAAACAGAGTAATCAGATAGATTAAATTTGATTCATACGATTTGATGCAACACGGCCTAAGGATCAGACCCCTCCAAAAATGTTTCGGTCGAGTTACTCTTTTTTTATTTAGGAAGGAAAACGAAATTGAAGGAACCGTCTTATCTTGATCTTCAATTGGACTTCAAATGTACAATATGGTGAAGAAATTGGCCCTAGGATGACCAATTGACAAAGTTGTGAAGTTGAGCGAATTTTCAATGGTGTTATGTGTTTCTTTTAATTTCTTTCCTTTTTCACTCTAATTACCCCACCTTACGGCTGATCTCCTCCTTACTTTTTCTTTTATTGACTTTTGGTCAATTCCCTTTCTCTCTCTCCGGTGGGCTGCTCGAGGCCCACGTTTTCCCTCCCCTTTCCACGCATCTCTTCTCCTCTCTCCTCCTCATCCGTTCGTACGGCCAACTGCCCCGCAATTCCCCCTTAATCTTTAACGTTTACTTTCATTTTTGCTTTGGCTGACGTTCATCACTCGCCCTCTCTCTCTTCCCTTTATTCGTCGTTTCCTGCACGTGTCTTTGACTGGTTTTGTTGCTCCACGAAGACGACGGTCTTCTCCTCTTTCTGTTCCTGGATTGCTGTCCATTTCCCTTACGTGACCTACCCCACCGACGCCCCCACTTACGCCCCCACTTGCGTCCATTTTCCTTCGCCAACGTCACCAACGCATCAACCCACGTGCGGTTTGTTTACCGCTTCTCAATCGGCCCGTCTTTGCTGCAACGAAGTCATTCTTTCATCCGTCCACCTCGGGCCGTCCTCGAGGCCCACCGTTGCAGCCCGTCTGCAGCGTTCTGGTGGCCAATTTCCAGCAAGTCCCACGGCTTCAATTTGGCCCAATTCACAGCCATTTCGGCCTCAGCCCATACTCTGACCCGCGACCGGCGAACTTAGCCAAACCATGCCTAAATCAGTCCCCATGGCAGCTCATTCAGCCTTGATCGGTGGCCAAAGCAGCAAAGGTTTGTGGGTATAGTGGCCCGTTTTCAAGCCCGTCCCGGTCCCGTTTGGCAGGCCCGCTTTGAAGGAAGTTGTTCCCCGCAATGTTCCCGTTGATTCACATCGACCCACTCACCAAACAAGTGAGTTTTATTCACTAATCCTCACTTAGTATGTTAATGATACCTAGGGGTTGATTAGATTTAATTAAGTATGATTAGGTTGATAAATTAGAGTAGAGTAATTAAATTAGTGCATTATCAATGCATGTTAGGCAAATAGTAAATAACATTAGCAAGTAGACTTGTGTTATTATTTATTGAACGAACCTTGGAAATTTTCCAGGTCTGTTTCGGCATCCAATTAGGCATTACGGGCCTAAATTGGATTTATTGCATTTATTTAATATTTTCTGTAATTATTTAATTAATTAATTATCTTCCGGAAATTAGGCTGGAATAGTCGACGACTAGAATTTTATGCTGGTTATTATGGTGCAGTTTGTTTATTTATTTGAACGTTGATTTGTGCTAAATTGATTTAATTATGATTTTAGGATCTTATTCCAAAATTATTTAATTTCAGTAATTAATTGGAAAATGATCGAGCGTCGATCTATAGCGCCAATAATATTTTGATAGGCTATGTAAAGTGGTGAAAAAGAATGTTATATTATGTGACTCGGTGATTAGATATATCGCATTGGAGAATACACGTGACTCGTTAATTTGATACATCACCCCGGAGAATGCACGTAACTCGGTGATCAAGTACATCACCTCAAAGAATGCACGTGGCTCGGTGATTAGATACGTCACCTCGGAGAATGCATATGGCTCGGTGATTAAGTATGTCGCCTTAGAAAATGCACGTGACTCGGTAAATAGATATGTCGTCTCGGAGAATGCACGTGGCTCGGTGACCTAATACATCACCTTTGAATAGTATGGATTAAAATGACCATAAAATTGTCTGATTGACATGTAATCGACTAGGTTGATTGATCGATGATTCGATCTGTTTTGATTGAGTGCTATGTCTGTCAGTATTTATGAATTAAACTGACTTGCAGGAAGAAACTGAAGCCAAGGTAAGTCCTCCGACCGGTGTTGTGCTTAGGTAGCCCTTAGGACGTATTGACTTCCTAATCAGGTCTTAGGAGGTCGAACTTGTTGAGACATTGTCTCACAGGTTATTGCATAACCATTTTGAGATTCACAGATGGCGACTACCCTTGGAAGTCTTGGTCATCCCGTGAGAACAACCGAGCAGGTCTTTGTTTTCCCCAATCCTAGAAGTGATTGGACTTACGAGTTGGTGGTGACTTCAGTTTGGGTTAAAGAAGTCCCACACCAGGAGGTACCTAATATGTTCAAAGCTTGGTTCCACACCACTCCCTACAGTCTTAGGATAGGTCCCATTAGAAGTTTTGGTATCCCTGCTGAGATGATCGATGCTGTCCGGGATGAGGATCTAGCAGACCCACCTGATAGTGTATTAGAGGAACCGCCATCTCACCCAGATCTCGTAGACCCTGAAGGTTCAACGACCGAGTTTGAATAGTTGGTCTTAAGACAACCAATTCTAGGATTCAACTTTTTTGGTAGGCCTTGTAAATAACGGATAGTAATGTGTATAATTATCCTATTATGTGAAAAGTTGTGTTGTGATTTTCAAGGAAATGTGGTCCTGCTTTTCTATCCCATTGAATTGTTATTTGGGGATTATTTGTTTGCTTCCGCATGTGCATTTAAAAATAAATGGGTTGGCGATGCGTCATGAGACGTCCCTATTTAATCGACCATAGAGGGATGGGCACGCATTCAGAGGATCAAGGCATGACACAAGAACCTCATACTTTTCATTTGCAAAATATAAGTTTACAAATTCAAAGAAGAGAGCACCACTCACCTGGAATGACCAAAACCATCGAACGCAAATTAAAATGAGTCAACGATCTTGTAATCCTAGCCACATAATGAGAATCAACGTTAAAACCAAGGAAAACACTACCTCAACAGTGGAACCTCGACAGGTGCAGCAGCGGCTTGATTCTAAACTTGCTGCCCCATCAGATTTCCCAAAGTCTCGAGCGCCTACACGATCCTATCTAATCTAGGATCGTCAGGTGCTACTACACCAATATCGGCCTACGGCGGTACTCTCTCACTCACGTTGGCCTAAGCTGACGCTCTACCTCGGGCCTCGACCCTAGTTGACATCCTATCTCGAGTAACTAACGTGACAACCCATTTTCCGAGGAGTCCTCTGCTCCGGATCGCTCATTCTACAGGATTTCTACAAAACCTGTTTTCCAATTTCACACAAAATTAGAAAACCGAGCGACCCACACAAATCAATCGATCAGTCAATCATAGGCATTGACATAAGAAAAAAGCCTTTCATACTAACTATCCCAAAACCCATTGCACCTTATCACTCCAAACACTTATCAGCTTTGATACCACTTTGGGCGGGGATGTCACACCCCGAACCCCAAGCGCGTGCGCACCCCTCGACGGTTGACTATAATTTGCGACATTCCCAGGACGCATCGCCAACCCTTTTTATATTATGCACATGCGGAAGCAAATTAAACAATCCCCGAACAACAACAAACCCATGATAGAAAAGTAAGACAACCCAATTTCATAAAAGCACACTTTATATACAATCCAAGTCAGTCCTACGAGTTTGCACTCTAAGGCCTGCCCTAAAAAAACTACCGGACAACCTCTACTCCGAATTCCTTCGACTCTGACTTGAGATCCTCCACAACACCCTTTGGTATCTCCAGACTAAGGACTTGAAAAATTGTAAACCACGATGGGGTGAAAATAAATCTCAGTGAGTCAACACTCTAAATCCCGATTATGACGAAAATTCACTCAAGGACGTCCTAAACATACACCACTCAGAACTTACCTCACCACAACACATACCTGCACATTAGTGCACCTCATAAAATACATGCATATAGTAATTGCATTCAATAACTGCAACGCATCATGCCACTTATCAAACAATTCACAGAGGTCCTGATTATATGGTCAAATAATTATGACACGTCCCATTTCGTGCTACATAATTCCGTCCCATAATCAGGCGCAAGTAACTCATATCGGTGGTTCAATCCACATCCGATATTCACTCTCAATATTCAAACTCCAAATTCAAACTCAAGATCCCAACTCAATAATCTGACTCCACATTCCAGCTCAATACTCAAACTCAAGGTTCTATAGGTGCTTCTCCCCCACGAAGTTCCAATATTGTGTGGCTTTTAGTCCCTGACAATAATGAGCAATATCTCAAGGTACTAGAGGTAGCTCCCATGAAGTCACGCTGTCGTGTAACACTTAGTTCTTGACTATAATAAGCAATAGCTCAAGGTACTAGAGATGGCTCTCACGAAGTCACGCTGTCGTGTAGCACTTACTTCTCGACTATAATAAGTAACGGTACAAGGTTCTAGAGGTGGCTCATACGACGTTTCGTCATCATGCACACTTAGTCCATTACCTACTCACAACCATTCGATAGAAACAGTCCACTCGCGCGTCTCTGAGTTTAAATCCAAAAATCTAATCAAACGAGTTCGAAAAATTCCCAAATTTTAAAATGTTGTAAAAGATACATAAAAGAACATTTTTTATGAAGATATATTAATCTAGATCCTTCTAGATTAAGCCTAGTAAATCACTTAATCCAGTATAAAAACTGTGTCCGTTTCCAGAAAGTCTATTTTATGAAATCAGTTTGATTCGAGATCCAAAACTTGTCTATTTGATCTGAAATTTGAGCATGTTAAACTAAAATATACGAAAAAACAAATTTTGTGAATAAACCATTTCAAAATTCAAAGGTTAAGAGTTGATAAAAATCCTTAGAATTCCAAAATGTCACATATTCCAGCACAATCTGAAATTATGATTGCAAATGACGAAGGTGAAATCTCATTCTTTTAAATCTCTAAAAATCTTAAGTAAAATATATGTCATAGCTGAAGATTTCTAGAACATTTCTTAAGAGAAATCAATCTCAAATTCGCAACCCATTTCGATCTGCAAAAATGGCAAACGGCGAGAGTCCAATAAACCTAATTCGAATTTCACTAATTCAACTTGCTTAACACTACTCCTTAGCACTAATCCTTCTTAGCACGAATATAACAATGTTAATTAACATTAATATAACCCCCTAAGAATAATTAACAACATAATCAAGGATTATGGAGTTAACTCGCCGGATTAGCGATGCGACAGGTCCACGACGATGGCAACATGAAGGTGATGAAGACTCATAACTACGACGCCACCAACAGAGGCTTAGATCGAGCTGAAAACAGCCTTGCAAGGCTCACGGCCAAGCTGGGAAAACAAGTTTTGTGGTTGCTGGACCAAGGGGATGTTTGCTAGTCGCGGGGGCTAGTGGGCTCAGTTAAGGGTGGTGCTCGACACAGGCTATTTGCTGGTGGCTTGAGGGTTGTGCTTCGATGGTGGCTAGCTGATGAAGATGGCGTGGGGAGATGGATGGTGGAGGCATGATGGAAGGTGATGCTGGTAGCAAACTTGAAGGGGACACCGAACCTGCACCGAGATGAGGAAAGATGGGGGGCTTGGCGAGAGAAGAAAAATGGAAATGGAGCAAATGGGCGGACAGCAAGGAAAATGAAGGGGAAAATGCGTGAGGGAAAGAATTGAGGGGAAGAAAGGAGAGGGCAATAAGGGATGGTCGGCTAAAGCTAGGGGATGAGTGTACGTGAGAGAGAGGGGGGGAAAGGAGTCTTCACGCATGAGAGGAGAGAGATGAGTGAAAGTCAATAACAAATATTCTAATTCACTCATTACAAGCCACCAAAGTCTTCAAGCTTTATCCATTTGTCTTCCAATACTTTCTTGAATATAAATCCCCACAAAAAAAAAAAACCAATTTTAAGGTAGAAAAAACCCATTTTTTCAGCCCATATGAAATTCCATTTTCTTTTCCATTTTTGCCGAAATCGGTTTTCCGAAAAATCCCGAACTCATGAAATTTCTCCGAAAGATAAGATGACATCCTATAAATGAATCGTGACATGCTCGAACATCCGATTCCCAAAACCGAATTCAATTTCATGGTTAAAATCGATCGGACGCGATTTTAACGCGACCTAACCTACCTAGTAACTTTTAAGGATTTTCATGCATTTAACCCATGGCCGATAATTCTTATCCATGTTTGTGCATCTCCGACTCGTCGGCGACTCTCGGTTGTCATAAAAATCTCAATGTTTCAATTACGTGTACTAGGTACCGAATCAATAGAAAATTGGGTTAGTGTCGTTTGATGCAAATTTTGCAATCAAGTGGAATCACCCACAATTCAATTGCGTGCTTCCGTCGAATCAACCTATATCCAATCACTAATTGCTTATAACAGTGGTATATTGACCATTGCTGATTATCACGGTCGAGCAGTCGATTTCTGATCAAATTCTCAAGTTTGCCGCGTTTATATCCCTTAACAGCTTCATCTGATAAATCAGTTAACTCGAGAGTGATCAACTTCGAGAAAAAGAACCATAGGCACATCAACGAAATACCCATTTCGTATTATCGAGCCGGGGTCAAAATTCAAGATATCACAACATAACTTGGACTTCTAATAAGCAAAATTAGGAAGCCCTCGAACCAGCTTCTTAGAAAAAAAAATTGGCAATATGCTTCATATTTATATGACCAAGTTTTTGATGCCAGAGACTTGCTTCATCTTGTATAGAAATAAGGCACTGTGAATTTTCTAGATTTATGTCCAAAAGATATATGTTGCCATGCCTTCGCACAATAAAGGATTGAGAGAAATTTTGACTAATTCCAGAACAAATGCCTTCTTGAAAGTTTATTTTGAAACCTATATCACAAAGCCGACTTATATTCAAAATGTTGTAATTTAAACCTTTCACTAGGGAAACATTGTTAACAGTCAAACTTCTAATCTTCACAGTTCTATCTCCTATAATCTTCACTTTGTTGTTTTCACCAAAAGAAACTTTTCCTCATTTTAGTTTTTCAAGCTTCTAGAAGCAACTAGAGTCTAGAACAACCACTATCTAAATACCATTTGACTTTTCTTTTAATAGTGACCTACAATCAAAAGAAAAACTCAAACTTTCTTTGATACCCAGATTTTCTTAGGTTCAGGAGGGTTAGTATTAAAAACAGTCTTTACACAATCCTTCTTAACTAGTCTCCAAACTTTGGGACATTTATTCTCAAAATGTTTTGAGCTATTATACTTAGAGCACTTCGGCCAACAAGTTTTACAAACGCTTTTCGAAAATGATTTTTGTAAATGCCTTTGCAAGTTTTTGTCTATGTCTCTCTTTTACTTTAGGAAAATCAATTAAATGAATAGTCTCGTTATTCATACCCAAGCCAAATTTATTAAAATAGGGTATTTGAGCTGTAAAAATTTTCTCTAATTTTTCCGATCCTTTTGAAAATCTTTTTGAAATATTTGAAATCTCCCTTTTCAAAACAACATTTTCTTTTGAAAAATAATCATAATTTTCTTTCAAATCATCGAAGCTTCTTTTCAGATTTTCAAACTTTTCTTTCCAAGACTCTTCATGTTGCCTAAATTTAGAATTCTCCTTTTTCAATTCGAAAATCCTTTTAAGAGAGAATTTAAGATTAAGGCAAACTTTATCTATAGACATAGAAACTTTAACAGGTATTTCTGAATGACTAACTTCGATTCCTTTGTCAGAATCTGAATCAGTGTTTGTCTTTGAATCTGAGTTTGACTCTGAGTGAGCCATCAAACATATGTTTGCAAATTCCTCGTCATTTTCTTCACATTCAGTATCACTCTAGGTTTCTTCTTTAAAAGCTTTCTTGTGTTTCTTAGACTTCCCTCTCTTCTTTTTCAACAAGGGACAGTTTGGTACGATATGCCCATTTTTCTTACACTCAAAGCATATAACATCATTGTTATTTTCAATGTCTTCCATTGGTCTCTTCTGGAAATTTTGCGTGTTTTGCTTCTTCCAATTCAATCTTCTTCCATTTCTGTTTAGTTTTTTGAATTTTTTTTATTATAAGGGCTAGCTCCTCATCATTCATATCATCGTTTGAATCTGTAACATCATAATCAACGTTAGACTTTAATGCAATAGATTTTTTACCTATTAGTTCGTCTACTGATAGAGGTATAATCCTTTGAGTCTCTCTAATTGAAGTATTCACATGATTCCAATCATTTGAAAGTCCACGTAGTAATTTGTTGACTTTCATTGGTCCAAAAATTAGTTGTCCTTAATAAACTAGGTGATTCACAATTTCTATGAAGCGACTGAATATATCATAAATAGATTCTCCAGGCTTCATTCTGAAGGCTTCATATTGTCCAAGCAAAATATTTATTTTTGTTTCCTTCACACGGTCAGTCTCCTCATAGGTAACATGTGTGTTGTTACTGATCAAAACAGTAAAAAAGAAAATAGAAAACCAGAAGCTATATTTTTCATATGAGGAAGAGAAGCGCAGAGAAATAGAACACAAACTTGCATACGTCTGTTCTAAAGGAAACTGTCAAGTACAGGACAACTTAAACAAAGCAAAAAAACTGCTCACGTACGTGCAACACATAACTGCACAGAAACGTGCTATTAACTTCCTAGAAAATAGCAAAAACACTAAATAAATAACTAAATTGAACTTGGCTGTTTTTTAATAAAAAAAACAGAGTAAAATAGAGCAGAAAACAGAACAGAAAACAGCAGAAAACAAAGTAAAAACAAAAACAGAAAACAACAACTGAGACATTATAATCCAACAAACTCCTCCTTGGATCAGTTGCTGCTGCATACTCCAATTTTCTTTCTTAATACTTCAAATCTTCCAGCTTGAAGTGGTTTTGTGAACATATCTGCAAGCTAATCTTCAGATCTGCAATAGACCAACTTAACTTCGCCACTTTGTTGCACCTCACGCAGAAAGAAAAATTTGACTTTGAAATGCTTGGTTTTGCCATGGAAAACTGGATTTTGAGATATTGCTAAAGCAGCTTGATTATTCACATTAACTTCAATGCAATTACTAGAATTCAACCACAAATCCTTCATTATCTTCTTCAGCCACAAAGCTTGATTAGCAGCTGCAGTAGCTGCTATAAACTCTGCATCTGCTGTGGACTAAGCTACAATCTCTTGTTTTTTGGAACACCAGGAGAAACAAGCAGAACCAAAACTGAAACAATATCCAGACGTACTCTTCATTTCATCTATTGAACTAGCCCAGTCACTATCAGAAAATCCTTGCAAATTAAACTTCTAACATTTTTTAAACTTCACACCAAAGAACAATGTTCCTTCGAGATATCTCAATACCTTTTTTGTTGCAATCAAATGTAACTAACTAGGACTAGTCATAAACCTGGATAAAACACTCACAACAAATAGAATATCTGGTCTGGTTGCTGTAAGATACATAAGACACCCAATTAGAATTCTATACATAGAAGCATCTACTGCGTCTGTTCCATCATTCTTCTGCAGCTTCTCTTTAGCAGCCATAGGAGTGCTTACACTTCGACAATCTTCCATCTGAAACTTCTTTAGAATTTTCTTCATGTATTTTTTCTGACAGATGAAGATCTCATATGAAGCCTGTTTAACTTCCAGACCCAAAAAATAAGACATCTTTCCCAAGTCTGACATCTCAAAAACTGCAAATAAATCTTGCTTCACCTTCTCTATCAATTCCATATCATTCCTTGTCACTAAAAGATCATCTACATAAAGTGACAGAATTACAACACTGTGATTCACCTTCTTGACATAAAGAGTGAACTCACTTAAGCTTTTTACGAAGCTAAAATCCTGCAAATATCGATCTATCTTCCCATACTAAGCTCTTGGAGCCTGCTTCAGTCCATATAGAGCTTTCTTCAACCTGTATACACTCTCTTCTTGCCCTTTGATACTGAAACCTTCAGGTTGTTCAACAAAAATCTCCTCCTCAAGCTCTCCATTCAGAAATGCAGACTTGACATCTAACTGAAATATAAGCCACCCCTTCTCTGCTGCAATAGCTAACAGTAACCTTATTGTATCAAGTCGTGCAACAGGAGCAAATGTTTCATAATAGTCTACTCCCCATATTTGTGCATAGCCTTTCACCACCAGTCTAGCTTTGTGTTTATTAACAGAACCATCAAGATTAAGTTTTGTTCTAAACACCCACTTAACCTCAATTACATTCTTATCAGATGGTCTGTCAACAAGCTCCCATGTGTGGTTTTTTTGGATCATTGTAATCTCCTCCTGCATTGCTGCAATCCACCTCTGATCCTCCTTAGCTTCCACAAAATTAGATGGTTCGAGCATTGCCACATTGCTTCTTTCATAGATTTCAGAAAGTGACCTTGTGCCTCTCACTGGTAAATCATCCACACTGTCTTCCAATCCATCTATAACTTCATTAACCTCTACATCTGTTGCAGGTTGTTTTTCAAACTGTTGCTGTTCTGCACTCTTTCCTTCCATCCAATTCCATTCATCTTCCTCTAGAAAAACAACATCTCTACTTACAGTCACCTTCCCTGTCATAGGGTGAAAAATTCTGTAAGCCTTTGATTAGAGATTGTACCCAATGAAGATTCCAAGCTCTACTTTCTTATCCAGCTTGTCCCTCTTGACCTCAGGAACATGAATGTAACACAAACACCCAAAAACCTTCAAATTTTTCACAGAAGGTTTAACACCATACCAGACTTCAAAAGGTGTTGACCTCTCTAAGGCCTTTGTGGGCAATCTGTTCAACAGGAACACTGCAGTATTAGCTGCTTCAGCCCAGAACTTCTTAGGCAACATCTTTTCCTGCATCATACATCTGGCCATCTCCATAATACTTCTGTTTTTCCTCTCACTAACCCCATTCTGTTGAGGTGAATAGGGAGCAGTGAACTGCTGCACAATTCATGCTTGCTCACAATTCAACTTAAACTTGTGAGCAGTATACTCAGAACCATTATCGACCTGAGCATTTTAATTTTCTTCCCACTCTGATTCTCAACTAAGGCTTTAAACTTCACAAACACATCAGCAACTTCAGACTTGGCTCGCAGAAAATATATCCAACTCATCCTAGTCATATCATCAATGAAGGTAATGAAATACCTGCTACCATTGAGAGAAGACTCAGACATAGGTCCACATAAATCTGTGTGGACTAATTGCAACTTCTCACATGCTCTCCAACCTCCTCCTTTGAAAGGAAATCTGGCTTACTTGCCAAGAAGACAAGTTTTGCACTGTAGAAATTCCTCCTCCAAACTTGGCAAGTCATCTGTCAAGCTATTTCTCTGCATAAACAACATGCTCTTCCTGTGAACATGCCCAAGTCTTTTATGCCATATCTCTGCATTTTCTTCTTTGCACTTTAAAGCCATTTGTTGCATCTCTTATGGCTTGAACATGAAACTCTTGTCCTCCATTGGAATTCTTAGCACTTCTTTGTTATCTGCATTATTAATAAGACATTCCTTCCATTCAAACTTCACTTTATAACCCTTCTCAACTAATTGACCAACACTTAACAGATTATGGTCAATATTTGGCACAAAGAGAACATCACTGATCAGCTTCACCTCCTGATTTCCTTCAATAGCCACTGTACCCTTCCCTTGCACTTCGATATACTGTCCGTTGCCAATTTTGACTCTGGACCTGACTGACTTGTCTAAACTCCTAAACAGCTTTGAATTGCCAGTCATATGATTGGTACAGCCACTATCCACTAGCCATGCATCATTCCCAACAGAAGATTCAGAAAAAGAAGCTACAAACAAGTGCTCTTCCTTGGTTTCATTCACTGCTACTTGTGCTTTTCCTACTTGTTGGTAATTTTTTTCTTTGCAGATGGCTTCCATGTGACCCAACTTGTTACATCTTCTGCATCTAGCATCAGGCTTTCTCCAACATCTAAAAAACTGATGATTAGTTCCACCACAGTATTGACAAGGCTTTGTTCATCTTCCATTTGCTAGATCCACCAGAATTTCCTTCTTTCACTACAAACTTGGAGTCACCGGCATTTTCTCTAGACTGAATCCATTTCTTCCCTCTGCCTCCATCATTTGACTTCACTCTAGCTTGCAGCGCACCATCTACAAACTCTTCTCTTCTCATCAGTCTTCTATGCTCCTGTGCCTGCAGAGCATTTAACAATTCTGCAAGCTTTATATCAGGTAAATCTCTTGTGTTTTCCAGAGACGCTATGGTGGCTTCGAACTTCTCTGGAAGAGACACCAGGATCTTCTGAACAAGCCTTTCATCCTTCAAGTCAGTCCCTAAAACTCTGATTTTATCAGCTATCCCAACCAACCTATCAGAGTACTCCTTCACTGACTCTAAATCCTTCATCTGCTGTCTCTCAAACTCCCTCAAGAGATTCAGCACCTTCATGCCTCTTATCTTCTCATCTCCCTCATATTCATCCTTTAAGAAATCCCATATGGCCTTTACCGAGTCACACTTCATAATTCTGGTAAAGATGGTAAGCGAGACAGCAGCATACAGGCAAGATTTTGCCTTGGCTTTTCTTGTGGTTCTCTCTTTATGAAGTTTAATTTGATTCATGGTCGAATTATCTGGAAGTGGAGCAACTTCATAATCATCCTCCACAGCTTCCCACAGATCATGACCCTCCAAAAATGTTGTCATCTTAACAGCCCATGCTTGATAATTCTCTCCAGTAAATACTGGAGAAGCCATCGCAGAGAAACCACTCGACCTTGTCTCCATCACCCTTTAACTTATTTACACTTCGATACTTGCTTCACTTCATAGTCCCTCAAGATCAATCACGCTCTGATACCACTGTTGTTACTGATCAAAACAGTAAACAAGAAAATAGAAAACCAAAAGCTATATTTTTCATATGAGGAAGAGAAGAGCAGAGAAACAGAACACAAACTTGCATACGTCTGTTCTAAAGGAAACTGTCAAGTACAGGACAACTTAAACAAAGAAAAAAACTACTCACGTACGTGCAACACATAACTGCACACAAACGTGCTATTAACTTCCTAGAAAATAGCAAAAACACTAAATAAATAACTAAATTGAACTTGGTTGTTTTTTAATATAAAAAAACAGAGTAAAACAGAGCAGAAAACAGCAGAAAACAAAGTAAAAACAAAAACAGAAAACAACAACTGAGACATTATAATCCAACAATGTGGTCTGTCCCAAACTTTTTTTGATGTTTCACAACAAAAAATTCAGTTATATTCAGTATGAGGCAATGCACAATATAAAGAATAAAATGCTTTTACATCAAGAGCCTGTCTCTTGATAATTTCAGCTTGTGTGGATTCATCAGCATCTTTCTCTATCATTTCTTTCCCTTTGTATGAACTTGATATTTCCTTTGGATTGATTCCTTTTTCAACAACATCCCACTCCAGAGGATCTCTGGATCTGAGAAATGCCTTCATTTTGTTCTTCCACACATTATACTTTTTTCCATCGAAATAAAGAGGTTTGGTGTTGCTCTATCTTTCAACCAATCCTTGAGCCAAAATACTAATCATAGAAGATCTTTAGCTTAGAAGTAAAAACACTTCAACAAAATAAGTACACGAGCTCTAATACAAATTGAAAATGCTAGTATCAACACTAGAAGGGGGGTAAATAGGTGTGAAAAAAAATTTCGAAATGCAATAAAATTACTTTGCTTTTAAACTAAGTCTGATGAACAACAGGCTTTGAAGGAATTTAGACTTTAACAATTAGTAAGCCTATGTCCACTCTCCCATGCTGACAGCCTTCTAACTGGTTTTCACTATGAGTCGAAAAAGAGATGTACAGCCTTACAATCTTGACTTCTCAATGAAGAGTTTCTACTACTCTCACAAAGTCACTCTTTAGTGTTTCTCTCTCTTTCGAATACAAGTTTGAGCACTATATAATGAAGAAGTGATTCCGAAGGTTCAGACTTTGGAATTCTCCTTTCACGCTCTCTATCAAATGACTTGAAAAACTTCCTTAAATACTCCTCCATGCATTTTCGACCGCTAGCACTTTCCAAATAAATTCTTCCAATCAACCCATTAGACAAAATCAATTAAGGAGATCTCGAGTAGTTTGAAGATTGAGATGAAAGCCCGATGATCCTGGTCGCCCGTACAATCAGAATCTTGGTTTCCATAAGTAGATTCTTTCCAAATAAACTTGCCTTCCAAAAATGATTTTTTCGATCCATGATAGGTTCCAATAAGTATAACCAAAATGGTAAGTGAGATTTACAACCAAAAAGCCATATATATTATGTTCATACTGAAGCCTTGAAGAAAGAAAATAATCCTAAGTCTGATTATATCTTTGTTCTTCCCTTGCATTCAGTTTGGGTCTTCATCAAAGTAAGGCAGACTTCTGATGTAAGATAGACTTTGAAAGAATTTCACAGAATTCTCGTGTTCCTTAAAATGAAAATAAGAATAGAACTTAGAAAAGTTTTGTCAACTTCAAAATCTAATAGGAGTTTTTTCCAACATCTAGAACTGGGAATCAAACCGAACCCACCTGTGCGGTTCTTCGGTTCCCAATTCTACCCGGGAACCATGCTCACCCCTATTCAAAGTAACCCTTCACGCAAGTCATGTGCAGGTCCTGTGCAAATTGCGTGCAACTCACATGCAAATCATGTGCAAGTAACGTACAAATTATCTACAAGCTTGTGAGTTTTATATAGCTCCTAAGCTTGTGATATCATTATAAATGGGACTAACTAGTATTCAAATCATTATCCAATTCCTCTCAATTAAGTTCCAGCCACTCCAAACAATAGAGAACCATCATACAACTCATACAACTCATTCAACTCATTGCACGAGCGTCCATCATCCCTAGCGCCGACACCACACCTAGCCGCGAAGAAGGACTTGCGCAACCTCATCCGACACTGGATGGTTTCATATCTGGAGGAATTCTATGGGTTGAAGATGGGCGGTTTCTAGCAGTAGCATTTGATGCAAGGCTTGTCCATGAGACGATCCTCATGTCAACCAGTAGGAAGGTCTCAAGGGAAGGCAACCCAATCGACACCCTCTTGTAGTATTCGCCATGGGGTCACATATGTGGTCAGAGCGTGTGGCGAGAAGGATTGAGGTGGAATGACAAGGCTGGGGAATTACGATGTATCAGGTCGACAATGAAGCCATTGCCATAGGTAGATTCCATGAGGCTGAGAAGCGCTAGGAGGAGGGCGTAAGTGCGAAAAGGACGTGATGATGGCTTATAGTGCATGGAGAAGAGATCAGAGAAAATAATAGGTGTCCGGAGTGCCAAGTCAACATGGTCCCCAACCACTCATGATACGCCACATGGAGGCGTGGCCCGCTTGGTGTTTTCTACCTTCTTCCCCTCTTTCTCCTTTCCCTAGCCTTTTTCCCACTCTCTCCTAGTTTGCACACGATCTCTTTCCTCCTAGCCTGCACGCCCTCTTTCCTCTACAATACATTTATTATGGTCTTTCCTTCTCAAATGGAGGAAAGAAAAGCCAATTCCTCTGCATTTCCTTCACCTAACCTGGAGAACAAAGGTTTCAAAATTTTGAATCTCAAATTTTCTCTATCCTCACTCGTTGCTGCTCCACCCTACGTCAAGGGACCCCGTTCCCCCACCGTCGTCGACAAGCCACATTACAACTGCCCCTACTTCGGCGCTCACTTGCTTCTCTCTCCATGCTCGTTGTTGCTCTGGCGTTCATTTTGGCATTCTCGAGATCGCAGACATGGCGCGCGGAGGAGAACCAAGCCTTTTTGGTCTCCCCTCAACGTCGGCAAGCGTCGCTCGCCAAGCAATACCCCCTAGACATGGAAGGCTTGGAGGCAAGGTTCCTGGAGAAGTTTGTGGTGTAAGTGGCCAGCGCAGCGCTCGGCTACCTCATCATGTTCGCTAGGCTCCGCCACCTTGAGCCAAACCAGGAGGCCTCCAAGAAGGCCCTCGAGTACAAGAAGGAAATCGCCAAGTAGTTCAGTCGCGGATTTCGTGCTCCTGAACTGCGGAGGTGATGACCCGCACAAGGCGTTCAAGGCAGCAAGGGAAGGTGGCGGAGGGATCATCGTGAGGTACAATGCCCTTCACAAGCGCACGTGGTGGAGTGGATTGAGAGCTCACTTTTTCCAATAAGGGAGAGTCTTATGGTGACTAGGATTGCAAAAGGTGCTAAAGCCAGCGACAAGATCCACGGCAGCAACGACAGCGGGAGCTGCAAGAAGAAAAGTAGATGGGTAGGTACGGTGAACAACTACACCATCGAAGAGCATGTTTTTAGGATCATCTCACCGCTAAGACCAATTGAAGCTTGAGGACAAGATGCATTTGGTTTTTGGGATCTGCTAGAGAAACAGAGAAGACCAAGAATTTCTGTTGGATCTGGATGTGGCCATCCAAAGGAACTTCCAAAAAAATTTCGCAAATGTAAATATTCACTAATATATAATGCAATTTACATTTTTTTTTTTAGTAAAAGACAATCTATAGTTTTTGTTATTTCTTTTTGGGAAATTTTCAGAGAATGGCCTAAAGTGAGACCCTTTTTTTTCTGAAAAAAATAGTCTAAATGAAGAATTGTCTCAAATAAGGGTCTCAAGTCGCTAATTTAGTCTCAAATAACGGTCTGAACTCACCAGTTAGTGAAATCTTATTTACAGTCAGGGGTATTTTTGTCCAAGAACTTTTTTCTTTATTTTTCTTTTTCTTTCTTTTGTCTCCCTTTCTTTTTGTTTTCTTTTCTTTATTTTTCTTTTTCTTTCACCTTTCTCACGCCTCCTCCTTCGCTGTAGCTCCCCCACCTTCGAGCTTGAAGTTATTCGCTACCAGTCGCTTTCTTTGACTACAAAATCCTCAGTTCCTCATGATGCATCATATCTAGGCTTGCTTGTGATTGATCTAAGGCTCAGATTTACCTCCATCCGATGATGAAATTTCTGGAAATTCTGTCGAGGGTGGTGGCAGATAAGGTCGAGGACTTGAATAGGATTTGTCAATGGTGGCAATATGGCCATTGGAAAGCAAGGTGTAACCATACGATAGGTAGGAGTTCCATGTGTTGGCAACTGAATCTAGCAGTTAACAATTTGAAGTTGGTTGATGATCAATCTGAGGATGGGTTATCGGTAGAGGAGAAGTCAAACTATGTCAATGAGAATGGCAAGAGTCGGGGTAGTTGTCTTCATACTATGGATTACGTATGAATTACTCTAAGGAGCCACTGCCATTGCAAAGGCGAAGGGGGAGCGTCAAAAGATCAACCCCGAAATTGAAATTGATGAGCTAAAACCATAAGGTTGAAATAGTCGTTTGCTTAAGTTAGAAAAGATGATATGGCGATGCTTGAATAAAGCTACTTCTGTTGTTGGCAAGCAGGACCAAAATTAGTGTGCAAGGCATGGAATACGTGAAGTTTGATGCGCTCTCGAGGTGAGAGAACATATGTCGCCAAAGGGATTAGTTGCATTGCTGAAGAGTTCGACAACAAGTTCGCAGTTGCTGAGTCTCGGCAAAAGCAAAAATGTATTGCCAAGAAGATTAACCAATTGGTAATATTAGCCAGAGACTTAAGAGGAGTTACATTAAGGACTTAATCTTCCTTGTATGATTATTGAGTGCTTCAAAGTTCAATCCCGTTGTGACAATAAAAGGACAAACGATAGTGCAAACTTGGTGCTGAAGAAGATTTTGCACATAAGATGATAAGAGAATATTCGAGAAGTTACAGTCTTGCATTGTCTCAATGAGATGTACAATCCATTCTGATATTCAGGAGGACAGTCTCAACAACCTAAAATCACATGATAGAAGTCGTGTAGTTGAACTCAATTCAGCACCACATCAACTCACTCCCATATTGGTTGTGCGGCTGTATTTGTGATCTAATGAAAAAGAATTCACAGCACAATATTTATTGATTTTTCATTCGACTAATAGCAAAAACTGGTGATGGTTGATGATGAAAATCATCTGAGAATATGATCTAAGTTGTGTCAAATTGGTAGAATCACAACAAGAAGTCCAAAGCTTTGGACACTGAGACAAATGATATGCACTCTACTAAATCACCACCTTTGATTCAACATAATGTCAAAGGACTTGTATGATTGCAACATTTGTGCTCAAATTTACTGGTCAAGATAAATCAAGATTCAGATGACACCGAAGAAATTCTATTAAGAGCAACGGTTTCAAACAAAGCAAAGATGCAAAAAGCTAGATAAGAGGCCAACTATGAAGTGCTCAAACTTTGTCAGCAAATTCAACACTACCAATTTGCTCATAGTACTTTTGCTTCATAACATGTTGTCAAACACTCCTAATTCACGCAATATCATGGTCTTTTTCTTGGAGCTCCACAATGAACTCATTCCTCATCCTAAACCGCAGCTTCTAAGCTTCTTCCTCAAACTTCTTTTTCTGCAACTCCTGGTAGTTATAAACCCCTTTATAGCCTCAGCAAGGGCCTTTTTTGCTCAACACCTTCTCAGCATTGAGCGATTTGATATATTGAAGCCCTAGAAAAATCATATTGTCACATCAAAAAGGAAGAAGTTTCTAATTATCCATTGTTAAAACAAAATAAACCCATTCGGGCATTTCATCAAACATCTTTTTGTAAGCTCGCCACTGTTGGCTCCATGGAATCGTTTACAAACAATTTCGAGGAGTGTAACTTAGAATATTCAGTGAACTAGGTTGTGCTATGATGGCGTGCGTTGAAGAAAAGCTGGTGCTGGTAATAAGACGAGATGGCAGAGAGAGAGAGAGAGGGGGAAGGGGGGTGGTGGGGGGGCGGCGGTGGGGCGTGGGGCGCGGCGCTGATGAGTGATGATAATGCGGAAGATGGAGGTGCGGATGACCAGCTGGTCTTGGTCCTGGTCCTGGTAATTCATCGACCTCACAGGTGGGGGCAACTGGAGCGCGAGGAAGATGAAAGAACGCGAAGAAAAGAAAGAGAGAGAAAAATAAAAATAAAAATAAAAATAAAGAAAAAATTGTACCTTGACGAAAATGCCTCTGATCATAATTAAGATTTGGCCAGCCGGTAAAATCGGGTCCTTATTTGAAATTAAATTTGTCACTTCAAACCCTTATTTGAAACAATGTCTACTTTAGGCCCTCTTTTGAAAAAACACCTCTACTTGAGTACCTTATTTGAAATTTTCCTTTTCTTTTGTATAGGCAAGCTGTGTTTTCTACAGAGTTTTGCCTATCTTTGGCCCTCAAAGTGGGAAAAGGGAAAGAAACTATTGAGAAAACATGAAATTTCTGCACATTCAAGACCAGGGACGTAAAACATTTGCTTTTGCTAAACCAAATCGCGGTTCGCCTAATGCATCGTCAACAGAAGTTTCGGGTTCATAGTATTAAGTCAGAATCGGTGGATTCATTCATCGCTGGACACCATAATCATTTACAACATGGTCTCTTTATATTAAACAAAAGAATAAATAAAAAAAAAAGGATTCGAATCGGTACGCGATCAGTCTCTTTTCGAGCACTCTTATGAGTGTAATGCATAGGGCACCTCTAACTATTGCGAGTCCTCAACTCAATGCATACCAGTTACATGCTTTGATGCATTACAAGCTTACTCATGCCCTTACTCTCCCCTAATAACTATTACTACGGCAAAGAAATTGGTCGACTGCTATAGAGGAGGTGGCTGCCGATAAATCTGGAAATCTGTGATTAACCCAGTAGTTTATTAGAATTGCGATAGTCTTGCCTCTCGGCGACTCAAAATCACGGTGACAAGCGAGAGTGCAACTTGGCGATTTCCTTCTTATGCTCGAGGGCCTTCTTGGAGGCCTCCCGGTTCAGGTCGAGGTGGCGGAGCCCAGCAAACAGCTGAGCGCCACCCTGGCCGCGTACAGCACCAGCTTCTCCAGGAACCTCGCCTCCAAGCCTTCCATGTCTGTGGGAATGCCCCAAAAACCTAAGGGTTCCTCCGCAAGGTTTGTCCACGGAGGGTGAGTCAGGGCCTAAGATCAGACCGAAAGGCGTAGTCGATGGACACCTGTACTACTTCTTGTTGGTCCCAAGGGACGGAGGAGGCTAGGTTAGCCGAAAGAAGATTATCGGTTCAAGGACGAAAGGTGCCCCGGCTTTTTCAGGGTAAGAAGGGGTAGAGAAAATGCCCCGAGCCAATGTTCAAGTACCAAGTGCTACGGCACTGAAGTAACCCATGCCATACTCTCAAGAAAAGCTTGAACAACCTTCAACAAAAGGGTACCTGTACCTGAAACCAACACAAGTAGGTAGGTAGAGAATACCTAGAGCACGAGACAACTCTCTCTAAGGAAATTGGTAAAATAGCCCCGTAACTTCGAGAGAAAGGGTGCCTCCTCACAAAGGATATATTTGACGATCGAGGGGCACAATTGCGCTATTTCCGCCGAAAACAAGAGCAACTCCTAAACCGTAGGCTAGTGCCGTCGAAGAGGCTCGATGGGAGCAGACTCCTTATCATGTGGATCGCCTTGCTTGCCCACATTGAGGGGAGCCCGAAGAGGCCTGCTTCTCCTCCTCATGCTGTGCCCGCAATCCCATGAATGCCGGAATGAATGCCAGAGTAGTAACGAGCGCAAAGAGACAAGTGAGCAAGTGCCGGAGCAAGGGCGGCCGTAACGTGGTCCATTGGCGACGACAGGGAACAGTCACTTGATGCAGGGTGGAGTAGCAACAAGTGCGGAGAGAGAAAATTTGAGATTCAAAATTTCGAAACCTTCGTTCTCCAAGTCAAGTGAAAGAAATGCAGAGGAACGGGCTTCTCTTTCCTTTATTTGAGAAGGAAAGACGGTAATAAATGCATTGCAAAGGAGAGAGGGCGTGCAAGATAGGAGAGAGCGGGAAGAAGGTTAGGGAGAGGAGAGAAAGGGAAAGAAGGCAGAAGACACCAAGCGGACCCATGCCTCCACATGGCGCATCGAGAGTGACTAGGAACCATGCTAACTTGGCGCTCCGGACCACCTCATATTTTCTCGGAGGGAGAGGGTCAAAGCGTGTGTAGTGGTGGACTATAGTTTTTGGAAGAGAGAGACGAAGGAGAGGAGAGAAAAAAAATTTGAATCTCATCAACGTTAAGGGTGATCGGGTCTAGGGTGTGTAGGGTCTAAACCTGGACCCTGTACTCGATTATGTAGTAACCGGTTCCCCTTTTTTGGATCATGTACCCGACCTTATTTGTATTAGACCTTATACCCGACCCACCCGTCCGGTTCCAGGGTTAATCCTGTTTTCATTGGAACTTGTTTTGCAATTTTCCGATATCCTATATAACTTCAAATTTTATATTAATATGCAAAAAAATAACGTAGTCCCCACATTAAGCATTTATAATAAATAAATACATGAATTTTTTGACTAAACGAAAAATTAAGGATTCACAGGGTTAATTATCATAAATAAAATCATAAAACAAATAATTTGCAACAAATGTGGGTATAATATTAATCTTATTCTCATAACTACTATATGAAGTTACTAATTTATGCAAGCATAACTCTTCCTACAAATAAGAAATTAGGCAAGCCAATCCATGTAGTACACAAGAATTTGGCAGCAACGAACAGCGTCCACCCATCGAATGGTGTGAGAGGGAGCCGATGAGGGAGGGAAGCAAGTGAGGAAGAGGAACAACGAAAAAGGAATACCATGTGTGTTTGAGAGAGCCAAGAGGAAAAACTCTGTGTGATTAGGGGAGTAAAAATAAAAAATAAAAAGGGAAAAAATAAGGTTTTGGACCTATATTTACAAAACTGGATGTATACTTACAAAACTGGTTCGGAAACCGGTTCCTGGGTAAGTAATCAATCGGACCTGATTCCAAGACCGGTTTAAACCGGTTCCAAATTTTGGGAACCAGTTCCCGGACCGGTTTCAATGAGAACCGGCTCCCGACCTTGTCTTTCGGGTAGTCCGGTCCGGTTCCCGGGTATACCCGATCCGGTTGCACACCCCTACTCAGCGTGAGGCCCGAACTACACGTGGATGACATGTGCCAAATTTTGTATGGTTTTTCAATTCACCTATGTGGAGTATTTCACGTGCTCAATATTTTCTCAGCGTGGCTCGCACTCCTCGTCAAAATGAAGGACGCAGCTCTCATCCTTTTCATATTAATTTTTACTTGTTCACCTTCAGATATAGCATGGGTACTAGACGTTCCAAATTGGAAAAAACGCAAGAACTGAAAAAATGTCATTAGCTCCTTTTTGGCCGATGCACCACTTCTCTTTTTTCAGGTGACACTCGATAATTTTCATTTATACTTTACATATTTATTCAATTTTGCCCAAGCACTAAAGCGTGTTTTCTTTTTTTGTTGTTATTATTAGTGGAGTGCTTAACACTGGCCTGGCTTTGCTTAAGGATTTCAACTCTTGGTCTTGTGTTTACAGCTTCTAAATCTTGGCCCGACAGGTATTTGTAGGCTGTTTTTACAAAAATAATAATAATAATAATAATAAAAGCAATCAAAAAAGAAAATTTGCCGTTTGTTTATTAGAAAAAAACCCATTCTCGATTTCAAAATTATAAAACGAAAGTCGTTTTCATTTTTCACATTTTATTTTCCTATAAAAACATATTAGGCCAGTGCAAATGCAAATTTATGCATCGACATTTAAAATTGTCAGCACATGATATCCCAAACTCCTGTGTTGTCTTTTCGAACCAAAAATAATAGAAGGATCGGATAATTATCTCAATTACTTCTAACTTTGAACCCACCTCCTTAATTTTGTTCAATAATGCTGCGAAACCCGTCTTCCAAACCATATAATTCTCAAAATGAAAATGAAAGCTGCAAAATTCAACAAATTATCGAGAAGCAAACAGACCAGTAGTTCGAATTAATCGTGTGACTTCCAAGGGGAAAAAAACAAAAACAGTTTATGGTAAGTATTGTCCAAATTCTTTATGCATGTTCCTACATGAAAGCTGCAGCCTAAAAACGGACACTCAGGCCAGAGAGCCACCCAAATACCCTCACAGGACACTGACCAGATCGATCGCCACCACTTCACCACTCAGACAAAGTCAAGGCGAGCATGCAATCACAGATGTACGAATACAGCTGTATGCGTATAGTATGTTTCGCAAGTCATAAGACACAGAATTTGCAAAAAGAGGACAAGGCGGGTTTCAAGCAACTAAAAGAGATTATCTTGAATAGTACTCCGAGCGATTCTAATCTATCAAGAAAATTTACATTATTCGTCAAGCAAATATTGATACATCAGGCGCCGGTTATGTTTCTTCTATCGACCACATGATCACAAATAAATCAGATCACCAATCAATGCCTAGTTCTCTTGAAAGGAAGAGACTGTTGATGTAAAGAATGACAGGCTCTGAAGCAACAACGTAGTCCTGCATATGAGTCTTGGCCGAAGTCTCTGCAAGTAGAAGAATAGTTTTGAGAAGAAAGCCACCATCATTGAATCAAGTCATACATAGTCAAGCAGAAGGGCAGTGCATCACATCGCTGAATAAACTTACTAAAATCTCATACCTTTATTCAACATTAATATTAGTTATCTTCATTCACTCTATTTGGCCCTTACTAACATGAAAACCATCACACTACTCCTCAAAGATAGGCAATCTGGAGTACATGTCGCCTTCTATATAAGCCAGAAATCATCATACTAAAATTAACATTCCAACTAACCAATACTGAAATAATTTTGTAAATTCATACTACATATTGTCCCTAGTGTAATTCTATCTCCAGAAGTACATCTTAATAACAAGTTTGTAATTTGAGTGTAACAAGTGGCCTTGCAGCTATGCTCAAACAAACTATTATGTCTATCTTCTTTTGTGCAACTAAATGATTATACTTATTCCAGCTACATTATTAAGCATCAAAAGAAGCCTCCACATCGTTGGAAGTTTGAGTCTGGTGCGAATGGCAGCAACAAAGAGTTTTCTTCAGAGAGTACACCTACAGGTTCAAGTCCGCATGGCCTCATTCTCCTTTTTTAACAAGACACAGAGCTCTTTAAAAGATATTTAATTTACTTTAAATTCTAACACATTTTGCCAAAGTGGCAAAGCTACTTGTTTGCAACAACAAGAAACGAGTTCAAAGCTACATGTGGACATAGACCAGGGCTTTCCCAAAAAGAGAAAAACACTTCAGACAAGGTCAAGGGCATATAGGATTCCCAACAGAGAAAACACATGTGGAAACAAAAAAGCCAAGGACACATCTTGTCTTTTAAAAATCAGCATTCCCCCTGTTGGATCAAGGAAATTCTTAGAGCCTTTGATGTTGTGGAAAAATTGCCATTTCCTATATCTTAGATGATCCAGAATTTTTTTCTTTATAGGACAAGTAACACCAATTTGGTATAATACCACACTGCTGACGAAGTATATTCACTACAATGACCTTTACATTCTCCTAGGACCAGTCAGACCAATGAATTATCAGGTCTAATAAATTGTAAAAAAGAAAAGAAAAACAATGATCATTGTTTTGATGCCGTCATTCAAGAGATTGTGATTTGCTGATCCAATGACTGAGACTGATGCTCCAGCACTGGACCAAATAATTGCATATTGTCATTAATTGAAGCTGTCCCTGCTTTACAAGATAATTTTTAAATGGCATCACCTAGACCCTTGTACTAAATATAGTGGCTTGTTCCTTCATATAAATTTAACGACTGATGCAAGGATTAATCCACACTTACCACAATAACATATGATTATCAAACTTGTTTTCTAGTAATGCATCTTACAGTTTAAGAGCAATGACGTAATTGGCCTGGATGCTAGAGCTTCCAATGGTAATCCACACTTTTGCATCATATGCCTTCTTGCAAATTAAAACATCATTGACAGGACTTACAAATAATAAGCCACAGAATTTCAAAGCTGATAGTGCTTCTACTCTATATTGACATTTATTCCTTTAAGCACTTCATAATTGGTCAGAGCATATGATACGTTTTTACTGATTCTATGTACCTATTTTTCTTCATCCACCCAGAAAGTGTAATGCAAAAAGGTAGAATGGCTTCAAAATCAACAGATTGGCATCAAGATAATTGATGTCAGAAACAGAATGTCACAAACAGAGGAGCCAACCAGCACTTGCTTGTATCTCTGGGCAATTTCCTAATTGTTCCGACAAAATAAAAAGAAGAGAGGAGGGAGGAATGAAATAAACAGTGCTATAAATACATACAAACTCACCATCCTCATTGAGTTTCTTCAATAACTGTGCCTTTGTGGGAAGGGCATACATCCCTGCAGCTACAGCTGTCCTAATAGCCCACCCATGGTGAGGAGCGAAAACCTGTGCATAAGCCTTGGAAGCTGGATCCCTTAAGGAATTCCCCCTACCAAGAAGATTAACAAACCATAAAAATCACCCATAACATCATAAAAAAGCAATGTCAAGCGCATTACTGGAAACAAGCTGGGATAAGCCAACAGATCCAAAAGAATTTCACCAGCTATTTAGTTTTAATCTTTTGTGGCGACTCCATAAACTGACATCCTCATATATCTCATGTCTCCTTCATCCTCCTCTCATGGCAGTGTCCCCAGTGTAGAACTACACTTTGTAGAGGCCTACTGACTAGACATATCCGGTGTCTAAACCACTTTAAATGAGTCCCTCCCACCCCATGCTAGATCAATGCAGCACCAACTTTCTTCGAGAGACATGCACTATCCAACTATGGAGTTCTTAAATCAGAATTTTTCATTCTGGTTTTCACAAGAGATCATAATTTCATCTAATCAAAGAAAAAAAGTAGCTATTTTCCATGTTAACTTGTTCCTTAATAACTTGACTCTTGAGTTTGAGCCCACTGTTAAGTGCGACACAACCCACATTATATCCAAATCAGGTCAGAAAATGAGACAAGCCATTTTGAATTTTCTGTTTTGAAGGTTCCAGCTGGTGTGGAGACCTCAGATGTAGGCATCATGGCAATTTGAACCCAAACCAGTTTCCTACTTTAGGGTCAGGTAAGAGACTGTTTGAGGATTCGACATTTTGTGATTGTACAAATCAATATAGACAGTATGAAATTGGCTTGCAGTAGATCTGGATTGAGAAGATATCCATTGCTGTAACTCCTCAAAGCCTGAATTTTATAAACCTCCCTATTGATGTTGGTCACGTTGACATGATCCCATACCTATATCTTCTCTATTCGCTACTTCAAGTATAACATTGCGCAGCCTTTACAAGACACGCATATGGAAACTTAGCATTATTCCCTCATCCATTCTCGACTTAGTGAACTCGGTCTCCTCTCTTGCTCCACTAAAGTCTCTATCCTATAAAGTTTTGCGGAAAGGGGGTTAATAGGCTGTTAGGAGGTGGCTTTCTGGGCGTCATGAAATCGTGTTCACTCAAAACAAGTTGAAAATGGACAAAATAAGTACGATGGAAAACCTGAGCAAATGATATGACACAATTTCAGTTCTCCTTCCCCCGCTACTTAATATCATTAACAGTTCAGGAAACACACATTTGCTAACTTGTCGCATATACGTGCAAAGAAGCATCACAGAGAAACTTAAATTTCGTTAACATACTCTGATACGAGAATTTGTTCAAAGAGCACCCTGACCATGTCCAGGCCACGCTTCACCCTCAGAAGATTCCTCGAATGACTACCTGCTTTCCTTATGCTGTTCATTTCTATATCATGATCCAGCAACGCCTGCAATGTCACAATGGACTTGGACGCGTCTGCCAGATCATTGACCTGTTTCTCACCAGAAACGCCAAAAAAAAATCGCAGTAAGCGCAGACGATCCCCCACATATATGGCCAATCAGAAGATTAATATCTGGAAAGGCAAACGGCATAAATCGCACAGCCGAAAGAAGAAGGTCGATCAGCAAATCCCTATTTAAAAGCAAGAATCACTTCTAGCGAATAGCTTTCTCGATTAGAAGAGTCATAGAATCACAGGAAGACATCTGAAGCTAGGACAGAGCTCCTTTTGCTAACAAGCAAGATTACAGCTGGCACATCAATCACAAAATCCTACACTTTTTTTCCGATGACCATGGATCCGTCGGAGCATTGCCCTTTGTCGGCTTACGCCGATTTGGGGTCTCACGGCCTCCGCAGTGGAGAACCTATGGCGACTATATAACGGGGAAACTGGCCCAGCAACCCACCACCGGAGCCTGCTTGAATCTCTAGCAAGAGGCAGGGAGGGTTTTGAACTCTCGACCTCCATGTACTGAAAGGGGAGCTCTCAACCAACTGTGCTAGCCACGGGTGCGTAGAAAATCTTACATTTTCCTTAGAAGAACTCAATATAACAATGCCCAAATGCCTTCCCCTCTGCACCCTTCCAGCTCACGATCACTACTACGATCGACTCAGCCATCAAACCCTGACGCCACGCACTTCCACAGCCTAAACAGTTCTAAACCTCGATTGATCCGAGGGGAGTCGGGGAAAACGAATCCGACGGCGCGGGTACAGCCGCGGGGCCCCGGCGGGATCGAAGCGGCAGTTACCTTGGCGACGTAGTCCATCTCGGCGAACTTGAAGGCGATGCCGAGGCAGCCGAAGAGCGGGGACACGAGGGAGCAGGCGTGGGAGAAAGGCGCGACCTCGACGGCGGCCGCCCGGAGCCATCCCCGCCGCCGCCGCCGCCGCCGCCGCTCCTTGAACGACTGCGCGATCTTCCGCAGCGGCTTGTCGCCGCCACCGCCGCCGCCGAGCTCCGCCATCGATCGGAACCAGAAACACACTCTCTCTCTATATATATCGGCTGAGGTCAAAGTTCGAGTCTTCGCCGGTGACGGCGATCTTATGCTGACTTTTATAACGAAAATGGACGAGAATCGTTAGCGCATTCTCAAAGAATGTTGTGTCTTTTGGGATGGGGACTGGAGAGAGACACCTAACTTGTCGTGAGGGTTTCTAAAACGATAAAT
This sequence comes from Eucalyptus sideroxylon, assembly GCA_014182405.2. Taxonomy (NCBI): domain Eukaryota; kingdom Viridiplantae; phylum Streptophyta; class Magnoliopsida; order Myrtales; family Myrtaceae; genus Eucalyptus; species Eucalyptus sideroxylon. The sequence goes on from CM024552.2 coordinate 60,842,439, forward strand.
TGATCGGCAGCTGCTTGAAAAAAAGTGACCAGTCTGTTTCAAGAAGAATTTCTACTTAAAAATAAGTTTATTTTAGGAAAAATACTACCAAAAACTCCGAATTTTATTTAAAGTGACAAATTTACCTAAACCTTTTTTGTGACATGAAAAATTCTGAACCTTGCCAATCGTGACAAATTTTCCCGAATTTTTTTTCTGACACAAAAAATCCTGAACTTCTATTATCATGACACGTTTACTCTAAACTATAAAGCATTTTGGTCTTTTTAATTTTTCTTTTCTTTTTTTCTTCGTCTCTCTTCCTTCCGCTAGCGGCCCTCAACTAGGTCGAGAGAGGGCCTCCCTCGCCCTTACCTACATTAGGCGAGGGATGCCTTCGCTAGATCTAGCAAGGGCTATCCTCGCCTGACGCAGGCGAAAGCAACCCTCGTCGACATCAAGTGAGGGCCTCCCTCACCAGATCCGACAAGGGAGGCCCTCACCCTACCCAGTCGAGGGCCACCCTCGCCGACATCGGGCGAGGGTGATCCTCACTCCCTCCACCATGACCGATGGAGGGAAGAGAGAAGAAGAAGAAATAATTAAAAAAAAAAAGACAAAAATACCTCTAGTGAGGTAAATGTGTCACGATTTGTAAAGTTTTTGATTTTTCATATTACAAAAAAAGTTTGAAATAAATTTATCACTTTGAGCAAAGTTTGAGTTTTTTTGTGATCTTTTCTCTTTATTTTATTATGTTTCCTAGACAAGTTTCTAAGCATTTCAAAACTTCTGATAATTGTCTAAAATTTCTATTGTCAATATAGAGATACCTTTGATAAGATCCTCAAATTCTTTTGTGGTTTAGAATTTCTTTAAATTTTTTAATAATTTAATTAAATTTATTATTTTATTCTTTTCTTTTTTTTTTTTCTTCTTCTTTTAGTTGATGTTGGCCTCAACCATGGCTCGCAACCATCCAAACGAGGCCAATGACCTCACCGAAGCATCTTGTCCCCGGTGAGAATTATATTGTATATTAGATTAAAATCTCGAAATTATATTGAACAAATTAAAAGTACAAAAACTACATTAAATATTAAACTAAAATTATAGATTATTTATGTCATTATCTCAAAAAATCATACGAATTTTTCTTTTGTTAGTGATTTTCTAGCCAAACAATAAAGCACGACCGACAAACAAGATAAGAAGATAGATTGATGTAATGGAAAGCCTGCCACGTTACGTTATTTTTTCTCTAAGATCATATAGCGCATTTTATAATGAAAAAAATGTAATGGCTAGTCTCGTACACTGCCATCTGATCAGATCAGATGTAAAAGAAATTGGATGAAATTGCTAACGTTCGGACAGATTTGACTTTTTCATGACATGAAGAGTACTGGCCCTTCTCCGTATGCCACGGGGAAATCATGTTCTGGCTGCTTCTGAAAACGAATATGCCATGCGAAGACAGAGATTCCTTTCTCAGTGATAACATGGCAAAGTTCCAAATATTTCGGACATATTTGCACGTGCTTAAAAGGTTTAAGAAAACTCAAATTATCATCTAAATTTCAAGAAATTATTCTACAATTGTATGCAAATTCACGTGTCTACATTCATATATCGTGAAAATTTCAAGTATTTCGAATCACGAAAAAGTCTGAGCACATTCGCAATAAGATATGAATTAACTAAAATTTGAAAATTTAAAAGTATACCCGAATAAGGGTGTAATTAGGAATTAAGTTCCAGCAAAGGGTTTGTTTAGCTTTTCAGCATCCACTTGGAGTTACTCAAATGTTCCCTACGATAAAGAAAAGAAAAGAAAAGCCAAGGCCTAAAAAGAACTAAGATAAGAGAAGAAAGAAAAGCGGCATCGTCAACATCGGATGCTGCTCTTGTGAAAGCTGTGGCTGTGCTCTTGCTCTTTTGTCAGGCATATGTTCCTTGGAAAAATGCTCCTTCCTTCATTGCTAAGGGAAACTAAAATGAAAAGAAATATCCCAAGATAAGGCAGAATGATACTATTCTCTCCCTAGCATTGCCGTCTAGACAATAATATCCCCACATCCTCAGTCCAATCAAAGACCAGCTCTCTATGTCAGAACGAAGGGAATCCAATGGAATTATTTCCTCATGACTAGATCTCAACACATTACAGTCCAACCTGATACTTCTCAAAACGTCCCAACCCTTTATCAAGTTCTTCTGGCATAGATGGAAAGTCCCAAGGAAAACTTTGAACACACAGCAGTTAACTGTCGAGCTAAGCCAACTTTGCTGCTTGATGTATCCGTGTACTCACCCAATTGTTGCATTCAATCACTGAAAGCTGTAAAGACTGATACCCGCCAATAAGATCATGACTGAATATTATATGAACCGTGTCCATCAGATAATATCTGATCAAGTTGTTTTTTTCTCAACAAAATGTTTCACAGTATCCATCCACCTGATAAACTCGGTTTTATCTTTATTCGCCATGTACTGATGCAAGAAAACCGCAAGTTCCTCATCTACTCCTCTCTCTTCCAGGAAATCATAAAGTGCATCCTGCAACTCATCATCCAATTCCCTGCAAATGGAAATAATCACTAACCTGATAGATCACAAAATCAAACTTTTCAAAGACAACACAAGCAAATTCTTATCCAAGCCTACAAATGACAGCATAGGCTAAATTCCTTCTCCATCCATATAGAATTTGCAAGTGAGGAGTAAATAAAATAAGAAGAAAGAAATTGACATACTTGAATGCAGGACCAGTATACAAGCCCGATTGCAATCTTTGACAACCATGGACAACAAGTTTGTTTATCTCAATACTATCGGGCCAAGCAGAGCACATGATCTCCAGGACATTACTGCCTTTATCCTTCGTGATATTGACAATGAAAGAAATATGGAGTTCTACATCTTCTCCAAGGCCACCAGCAGTTTTTGAGGTAGGAATAGATCCATCAAACATGGTGGCTTCAATGTTGATATCTTCATTCTCCCCAAATTTTCTTTTCAATCTAATCCATTGCTCTCCTGGCCGGTCATCAACAGTGAAGGGCCCAAATCTATCCACTGGCTGTGGAAAAGGAACTCTTAAATTAGACCAGAATCAGAAATAGAGTCATCTTTCCACACTATCTTTCAACAAAAAGAACATCTATCATTTTATCAGACTAAGTCCAGAATTTCTTGAGAGTGTCTACAGTTCCGTAAGTGACTTCAGAAAGGGCCAATTATCAAGAAACCCCTTGACTTTAGACCATAATTGCAGAGTAATCTCTTGCTTATCTCAGGATTATCCTGATAATTGCTGTCACTTGTCAGGAGTTATCTCAAAATTGCAAAAATGTAAGAGATGTCATTTAAATTTAGCCAAAATTATGACAAATCACCACCATTTAATCTTTCAATAAAATGAAATATTTGTCAAATTGGTCAGCCAATAAAATGTCAGTTTACCAAAGACTAGAGGATGGAACACCAAAGTAATAAGTACATTGGCAACAATACTAAGCACAAATTTGGCGCATCTTAAAAAATCTCCAGCTATAAATTGAAAACATTAGTGATGCTTTAGGGTAATTGCAACTACGAGCAAGCCTTAACACACACTGGTTCTTGAATCACCTAGCAAACAGATAACCAAGAACAAATATGACAAGGAAGAGGCTCCCTTGTTTTGAGACCAAACATGAGATACAAAATCTGGCTAACTATTTCCAATCAACCTAAGAACCCAAGATCGAAAATCAAATTATTTAACTACTGATGCAAGTCAGTTAAAGGTACAAATCCTCCCAACTAGGAGGTCAAATTGAAAAAGTTCCATTCACAAGGTAAAAGACGGGAATTTTTAATGTACAACGATCACGTTGTCCTGCTGTAGATCAGGAAACAGATAAGCTTCCAAAGAATCTACATTCAAACCTCAGTTCTCCCATAAAGAGAGAAAAGCATCAGGGCAACTTGAAAATAAGCTTATACTATACAAAAGGCTGAACAAAGTCGATTGCAGCTCCACATGGTGTGCTAATTGCTAAGTAATACACGTGAAACTTTTTAGTAAAGGACCACTCTGGTAGATGCCAGTTATGTATATACAATCCTCTCGCCAGTGAAAAGGGGAAAACGAGACAACCCAATTCCAAAAGACGGATTTTTTAAAATCTCAATTCAAGAAAACCCAATCTCCATTATCTTGAAAGCATCTTTCAAAAAAAATTACTCTTAAACAAGAGAAATTAGCCTCTCGCGCGCACCCAGAAATGCCTAAAACATCAAAGCCTGCCAGCATCCTCGCATTGAAGACAAGATGAGCATCGCGCATCAAACCCAAGAACAATTTCGCCATTTACCGCGCAAATGGACCGAATCAAACGTCTACACCAGCAAAGAACGAGATCGAAAACCCAAGAAAAGGGCGCGAACACACTACCTTGGCGGGGGGCGCGCGTTCGAGCTCGAACTGAATCTCGTTCCGGAGGAGCCTGAGGATGTTGCCCTCGAAGGCGGACTTGCGCATGTCCGAGATGTAGGTCCGAGAGGGCGCTCGAGGGGCGCCACCGGGAGGCGGCGGCGCCGCCGCGTGCCTCCCCGACGGCGACGCGCGAGAGGAGGACGAGTGATGAAGGAACCGTTGCTGCTGCCGCCGCCGCTGCGTCGGAGGTGCCGGAAGACGTGGCGGCGGGTCGGCTAGGGTTCCGATCAGGCGACGGAGGGAGCGGGCCGTCGCCATTGGAGGTGGAGATGGCGGGTTGGGAGAGAGCTTCGCAGGCAGGCTTTTGGTAGGGTTTAAGCGCCGTAACAGCTTTGCGCCAGCCGGTGGAAAATTAGAACACGGATCGTTGCACGTGCACATTTCCCTCGAATCAGAGCGGCAATTTTGTGCTAAATCGTTAAAAAGGAAGTTCAATATCACATAAAATCTTAAATTGATATATTCTTAATAAATCTTTTAAAATTTTATTTTTTGAATATTAAAAACTTTAAATTTATAAATTTATAATAAATTTATCATAAAAAATTTTGAATTAGTACATTTATGATAAATTTAACCTATGTTAATTTTCATTAAATTGAATTAACACAATGAAAAATCATAAATTAAGACACTTACGACAAAAGGATAATAAGACCTCAAATTGACACATTAATCAATTGTCACGTGTCATCAAACTCAGAAATTTAACTTTAAATTTTAACAAAAAATAATGAAGAATAAATTCATCACAGCTGTGCTAATTTTAGGTTTTTGATAATCAAAAATTTAATTGAGGATAAATTTAATACGAGTATACCAATTTGAAATTTTTTGTAGTCAAAAAATTAGTAAGATAAATACATTACGAATTTATTAATTTATAGTTTTTTGTGGTATTGATCATTGGAAAAATTAGAGTAATCAAACCATTTTGTTAATTTCATCTTACTTGACTAATGGAAAATGCCATGTGTTTTTTTTATTATTATTTTCACTTTCTTACATGGCTAAAACAAAGATTAAATTGACAAAAAAAAAAAAGTTAAAACTTTATAAAAACACAAAAAGAAAAAGAAAACCAGCCCCATGAAAGGTCTGTTGAAACATGGGTCATGGCTGGTGGGGATCGCTAGTCCTCAACAAAAGCCAGGGATCCTCGTCAATCATGAGTGACGAGGTGACCTCCATTGCCTCGCCGACCGTTCCCGATGGTGGTGGGATGGTGGGACAACCCACGGAGATGCCTGTCTTGCAGTTTTTTTTTTATCCTTTTCTTTGTATTTAAAAAAAAAGTCTTTACCTTTTTGTTCTTTTAAATCTAATTTATCAAAAAAGATAGGTAAAAAATTAGAATGTGAACCAAAACAACGTTGTTTTAATAGTATATTTCTTTGACCAAACAAAAATTTGTATATTGCCTACTTAGTGCCATATGAGAGAGGATATAATAAAATAATTATATCAATATTTTTCATTAGCCGAATTGAATAGGGTTAGGGAATGATTCGATGGCATAAATTTGATAAATTTTAGAATTTAATTATAATTTTTGAAAATTTAAGGATTCATTCGTATATTCGTGACAAGTTTTTAAATTTGTGCACTTAAATCATCGAGATAGAGATTTAAAAAAAAAAAAAAAAAGAGGAGAGAGAGGGATAAAGTGGAAAGAGGAGGCAAAGCAGTGCAAGTTAATTAAGAAAAGATATCTAAAATCGGTTCTTGAGCATATGACTGAAGTACAAGTTGATCAAAGTTTTTTTTTTTTAAAGACTAGTGATTAGACATGCATCTTGAATGCACGCCGATCCCACGGGGAATTATTCTGTTTTTAAAAATGATTTGATCGCAAAAAGTGCGCTTTTTTGCCCATCATTGGTTTCCAGAGTTCTAGAGAGGGAGTCATGATTTGAATGACGCATGAAGATCCCCAAATTCATCATTTCAAAACTTTGAATCGAAAGTAAAGGTTAAGACTCCATGCGGTAACGTTATTATTTTTTCTAATATCTGTTCTTTTATTTCTCAAAATAAAAAAATCAGAAATTTATTTGATAATGTTAATTAATTTTTTATTTCATAAAATAAAAAAATGGGTGGAAAATAAATTTGAAACAGAAGAAGAAATAGAAAAAAAAAAATAGTTTTTTGTTTTTAGGAAGTTGGAACAATTTTTAGAAATAAGTCATTTTTTTCTTTTTTTTATTTCCTTCCTCCTTGGCTCTTGTCCCATTCTTGCTGTCCGACCATTGCTTGTTGCCGCCAACTGCCAAAGAAAAAAAGGAAAAATCTTTAAAAATTATTAAAAAATTTAAAAAAATTATACATTACAAAAAAAAAGTTATGAATTGTACCAAACTCATTCTTATTATTTTTTCATTCAAAGAATATAAATTTTGTATAATTACCAAATGCGTTTTATTGACTCAAAAATTGTTCCCTATAATAGAAATAGAAAGAGATTATTTATGAAAAAAAAAAATCATTCCCCAAAACAAAAGCATTATCAAACAAATCCTAAAAGTCCTTTTTTTTTCACTAAAGCAAAAAGTAAATGATTCCACCAAAAAAAAAATTAAATAGACGTTGAAACCACTTACAAAAATGAACGAAAAATATTTTCATCATCTAAAAAAATGTTTAGACATAAGTTATTGTAGATAATAAAAATCACTCATAAATATCACTTCACCTCAATGGACCATTATGCCTTATACTTGTTGTGGAGATATTTGATAAAAAAACTAAAGTTAAGCGCCTTACTATTAGGAATCAATTTATCAACCCGAAGCACAGCGCTATTTTTTTGTATCTGCTAGGAATGTTATCGATTGGTGATCCCTATGACAATTGTTCATGAGCACGTGAAAGTAAAAGTTCGCTTTGTTTGATGTGATTTTGTAGAATGGGAACTGGAACGGGACCTTGGCGCTTTCTCAGGGGAGGACTTCTTCCACAACATTTATGATTACAGATGTATCGTGCAACTCTTCTCACGTAGTGCACACCACTTCCACAACTCGTGCTTTTTCATAATTTCCATAGAGGGCATAGATGTCTTACGTTTTAAGAAATATTTTTCAATTTTTTTTTAAATTTTTTTACGAAATAAATAGGGCTTTGATCTTAGTGGCCCTAATTGTTTAAGTGAAGGCCGTATGGATCCGACCCTTTGAGGTCCTAATTGATTTAACGTCATAATTGTTATTTTTCGAAAAATCATCAAGAGGCAAATGAGGCATCAAAATACATCGTTTTCGAATTCATTAAACACTTGTTTGGCTAAGATTCAATTTTAAAAGTTAATTGAAGAGCACACAAAGCTCTAAAGATCGTCGAGAATCACATTTATCATTGAAAGTCAGTGTAGTTGAGTAGTTCCTAAGCTTTGGCGATTTTCGAAACAACTTTTGTATGACTCACTAGATGCGACCATTGATTTGGTTAAAAATAAATGGATATGATCACTCAAGAGTAAGTGCACCAAATACCTAACAATTAAGATGTGTGAGCTGAATTTAACAGGGTAATGGTTAAAAATCTATTTAGGATTTTGATTGTTACGTGACTTCACCAGTAATTTTTTATCTCGGACGTGACTACATTACCCAAAGGTGCTCACAAGTAGGAATGGTCGCTAGGGAGCCACTTTTTGAGTTCGACTGATGACATTAGTCAATAGCGATAGTTCCGTTTGTTTCGAAGATTCAATCTTTCCATCGAAATAATTTTTCATCCTCCTCTTCCCTTTCATTCACGTTTCTTTTTCCCATCTAAGATGACAAAACCTTAGACCAACGATTCCTTGACAGCAACGCTAGCAATTGACGACGAAAGAATCTAGGCTCCGCGTAGGCAAGCGAACGAGACAAAACAACCAAGAATTTAATGCAAGGAGAGCAGTCCATCGAAGCGAATCATTGTGGTCACTGCCCGCCTTGATAGTACTAAAAATTATGAGGGAATAATTACAATGAAATAATAATAAATTTATTATATATATATATATATATATATATATTGATTTAGCTATAAATATTTTAGATTAATTTATTTAATCATAACTATAATTAAACATGCATCCCAAGTGCAAGTTAATTAAGAAATTTAAAATCAGTTCTTGGGCATATGATTGAAGTACAAGTTCATCGAAGTTTTTTTTTCATTTTACTTTAAGACAAGTGACTAGACATGCATTCTCAATGCACGCTGATCGCAAAAGGTGCACTTTTTCCCATCATTGGTGAGGGAGTCATGATTTGAATGATGCATGAGGATCCCCGAATTCATCATTTCAAAACTTGAATCGAAAGTAAAGCCTAATGGTGTGTTTAGTAACAATTATATTTCGGGAAACAGGTTTTTATGAGAAATAATTTTTTTGTTTATGTTCTTGATAACAATTTATAAGTATAATAACGCATTTGATAACTGCAAAAAAATTATACTCTTAGGATAAAAGTACATTTGGTAAAATTGTATAATTTTTTTGTTTCTTTTAATTTTTTAATATTTTTAATATTTTTTATTTTTTTCTTTTTCTTTTTTTTTTTTTTCCTTCTTCCCCCTTGGTGGTCGATTGCCGGCCACGACAACGTGGCTTGCAATCGGCTAAGCGAGATCTGATGAGCTTGTCATGGCTCAGCATCTTCGGGGCTAGTGACGCTCACCAGCGGCGCCGACCATGCCAACGCTGGCAACCGACCAAAAGGAAAAAGAAAAAGAAGAAGAAAAGAAAAAGAAGAAGATTTTACCAAAAAAAAAAAAAAAAAGAGAAGAAAGAAAAAAAAAGAGAGATAAAAATTGATTTTATAAATTATTCTTGGGAATAAAAAGCTATTTTTTTCTACTTCTTATTTCTATTCCAAATCTATTCATGGGAACAAAATTTTTACTAAACACATTTCTATTCTTTTATCATTCCCCGGATAAAAAAAAAACATAAATTTTTGTTATAAGGAACATAAATAGATTTTACCAAACAGCCCTAAGCTCCCGTTTAGTAACGTTTTTATTTTTTCAATCTCTATTCTTTTGTTTCTCGAAATTTTTTTAAAAAAAAAAAAAAAAACAAGAATCTATTGATAATGTCAATTAATTTTTTTATTCCACGGAATAGATAAATTATTGGGGAATAGATTTGGAATATAAGTAAGAAATAGGAAAAAATATTTTTTTATTTTCAGGAAATTGAAACAATTTCTATAAATAAGTTATTTTTCTTTGTTTTTCTTTTCTTCCTCCTTGGCCCTTGTCACCACCCCCACTGTTCGACCATTGCTAGCTACTATCAAATACCAAATAAAAAAAGAAAAAATTATTAAAAAATTATTAAACAATTAAAAGAAATTCTACATAAAAAAATTTGTGGATTGTACCAATCTCATTCATATTTTTTTTTCAATTCAAAGAATAAATATTTTTTATAGTTACCAGAAACGTTATTTTACTCATAAATTGTTCCCTGTAATAGAAATATAAAAATATTATTTTTGAAAAAATAGTTTCCCAAAATAGGAGCATTATCAAACAGATCCTAAAAGTCATTTTTTTTCACTAAAACAAAAAGTAAATGATTCCACAAAAACTTTTTTTTTTTTTAAATTAGATGTTTAAACCACTTACAAAAATGAACAAAAAATATTTTCATCATCTAAAAAAATATTTAGACATAAACTGTTGTGGATAATGAAGATTATTCATAAAGATCGTTTTAAGAAATATTTTTCAAATTATATATTTTTTTTGGCGAAATAAATAAAGCTTTGATCTAAGTGGCCCTAATTGTTTAAGTGAAGGCTGTATGGATCTAACCCTTTGAGGTCCTAATTGATTTAAGGTCATTATTGTTATTTTTCGAAAAATCATCAAGAGGCAAACGAGGCATCAAAATACATCGTTTACGAAATTATTAAACACTTGTTTGGCTAAGATTCAATTTTAAAAGTTAATTGAAGAGCACACAAAGGTCTAAAAGATTGTCGAGAATCATATTTATCATCGAAAGTCTATGTAATTGAGTAGTTGCCAAGCTTCGACGATTTTCGAAACAACTTATGTATGACTCACTAGATGCGACCATTGATTCGATTAAAAAGGAATGGATACGATCACTCCAGAGTAAGTGCACCGAATACCTAATAGTTAAAATGTGTGAGCTGAATTTAGCAATGGTTAAAAATCTATATAGGATTTTGATTGTCACGTGACTCCAACAATAATTTTTGATCTCGAGCGTGACTACATTACCCGAAGATGCTCGCAAGAAGGAATGGTCACTAGGGAGCCACTTTTTGAGTTCGATTGATGACATTAGTCGATGGCGATAGTTCCGTTTGTTTCGAAGATGCAATGTTTCCATTGAAATAATTTTTCATTGTCCTCTTCCCTTTCATTCATGTTTCTTTTTCCCATCCAAGATGACAAACCTTAGACCAACGTTACCTTGACAGCAACGCTAGCAATTGATAACGAAAGAATCTAGGCTCGGCGCAGGCAATCGAATGAGACAAGACAACCAAGAATTTAATGCCAGAAGAGCAGTCCATGGTAGAGAATCATTGTGGTCACTGTTCCGCCTTGATCGTACGAAAACAATTATGAGGGAATAATTACAATAAACAAATAATAAATTTATTATATATATATTGATTTAGCCATGAATCTTTTAAATTAACTTATTCAATCATAATTATAATTCTTTGTATCAAAACTTTCGATTTAGTCAACTTTGTCATAAATATTTTTATAATTTTTTAATATAATTCTTCTAGCAAAATACCAGCCACTCTACACGATGCAGTTTTTTTAAAAAAAAAAATGATTTTTCTATTTTCCTCAACCAATACATGGCCTTTGGTGCCTGGCGATATGCTTGCTAATCTAGATCCAAGGTGGCCAATAGGGCTCACAACCCTCATTCAATGCCTGCGAGGGTCACCGGTCCATGATTAAAACAAAGAAAAAATAAAATAATGTCACCGTTATCGATATCACGTATAAAGAACTACACTAACATATCTTTAAAAGAATTGGTACTGAATTGATCATGTTAAAAAATGTAGGACTAAATTTAAATTTATATACTAAATTTTCGATTATTTTTTTCCTTGATCACGAGGGACACCAAGAAATGGTTTTATAATGACAAAATTGCCGGACAAGTCCTGTCTAGCACATGCCCCACGAAATAATTAGGTGCGACGCCAACATCATTCCCATTTTTCTCTTGGAAAAGATTTGCCAACTTTCCAATTTTGTCCCTAGTTCCATTTCCCAATTAGGGATTGCAGAGTTCGATGATTGCTGCAACTGCAGATGTCCCCGAAACGAAGGCGAAATCTCTGCTCAGAACCTCTGGCGACTGCCGTAGAAACCGGAAGGGACGAAAACAGCTCCCTCCTCATGCAAAACGACGCCCAAGGAATGCTCAGAAACAACTAATAATTAAAAGAATTGCGAAAGACTCGATTTGTTTTGTGAGAAAGAGTTTTTCGAAAAATGGTAGCTTTTTATTATTTGTGAAATGAATGAATGAGGAATATGTAGATATAAATTATTGTCCGTGATGAAAATATCTTCCATTAACTAGTTATTTCGAATAGTATGAGCTATTATTTTCAAAAATATTTTTCAAATTATTCATTTTTCACGAATATGCTAAGTAAATCTTTGCGCAAAATTCCAAGATGATTCTTCCAACCAATAGGCTTATAAATGATTAGGTAACTTTTATTTGATTCGGTGTTTTAATCTGAAGCAATCATTTGTCGCGTGTCTAGTCTCAATAGAGTGAAAGGCACGACTTATGTTGGGGTTCTTGTTTTCAGGAGTCGTTCGAGCAAGTACAAGAGTGACGAGGTTGTTGGTCGATGATGTGGGTTAGAGATTTTTTGAAGTCACTTGATAACACAGTGAATTCTCTTGGTATCTTGATTTGAGAGCCGATGTGTTCTTGATTTGATTTTGTGTCAATGATTTAGTGTAATGATTCAATGTATGTAAGATTTGAGAAGGTTGGATTCACCATCATTGAGCAAACTTTTGAAATTCTAAATGGTTTTCTATTTTCATCTCTTATTAATCAATATGAGTTGAGTAGGTGGGACTTAACCCGTTGTTCATGTCTTGAAGCTATGAAGCTCTAATTGAATGAATCTAGTCATAGTCAAATCTACTCAAACTTTCTTGGATTGTCCAAATCATTAATTTATCATTTTTGTCATAAATAGGTCATTTTATTTCCATAATGCCCAAGGTGATCGAATGGCAATCCAAATCCCATGTACTTTGTGAGTTGGAACTTGGAACTTCTCAAGTGTTTTTGGCAGCGATATCAAACGCGATAGGGATTTATATTGAAACTATCTAGTCCATCCTTTTCCCCTGACACGTCACCTCGATTTGAAGAGTGTAAGGGTGTCGATGGTTAGGTTTGGCAATGTTTGTGGTGGTGTCAGACAAGCATTTTCTAGGCAAGTTTGGTAGTCCATGAGTGGTGGTAGCAGTGGGAGTGAGTGGTTCTGTGTTTTGTTAAAATTCTTCAAATTGCACTTTGAATTTATAACTTACTTGTAGGAACATGTTCCATTGCTTTTAGAACCTAAGACTAATCTTATATACTAAAAAACTTAAAACCTATCCTATCATGAGTTCTAATGTCCACTCAAGTTTCACTTGTACTCTTAATTGAATAATCACAGTGAATAATGACTATTTGCTATTGTTAGCCTACAAATAACTTATATTTATACATATGAAAAATATAAAATATTTTAATAAAGCAAAAGTCTCTATCATAAATATTGCCAGAAATAAAAGCTCCAACCAATGACTTCAGATTACATACCATCATGAAGTGTCCTAGGATGGTGTGAAAACACAAAACAATAAAAACACAGATTTATTTTAAGTTCCTGCTTGCCGGATTAAGTTTTATAATTTTTGTAACTTAAAACTTATCATAAAAAAATGAGACTCGTCACTATCGGTTAAATTATCAAACAGTCGGTTCTTATCCATGACCACGTTCACCCCTCGCGGCGGCAGCGGCGGCGGCCGGACTTACGACACCTGCCGAACGTGATGTTCGCGGTGGCGACTGAATTGATCGGCGGCCACATTCAATTTCGCGGCAGCGACAGCAATGGCCCTAAAAACATGAAATGAAGTCGAAAAGGACAGCCGGCCGCCAATCCCACCGCACGCGTCGCGGTCGCGCAATCATTCAAACAGCGATTTCAAAAAGGCAACGCCAAAAATCTCCTCCACAACCACAGCCGTTTTCCGCCAATTCCATTTCCTCGAATTTCTAATAAAAAAGACAAAAAAAAAAAACAAAAAAGAAATCCGTTCTATTATTTTATTTCAGAAAATTCTCCTATCTACTGACTACTGACAGCCTGACACGCGAACCTCCTTTAACAAAAAAAAAAAAACCAAAAAAAAAAAGAATGGAAAAAGAAAAAAAGAAAAAAAAAAGACCAATTTCTTAAACCTCACTCCACTGTACTTTTGAAACCCATCTTCTCCAACACACTCCCCTCTCTCTCTCTCTCTCTCTCTCTCTACACTTTCTCTCTCTACTTTTTCGCTTTCCTGTCTGGTGCGGAAGCTGCGAAGCAGACACTCACTCACTATCTCTCTCTCTCTATCACTCCCCCTCCTCTCGCTGCTCTCGAGTTCGCTCGTCGCTGCTTCCGCTAGATCTGACCGGCATTGCTCTCCCCGCCGCGATCTCGGGAGCTCCGGTCGGTGCTCCCGTCGCTCCGGCGACCTCACCGGTCCCGTCGGTCCGTCCGGCGGGCTTCTCCAGCGTCCCCCTCTGACTGTGCTCCGGCTTGGATCGTGCAGGTCGTCCGGCGGGCCGGTCGAAAGGAGCTGCATTTCCCCGCGGCGCCTCGGATCCGGGGCTGCATGCGTCCGCCGCCGTCGCCGGAGCTTTAGCGTGGCCGGTTTTGGTAAGTTCCCGGAACTTGGTTGTTCGTTTTTTCTTGTCGGTTGGTGCCTGTGATCGAGAATGTGGTTTCGGATGAGCTGCTTTTTCGAGTGGTAGCTTTGACAATTGGGGGGTGGGGAAGTGTTAAAAATGGTATCTTGCGCGGTAGGACGTCGGAAAATGACCCGTGCGATGTTTTAGTTGAGAAGATGGGGTGGGTTGCTTGTTTTGTAAGTTTGCCTTCCTTCTAGATCAAACAATTCTACTTTTGCTGAGTAGGGAAGACATTCACGTTGGTTGTTGGTTTGTGTTGGATTGATTCAGCCCCTTACTTCGTTTAACTGCTTTGTGCTGAGCCGAAATGGATGATCCAGAAGGAGGTTTTAGTGAGCCTGCAGTGGACAACTCCGCAAGCTCGGAGAAACATTCGTCTCTTACTCCGAGCGATACTCCGAAATCTGTCACGAAAAGTGTGAAAGCTATTTCTGTTGAGACTGCGGGGTTCGCAAGACCCACCTTGTCTAGTAGAAAGAAAATGGACCCAAGAAGTGCGTCGGATTCAGATTCCGGCATAAGCAAATCAGCCGGTACTCCCTCAGGGAAGACTTCGAATTCAGTTCCTGCAACAAGAAGAAACAGCACGGGAGGTTTGGCCCAGAAAACGTCTGCCCTGAAGAGCAATGTGGGAACGGCTGGAGGCAAGAAGGATGCATCTCCTTCAGCTCCAGGAGCAGTGAGGCGATCTCTCCCAGAACTTAGGAGGACCTCATTGCCCTCCGTAGTGACTAAACCCACGGCCAGCAGAGCAAGTGTTTCAAATACCAAGGGTGCAGTCGTGGAATCACCGGTTGGACGGGGTTCAAGAACTACAACAGGAGCTGAGGGAACAAAGCAAGGAACCACAAAACAGTCTGCAGTCAAGGGAGCTGTGCCAGCTTCATCACCTTCCGTAAGGAGAGTTGCTTCAACTTCTGTGGATAGCGTGGGTAGTGGTGGGACCAGAAAAACAGTTTCGAGGGTTTTGTCCCCATCTGCCCGAACACCTTCGAGCTCTAGTGGACTTAAAACGGGTTCCTTGTCCTCATCTCTGGATAGGAGTTCTACTTTGTCAGGCCGGCGGAGAATGATGACACCAGATAGTAAGGATTCGAAGTTTATGATGCTTCCTCATGTGGAGCTTAAAGCTAGTGATGATGTGGTAAGCTTTTTGCTTTATGATGTTCATGGAAGGAAAATAGTGCCCCACGATCGCTTGAGTTTTTATACCGCGTTAGCTATTCATGAACTTATAATTTTGGAGGTCATGTTGATAATTCTTAGGAGCTTTGAGTAACAAATTTTAGTTCATCAATGTGTTTCCTCGTCTGGCTACATTGCATTTTACATTCTTTTATCTTCCTTTGAATGGTTTAGCCCGAAGGAAAGATTATTACATTACATTTCAAGAATATGTTTTCATCGTGTATAGGTTACATTCATTTAAAGTTGTTTTGATTGGTGTCATCAATTCATCAGTACCAACTTTTAGTAGCTTCTAACTTTTGCATTTGTCTGGTCATAACATAGATAGCACATTTGGTTGCAGTAATGACTAGCCACCACAGTCCTATTATTTATTAGAGTATTCATTTGAGGTAATTGTTACTGCACTTCAATCCCTATTACAATCAAAGCAGAGTCCCTGCTATAGGACCCTTGTATAGTAGCTATTATGTGTCCGGTACAGTTTACTATGTATAATCTTTTTCAATAATTATTGTTTTTATTTTAGCAGTATGCTATACTGTATTATAATTCATCATAGCTACATAACATACAAATATATCATATTCATAATTTCGTAATATGATGGTAAACCTTAACTTAATTACTTAAAACAATAAATATAGCCATAATTTTATAATATGATTATGATATACAAGTAAAGTTATTAAATTACTAGAGAGTGAAGGCCTTTTCTTTTGATAGGTAGAAAAAAGATTGATATAGGGCACCAAGGGGGTGCAAACCCATATACAAAAAGAGCTCAGAACCAAAAGAGCTCAATTACTAGGCAAATCATCTACAGTATTGATTAAAGCATTTACATCCAGACATAACTTTCCACTGAACCAAAAATTTAATACTTTTAATCAACTAGTGATAATTACAGAAACGGGCGTCTCCTCTTTGATTAAAGCTCTCTTATTCTGCTACGAAAAAGCAGCCAAAGAGATTGAAGAAATTCTCCTCTTCTTAACATGACACAAAAGAAGACCTTGCCAAGCCCATTATTCTTGTTCAATAGATCCTCCAATAACCCAAGATAGTGTGGTGCAAGCAAAAGTGGCCACCTCGATCAATCTTGTCCAAGGACAGTGAAAGAGGAGAGTTCTAACCACCTTAGCTTCTCTTGGCAAAAAGAGCATCTGTTGTTAAACACATCCCTCTTTTTTGCAAATTGTCTAAGTGAGAATATGTTCCCAAACAAAAAAATGAAACTCTAGTTGGCACTCTCACTTTACATATAGCATTCTAAGGAAAAGCCTCCTTGCTACCAACAAGAGAATAAAGGCCTTTCTGATATTTTCTCTATGTGTTTGCTATTACAGGGTCAAATCAACAAAAATATTGATATTCCATTACTTAAACCAATCACATAATAGCTATTGCAGTTCTATTCTATTTTAGCATGATAATAATTTAATTACAAACAAACCATCAGTTTTACAGGATGAACTTTGATGTACATTATACTCACAGCCAGGATGAGAAAAATAATGATATTATCTTTTTGTCTTCCTAAGCTGCTAGCAGTATGTGGCATTGTCATCTTGGAGCTTGATGTTATTTATCATTATAGCTTCATTTAAATTCACTTTCCTTTCTCTATGTTCTGATTATACTCTCCGATAAAATGCCTCCTTTCAATTTCATGCATCCTGAAAGTCCATTGTCTCTGGTGAAGCTTTTGTGAACTTTGTTATATGCATATGCATGTACGCAACTTTGATTTGGCTGATGATATGAAAATTGAACTCATTTGATTAATTATTCTTATGACTTGATTATTTAGGCATGTCTGGATTGACTTTTGTTTTTTACTTTTTGCCAAATCAAGATGTTGTGGCTTAATTTTTTTAATCTAAAATACTTGACTCTTTCACAACATATGAATGTTGACTTGAAATTAATATATGATCTTGAATGATTTCTCGAGATTTAGATAATTGTTTTAGATTTTGGTGGGTTAGTTAAAAAAGGCACTTCTTGCTGTTGATCAGTGGCAAACAAATAGGCCCTTAATAGATTTTAATCGGAACAGATGTAATCAAAACTTTCCCTTCTTAGCATAGACCGGTCTGGTTGCTTAGGTATTTATTCCTTTTCCTACCGAGGAAAACTGATCAAAATGGAAGGTCAGTGAGAACAGCACAACTCTTGACAGACACAGGCACTGAATGGCTTGAAACCAAAGATAGACGCTTGATTATCACATACAGGAGTTATGGAATTTTAAAGGCATTGATGTTGTGGGGCAAACCTCCTCAACCCCTCCCTAAGAGTCATCTGTGTGTGGAAATTATCCCTCGTAAGGCCCTTGTTGTGAAAAAAAGGGAGAAAAAATTGTGAAGAATGCGTGTCATGTGTGCTTGTCGGGGATGAGTAAGGTTTAAATTCTTGTGTCATCAAAACAAAGAAAGAAAAGTGGGGAAACTAAGTTTCTGCAAGAGAGTTAGTATTTGGTTGCTTATCTCAGCCAAAATTAGATCATGTTTGAGTATGTTTTGCCAGTTCATTTTATGTTTTGTCATTATTTTATAATGCTAAGCACGCGGTAAATCTGATAAATCAAACCCCTTGCCTTTCTTTGTTCTCCACAACCCCCATCCTTACAGACACGCCCAATTCCAAACTGAGAATGACCTAACATTTTCCACTGAATTGACCATGCTGTATTGTTTTTGTCTATTGGTCATCATCTATATAACATCCTCTGTTTTCCTGTTAGAGATTGGACCTAAGGGGTCACAGAGTGCGTACTCTCAGTGCTGGTGGCCTGAACTTGACAGCAAATTTAGAGGTAAAAGATTTTCTTTCAATTGAGCTTTTTTGATGCTGTAGTCACCATTTTCTGGTGTTCATTAAAGAATTCGCTATCCCTTTGACTTGGCTTCTTTTAGTGGTGACTCCAGGATGGCTCTGAGCTTCTGGTGAGAGAGAGAGAGAGAGAGAGAGAGAGAGAGAGAGAGAGAGAGAGAGAGAGAGAGAGAGATGGTATAAGGATGTAAGTGATGTAAGTGACTGCACAATGCTAGCTTCTGATGTTACCTAGCACACCTAAGATAAAGTTAATTAAGTGAGGTAGAGTGGAGAGAGAGAGAGATGGTATAAGGATGTTAGAGAGGTTGTGGGGTTGTGGGAAGGTGAGGCTGTGAAAGGCTGATAATCTGCTCTGTAACTTCGAAAGAAGTTGGTTTCAAAAGAATATGTGCTAAAACTTGAGCTTACACTCAGTGGATTGTGGATCATTTTGAGTGGCCAGAGCTCAGTTGGAACTAAATAAATATCATTTTATTTATAAATAATGATCAGACAAAAGTATCATTTTATTTATAAATAAATCATGGTTCCATTCCCATGATATTCCTGGTTGAACCAAAGGAAGCTTACATCTGCTCCCAAAGTAATTCCATAAAATTTTAGCTTATCCCTGATAAACAAAAGTATGACTATTTAGAAAATCAGCTTCATATATGCATCATTTCATAAACATGAGTCCTTATGGCTGGAGCATATATACCAACTAAACTCAGCTTGTAACAAATGAAATCTACATGAGGATAATTAAGAATTAGCAAGTTCATGAAGGCTGTGCAATTTCACCAAGAGTCAATTTCTCTCTGATGAAGCGGATTCAAACTTTTTTTATAGAATGCTGAATTGGGAGTAATGTGTTATGTAGCCTAATAATGATCAGACATTGTTAATATAGACACTGCCAGTTTGAATCCCGACTCCTTAGACCTTGTTATATTCGCATAGATAGCGTGTAGTAAAAGCCACAGCCTTATGTTCTGGTTTTGCACTCCACATCAAATGGTTTATGCTATATTATGGTAAATGATCTGTCTTTAAAGCTTTAGCCATTAGGTGGAGGAAATCAAATGGAGAGAAGGCCAGAATAAGTTCCCTTAGACAGTCCATGTGAGATAAATTAAAGACCCAACATAATGTGCAACCTTGATGAAGAGCAGGAAATAAGATAAACAAGAAGCACTTGTAAAATTTGTGCTGGGCGCATGATGGCAATTAATCTTAGATCTTTTGTCACGTTATGCTCATAAACATGGCTCTGATGTCATGCCAAAGTGAGATAATGAAAAGATTTGAGACTGAATCATTATGCTTTCTGCGCAGCTACTTATTTGGTTGTTGTATAGAATGAATGACTTTACAACACAAATATGCCGCTGTACACTAAATATTCACTAAAACTAATCAATAGGTATTTCCCTTCACACTTCAACCACGTCTTTCCTTTCTTTGGCATCCAAAGTATTCTTGGAAGTAAATTCTTCTATTAATCAGACAATGTTTGTATGATCATGATTTAGCAGTTATGAGCACATTATGTGTTGTTCTATTGTCTGATGAACTTTGGGTAACTAGTTTGGTGCATGGTTGGATCTCATTTCTGTACATGATCTTTTGATGTTCCTTTGAATTTGAATTCTGGATGGCACATTTCTTGAATGGATGGTGCTATTCCTATTCATCCTTGACTTTTATATCCTCAACATCGACTTCCGTTTATTTTTTGGAAGGTTCAACAAAATTCTGTCAACGTTTGCTTCTTCTTATTGTTTTTTCTTGAGATTTCAATAGCAGGGTATCGATTTGTCGATAAATATATGCTCTAGCATTAGAAAGAGGTTTTACTTCTTTTGTTGTACAACTTACAATCCTCTTTTGCAGTTTGTTTACCTCAGAGACAATCTTTTGTCCACACTTGAAGGGGTTGAGATACTAACCCGCGTCAAGGTCTGTCATCATGCTTCAAGCTACTTGATTCCGTTTGGCAATATTAGTACTCTTTAAAAGTTGGAGCAAATTGTCTCTTCATTTTTACTGTGGTTGGTTACATCTTCTCTGTAAATGGGCCTTTAGGTGAGTTGATCAGCAAAAACTAAGCATTTTAAGTTTTTTTTTTCCAGGTTCTTGATTTGAGTTTCAATGATTTTAAAGGGCCTGGCTTTGAACCACTCGGAAATTGCAAGGCTTTACAGGCATGTTTTTCAGTATTTAAGCTGTTGACTACTCTGGAGGTTAATGTCCTTTGTCATGATGGTGATGTAATCTGTGCAGCAACTTTATTTGGCTGGAAATCAAATCACGTCTCTAGCAAGTCTTCCTCAGTTCCCTAATTTAGAGGTAATTTAATGAAACATTACTTTATCATTGATCAGTGCTTGCAATTGTTTTTCTTTATTTTACTGATGTTTGAACTCATGTCTACTTATTTTTGTTTATATCTTCCTTTAGTTTCTATCTGTTGCCCAAAATAAGCTCAAGTCTTTGGCAATGGCAAGTCAACCACGTCTACAGGTAATAGCGAGACTATGTGATTGTATTGCCAATAGCATTACCCTATTCCTTCTTAAGCAGCTCATTCTGGATTGTTTCTTATACACCTTTCATGCAGGTTTTAGCTGCTAGCAAGAACAAAATTTCCACTCTTAAGGGGTTCCCACATTTGCCTGTACTTGAGGTGGATTGGCTCGGCATACTCATATCCTCAGTTTTTTTGTGTTCTATAAGAAGTACAAGTTGATCCATATTTTTACTGCAGCCGCTGTATGTTTCATGGTCTGAATCAAGAAGCCATTATGCACTTATTTAACCATGTAACAGATACATACTAAACTCACTACCTACTTAAATAACTCCCAGCCCTCACTTGTCTTGTATCCTGTTTTCTTCAAATATCGGTCTGAGCATTTGTACTTTGGTTAAAATGGACAGGGTCTTTAGCATCCTTTTAAGTTTCCTTTTTCTGTTTACTCGATTATTTGCCACGCTTTTCAATATTATTGTCTTTGGCAATAGGATTCACAATATGCATGAGAAATGTGCAGGTTTTTGAATATTAAGTTCCCTTCCCAACTAAACTTAATGGTTGAGCGATATCTATATTAAAAAGACATCTTCTTTCCTTTCTAACTGCACTACTTCTGATTGAGGAACTCCTTAAAGCAAGAAAACGGATATGTGTTGGCCTCGGAGCTTAGGGGAAGGTAGCTAGATGTTACGACCTAAATGCAGAACTATTGACTGTTCTTTAAATGGGTGTTTACCCCAAAATGAGGTGGGTAAGGTTAAGGATGTCTTTAGTATAGTTGATGATAGATTTGATTATAGCTCTCCTTTCTGTTTGGAGGGAGTTGGTGGTCTGTGAAATCTTAAAAATTCGTTGTTTGTGGAATGGAAGACTGGGTAACTTAACTTACGTGGCCCAATCCCAGGGGGGTTGACTAAGATCTCTTCTTCCTACCGGCCGATTCTAACTAATCCACTGCTGACCAGACCAATAAATGTAATTTCGTTTCAATATTCGGTTATGGATACTGCTTAATGTACTGTATGATGAGGGTGGTGGATCAACTACTAGAAAGCTTTGAGATAATGTCTATATTTTGGCAGAACTATGTCTTGAGTCTGTCTCTTTGAACTCCAACAGTGAATCCAAGAAACATTAATGATAAATGGGTAGGTTTGCTTTTAATTTTGTTGTATCTGTCTTGTGATGTAGCATCTACGAGTAGAGGAGAATCCCATACTTAAAATGCCTCATCTGGAAGCCGCTTCAATCATACTTGTTGGTCCTACTCTGAAAAAGTTCAATGACAGAGGTAATTGCAGTTTTCCTTGTCTAAGATGAGAAGTTTTATGTCTAGATGACATTAATATAAAGAGCTTCTTTATTTATATTTAAATCAATGCATTTAAGGATCGTTTTATGGTCCAGTTAAGTGTAAGAAATAGTGGAGGTACTGGAAGGGAGTTTGGTGGTTGGGCAACGGGCAGCTCCACCTTAGCACTCAATTCAACACAATTTTATATCATTTTAAATAGATATTGGATTAGGGTAGATTCTCTACGTTAAATTTTCATTCAGCTCTGTCAATTTATTATTTGCCTGGATCAACCTAGTCAATGCTTTAGGGACTGAATTTCTTGCTTTTCCTGTTGAACATACAATTTGGCAATAGATCTTTCACGTGAGGAGGTGGCACTTGCAAAACGTTATCCCAAGGTCACAGCTTTGTGCATCAGAGATGGATGGGAGTTCTGTCGCTCAGATCATGCGGCTGGTATGGCTTCTTGATACCATACTTTTTGAAGGTCTTATGCTGAACAATGTCAGTTGAACTCATTATTGTAAACAGATGTTGGCTTTGGATTGAGCTTCTATGTAAAAATTAATACCTCTCTATTTGTTTGGATTGCTCTCTAGGCATGTTAGATTCCTGAAGATTTATTGAATGGCTAATAAGTTAGTTAAGTGCATGCATGTCGTCACTTACAGGATTTACCAATAAAATCCATAGATATTCAGTCTTCAGTACCATCCTTTTCTAATCATGGCTCTGGTACTAGCGAACCTGGTGAATGGCTCTGCAAGATGGATGTAATTGTCCATCTAAAGCACTTATTTTCCTTGGATGGAATTTGTATGTTTCTATAAATATTCTTGCTTTGTGTGGATGACATTTTGGTTTGCAACTGAAGATATTCCTAGGTATTAAATACGAGATCAGGCAAATAGGTTCCTTTTCTCTCTCCCTCTCCCTCCCTCTATATATATATATATATTGTGTTGTAAGACATTAAGTGAATGTTAACTAGCATGCTGAAATAATTTTCCATACCTATTAACTATGAGTATTGCATTCTATTATTGTTATTGCAGACTAAACTATCTGCTGATTATGCTTGTCAACCATGGATCTATTAGGGATGTTCTTTTATGCAGTCTCTGTCGGTGTTATTCTTGTGCGCCTAGTGAGCTTGGTAACAGCAAAATCAATTCAATTTCCTTGTAGGCTCTCCAGTCACTTCCTGCCACACCAAACAAAGAGATATTTATGCAAGATTATGAAAATGTCTTTTCTTTGAGACCCATCATATACTTGTATGCAAATCTAGGATTGCCCTTTTGATTGGCATCTGTCAAGTTCCCATTGATGAAATTCCTTATCCATATACCCTCTCCACTTGTATACTGACAGAGACTTGTTGATTCTTTAGCCTTAACAAAGGCTGTTTTTCGACTTTAGTTTCTCTCTCAAATTGTGAATTCCAGATTTTGTTGTATGCTATTTTCCTAGGAAAGAAAGTAGCTTTGTTCTTCTCAATACTAGCTTCCTCTCTCTATTATACCTTATCTTTGGGAATATTTGTGAAAGAATCCAATTTCTATCCTTCCTATAAGAAAATGAATTATCAGTGCTGATTAATTTTGTATCTAAATTTGCATTCATTGCAATGTCAAGGTGGAATAAGACAAATAAGTTGGTTGTTTGTACATTGTTATTGCTAGTGCATATTGTTCAATACACTTTATCTTGGATTTTCTTAGTTTTGTGCAACCTTTAGTTCTTCATGAAATGTATTTCCCATGATCAGATTCAACATTTCGGTTTCTGTTGGAGCAATGGAAGGATCAGTTTCCTCCGGGCTACCTGCTCAAAGAAGCCTCTGTTGATCGACCATTTGAAGAAGATGTCTGCCACTGCCACTTCACCTTTGTTGAAGACAGCACTCTGACCATTGACCAGCAGTTAGGATTGAAATATCAGTGGTTTGTTGGAGAGAGAACACCGTCGAATTTTACCATGGTTCCTGATGCTACTGAGGAGGTGTTATATTTATTAAGCTTCTTAATACTAACTGATGGCATTATCATTCTTTCATTCTTAAGCTCTTTCTATAACTGGTCAGGTTTATTGGCCAAAGAAAGAGGACATTGGTAAAATACTGAAAGTGGAATGCACTCCTGTGTTGGGGGAAACTGAGTATCCTCCTATTTTTGCCATATCCTCACCTGTATCACCAGGTAAACTGTTTAACATTTTCTTTGAACCCGCAATTTCGGGAAAGTATCTTCACAGAATGGCAACTATGATTAAATTTCACTTTAATTGCACTTGCAAGACAAATTTCTTGGTCCCCCTCTCACTGTTTCACACAATTTTTTATTTCGGAAATCAGATGAAATATTGATCTTGCACATGGGACCTCTTTTCCTTTTTCCTTTTCCTGCTAGGAACTGAGATATCTTCTAATGGCGTGTTTTTCATCTGTTATGGTGAATATTTGAAGTTAACTGCTTAGCTTTCCCTTAGGATTCATGAATCCTCTTTGGTGAAGTGTTGTTAACATGACTTTTGGACAAGAATTTTGCCCTGTTAAATCAGGACACACAATTTTCTTCTGATGTCTATAACTGTTCTATTTTCTGTTTCGATTCTGGTTGGAACAGTCCACTTCCATCTATTTTCTCTGTTTTCCTCTTCTCTGAGGAACTATGTCCGTCTTACCTGGGAAATGAAGAATGTTCAGCTACTCAGGAATGACAGATTCATTTGCTATATCTAATATTTTAAGGTACTCCCTTCTCATTGTGTCCTTTCAATAGGATGTAAAATCCCAAAGGTTGTTAACCTTGAAGTGCATGGTGAGTTGGTGGAAGGAAATGTAATTAAAGGCCACGCAAAGGTTGCTTGGTGTGGTGGTATCCCAGGAAAAGGCGTTGCCAGGTGAGTTTGCTTCTTGAATGCATGCAGGATTTGTTGTATGTGCATGTCTGCTTGATAGTGTCTGAAGAAATTAAAAGATGTTTGATCTTTCAGTTGGTTAAGAAGAAAGTGGAACAGCAGTCCAACAGTTATCCCTGGGGCAGAGGAGGAGGAATATCAGTTGACACTGGATGATATTGATACAAGTCTGGTTTTTATGTACACACCGGTAACGGAGGAAGGTGCCAAAGGAGAGCCTCAGTATAAGTACACTGACTTCATCAAAGCAGGTGGAAATGATAGTAGCTGTTTGCGTAAAACTTATAAGTTCTGGTCTTAGGACTGATCTTGTCATAAGACCTTGCCATTCTTTTTCTGATTTACTTTTTTGACAAGGATGCCTTATTTGAACTGACATTTGATTTTGATTTTTACCCTAAATCTGCACGGTTGTGTGGCATCTTTGAAGTATGAGGATGCCATGTTAAGGAATTTTCTTTGTTAAGTGATTGGGCATTTTGATTGATCAAGTAAACCTATGTGCGAGTTACATTCAATCAATGACATTTCTCATTTTTACTCCTATTTTGATGTTAAGTGTGGCAAAAGCAGTTACTTGTACAAACAAATAAAATATAAATTAAAAGTATTGATTAAAGAGGAAATTCCATTGTCAATCATTTGTAGTGGTATTGCTAGAAAGAAGAGGAAGTGTTGTTTCAATAAGTCTGTAATTTTCCGTCCCAAAATGGAACATCCTTGAAGATTGGTCTTTTAGCAGTCATGGACCTGATTATACTGTTCTTGTCAATCAACAGCTATTCCTAATTTTTCACCTGTTTTGAATGTTTATTTTTTTAGATCTTTCTTCCCCCACTGAGGAGAAGTAAAAACAATACATTTAAAGAAAAGGAAAAAGCTCTATGCTTTTCGGGAAACCTGGAGCAGTGAAACACTCTCCAACTTGATTGACTTGAAAGATCCTTTTTCGTTTTACAATTGGGTGAATCTCGTGATAGCTTTTCCATGAAGGATACAGAGTCCCTCTTGTATTCTCATGAATCTGTCGGAGTGGTGGATTTTATTCTCACTTTTTTCCTCCTTTCTTTCCTTAGGCACCAGATAATTTTCACATGACTTACAGTAAGAGCTATTTAGCTTCTCACTAGACACCATTGATTGTTTGCGTTTCTCTTGCTCTTTTATCATGTTTCTGCCTTTGAAGTTCTAAATTTAGTTTTCCATCAGTCACAATATCTCTGCCAGTTATTCTGTTGGTCTTTGTACTTTCATATGAGTGAATAGAAATCTTTATGATATGTGGCAATGATCCCTATACTTGCTTCTAGCAGCTTTTCCATCAGTGAATAATGTTCAAATCATTGGAGAGGTTGTTGAAGGGAATACAATAAAGGGAGCTGGAGACTACTTTGGTGGACGTGAGGGTCCGAGTATGTTTGAGTGGCTTCGTGAGAACATTAACAATGGGTTAGTATAACCATTCCATTCATGCATGTATTCCCTGGACGCTAGACAAATTTCTGAATTTGCTACACACCCTTATAATCATCTCTTTGTGAAATTGTTGGTTAGAATCTGTTACTTATAGTGTTTTTAGCATTTCATTTTCATTTTCTTTTCATCTTCTCCTACATTATGTTTTCTTAGGAGTAGCATTAAAGTCCTCGTATGGTTATTAAAATATCAAACATGATTATAAAAATTTGTACTGTAGTCTATTTCCTTGAAAGGTTTAGCCACTGCTTGGCAAGTTTTAAGGTTCATTATTGGAAGTATGCAAAATATAATGTAAGGAGATACATATGCTGATACTTCTTTCTCTTTGTTGAAATTAAGCTGGATCACTGACTATGTTCAATAAATTAAGGTCATAGAAGGAGTTGTGATTTAATATTTAAATGCTATAATGATCCCCTTGATATGCAATTAGGATTTGGCTTGAGACAAATGTGTAAAAGTCACTACTTTTTTCGGTCAGAATAAAAGTGATTATTGATGGGGAGAGAAAAGAGAGTGTGAGAGAAGAGATTTGTAGAGATTCCAATGCCTGAATTTGAGCCATGCCAATTCATCTTAAAGCTTAAGATGGTTGATGGAAGCATGGTTTAGTGGTGCTTAACACTTCTCCATATAAACCTATAGTCAGGATATTATGGATGGTTTCAGCGTCCCAACACTGTAAAGAGGCACGAGAAAATCACTGCGTAGCCAAACGTAAATGTTATGGCACCAAAAACTATGTTAATAGTTTGAAGTTAGTCTAACTGTGCTATCATTGTGCATGCTACATGATTCTGGAAATGATTCTGACAGGATCCGTTTCATTTTCATCTTTTTCCCAGAGATTTTGTGATGGTTTCTAGAGGAACATCTGAGTATACATTGACCAAGGAAGATGTTGGGCGAAGACTATCTTTTGTCTATATTCCAATAAATTTTGAGGGTGGGTCCACTTGCCACTGTAGTAAATAATTGTTATGATCTTTACTCATTTTGAAGCTTATAGTTTCTTCTTTTCCTGACGAAGCAGTTGTTCATTTTCAGGACAACAAGGGGAATCGGTTTCTGTTTTGTCTCCTAAAGTAAAACGAGGTAACTTTGATTTAAGTAGAGAAATGTTGTTATATGTTCTTTCTCAACAAATGATAATTTTGTTTTAGTTATACCATCTGTCATGGTACTTCTGATAAGGCTGTTGACAGTGTTGTCCCAATGAATCCTTGGCCAGCTGTTGAGACCTAGCTATATCATGATTACATTTATTTGCTTGCAAGAGTCATCAACTTTGTGTCCTTGTGACAATGCACCCCCAATCCTGGACTAATCTTTACGAACAGTGCACATATATGATTCTAGTAGCTTAAGGGATGGCTTTGCTTGGTTGGACTTGAACAATATTCCTTTTCTGGATTATGGAGAAAATGAACAGGTCTTGTACCATGTTGTGGCTCATAGTTATATTAGGACTTATAAATCCAAGAACAACACCTAGTTTTGATTGGCAGGCATGATAAAATTAAAGGTGTAGATGTATCTACATATATACTGCACTCAATAGGTGCCAATAAATGAAGATCGTGGAAGTCTTAGGGAGTGCATGATAACCAAAATTTCTGTTTCAGAAATAATTTTTCTATTCTAGATCTATTTCTGGAATAGAAACCTGTTTGATAAACCTCTTTCAAACTTTTCTATTTCTTGAATAGATTTCTATTCCGAAATTGATTTGGAAGAAAAATCGAAGTATAAATTTTCTACTTCGATTCGGAAGAAAATCATAAATAATTTCTCCCACTAAACCCTAATTTTGGTGAGTACTCCCTCATCTCCTCTACGTCTCTGCCTCCTCCTCCTCCTCCGTCTCTCCTCATTTTATTAAAAATAAAATAAATAAAAATAAAAATATTCATTTTATTCATTTAAAAATAAAAATAAATTTATTAAAAATAAATAAATTTTTTTTATTTATCATTTTATTTTTAGTTTATTAAAAATAAATTTATTAAATTTATTAAAAATAATTTATTTATGATAAATAAAAATAAATTATTTTTATTTGCCTCGAGTGTTTTACCAAATAAATTTATTTTTATTTTTATTTTTATTCATTTTAAAATAAATTTATTCGTAAAATAAAATAAAATAGAATAAATAAACTAAATTTATTTTTAAGGATATTTTTATTTTATTTTTTATGATTTATTTTATTTTATGATTTATTTTTTTGTTACTAAATCATTTTTATTTTTATTTTTTATATTAAAGGTCGTCGATCATCGCCGCCACCGTCCGAAAGGAAGAAATTTTATATCGTTATCAAACGAATTTCTATTTTTAGAGTATAAATTTTGTGTTGTTATCAAACGGTTATTTTTGCTTAGAAATTCTTCTAGAAATAGAAATAGAAAAATCTATTTCTGTTTCAGAAACTACTTCTGCAGCAGAATGGTTGTTATGCGCGCCCTTACTGTCTTGTGTTGGGCAGCCAACAGTGATTCTTTTTGCATAGGTCAGCAAGTTTTGCCCATCACCCATTAGGAAGTTTTTCATTGGGAGTTACTGAGCTAATGCCAGCAGTGGTTTTTTGAGGTGCCCGCCTCTTTTATGTGAAGTGTCTGGGACTTATTCCATCTCTAGTCTGATTAGCAAACATGAGCTTCTAAGTATTGTCTATGTAGCTGGTCGATGTCCATGTGTAAATTTTTGAAAGCAACCTTCTTTCTTGACCCCCATGCTAGTATGTTCTCAGTGGAGCTGATGTTGTTCTACACCATTCTGTTGGCTTCCTTCATTTCTAATGCTTTTACCTTGACTAAATTTCAGCTCCCCCCAAAGTGTCACAATTGAAAATAATTGGCGATTTGAGAGAGAATAGTAAGATTACAGTTACTGGTTGTGTTACTGGCGGAACTGAAGCCTCCAGTAGAGTGCAGTGGTTCAAAGCAAGTTCTCCAACTTTGGATGGAGAAAATGGTCTAGAAGTGTTGAGCGCCTCAAAAATTGCCAAGGTAAGTTGTTATTTGTTTGGAGAGATCATATGTATGATTAAGTTGGTTGTATTTATACTTTCGCTTTTCCTGTTTCTAGGCACTACGCATACCTTTGGGGGCTGTTGGATATCACATAGTTGCAAAATACATTCCCATGACTCCAGATGGTGAATCTGGTCAACCAGCTTATGTTGTCTCTGAAAGAGCCGTTGAGAGTAAGTTATATGTCTCTCCATCTTGACTTAGCGTTGTCTCAATGAATAAGGAAGATATAATACAAAAATGGTTTTGTTGGCTTATTTCAGTTCTGTTTTGTTTGCTTAAAAGATGAATATACTTATTCAGCTTCAATAGATATCATTCTTCCGGTTGTATTTAATTTGATGGTGCTGCATCTATTGCTGACCACTTCAACTTTAAATTTGTTTTGGGGGGACGGAAGTGCCTTTATTTGTCTCAACCTATTTTATGGTTCATTATCATTTATTTCATAGCCAGCATGCCATAATTGATAAATGTTTGAGCTAATTGATTGGTCTTTGACAATCTGCATGACTGTATTTGTTTTTGATAGTATTCACCGGGTTTTCTCTGAGATCTTCTGAGTTCTAGTTCCACATGAGTGAGAGCGCTCAAATTTTATGTATTCTTTTATGGATTACTAAAAAGAATTAACATGAGGCAACAAGGAGGTTGCTTTATTGAAGAGCTAAAAGCCAACTTTTTATTGATTTGCCTTGTTTTATTTTCAATGGTCAGATGACATTATGTATTCTGTTGCAAAGTTGGATATATTAGTTATGTAATCTTGTTAGAATTTCCTTTTCAACTCTCTGCAACTTTACTCTACCAGCATGCCTGATTATTGGTATATTTACTACAGATCTTCCTCCTAGCTTGAATTTTCTGTCTATCAGTGGTGATTATATGGAAGGTGGGATATTGACTGCATCATATGGTTATATTGGGGGTCATGAAGGAAAAAGTATCTACAAGTGGTATCTTCATGAGGTAAATCTTGTCTTGCGTGTGGGTGGTAGTCCGCTTCTTTGTTTGTGGATGTTCCATATTTGGTAAAGTAAGCCAATTTCTCCCGGCGTCTGTGTTCTCTCTGGAATATACATGACCATATTCTCATTAGGTTGTGTATCGATCAATTGGGTTTACTGGGGATCCAGATCATGGCTGGCTCAATCACACTAATAGTGAATCGTAACATTCAAAAGAAATGTGTAATATCCATTGCAAAAGCCATCTGTGAAGAGAAGTTAAATTATATTATGCATGACAGTCTTTTGACCGGCATTAAATAGTGAGCGGTTAATGGGAAGCCAATCATCTGTAAACTGGATGATATGGTTGTACCACTTGATTATGCAGTATAACATAAATCCTAGAATGGTTTGATCCTGACTATACTAGACCTATCATAGTAACAATAAACTAATGATCAGATGGTTGCCTGACTATGAGGTCAAAATTACAAACTGCTAGCTAATAGTCAGCTGACAAGGTTTTTCCATAATGTGCCTCTCGGGTGTGAGCTTTCTCCAAGGCTTGAAACTATGTTGAAAAAATCTGATTGATGCAATGATTAATAAATTGAAGTCTTTCTGTGATTTTTAGGATGATGAAAAGATAGATGGCTAATTCCATTCTGATAGTTTGAGTCACTAATTAGAAATGTTTTCCTGCCATAAATCTGCGGTTATAGAATATTATAATCCACATATAATGCAGTTGAATCAAGAATTGATAGAGGTTGACAATAACTCACGTATTTGCCATGCATGAGAGGTGCCATTCCATTTGTTATTGATTAAACTATTTGTCTGTAGGAACTTTGTAGTAATTGCATTTATTTTAGAGTGCGCGTGCACACACACCTATATGAACTATAAAGGGAAGTTTCTGCTAGTAAGGTACCATTTAGATACCATTACATGCTCCCTTCTAGTCCATTTCTTGGCCTGAGAGCATAGTCAGACTATCATCCAAATTGGAGAGGGTTTTTCTGTGAACCAAAAGCTCAAAAGTTGTGACTATCTATCTTCACACTAACAAACTACAGCCTTTTTGTTTTACTGTTGACTTTCCCAACAAAATGAAAAAGAATTATTTTAATTTTAAATAATTAGGAAAATGTGTATACTTATTTAATTTACAAAAATTTGAGGTTTAAAAAAATTGAATAAATTCAGTCATCAATACTAACAAAAAAATGCATGAGTCATAGTAAAAGCCAAAGTTGCCGTGAATAGACCCTTGGGTTCATGACTCTCAAAATCCCTCAAAATTTCGCCCCTCTAACATGTCAAAAAATTGCTGGAGGAGCAGCAGCAAACAAGCAACATTCTTTTGACTTATGTTTACACCACACATAATAGCTGCTTTTTGTCAGCCTGACTTCCATTGTGTTACAGACTCTTTGAAGTTCATCCAACTTAAGTAATTGTGCTGCGACAGAAATTCTTTCAGTTAGTGTGTGGAAGTTCCTTTCACTACATTTCTATCAAATTAAAATATGTGATGACTACTACTGTGAAACAGAAAACCATAATTGGTAGATTCATGGTGTTGTGCTTCATTTGTGTGGCTCTCAGTGAAAAGTGGAGATTCGTTCTAAAAGATTTTCTGAACTGCATCCTGAATTTTGACACTCATTTGAAATTGGCTGGTTTCTCTCGGATTAGACCCGTATATAGCTGGTCAGTCTTTCCAAGCTGAAAGTGTGAATGGATGGGCATGGAGAAAGTATTTTGCATTTGAAAGTCTGACTTGGCCCGCTGGCCTGCCCTACCCTGAAATTAATATGCATATTTTTGCGAGCGGTGGGACTTTGTTAACAAAGCTAGGCTCTATCTTCGACTAATCATGCCCTATTTAGCAAGTCTATGTAGCATTCCTCTAGTAGTTGGTAAACTGCAGTGGTACCTATTGCATATTGGAAAACTGCAATGATGCCCGGTGTTTGTAATAAATAGAGGAAACGACAATCATATCCATTTCAGTAATCAGTGGACCTTGAAAACTAAATATGTAGAGGATGCTTCTAGTCAAGTCTTTTGAAGTATGTGGGCTCTAATTGATGACCTTGTCAAATATTAGCACTTAGTTCTAGTATAAATTGATTATAATCACTTGTATTTTAGTTAGATTGGCCACAATCCATTCACCTATGCATCGAACTTGCCATTGACTCATTATATTTCATATCGACCACTGTAGTCTAGCTAAAACCAAAAAAGTCAAATTTAGCATCTTTAAACATTTGGGATCCAATAACTTCCTGTAGGGTGACAGATTCAATCTTTAAAAAAAGATGAGGGGTGCAGTGGCAATTCCAGAAAATTTGAGGGGTGTGTTATTGTAGTTTAAACCAAAACAATACCTTTCAAGGCTATTGAGATATGGAGAAAGATTAGGTTTATCATCATACATATTTGGCCTTATTGTCACCATGTAGCTTCAGAAAACAAATTCTTTCTTTGAGGCCGTTGGTTTAAAATTTACTGAGTTCTAGTCTATACTGTCATTAGAGAATTTACAGAAATCTCTGACTTTTGTTTTGTGCTATTCATTTTGCTATTTGAGGCTTCATGATAAGGTAGTTGAACATGAATTTGTAACTTGCTAATATCAGGAAATTTGCCCTTTTTAGAATGGAATCTAGTGAGAGAATGTATCATTTAATTATAGTACATCTTCACCTTTAGAATGTGTATTAACAAATGCTGCTTGGGGCTAACATGTGCCTGGCAATTTGCAGGCAGAGTCTGACTCTGGTGCTTTAGTAGCTGAAGTCTCAGGGCTTCTTCAATATTGCATATCGAAAGATGCAATTGGCAAGTTCATTTCCTTTCAATGTACACCAGTGCGTGATGATGGTGTCATTGGCGAACCAAGAACTTGCATGGGACAGGAACGCATATGTCCGGGTAGGTTGTCATCTCTAATTATGGAAAATCGTCTCAATGTATCATTCTGATCAATAAACCTATTTCATGGACCAAAGGGTACTGGCCCCTTAAACAGAGCAAGTTAGAAATTGTGTAGACAGTCTAATACATAGGTGGTGATTTGACATGAGAAGCTAGTGCAGTACCCCAAATATAGCACTCTGATCCTGTGTCAATAATGATTGTCTTGTGCCTGGATCCCTTTTCATGTGAAGTTGGTTTTACCTCCACTTCTCCTCAAAGAGAGTGCATAATTCTTTCAGTTGTGCATTCTTAATGTTTCTATCTTCCAAAAGCAATATTTGACCAGCAACACAATCCTTCATCACCTAATATTTGCATACATTATGCATGCATCTTTCTGCTCAATGATAGATAAAGTGAATAGTCCTATCTATTTTGTATCCTTAATGTTCCTTTGTTATCCAAATGCAACATTTGACCAGCAACAGAATCCTTCATCACCCGATATTTGCACTCCTACTTTTGCTCAAGGATAGATGGAGCAAAACTCAATTTCACGTCCTTAAATTTTCATGCTACCTATGACATTATGTATGAGCACTGCAAACTATTCTAAAAGTTTAAGCTATTTGATGAAGGCGTAGCTTATTATTTAAATATTCTAAAACTCCCCCTAATGCATAGGCTGGATTTTGGCCTTAGCTTAAAGTGTGAAAATATGTGATTGGGGAGGCAAATATGGGCTTGAAAGATTCAAACTCATTACCTCCTAGCTCTGATAACCCTTGAGATTATGTGGGACTACTGCCAACTATTCTAAAAACTTAAGCTATTAGATAAAGGTGTAGTTTTTTTATCTAAATATTCTACAACTATCCAATCTTAATATTTGACCCGGGAGAGAATCCTTCATCATCCAATATTTGCACATTGGATGCAGCACCTGGCCTTTTGTCTAGCCCTTTAAAGGGCAGGAAGAGTTAATTATCCAGCTCTGCTACTTCCTTCCAAAAACCAGCAGCTTAGTCCTTTTTGATCACCCTCAAAATTGCTTTAACAAATCAATTTTAAGAGAATGTGGAAATTAGCAATTTCTTTTTATGTAGAGCTCTTATCAAGGCTGTTAAACTACTTTAGATTGGTAGAGGATCTACGGTGCATGATATATGAACAGATGTTAAACTTTTGATATAATATCATACTACTTACTTGTTTGATGTATAATGCCAAGAATATAACAAAACAAAGAAATTGATTTCTGTGTATATTCTAGAGCATTATCTGTTCGCAAAATTTTAAGGGATGTGTTAAACTGATTAGTAACTTCACAATGAAATAATTGGAAAACATGTAAAAATTCAGAACGGTCATGAAGCATATAAAGCCACGTTAAACGAGAATAATCATCCACAAAAGTAACAAAGTACTTAAAGCCATTTCTACTAACAATACGGGAAGGTCCCCAGATGTCCGAATGAACAAGTTTAAGTAAAGTAAATGAACAAGTTTAAGTAAAGTAGATGCACGGGAATCATTATGACAAGGAAAAGAACTATGATGATGTTTCCCAAGTTCACAAGCTTCACACTCAAGAGTAGAAATTGATTTACACATGAATTATTTGTTGTAACTTAAATAAATATAAATGCCATAAATGAGAATGCCATAATAGGGGGTTAATAGAACTAGCAGCTAGACCATTGGCGTCAGCAGTAGAGACACCATTTAGATAGTAGAGTCCATCATGTTCATGCCCTCCACCAATCATCTTCTTTAAGGTCCTGAAAAACACAGTAAGATGGGTAAAATGTAACTGAACAACTAAGAGCTTTAGTTAACT
This sequence comes from Eucalyptus sideroxylon, assembly GCA_014182405.2. NCBI lineage: Eukaryota > Viridiplantae > Streptophyta > Magnoliopsida > Myrtales > Myrtaceae > Eucalyptus > Eucalyptus sideroxylon. Next base: position 60,877,899 of record CM024552.2, read on the forward strand.
GATTAACAGATAACAAATTTAAAGAAAGTTGGGGAACATGTAAAACAGAGGACAAAGATGAGGAAGTTGTAAGTGAAATAGTCCCTGATCCAACCACTTGAGTCAAGGAACCATTAGCTAACTTCTGATGAAGGACTAGAGTTATGGTAGGAATGAAAATATTTTTTGCTTACCCGTCATATGACTAGAAGCTCCTGAGTCAATGACCCAAGGGGTGCTAGGAGACAAAGTAGAGAAACAGGACATGTTACCTATACGTGTAAGAGTGGCAGTGGATGAGAAATTGGAAGCCTCTAGCTGTTGGACACGCTTGATGAGTTGTGCAATCATATCATCTCGAGTTGTAGACTCAGAAGAACTACCCCCAGGTGGGATAGATGGGTTCATGTCGCTGTAAGACACATTTCCAGCATTCCCTTCAGACACAATAGCATTTGTAGTAATTAATCGTTGAGCCCACTCAGGCTTGCCATGCTTGGCCCAACAAGTGTCAACAATATGACCGGATTTGTCGCAGTATGTACACTGACGGCTATCTCGATCAGAACTTTGTCCACTACGTCCACCACCACGACTACGACCTCCCTCGAAACCACGGCCTCTATTGGGAAAACCACTACGACCATGGCCACCACTACTAGCCACAAATGCTGAATTGTCTTTAGATGACGTAGAAGACGGAGGGACAATGCACTGAATTTGACGAAATGCTTCATTCATAGAAGGAACTTTCTCTCTAGCAAGAAGCTGACTCTTCACAGGCTCTAAGTCGGCATTCAAACTAGATAAAAATTTGGCCACTTGTAATTTAGCTCGCTGTGTCTTAAGTCTTTCAAGATCAGTAGTGATGGGCTGATAAAGATTAAGTTCTTCCCACATACCTTTCAAAGCACTATAATACTCTCCAAGAGACTTGTCTCCCTGTTTAAAATAAAAGATCTTCTCATATAGTTCATAAACTCTAGACATATTTTTGTCTTGTGAGTAACTCTCCATAAGATCATCCCACACTCCCTTAGTAGTTGTGTGGAACATGACATTAGCAGCGATGGATGGTTCCATGCTATTCCATAACCACACCAAAAGTATATCATTCTCTCTCATCCAATCACTATAGTCTTTAGAATTTTCAGCAGGAGGATCTGTAGTAAGATAATGGAGTTTTCCTTTGGCATTAATGTAGACCTTCACAACTTGGGCCCATAACAAGTAATTGGAAGATCCATTTAATTTAATAGTAGTAATTTGAACATTGACACTATCTGTAGAAGCCTTAGTATCATTCATGATGATAGTCTCAATATAAATATATCTACCACTTAATCAAGAAGACTGAAACTTTTGTGCAAGAAACAAAACAGCAACACTAATGTATAATCAGATGTAATTGGCTCCATCAGTTAACCAAAGGAAACCCAGTAAGATCAGTCAACCATAATCAATGAAGTACTCTGATTTTTGAATCCACTTATCAATAAGTGTTGTAATCCATGTTCACAAATCGAACCTGATGAATCTGATATTCTCCTGATCTCATACATATTGAGACTCAGAGAAAACCGATAAAAATTGCAGCTTTAGGTGGCTGCGCACCAGAGAAGAAGTAGGGTTACTAGGGGACTCTCAAACCAGCAATAGGATCAAGTAATCAGGTAGTTAGACCTGGCTGTGATATTGTATCACAAAGCTGATCAAAGAACCCGCAGCAAGTAGAAAGAGAGGAAGAAGGAAGAGAGAAGGAATAGAGAGAAGGAGGAGAAGGAGAACGTAAAAGAAACAAAGAGAGGGCTGTAGTTTTCTGTGTAATAGAAACCCTAAACCCATTGTGTTTATATTAAATATAAATTGTATATGACCATAATACCCTTATGTAAGTAAAATAGAAATAAAAATTAAAAATAACTCAATTAAAGTAACTTAACAAATCTTTAGGATCTTGTTTGGCTCAACCATTTTTTAAGCATTTATGAATTTCCCTCCATATTTTTGAACATGAAAAGATATATTTTCAGTTTTATAAGATCATTATATGCAGATAAGTAGTTAACTCATTATTACTCACAGGTAAATAATAAGAATGTGTTTTTCTCTTTATGCTCATCCAAATTCAATGCTGAATACATCATTTACCATTTTAATTTAGTGAACTTATATAGTTCAATGTAAGGAGGTGTTATCATTTATGCATTTGTTATTTGTTATTCTAAATGCCGCTTTGCCATGCAGGAAGTCCTAAATTGCTTTCTTTGCAAATAGTTGGAGATGCAGTTGAAGGAAATCTGTTAACTGTTGATAAGAGATATTGGGGTGGTGAAGAAGGAGACTCCATATTTAGATGGTTCCGGGTACTTTTGATAAATAAAATGCTATAAACTTTCTGTTTAGGTCAACAGATTATAATATCGTTTTTTAATTTTTTTTTAAATTTTTTATGCATGATCCCTGGTATAGAGCTTTTTATTCTTATTATGTAACAGAATTAAAATTAATGCAGACAAGCCCAGATGGCACACAGTATGAAATTAGAGGTGCAACTTCTGCATCACACATGCCCTCATTTGATGACATTGGTTGCTTCATCTCTGTTTCCTGTGAGCCAGTCAGAGCTGACTGGGCTCGAGGGCCAATTGTTCTTTCTGAACAACTTGGCCCAGTTGCACCGGGTTAGTTGAGTTCTTAAATTCTAAGTACTTGAATTAGTCTAAGCCTTGTGAGATACCGTTCGCCAGATTGGTGTCTGGGTGATGATTTTTTAATATTTTATGCTGGGTTATCCTTCCAATGTACCCAGGATTTTAATGGAGTTGACAATAATCTTGCGTTAATGTTTTGATACAGGTCCCCCAACTTGTCATTCTCTAGAGTTCGTTGGATCATTGATAGAAGGACAACGCTTAAGCGTTGCAGTTTCCTATAGCGGAGGGTATGATACCTGAGAATCTGTCAGTAATTTCATATGACTTGCCAACACTGGTGTTTATTATTTGGAGCTTGTGGAAGATATTAATTTAAGTTTGAGCACAACGGCATAATAGAATCCATTTAGCCACCCATACTTAGTGGGATATGCTTGGTTTCTTATTGTTGTTTTTGTTAGTTTTAGTCCTGAAAGAGAATCATTATTTTCTTTCTTTTCAGGGAGAGAGGCCAATGCATATATGAATGGTTCAGGTTGAGAGGGAGTGGTGCTAAGGAGAAATTAGGCACTGAAGGTGAGTAATATTTTTGCAGTGTGCACTATCCATGTTGCCCTTTAAGGTTATGCATTCAGTTAATTTTTTACATTTTACAGATTTCCTTGATTTGACACTGGCGGATGTGGGAACTTGCATTGAACTTGTTTACACTCCTGTACGGATTGATGGTATGAAAGGCAACCCAAGTAGTTTACTGTCTGATATTGTTGGCCCTGGTGAGCATAACTGTTGGTTTGTTGATTCAGATAATTTGAGTAATAACTGCCCACTGAGGGAAGCTAGTCAGAGATGTGTGTAACTGATCGAGTCTTTCATTTATTTCTCGTTGGCATTTTGGTGTGACAGCGGATCCTGTTGGGTTGGAGCTTATAATTCCTGAGTGCTGTGAGAGTGAAGAAGTAGTCCCGAAAAAATCATATTTTGGTGGCATGCAAGGTCTTGGGGAGTACATCTGGTTCCGGGTCAAGGACAAGTTGCATGAGCCTGAACTATTGGATATCGTTAATATTCATGAAGGTGTTGTTGAATGTGGTAGAGCCTTGTAAGTTCAAAGACAGCAATCTGTGATTAATGTTGTGCTTCCAGCATTTCATTTTGTAGAGTAGGTATTGATGATAGATCTACTCCTGTACAGAACCTATACTCCATCAATTGCAGATGTAGGTGAGTATTTGGCCCTCTACTGGCTTCCTACTCGCACAGACGGGAAATGTGGAAATCCTCTAGTTGCAATTTCCAGCTCTCCAGTTTCCCCTGGTAGGATATCATCCAGTATTATTTTAAAAACAGTCTTCTATATGTTAAGAGATGCAAAGTGCTGCTCTCAACCCTCTGCAGCATGTCATTTTTTTTTTTTTTTTTTTTTTTTTTTTTTTTTTTTTTTTTTTTTTTGTTTTGTTTTGTTTTTTTTTTTTTTTTTTTTTAATTTTTTTTATTTTTTATTTTATGTTTTTGGTTTTCACCTCTGCTGTTCTTACAACAACTTTAGACTTAGGATTAAATTGCAAATTCTTTTCTTTTTGTTTGCATTAGCATATGATATGCTATTTTACTTAGCATTGTTGGAGCGGTACTGACACTTATCTGAGTGACAATGTACAATAAAGCTCCCCTCGTGTCAGTCTTACCCACAATATGACAACTTCTAAACATCTTGCAACTTCTTATGCCAGCTTTGCCTGTGGTGTCTAATGTTAGCATAAAGAAACTTTCTTCAAGTATCTATTCTGGAGAAGGAGAATATTTTGGTGGACATGAGGGGTTGAGTCTCTATAGTTGGTATAGAGAAGATGCAGAGGGAACTAGCAACCTCGTAAATGGCGCAAATTCTAAGACATATGAAGTGTCAGATTCAGATTACAATTGCCGTTTATTATTTGGGTAAGTTTCTTGCTGACACTTATTTTGCTAACTTGCATTAACAATGTTGACTATGGTGAGTGTTAGTACTTTTGACCTGAAACTTTCGAAGTAAGCACTTGACGTAAACTATGGTGACTGGTATACTTTTCGCTTGAAACTTTAAACCAAACTTTCTCAATTATTGGTTGCCAAAGATTTTGTTTGAGCCAGAAAAAAGGGTTAGTGTAAAATTTGTGGGACTACTTATATTGTTTTGAAAGCTTAAGCTATTAGATGAAAGTGTGGTTTAATATTTAAATATGGTATCGCTTAGCTCCCTTGTAGGCAGGATTTGAATTCGGGGTCTCATGCTTTGATAGCATGTAACATTTTGAGGGACCATTCCCAGTTTAAAAGGTTAAAATATTAAAAGATGTGGTTTAATATTTAATGTGGTGTACATTGCAAGTTTTATACTTTATTGACATTTTCTTAGTGTCTCCCTTGATTTTATAAGAGAATCTTGTTCACTGAAAGTGGGATGGTTTTTGGTAATTATAAATTGTAGAATTTTCAGCAAAATCCTCTCATTTATAATGTTATTTTGCAAGTGTCTTACAAGGATAAAGTATCCGGGTGAATATGTGCATGATATACTGTGGAAAAAGGTGACCGTTACTTGATCTTTCCACAAAATCCATATTCTAGTCTGCCTAAATGTATCAAAGACAGATGCAGACACTGCTGTTCCCGAGTCTCGAAACTGTGCCTTTTGCTCGTCTCTCATATGACCTTGAAGTTATTGGTCTCTCCACATTGATACATTTTAGGCAGCAATATAAACTTGAAAATGTTCATTTGTTAATGATCATTCTTTTGCCTTGCCTGCAACTACGACTGAAATGCCTACATAGTGGAAGTTTTAAGGGAAATAGCTTTAATGCTGCCAGTTAAGTCAAATTGTGGCCTTATGACTCCTCTAAAGTTGAGAAACATCTGTGTCACGGTTTAACCATCAGTTAGCTCATTTCATTTGGTTCTGCGACACTGCTTATTGCTTGCCATGGGTTAATTTTAGCAAGAACCATCAATTGCTGTGGTTAGACTTGTTTGTTTATCCAGATTTTCTATTGGTTTATGTAAGGAACGATCTTTTTTTTTTTTTTGGTAACAAAAAAATCCAAGCACTATATAGTGCTATGCTTATAAATTTATTGGTTCTTGTCTGTTTCTTGATCTTGAAATTGTGTCTGACAGATATATGCCAGTTCGTTCTGATTCTGTTGTTGGGGAACTCAGATTGTCTGAGCCGACAGACATTATTTTCCCAGGTGAGCCATTCCACTTGCATCTAGATTGACCAATGAGAAGGGCCACTAGTTTTTTTCTTTCAAAAAGAAGAGAAGGACCACTAGTTATGAATTACAGAAGCATTTGCCTGTAAAGTGCTCGTTATTTTGGGTATTCTGTCTGTCAAAAGCAGATTATCTCATTGCAATTCAAAGTTCTACTGACTTGGTAAGGGATGAGCATTCAATATTGGACTGTGAGATCTTGATAGTGAAATCTAAGCAAAGGAGCATGGTTTTTATTAGAATCAGAAGCCGCAATGTAACTAAATACTTGATCATATAAAAGTATGTCGCAGTAATGTCCTTAAGACTGTCTCGTAAAACCTGCAGAGTGGATTATTAGTTGTCTGTGGAAGGGTAAAGAAAGCACAGAGTGTACTTTCTCTGAATATAGGATGACATCAGGTAGTTGAATCACTTGAAACACTGAATTTTTGTAAGCATGGCATGAATATGTTATATTATACTACTTTGATGTCATAGACATCTGACTTTTGGAAGTGCTAAATCTTGATCATACTATGCTGAGGTCTTTGGTGTTGGAATTAGTTGAAACAATGAGAGCTGAATTGCAACTGCAACGACAATAATAACTAGGCCTTATCTGGAAACAATGATACTTTAACTAGTTTGTTCACATCTAAATTTGTCAATATTTTATGTCAGAGGATCTGAAAGTAGAGGTGCTTGCTCTCACTGGAAAGGCCATAGAACGCGATGTACTCACTGCTGTTGAAGTGATTCCAGAAAATGAAACCCAACAACATTTATGGAGCAAATACAAGAAGGATGTCAAATATCAATGGTATTTACTCTCCTCTCTCCCAGTGTTACTTATTTAGTGCTATTGATTAATCAATGATTCTCTAGTAGGTTAGAAAATGGTGTGCTGTCCTGTTTATAGAAATGTCTCGACATGCGTCTAAGTCCTACAACCAGAACTTTCATAAGAGAGAATGTAATTCCTGCTGGAGAGGAATTCTTCTGAACAAGGTATACTTGGTGGAATTTTGATTCTCTCGTGGCATATGAACACTATAAAGAGCCGTACCAATCCAAACCTGTTGTTGAACGAAACAGGGCACTTGTGAAAAGAAATTTTTAGGCTGAAGCTCCAATTAGTAAAGTGAATTCCACTATTCCAGTTTAAAATTTTTATCATCGCTTTGCATTATTCCAAGTGGTCATTTCTCATGGATGCAAAGAGTGCTCTCCAAGTTACCAATGTTTGGTACTATTGAGTTAGGGAAATCGAATATTATTTACTTATTCCAGTTTTCTGTAGGTTCTGCTCTTCGGCAAGTGATTGCGACTTGTTTGAACCTTTAACTTCACAACGCTCCTGCTCCTACAAGGTTCGATTTGAGGATATTGGTCAATGCCTCAGATGTGAATGCATAGTAACGGATATCTTCGGAAGATCAACTGAACCAGCATATGCTGTGACTGCTCCTGTTCTACCAGGTACCTCATGTTTCCACCGAAGTAACTGGACTGAGCTTGTGGAAATTTTGAATGCATTTGGTCCAGACCTTTTTGTCATTGGTCATGCTCCACAGGTCCTGCATCGATACTTTGACAGACTATTGTTGCATACTGTACACATTCCCATTTGGTTTCATCTTATCATATAGTGGTCCAAAACAAGGTTTTGAAAAGTGGAGAGTAGTGACCTCGAATGGTATCTGTGCGTAAGGATATTGGCGCACACTGGTTTAGGGGTGAAATGAAAAGTCTGATCAGAGACAAATGTTTTGATGGTTCCTTGCACTGCTTTACCAGCCTCCAATAGTTCTCTGCCGATCGAGATTGCTCTAACGGTATCTGCGGGCAAGGATATTGGTGCACACCAATTTGGGGGTGAAATGAAAAGTCTCATCAGAGACAAGGTTTTGACAGCTCCTTGGACTTGTTGCTTGACCTATGTGGATCAAGGCAGGTCATTGCAAATGAAAATCTCAGTCCAGTATTACAATAAGGCCAATTCCATAATCATAGCTCCCACTTGAAAGATTTGGGGTGCCACTTGGTGCCTCTGCAATTTATAAAACCTGGAAGATAAGGGTTAAGGCAACTTAGTGCGAATCATTATCCAGATTTAATCTTTTTTGGCTTATTTACGGTTTTTATTGTTGTTGGCTTATCTTGTCAGTACATTCAAGTCCATTAAGAAGGTCTATTATTGTGCTTTGCCAGTGTATGATGTTGGATGAGATTATTTATCTCTTTTCCAGCTTTAGGTGACTGCTGGCATAAGTGACAAGGATTGTGATAGGTTGGTATAAGATATGGTCTCAAGTTGTTGGATAAATTAGGATAGGCAGGATTTGGCAGGCTACGGTAGTGCTTAAGGATAGAGAAAGGCAGAGAAAGGGAGTTGCTAATCTCAAGTTTCTGGTGCCACCTCGTATCTTGTTGGTGACAACCGTGACAAACTTTCAATCGAGGACATTGTTGAAATATCTGCACTTTTTATAACCGCCATAAGAATTTAGTTCAAAGGGTCTGTTTGTTCACACTTTTTTACATTCTGAACATCTCAATATTTGTAATTTTATGAGATTTTGGGCGTTTTGTGTTTAATGAAAATCAGATTATGAAAGCCACAAAATTAAAGCTAATTCAAAGTACAAGTTACTACTGACAGACCCGAAATAGTAGACAGTAACTGGGTGGTAACAAACCATATTCTTAATCCAAATCCTATGGACTTTGTGCCAGGCTAAAGTTGTCCGAGCTGTGAAACACCGGGTCAACAATACAACCATCATCAGTACTGCGTAGTTATGGATATTTTGTCAGTTTCTCAATGTAAGACTGAGTCTGTGAGAGGCTTATATCATGAGATGTGGGCTGGGAGAATTGTTCTGGTGTTCTTTTGAATTTAATGTAAAAGGATTCTGCACCTTGGCATTGGTGACATGATGTCAATCCTGTTTCAATTTTTGATGGTCTTAGATACTTTGTTAGGATTATGAAGCTGCTTTGCCGATACTTTTCCCTGGTCAATATGGAGAAATAACAAAAAGTACATCCATTTATACATGCCTTGTCTTCTTTTAAAGTGCAGGATTCTTTTCTCTCTATACTTTCTTCTTTCAAGTCATAGGAAGATCTTTTGATATCTTCAATGGGGAAACCCCTGTTCCTTTTCTAACTCATATTGTATAATCTGCCATCTATCTTCAGGTTTTCCCAAAATAGATAAACTGGAAATTGAGGGCAGGGGCTTCCACACAAATTTGTATGCTGTTCGTGGAATCTATAGTGGTGGGAAGGAAGGGAAAAGCAAGATTCAGTGGCTTAGGTCTATGGTTGGAAGTCCAGATCTTATCTCCATACAAGGCATGTCATCCCCATGAATAATTCTTTTGGTCTTTGTGTTCATTTCTGAAGTAATCATTAAGTCTGTTGGGCATCGAATGTTATTTGTCCCCTTATGGTTACTCATGAAGAAAATTTGTTTCCTTATCTGTTCTTCATATAAAGTTGCAAGCCTTAGCATTAGAGGATGATGCACATTAAGAGAAAGATACGCTATGTAATCTTGATTCAATTGTACATAGCCTGCATTGTATGATATATGGAGTTAAGCCTTTAAGGCTCTGGAAACTGAAGGGCTATGCTTTATTGTAGGCTGGGCAGGTTCATAGATTTTTATCTGAACGAGGATGTGGACAAGAAATTACTAGCATGTTTAGAAATTGCAAATTGGACATTACAACTAAAAGTAATGTTACCTTGAGAAAATTATCCATAATCACTTTTCTTTGAATATACTGTCCTATAAGAAAAGACTAGCAGCAGTCCTGTCTTCTGAATTCAATGGATTTAATAGATCCCCTACAATAGTTTGTCTTGATCGAGATCTAGAGCTACCCTAAATGGTTTGTGTGGTCACAAATGGGGCGCTTTGAAAAGCTTAGACTCTAATGGCGTCTGAACCCCTCCCCCCTTGTAGAGACTGGTACAATACAATTCAACATTTTGTTAAGTTTGGGTTTGATGGTATCGTTTGGCTTTGGAACCCTTCCCCCACTGTAGACTGGTGTGATTCAATTCAACCATTTGTTTGGTTGGGCTTGATTCAATTCCACTGAGAGTTTGATTTTCTCAGTTTGTCTTCTATCTATGTGGACATATGTGTATTTCGAATACTTTTGGTCTCTTTCATGATTTCTCACTTTTTGAAAACTAAAACTCCAACAACTATCACTTGGATGTTGTGGACTACTCTGTTTCATGCTTGCGGGTACCTGTGAGGTTCTGTCATTTCCATGAACTGTGCTGCTCGTAGTTGTTCTGCTTTCGCTCAATCCTTCACTTGTGACTTCCTTTCCTTCAGTAAAAAGCAGGTGTCAATGGTAGTGCCATCCTTGTTTCTGGTCAAGTGATTGGTTTGCGAGGTCCATGAAATAGTTCCCTAGCCATGACCATGATGGCAGAGATGCAGTTTCGAGAGACACTCATAGGCTCATATTTTAACTGCCACAAGTTCTTACTGGATTTTATGACTGCAAGCTTTTTGTGGCCCAAAAAACTGCTAGCTTTTAAGGACTTTGTTTTTCCCTCTTCAGAATGAAGATTCATGAAACTAATAAAAGCATACAAGTCCTTCATTTTCCCATTCATGAACTTGAAAGTTTCATTACTGTCTGGCCATGGACACATGAGTTACATGAGTTTGCTCCTTATGTAGAAGAGAATTGCTATGTGTATCTTCAGGTGTATTTTTTTTTTTTTTTAGATTATCCCTGTATTGCATCCATTCTTGCCATACATGATTTGGGAGGTCAACCTATGTTGCAGGAGAGACGGGAAGAATGTACGAAGCTAATGTTGATGACGTAGGTTACAGGTTAGTGGTAATTTACACTCCTGTAAGGGACGATGGAGTTGAGGGGCAACCGGTGTCTGCATCTACAGAGCCTATTGCAGTTGGTAAACAAATCAAAATCCCCAACTTATTTGTCTGCACCTCTTTTGTCTACCTGAGATGAGTATTACTGAAATTGATCTTTTTGCCCTTTGAGTTTTCTGGATCATCTCGGGCTCTTCTTCCTTTTCAAAGTCTACAATTGTATGCATATGTTTTTTGTGATGGTATTACCATGATTTTTCTTCATTCAGACATCCTAATTGTTAGATTATAGCTGACTGAATTTGTAATATGTGGCATATCAATGTAAAGGTTTGAATACATGCAGTTCAGTAACTATTAGACTTGAGCTTATGACTAAGAAAGGAAGCTACTTAAATGAGATAAAACATGATAGGCACTCGAAAAGCTATTTAAGTCATACTAGGGAGATATGAAGATAGACAACATTCCTCACTTTGCTGATGAAGTTTTTACTTAAGAAGCAAGAAAGATAATAGAGCGTGGTGTATTAGTTTGTCTATATGAAACAAAAAACATGGATTTGATTTTATCCTTGCTTCAGGGCATGGAACAAGGCCAAAAATGAGAAAAAAAAAAGAATTTACCCAAGGAGGATTTTGGCTAATGCAGGGATGTTGAGTTATGGCAAGTGGTGGCTAAGCTAATGTATTTCCTTCATTGGTGTTAGTTGTATATGGTTGCATCATCCATCCTTAAATTGGTTTCCTTCCTTAAGCGATCTAGCAAAAGTTACTTAATTCTCTTAATTACCTATGTCCTTATAATCACAGTCTGCATCACCTTATAGAACTGTTGGATTACCTTGGGACAAATTTTAGATGACATTACTGATTTTCCCCGCATTGAACCAAAGATGAAAGAACATAGTTGAATTTAGTATTATGGTCCTCGCATATAACGTCTCTACTTGGCCTAGCTAGTGAAGATATAAAGACAAATATGGCATACCATATGCATGTACAATCCTTGTTAAGTAAATTAGAATCGGGTGGCCAAAAACCTCAACTTCTAAAAAGCTTTATTTGAAAGCTCAATGATAATGACGCTATTTCGAGACACTACTCACATTATATACTATGTGATGTGACAAGCTAAAATGAACCTTTAAACAGGTGACCCATTTTTAACATTCAATAAAATCTGCCACATCACTTATCACATTCATTCAGGATTACAGTCTTAGTATGTCTATTATTATTCTTGCACTTTTATAAAGGTAATGTGCCTACAAGATGATGTTTGGGGGGGCCTGGGCCTCCCTGGGCCCCTCACATCTGGCCTTGTCTCCTTCTGGCTTGTTGCCATTACTTTTCCGTCTTTAGTGTTATCTTCAAAAGCTCTCTATCTGTTTACAATATAGATACTGAAATTTCCAGACTATTTGTATTGCAGAGCCTGATGTTCTTAAAGAAGTTAAGCAGAAGCTTGATCTTGGATCAGTGAAATTTGAGGTGATGCTTATAGCTTTATGATGATTTATGACTTGTAAACTTACCTCAGTCCTGCTGCAGTAAATGCTCATCGGTCCTTTTGTATTGAAAGATATTATCCAAGTCCTAGATTCTAGTTATTGTTCATTTGGACTACACGGCATTGATGAGCAACAGTTCTTTCTCAGTACTTAGTTCACTGATGGAATTCAATTAGGAGATTGAGAATAATGTCTAACTCCAAAGCATAACTTTTACTTAAAAGAGTAACTAACTTTTATTTGTTAATGTTCTGCAACATATTTGCCTCAATCTCGTAGTTTGTGGAAGTATATTTTACCATGTACATGTTAAGTCCTGATGGTATGGCCAAAGGTGACAGATCATGATTTGTAACTTGGATGTTACCGAGATTTTTTTTTAGTGCCTTTAAATTAGCATATTAAGCACCAAATGTTCACTTATATTGATCTCTTTCCTCTTAATTCTGATTTCAGTGTGATAAACTTTGGTATTTATTTTTAGTGCTTAATTTTACAACAGCATGCCTATCCAAAGTGAAACAATGAAAAACCCTGATGTTTCTATCACTGTTTTCTCTTGATAATTGAACTGTCATTTTGTACTTTATCTTGGTGACATAACACTAAGCTCTCTGCTTGCAGGTCCTCTGCGACAAGGACCGAAACTCGAAAAAGGTTATCATATTTGTTTTTCTGTGATGTCTCTCATGGGAAAGAGATTTTTCAAGCTGGGTGCTTATTTGATTGTTGGTTACAGGTTTCTGGTGAGGGAAATCTTGAGAGAAGAGTACTGGAGATCAATAGAAAAAGAGTCAAAGTTGTTAAGCCAGGTTCAAAGACTTCTTTTCCAACCACAGAAATTCGTGGAAGTTATGCTCCCCCTTTCCACGTAAGTCTCAGTGTGTGAACGTTGAGTAACAGCATATATTTGCGTCAGAACAGGCCCATAAATCGCATCACATAATTCCTTCCGGCTACCAGCTTGTGACCTTTCACTCACTGATGAATTGATAATTTTGGTTTGCAATTACCATTTTAATGATTTCTGTTCACCATTTGTCTGAGATGCTTATGATGGACTACTGATATGCCATTTTCTATTGTTGGGGAGGGATAAGAAATAAGTCATATGCCACTTGAAATTTGCTTGGAAATGTAATAGTGGGATATGTAATCACATGTAGTTCTGAGTCCTCTGACCAGGCTAATCCAGCTATCAAAAAAGTGATTCGTGGTGTCCCAGTGTCGTCTTCAACACAAGTTGTCTTGTGAAACAAGTGAAGTGCACAACTGTGCTGTGGTTCCTCTCATTCTTTAAGCAGCCGTACCAGACTGACCAGTTTCTGAAATCTTGTTTATCTCCATAGAACAAGATAAAAGCCCTGTGCAGACCACGTAGTCATCCAAACAGTAGAGACCAACAGAGAATAATCCTAATCATATTACTGTCATGTGATAGATAGATACCATCTCTAGATTCTCTATTACTTTTGATTGAGAAAAGCTTTGAGTCCATCCAACAAAAACCCTTCACATCCCTTTACATGCATGCAAGATTTCTCAATGCTTTTGCTTGTATAATGAAGGGCATCATCCTCTTTGACAGGTGGAGCTTTTCCGCAGTGACCAACATCGTCTTAGGATCGTAGTCGATAGTGAGAATGAAGTAGATTTGATGGTGCAGTCCAGACACTTGCGTGATATAGTAGTCCTTGTCATCCGGGGTCTTGCGCAGCGGTTCAACAGTACATCTCTCCACTCCCTACTCAAAATAGAAACATGAGTGGAATGGACGACTGTATAGTGTTCATTGCTTTGGTGTGACATCTAGCTGGGCTTTGGAAATTGTCAGGTTACTTGCAAAGTTTCGTCTCGCTTGAGTGAAAATTCTTTTTCTGATGTCCTTCCATTTTCTTGGTGTTGCCGTTTGAATCTATAAGTAGTGTTAGTCGTCTTGCACTGACTAAAGAGTGAGGGTCTCTGGGTTGTATATCTGGTGATAGTGATGATATTGAAAGTTATTTGCTGAACGTTAGTGTGTATCTTTCAAACAAGATTCGCAGTAATAGTCATTGGCTGATTTCTATTTTTCTCATTGTGTAGACAACTGCTTTCCTTTTGCTTCTTCTGCAATCTGCATCATGAAACACCATTAGAATTTGATATCTTGTGTGAATTTTTTGACTACGACTCGGCAAAGATAAACCAAATCCTGAGAACTCGTCCGAAACCACTCAGAAAATGTGTACCAGTGGACTTAACTTCGAAAAAGATAAGGCCAATCCCATCTGGCTCCGAAAGTTTCGACTTGGGTTGGGTCAACTAGTTTCTAAATGAGGGCGAAGTGATTTGGTTTGTTTTTTCTTGGATTGCAAGTAAAATGATCGAAACTACACTATATCTTGTTCGTCAAGACATGATCGTATGAGATGTCTTTGGGGAACCGCGTGATTTTTTGCAACGTATGGTGTTGAATTGTAGAGATAATGAGAATAGTGCAATTGCCGAATAGAACAGGCACATCTAGTTTCCATTAGATTTTGAAATTAGTTTGCGTGATTTTTTTGTCCTGGTCAGATGGTTTACGTGATTTAAACATGAATGAATTCATCTTCAAATAATCTACAGATCATAGCAAGAGAGTTTCTTCTTAACAATTAAATTTGAGAGTAAGAAATTTGAGAATTTTGAGGTTATTATGGAAGTTAGAAATTTGAGAATTTCGAGGTTATTATGGAAGTTTATCTACTTTTGTTAAACAAGAGTAGTTGCAAGAAAAATTAGTGGAAAAAGTTTCAATTGTGAAAAAGAAACAAAATGTGACGAATTAAACTATTTGGGAAAATTGGTTTAGATATTTGTAGGATGCTAAAGATTCGCGTCTAATCCGAATCAATTCTAGTATGTGAGAATTTCATGGAGTTGCGTGATGATTATCCGGAGAATTTGAAGTTCCAATTTTGTACATCAGATGAAATGTTTTTATTTTAGAATTCAAAATCATGGACTTCTCACAAAGAGATCATTTCTAATTCAAATCAAATCTAGTATGTGAGAATTTTATGGAGTTGCATGTCGATTATCCGGAGAATTTGAAGTTCCAATTTTGTCCATCAGATGACATACTGTTATTCTAGAATTCAAAATGATGGACTTTTGCACAGAGAGAGAGAGAGAGAGAGAGAGAGAGAGAGAGAGAGAGATGCGCTGCGAGGTTAAAGAACGTCAAGCCTTTGGGCTTTTTTTTTTTTAATTTTTTTATTTGGTAGAAAGGGTAATTAATATAAAGAGGACAGTCGAATGTACAGAAGATTCAGGCACCAAAAAACTTACACTCCGGAAGAGAAATCAACCTGAGTCAACCTGAGTGGAAGAGTGCCCGAATGCAAAAGACGCAGACGTGGCTAAACCAAAGCCTTTGGGCCTTTTTGTTTATTATAAATAAGAAAGTCACAACGTACACTTAGAATATCACAAAAACGCTACTGCACATAACTCTGCCGACATGAACCCTACTGCACATAACGACATGAACCCTTTTTCACTCATGATGTATGTACATCAGCATTTCAGTTCAAGTAGAGAGATGGCCGTATTTTCCGATCTTCCTTCCCTGTTTCTAATCGGTGTGTTACAATATGGACATCGCCCACTTATAAAAGACAAGTAGAAATCAGTGTGAGCGCAACAGATGCTTGTGCTCGTATACCGAAGGATTGATTAAAAGTAGTATCATACAATCAAGGATGGAGATGGCTGACATTTTTAGCCATTACTAGACATGTTGGTGAGATAAGAGACTCCTTCATGAGTTTTTGACTTAATCTTTTAATGAGATCTAAGGGCTGAACATTATGAAAGGTCACACGATTGTAATTTAGGATTGTAATTGATGCTGCATGATTGTAATTTCCTCTTTCTGATTCCTCAATTGAATTTTGCCGAGGTCTTGACATTGACCTAGGCGCATGTGATGAAAATGCATTTTTGAGTATCGGATGTGGCCTGACATGTGAAGAAACAAGTCAATCATAATAAAAGAGAATTCTTTTGAAATTGAAACGTAAAGTTAATTGGAATGCCTTTTAAACTAATATTGCGTTTGATTAGTCAGTAACAATATATGTATACAATACGACAAACCCACATCATTTTTTTTTTTTTGATAAATGAGCTACATTTCATTGTTCAAAACAAATGCGACCTGGACTACATCTCAGTACAAGCCCCATTCCAGAGAGGGCAACAGGAGCCACATGAACTCATGCGTTTCTGTATTTTATGATCATGTTTTCGCCAGTCTGATTGTCGAATCCGTTACCTAGTATTAGGAATTGAACTTGCAGCAACATTCATAAAAATAATTAAAGAAGAAGAAGAAATCGATTGTTCATTCCGCCCGTACACTCAAAAAGTAGTGAGGACAGGCCAAACTAGGTGTTCCTCAATTTTTAGCATGACGGAAGCCAAAATCCTCTTCTTGTAGATTAGTCCAAAAAAAAAAAAAAAATCATTGTAATTGAAGAAGAAATGGTAGAAAAGTAGTGAGCAGTCGGTGAAATTTCCCAATGAATGAGAGAGACCAAAAAGCAGATGATAAACAATTGAATTTTGCGACTGTTATGCAGACAATGCTTCACAAGTTCGAGAGCAGATCACCTCCTCAGTACCTTGGAAAGCGGACGTCCCGACTTAGACGGCCAAAGCGAGGCTTCCCATGCAAAGCGCCGTGCCCGAATGAGCATCCCATTTCTTTGATTCCCCAACAACATTAGGAAAACACCGCCTGTGTCGTCGTAAAATGGAATACTCATTTGAGCAAGACGCCTTCCACAGGAAGAAGGGACAAGAACAGCATCGCCACGAAAAGGCAAACGACAAGAACATCATGATGTCGAGTCGTCGATGATGAGAATGGATATGAAGACGGGGCCTCTCCTGCATTTATAAGCGCGGCTCTCTCATCTGCCATTGGAAAGAAACTAGAAAGTTTGAGAGGTGGTTGCAGCCTCCTACTCTTCCTCTGGTGCGAAATGAGATAGTTGAAAGTATAGTAAGCCAAGCCACTCCGTTCTTTCATATGTTCTATCTAAAAACTAGGTGAAGGAGCGTGCGCGTGGATGCTGGGTTTGGCTGTTAGCTGGGAAGCCTCGAGTCATCCTCAAAAGTCCTCGTCGTCCGTTCTTCGTCGACGTGCATGCGCATGCGGTACGCTCGCCAGCTACTTCAGGTTGCCGTACTTCCCCATGTGTGCCTGTACTATCCTCTCGTGTGCTGAGGTACTCAGCTCTAGCCACCTTGTACTTCTCTATTTGCAGGTTTACGTTGGTTCTAAAGCAAGGGTTCTTTGCATTTGGCTACCTCTCTCCCTCTCTCCCTCTCTCTTCAATCCATGCATGATCTTCAATCGCCTCGGGGTGCACCGTGCGGCGCCGCTTCCATCAGAGGGACGGGATGGAAAGCATAAAAATGGTGACAGGTCGTTCTCATTCTTCGTCCATCTTCTTCTGTTCCACTAGCGACGCGTATCCGAGCGATAACTTCATCTCAATCTGGTACATCTACCGACGGGTGTTCAGCCCATTTGCAATTCATGGATCCCATTAAAATCTCACATGGGTTTCACTTGATTCCATGAATGGTTCCTTCCTTCCTTCCTTCTGCACAAAGCTAAGCGGCTTTCCTCGTTCTTCCGTGGGCCTGGGCGCCGGGAGTCGGCGCCTGATAAAGCAGCCGTGTCTTGTGTCGAGATTTTGGAGACTTTTCGTTTGTTTTTTGACTTTGATTGGCCGTTGCTCTACTTTCATATTCTTGTGACTTCTGACGGTGACATGGGGTGTTGAAGTGTTATATTAGAGCGAATGTCGGATGTTCTTCCGTCGGCATAGTGGATATTTGCATTATTAAAACAATTTTTGAGATAAGGTGTGGATGCTTTGGTCGGAGAGATGGATTCATGATATATATTGAAGTCGGGTCAGAAGGTAGTGACTCCTTGTGAAGCTTAGCTACGAAATGAATTTGATCTATTTTTCTGGAAGGGGAATATAGATTTAGGATCCGTTCGTTTCGCGGAAAATTGGCCATTTCCAAAAAACATTTTCTCAGAAGTCATTTTTCAAGAAAATGACTATATTTTCGGTGTTTGGCTAAAATCAACTTTGAGTTGAAAATATTTTTCACCGTTCGTTAGCTAATTTAATTGTTTGGGAAAAATTATCAAAAAATTGATTTTTAATATTTTTATTTGACCAAAACATTAGTTTTATTTTTAAATATTTTTAAATGAATTTTTCATTATTTGTATTTTTAAAAAATCAAAATTTTTATTGCTTTTTTTTTTTCTTTCTTTTTCTTTTCCTTCCTCCTTCCTCCTCCTTCCTCCTTCCTCAATCGTCGCACACCTGACGACGGCCGACTATCCGACGACCGACCAAGACCTGGTTGCCAGATTCAGCAAGCTCGAGGCTTGGGCAATCTCACCCGAGCTTGCCGGAGATTCATCGGGCTCTAGCGAGTAGCAAGGTCGCGGATCTGGCGGCGGAGCTTGGGCTTGCTTGGATCGGGAGCTCGAGTTCCGCTGCCAGATTCGGCGAGCTCGCTGCTTGCCATGACCTGGCGAACCTCTAGTGAGCTCAGGCAAGGCCTGAGCCCCGCCCAGCTCACGGATCTGGCGAGGTCAAAGCTTCGCCCTAGGCCTCGCTAGCTTGGGGTGGAGCTTGAGCTGACTCGTTGCCGGCGACCGGCCAAGGCTAAGGAAGAAAGATGAAAAGGAAAGAAAGAAAAGGAAAAAAAGAAAAAAAGAAAAAAAAGAAAGAGAAAGCATAAAAATAAGACAAAAATGTGTTGGTGAAAATAAGCAAAAAGGTGGAAGAAGTTATGGAAAATGTTTTCCACTTTTGAAAAGTGGAAAACATTTTCCTCATCTTTGAAGGTTGTGTTTTCCATAGATGGAAAACATTTTCATTGAGTAGTTTATTTTCCGTAAAACAAACACCAGAAAATCTAGAAAATGTTTTCCTGGAAGTCATTTTCCGTGAAACGAACGGAGCCTTAGTTCCAAGTTCTCTTAATGTATGCCCATTGAGCAATTGGTTAAGCATTACTCAGCGAGAGATAATGAGCAAATTAAGACTTTGTCGAGCCCTTTGGTCGAACCAAAATCACAGCTCAATCTACCGGTCTATAAAAATTATGTCTAGGAGTTGCAGGTTGGGTGAGCTTAGCTTGTGCCCTACTACTGTAGTGCCTTGCTCAGGCCTACCCAAAGATGCCATTGGTAGATCATAACTCAAATTGGGCCTGGGTGCCATCAAGCTTATGATTAGGTCTAATTGTAACCCTATGAAAACTAAAGAATCATGCTGCTTTTTTTTTTTGGTCAAAGTTCACCTCACGGGAGAGGTCTATGAATTCGAGATCACCTTCATTATATCATGTGGGGGTCACTCGGTAGAAAAAATTGTCTAATTAATCACTTAGTCAAAAAGGCCATGAATCATGCATTGGACCCTCACCCACATGAAATGTTAACGTGGCCTTTCTAGTCAAATCTTTGGTGCCAGAACCCGTAAAAGATGGTGTTCTTGACTTAAGCATATCCCACTTGTTAACAACATTACAATTTGAAAGCAATACCAAAACGTGTGGTCCGGATGGTTGACTCCATTATCTCCTCATCCGTCTGCAAAATCTGCCCTAACGAGTGGCATATATCGACTAGAGGACACCCTTCTATCATCACCTCAACCACCAAAAGCTGTCCTATGCTACATCCCCGAGGGTCGCTCCAACCACCCATCTTTATTCTTTAGGAGGATCCCTGTCGGGTCCAAATTTTGCTATTGATATCATCACGCTTTTACTCCTTTGAATGAATTAAGTAATAATTAAAGGGAATATCCTTGCATTTGGGATTACCAAAAAAGTCTTAAACTTTTGCAATTTTACCAATTTAGTATTAAAATTTTAATTATTTTAATTGAGTTTTAAACATTTTCACGTTTTACCAGTTGAGTCTATTTAATCAATTTTGATTATAAATAGGCATTGGCTGTACTTTTTTTTTTAGTGGCCGAGGCAAGGGTCCACGTGGGTGTTGCAACTTGCAACCCTCACCAACAACTGACAAGGGCTTTGTTGCCCTTGCCCTGTGGTTGGTGAGGGCCCGTCGACCCTTGTCCATCACAGTAACAAAAGAAAAGAAGGAAAAGAGAAAAAAAAGAGGAAAAAGAAATTACAAATGTTATAAATTGTCTATGTTAGCAGTGGTCACGTCATGTAAAACAATTGATATCCATACTAGTGATTGTCGGATGAACTCAATTGGCCAGAGGACTCAATTGGCAAAACGTGAAGATGTTTATAATTCAATTGACGCAATTAAAATGCTTAGAATTGAATTCATGACAAAAGTACAATAAGTTTATGACTTTTTTTTGATAATTTTCATTCGTATTTGTGCAAATACATTGATTTGCATATCCGCTTTCGAAAATCTTCATTGAGTTTTAGTTCAACTTGCATCTCCTACCCATAATCCTCATCCATTTATTTACCAAATCGTTGTTCTTCTTTTCCAAGTTACCCTCACCACCCCCCGCTATTAACTCTCTGGAAAAGTGTATTGAAAACTCTAAAACTCTTCCTTGTCGATCCTCTCTCTCTCTCACACCCGCCACCAGCCTCAGCCACCATTATTGGTGCCTTCTTTGCTCAAGGCGTCGTCTTCCACGATTCGTCCTCGTGCAGCACCCTTCGCTTCCTATCGTGCAAATTGACATGTTTGTTAAAATTGAGGATGTTCGCTTTATTAAAAGTTTGTGGTCGCCGTAAGTCTTAGCAAATCAAAAAGTTTGCCCCAGATAAAGTGAAAGGTAACTGGTAACTAGTCATATTTGGAACTCCAGACAGCCCAAAAAAAAAAAAAGAGGGAGTAATATTTGGAGCTCTCACTTCAACAAATAGGTTGAATCCTTTTTTTTTCTCAACACTAAATTAGAAAATAGGAAGAAATTTTTTGTCGAAGTGTCATAAGCATGTTCATAATTTGTGCTTACAGTACAATGGCTTTGTGTGCATGTGAAAAATCGATATTTAAGAAAAAAAAATTCTTGATAAGATGGTTTATAAATAGAAGAGATTCAAATTTTAACACTGAAATACTCAAAGATAGAATAGAATGATTAATTGAAACATTTTTCCAATGATATGATATATAAAAAATAGCTAATTAATGATATTGTGGGGGAAGAAATAAAAGATTGAGATGCGTTAAAAATAGAAGATTCTCTTTGCTTTACATAACAATATAGATAAATTAAGTTACCATGAAAACTTGTTAATTTATATTAATTTGTGCTGTATAATAAGTTAAAAGCATTATGGGATGTCATATTATGGGTTTTTATTCGTAATTCATATTTTGTTTCATATTATGTAAACGAGACATTTTCAATATTGTCAGCCGAAAATAAAAATAAAATCCGGTCAGGGTAGGTGAAGTACTTTCTGTGTATCATATTCTCGTGCACCTTAACCTATAATAACAAGTTGCCGTTTTTTTAAGCTGTCTTCTTTTTTATATCTATATTTTTAAATGCTTTTCCATAATAAATGGCAAGGATCTTTCATTTAGATATCCAAATGAAAAATTGATGAATCTCACTTTTGTAGAATTATATTAATTCATTTTGAACATATGGTACATTACCAAGTTGTTTTGTTTTACTTGTGCAAAACATTATAAATGCAAGTACTAAAAATTTAAAATGAAATACAACATGTGTGTATGAAATTATTCAAAGTGAAACCGCGACATCTATTTATAATGCATTGCCAACTAGGGATAAGCAAAAAGAACCGTTCGAATCGGAAACAGCTTAGATCGGACTAAACTAACCGGTTGGGTTTGCTTTTCCCAAAGACACTGGTCTAGTTCTTGATTCCACAAAATTGGAACTAGTGAATGTTGGTCTCATTGTTGGCTCCATAGATAGAACTGACCGCGGGACCAAACTAATTATTCATTTTATAAATGTCAATTTTTATTAAAAATATGTGAAGAAAAAAATTTATACTAAAATTTTCGTGTAATGACAATCCCTCTCTTCAAGGCCTCTCACGGTGCAACATCACATTTGATCGCTGCCAAAGTGCCAACTCCTCTGCTCCTCGTCCCTTGCTATTTCTTGAAGAGAAGGATTGTCATTACATGAGAATTTTAGTATAAATTATTTCTTCACATATGTTTAATAAAAAATAGAAATTTACAAAATTAAAGGTTAGTCAGGTTCGAGCAGTTGGTTCTATCTCTAGAATCTAAAATTGGACTGACATTCATCGGTTCCAATTTTGTGGAACAAAGAACCAGACCAGCGTCTTTGGGAACCAGACCCAATTGGTAGATTTGGTCCAGTCTGGGTGGTTCCTGATTCGGCTGGCTCTTTTTGCTCATCCCTACTTCTGTTAGTCACAATGGTCGGCGGCCAAGTAATGGTGATCGCATTTTAGTCACATTCTACTTGTCCATCTCTGTTGCGGCTGCCTTCGATAATCGGATGGTGTGCTTTTTTGTTGCTGAAATTTTAGAGTTTTGTAAAATATCCGATGCTTGAGAACGCGGTGGGAGGGAATTTCTGCCTTGTATTTCTGGTAAATTTGACTTCTATTTGCAGTACACAGATTGCTAATTCCTTGGAGCTTGAGAAGATTGAATTCTTTTTCGGAACTGTTATGAATGCTGTTGTTAGCAAGTAATGAGGCTTCCGAGAGAATGGGGTTTGCAATTAGTACATGATAGCCCAGGTAAAATCAAAACTCTAGGCGTCTGTGGGGACCAGTTGAAAATTCAAAAAGCTTTGGCTGATTTCTTGTAAAGATTTATTTTGTGATTCAACTGTTTGGAAGTAAGGACCCCCACATGAATGATCATTGTTAGAATATTTAAATAATGAGCCACAATTTTAATTGATAATTAAGCTTTTATAATAGTTGGTAGTGGTCTTACAAAATCTCACATAGTATTAGAGCTGGAAATCCTGATTTCAAATCATTTCGGGCCTGATCTGCCTCCTCAATTAATTTTGCACGTTTAATACTAGGTCCAAAAATAAAGGCCAGACTAAGCAAGAGATAAACGTATGTTTTTAGAACAATTGATAGTGGTTTCACAAAATCTCGTAATTTTCAATTGTCTTACGGTGTATTGCTCGGCCCTAGCCCTACTTCCATCAAGGGGACGAGATGGAAACCGTAAGAATGGCAAAAGGAAGTGTGTGGCTCATTCTCATTCTTCCTTCATCTTTTTCTGTTCCACTAGTGACGGGTATCCAAGCAATAACTTCAGCTTAATCTAGTACATCTATCGATATGTGTTCACAGCATTAAGAATACGTAGATCCCATTAAAATCTCACGGGGGAGTCACTTGATTCTTTGAATGGTTCCTTCCTTCTACACAAAGCTAAGGTGGCTTTCCTCGTTCTTCTGTGGGCTTGGGCACCGAAAGCCGGCGCCGGCGCTTGAGGACGAATTGCAATATTCGTCTGTGTTGGGAATAACGGATCCCCGAAAACCGGATTCGACACTAAATCGAACCCCTAAATCAATGCGTAAGACGAAGCCCGAGAAAATCACGTATCACCGATCGTAAAGCACACCACGGATTTGAGCGTACCTTGTTAGCCACAGATTAGACACTGACGCCGATAGAAGGAAGAGATTTGGCCCTGTTCGATCCGATGACGCCTTGAAGGGAAGAAGAACGATTCCTTATGCTTATTGTTTCTTCTTTTGTTTTTGAGAGAGAGAAAGCGCGAGAAAAAGGAACGTACGTACGTTGAATTATCCAAGAGGTGTCATCTCTCTCTCTCTCTCCCCCTTTTATACCTTTCCCCATCCACAGGCCGTATTCCCGTGGGCCGGGCTTTTTAGGCCCAACTTGGGTGAACGGGCCTTAAGCCCATCTCATATAAAACCATCATCTCCCACTCGCACATGGTGGGCCGAACAGGATTCTCTTTACCTCTCTTCAACATTCATACCGGTGAATAATCCGTGCGACCAGCATACTTTGAGAGCTCGTTACTATACATCTATTAGGAATATATAACAGCTCATAATGGGCGTCACACTCTGAGTAGATTTAGTATGCAGTACCCTAGATCGATCGATCACATTTATATTTCTCTTGATCTCTTTTAAACATGATATATATATTGTATTCACAATTATAATTATCACAAAGACAGTCATAATTGGTCGACCAGTGAATACAAAACCACAATGTGATTCTCCAAAATCGATCTTCCTCTTTCTTTCAAACTCTCAATTTCAGTCCAGCTTGCTTTTCTAGAAATGCCCCATTAGATCGAATCATCTCATGACCATTGGCAACACCTTAAGATAGCAAATACTAAATAGAAATCTTGAGAATAAGTAAGAGTTATGAGGGGACTAAAAATTTGAGGAACTCTTTTCCTCAAGAGTCTCACACGTCATAAAAGTTGAGATCAAACTTTTTGCCACTCTTATTGGTCGTCTCATGCATACGTAGTATAAAATACGTGTTACGGTATTAACTCCTTTCCCATGGAGCGTATGTCTACACCTTTCAATACCGTACAGATGATAGTTCAGACATACCCAATGTTTAACTTGAGTTCACGTATGCACTCATTCACAAAATTCATTAGAACTCACATCTGGCATCATAGACAGATAAAGTAAAATATGTGGGTTATTTTACTTTCGGACATCTTTAGTATTATGTCCTCATCTTAACACTTAGTTAAGGCGACATATGTATTTTAAGTTTGAGCTCTCGATTATCACCTAGATAATAAGCTTAAAAACAGTCTCATCTCTATTTATCACACAGTAAACAGAGGCGATTACCCGTGTGAGTGGGCTAATATTTTATCTGTCCGACATACTTCTCAACTTAAAATAATGCACTGAGTATTAAGATGCATAAAGATCATATAAAGATTCATAGGCATTAATCAATGAAAAATAAAATTTCATAAATGTGAACAACTCAAGGAAATTACAATTCAGTACATCAGACTCTACGCAATCCTAGAGATTTTACATGACCACAAAACACATCTCTAGGTATTGGCTTTGTCATAGGATCTGCTACCATTCTATGCGTATATATGTACTGTAAGTTCACATCCTTTCGTGCAACCATATCTTTCACAAAGTTATACTTGGTATATATATGTTTGGTCTTGCCATGATATTTTGGATATTTGGTGTACGCTATAGCTGCTTGGCTATCACAGTTAACCAATAATGGATTTGCAGCTTTCTCATTAACACCTAAATGATCCAAAAATCTTTTAAGCCAAACTCCTTCTTGTACCGCTGCTGATAATGCCACGAACTCAGCTTCCATCGTGGACAAGGCTATACACGTTTACTTCTTACTGCTCCATGATATGGCGTCATTGTTCAGTAAGAAAGCAAATCCAGAGGTAGATTTTCTTTCATCTAAATCTCCTCCCCAATCAGCATCTGAATAGCCTTCAAGTCACAGATCCTTTCCTTGGTAATTCAACTTATAATCAGCAGTTCCCTTCAGATACCTCAGTATTCTCTTGACGTCTTTCCAATGTGCTGGACCTGGATTGGATTGGTATCTACTCACTATTCCAACTGCAAAACATATGTCGGGTCTTGTACACATCATAGCATACATCAAGCTCCCAATAGCACTAGCATAAGGAACATCTTTCATTTATTCATTCTCTTGTGGAGTCCCTGGACACAGTCTATGGCTCAATCTTTCACCTTTTGCAATAGGAGTGTCTATGAGTTTACAGTCTTGCATACGAAATCGTTTAAGAACCTTATTTATATATGTTTCTTGCGAAAGAGACAACGATATCTTCGAACGATATCTTGAAATCTTAACTCCAAGAATGTATGCAGCCTTACCCATATCCTTCATCTCAAAGTTGGAAGACAACCGACTCTTAACAGTCTTAACAAACTCCATATTGCTCCTGGCAATAAGTATATCATCAACATATAATGATATGATCACAAATTGATCCTTGGATCTTTTGATATATACACAATGATCCTCATCAATCATCGTAAAATCATATGCCATTATGGCATTATGAAAACGTATATACCATTGTCTTGATGATTGCTTAAGACCATATATCGACCTCAAAAGTCGACATACTTTTTCTTCTTGGCCTTTCACTATGAAACCAGTAGGTTGTTCCATATATATTTATTACTCTAATTCTCCATTAAGGAAAGCAGTCTTTACATCCATTTGATGTAATTCAAGATCTAAACATGCCATTATTGCCAAAATAATGCGAATCGAGGTAAATCTCACTACAGGAGAAAACGTATCTTCATAATCAATTCTTTCCTGTTGATTATACCCCTTCGCCACAAGGCGGGTCTTATGCCTTTCTATCGAGCCATCAGCCTTTCACTTTATTTTGAGAACCCACTTGTTCCCAATAGCTCTGCGTCCTTTTGGAAGATCAACCAGTTCCCATACTTGGTTTGATTTCATTGACTCCATTTCCTCTTCCATTGCATGAATCCATTTTTCCTTACTAAGGCAATTCAGAGCCTCATTAATATTTCTTGGCTCATCCTCATCTTGTGGAGCAACCATAAAAGTTTCCCCTTCAATGTCAAAACGTCGACGGGGAATATTTTGGCGACTTGTTCGCCGTATGGGAGATTGTACACTTTGCACATCATTCCCTATCATGCTCCCACTTGGATTAGATAATGATGACGTCATCTCATCATGTGGTTGCAATTGATCACTTCTCATATTACTCCCACTTGGACGAACTCCACTAATATCATTATCTTGATCCAAGGTCTCAAATATGAAATAATCTTCACCTATTTCGCCCTTCTTAGGAAATTCATCCTCTAAGAATGTGACATCTCGTGATTCAAATTCAATTATACTCCCACTTTCCTTCTCACCTATGAACACATACCCTTTTGAGTGTTCTGAGTATCTTATGAAAATACTTTTCTTTCCTCTAGGACCTAATTTCCCAAACTTGTGAGAGGACTCATGTGTATAGGTAGCACAACCCCATGGCTTAAGAAAACTTAAGTCCGGTTTTCTACCTGTCCATAACTCATATGGAGTGGAAGTAACTGATTTGGAAGACACCCAGTTAAGTATATAGGTAGCAGTTAACAATGCATCACTGCAAAAGGTGATAGGTAAGTTAGCATGCGCCATCATGGACCTAACCATTTCTAGTAGGGTTCTGTTTCTTCTTTCCGCAACACCATTTTGTTGAGGAGTATACGGAATAGACAACTGTCTTTCTATTCCTTTTTCATCACATAATTTTCTGAACTCATCAGATAAATATTCTCGACATCGATCGGATCTCAATGCTTTTATTTTCTTGTCTAATTGATTCTCTACTAGGTTCATAAACCTTTTGAAACAACTTATTGCTTCAGATTTATGAGAAATCAAATAGACATATCCAAATCGAATATAATCATCTATAAAGGTGATGAAATAAACAGCCCCATGCCTTCCTTTCACATTCATTGGACCACAGACATCAGAATGGATTAAATGCAGAGGAAATTCAGCTCTTTTACTTTTCCCAAATGGTTTCCTTGTCGTTTTTCCTTCTAGGCAATGCTTACATATGGACAAATCAACTTTTTCAATATTGCCCAACAAGCCCTCTTTGACTAGTTTATTTATACGTTGTTGGCCAATGTGACCAAATCTAGCATGCCACACATTCACATCATTATCATAGGTATTAGGAGATGTGATAAGGGAATAACAAACATTTGCATTAACATATTCAACATCTAATACAATGAAACCATCCAGAAAATAACCACAACCATAATAATTTGTATCAAAAACAAATCCACACCTCTATTATAGAAGTTCATATTAAAACCTAGTCTAACCAATACTAAAACAGATACTAAATTCCGACGAATCTCCGGAGCATACAATACGTCATGTAGGAATAAAGTGCGTCCACCACGTATGTTCAGTTGGCATGTGCCAATTCCTTTTACTTCAGCTCTGGAGTTGTTTCCCACATAGACCCACTTAGTTCTAGTTGGTATTCGTTGGAATTCCATGAAGGATCCTCTATCTTTCGCTACATGGTCCGTCGCTCCTAAATCCACAATCCACAAAGGATTAGACTCAGTTAAGAACACAAAACTCGACACAAAAGCAAAGTTCTAAAAAGTATAAGGGGTGCATACCTTCTTTGGCTCACGACAGTCGCGAGCATAGTGACCCTTCTTGTCACAGTTGTAGCATTTCACCCTTGTAAGCTTCTTCATGCGAGAACGCTTTCCTCTATCATGTTGGTTAAACTTGGGTTTCTTCCCTGAAGGACCTGCTTCTTCCTTGCCTTTCCCTTTATCAAACCAGTTAGGGCGCTTGCGCTTGGAGCTCGAAGCTCCATGTGAGCTAGAACTAGCATGATAAAGTTTAGCATCCGACTTAGCCGCCAAGAGGCGGTCCTCTTCCAGCTCAAGATGACGCATTGCATCCCCGAAGGTTTTGATATTATCATTATGGGTTAGGTGCACCTTCATATGCTCCCAACTCTGAGGCAAGGAACGAATCACTGCTTGCACTTGCTGCTCATCTGTGAGGACATGGCCAGCATCTTTCAGCTCATTTATCATGTTTGACATCTTTCTAAGATGTTGCTTCATGGTCTGACCATGCGGCTTCTTATAAGAGTCAAACCTGATAGTGAGCTGCCTCAGTCTGGTCATCGAAGTATGACCAAATCTTGCCACCAATGCTTCCCACATTTCTTTGGCATTGTCAAAACGCCTAAACTCTCGCATAACGTCATTGTCCATGCTGCTCAGCAACGTAATGCGAGCAAGAGAGTTCTTTCATTTTCACACAGCAAAAGCTTCCTTATCTCTTATGTGCTGTGCAGTGTTTCCTTCTTCAGGTTCTACCATGGTCAGGTTAAGAGCCTCAAGTGCTTCTTGCTCTTCCAACACATACTGGATTTTCATTTGCCAAATTTCATAGTTGTCTCCATTGAGCTTTTCACCTTTGTTCAGCTCGGCAACTATGCTCTTTGTGGCTGAAGCCATTGATCTGAACACATCAGACATATGCACGAATTATTAATGTCTATCATTTATGCATCCCTTTTTACATTGACCCATCATATTAATGAATAATTTCAAGTAAGGCTTCAGAATCAAAAGGTCACTACGTTTCCAATCATCCTCCAAAAATCCTAACTTAAAACTATCATTAATATGATAGTCATATGCAAAATCAATTCTATGAAGCTACAAAAACTTCTAAAACTACCCACAGCTAATTACCCACAGCAACCAGCAATAACAGAAAGCAATAGATAATTGACATACAAAAACAATAATGCTTTCAATTAATACAACTATACATTACACTAAGCAACATATACAAAGAAAAATATCAACATAGAAAGAGATATTCAACCATAAAAACATCTCATAACTAATCTAAGAAATAAATAAGGAATGTCCCTTCTAATCTATCAGTCAAAATATCTGAAAAATTTGAAGGCACATTTACCAACCATGGATAAACTTTTGGAGAGCTTTCATGTCGCCTCCAAGGCGCATTCCCTTTGCGCCATGTAGCGCTCAATCTAAGGGTTGGAGTTTTGGTTAACTCAATCCTATAGTACTCTCTTACAAAAGCTTCCACTAGCCTTCTATAACCCGGGACCACGTTGACCTCCCATAGCCGATCTATAACCCGGGACCACGTTGCCATTTAGCTGGAAGAGTGTTCATCAAAACCGGCACCTTCTCAAAATCCGGCATAAGATAACCATTGCAGATGATTTCCGGTATCATCTGATTGACCCTGACCACATGTGATACAAAATCACCGTCATGCCACCGATAATTAGCTAACTGTGTCATTAGCCTTTTAAGTTTTGCAATTCCCTCGTCCGTTCTCGGGATTGCAGGTATTCTTGCATAACGCATCATAGTTCCTGCAACAAATGCAGAACTAAAAATGGATTACTTATAATCCATATAGGCATGACTGAAAAAGAAACAATTTTTTTTTTCCGGGTCAACGGTCAACGGTCGTCGGTCAACGATCAACGGTTGTCGGTCAACGGTCAATGGTGGTCAACGGTCAACGGTCAACGGTTGTCGGACCGGCCGGGCCGATGGGGCTGGCTTGGGCGAACTGACGGCACGTGCTGCGCGCGTGCGCGGGATAACGTCACGCAGACATCAGTTGGCACGTGCCGATCGTGTGCCGGGTCTCTGCGGTTCGGGTCGGGTTGAATCGCCGGTTGGTGACCGCCCGGCGAAACGTCGTTGTGCTGACGTCACCCTAGCGGTTACTGACCGTTGGGTGATGTCATGTTGACGTCAGCATGCGTCGGTCTGCGGATCGGCGCGTGCCGGTTTGCCGGCCGGCGGCGAGCACGTGCCGGTTCACCGACCGGCGCGTGTGTCGCACGCGCTGGGCGAGCCAGCGCTTCCGGGCGCGTTGCGCCCACGCGCAGCGCCTTCTGGCTACGCGTGTGGGCGCGTGTGGCGTCGCCCGGCGACGCACGACCTATCGTCGGACTCGTCTCAACGTCGCCTTTCTTCCTATGGCATTATAATTCGATTTCGACTTATGAAAACTCGAAAAAATGGCCGAACATCGCTCGGGTGTCGGGATTTCTCGCCCCGATCCGTACGGCCGAATTGCTTTTGCGAAAAATCAATCAAAAAACGTCAAACAGGTCGGGAAAAACGTGAACCTGGCTCTGATACCAATGTTGGGAATAATGGATCCCCGAAAACCGGATTCGACACTAAATCGAACCCCTAAATCAATGCGGAAGACAAAGCCCGGGAAAATCATGTATCACCGATCGTAAAGCACACCACAGATTCGAGCGTACCTTATTAGCCACATATTAGACACCGACGCCGATAGAAGGAAGAGATTTGGCCCCATTCGATCCGATGACGCCTTGAAGGGAAGAAGAACGATGCCTTATGCTTACTGTTTCTTCTTTTGGTTTTGAGAGAGAGAGAGCGCGGGAAAAAGGAACATACGTACGTTGAATTATCCAAGAGGTGTCATCTCTCTCTCTCTCCTCCCTTTTATACCTTCTTCCATCCACATGCCGTATTCCTGTGGGCCGGGCTTTTTGGGCCCAACTTGGGCGAACGGGCCTTAAGCCCATCTCATATAAAACCATTAGTCTGAATCTAAAGGCAGCTGTCTCTTTTGGAGACTTTTCGTTAGCTTTTTGATTGGTGGCTCTTCTTGACTTTGATTAGCCGTTGCTCTACTTTCACATTCTGTAACTATTGATAGTGACATAGGGTGTTGAAATGATATATCTGAGTGAATGTCGGATGTTCTTCCGTTGGCATTTAGTGGATATGTGCACTATAAAAACTTTTTTTTTTTTTTGGTGATAAGGTGAGAATGCTTTGGTTGGAGAGACTATTCATGATAACATATTTTGAAGTTGGGTCATAAGAGCCAATCTTAGCTACGACATGAACATAGATTTAGTTCAAAGTTCTATTAATGAGTGTGAGTTGATCAACTGATGAAGTATTACTAAATGAGAGAGTTAAGGCCTGATCGGGTCATTTGATCAAACCAAAATCAAGCCTCAATTTGCCTATCAATAAAAAGCGTATTTGACAAATTGCGAGTTGGGTCGATCTTACTTAGGCCCTACTACTGTAGTGCCTTGCCCAAGCCCACCCAAAGATGCCTTTGGTCGCTTGAGGCTCGAGTTAGCCTAATCAGGAGTTTCGAACCACTAGTTTCAAAATCAGGTCTAGCCGTGACCCTCATGTTCTTTTCTATCGAAATTCACCTTACGGGAGGTCCATGAATTCGACATTGCCTTTACAATTTCACGTGGGGTCACTGAGTAGAGAAAATTGTCCAATTAATCACTCGGTCAAAAAGCCTATGAATCATGTATGACTTAGGCATTGTACCCTCATCTGCACGGAGTGGTCAGGTGGCCTTTCTATCTAGTCAAATCTTTGGTGGTAGGTAAGGGTGAGCAGCGGTCTAGGGTCGACCTTGGACCGGCCCAACGTTGCTGGTCTTGATCCGGTTCCTAAGGAGACTGGGTCGGTCCTTGGTCCTGAAATTCCAGAATCAACATTGTGCGGGTTGGTCATCGATTCTAAGAGTTTTGGGTCAATCCAACTCTGGACTAATCCTGTATATATATATATATTATATTATATTATATTATATTATATTATTTATAATTCTTTTATATATTCAAATATAAGTAAAATGTCTGTTATATTATATTATATTGACATGTTCTATCAATAGCACTAATAGTAATTTCAATTTAAAAATTTTGTTGAGTATTAATTATGTGTCGTTTGTTTTGTTTTCAGGTGTTTAGAAGTTCAAGTGAATTAACAAGAGGTGAAGTTATATATTCATGATTTATATTAAGTATTTTGAACTTTTTATGGTTTAATTGTATTTTACTAATGAATTTCACCTGTACTTTGCTTTTCAATTTGTGTCAAATGGTAGAAGTTTTTGAAGAGTAGAGTAGTACTGCAGTTGCTACAGTGATTTGTTAGTCAAGTGGTGTGAAGCTCATTGTTTGGTTGAGTGGACTCTACATGATCAAATGCTAGTCAAGTGGTGTGAAACTCATTTTTTGGTTGAGTGGACTCTACATGATCAAATGCAGGAAAACGCTTTTGCATATGGTGTTATGAATATTAAAGATAGATGATTACAAGAACTTTCCATCTTGTCTCATATCTCAATGAGCGGTTAGCAGGTATGAAATTTCTATTATTGTGTTATCTTAAATTTACTAAATATGTATTGGTATTTATAGTTTAGTTGCATAATGCCGCATTGTCGATGGATGCGTAATTTGAATTTGTGGGTTTGCTTTTTTAGGGAGTATAAAACTTAAGACGAAAAAAATTATCGATCGGTCCCGGGTTGACCCAGAAACTGGACCGAACCCATTGGGTCGGTCCAGTCCTTAGTCTCAAGCTCAATAGGGTCGGTCTTCGGTCTTAAAAATTGAGAACCGACACTGTACAGGTTGCTCCTAGGGTTAGGGGGTGGCCCGGATCAATCCGGACCATGCTCACCCCTAATGGCAAGTCCCATAAAAGATGATGTTCTTGACTTCAGCATATCCCACTTATTAACAACATTGCAATTTGAAAGCAATATTAAAACATGTGGTCTAGACGGTTGACTGCATTATCTCTTCATCCGTCCGCAAAATCTCTCCTTTTTATATCGACTAGAAGACACCTTTCTGTCATCGCCCCCTCCTCCAAAAGCTGTCCCATACCATACGGCTGAGGGTCGGTCCAACCACCAATCCTTAGGCGGATCCCCCCTCGATCCAAATTTGGCTATTGTAATCATCACCCTTTTACTCCTTTGAATGATTTAAGCAATTATCAATGGGACTATTCTCATATTTGTGCAGTTACATCAATCTAAATAATCATTTCTTTTAATATAGTTTTTCTTGGGAAATGAAACGCGTTCTTGTTAAATTTCCAGCTTTTTAGAAAACCTTACATTTTTACTTTTTGTTTGGTTTTCTTTTTTCTTTTTGGTTTTCTCGGTATTACTTTTCATTTTCACTTATTTATGTGCTTTGGTCGATCATTGTGTAGTTGGGTTATGTTTGATTGATATTCACGGATTTCTCACCGCAAATGGAAATTTTTTACCGTTCATGAACTTGTTCCTCGTAAATTATATTTTCTACTGCAAAAGCAACATTTACCGCATAATAGATATTCTCACCTAGCATTCTGTAAGAATGGGCGACCTGTTCAGTAGGTAAAGAAATTCAGGGTTTTAATTTTTTTTTTTACTCATGGTTGGGGTACCTTTCTATCTGTATTTTCGATCTGTCGATGATGCATATCATTTTACATAGAGTGAGGAAATTCAAAAAACTAAAAAACCCATTAATAACAAACTTTTATCTAGTTTAAAGCCTATGGCCTAATTCCCTTTAAAAAGCCCATGAGTTTAGGTACAATCTCAATTGTGTCCCGAACTCTTTAAAATTATTAACGTAGGGTACGAAGGTGATGGTATTGATGAAGAAGTAGGTTTTGATAATGAATCTTCAACTAGTTCAAATCTTGATAATCTTCAAGAAAACATTTGCAATTTTTTAATGTGTGGGCAAATTTGGGATTAGAGTGAAAGTTAGAGATTCGTTCTAATAAAAAAATTCTAGATAGAATTGGGATTGGACAAAAAGTGCAGGAATTTTAGAAAATCTACCCGATAAACTATGCAACACTATTGATGAACTTATCATCATATATTAAAAATAAAAGACAAAATCAATTTTTTTTAAAGATAAATGAGTTAATACCATGAAAAACTTCAAATTAGTACACTCATGATAAATTCACCAAAAACTAATTTTTTGACAAAAAATAATTTCAAATTAGTACATTTGTGACAAATTTATCTTTCATCAATATTTGTTAAAATTTTACAGTTAAATTGCTGAAATTAGTTTGATTCAAATTCACAAATAAGTAAATAATAATTAAAAAAAGCCTAGAATGAATTTACATTAAAAATATTAATTCACTATTTATTAAAATCATTCATTGTTTCAATTTAACAAATTCAATTCCATTCCAATAATTCATAAAACTTGGAGAAAAAAAACAAGCAATTCACATTATAGATTCGAGTGTTAGATGTGTCGGAAAAAAGAATAAAACTAGGGTGAATTATGTATCACTGAAAGTGGGAGTTCATACATAGAAGACTAGTTTTTTTTTTTTTTTTTTTTTCAATTTATTATTTATTATATTTTTATTTTTCACACACACACACACACGAAATTTTTAAAATTGACATTATGTCTCGATATCATTACACACACACACACACACACACACACACACACACACACATGAAATTTTTTAAAATTGACATTATGTCTCGATATCACTTATCGGAAACTCACATGTTGGAATCTTGAGAGTCAGGCAAGTTGACTAAGTGTCAAATTTTTTGACATGTGTTGATTGAGTGTCAGAAAGTATCAAACATGTATCTGAGTGTCCAACATGACATAAATGCTTTCGGGGAGTGTTGGTACTTTCTAGATAACGGGTGGATCGATTTGAGATTTTTAATGAAAAATAGTTTTGGGTAATTTTAGAGATTTTCCGTGATATTAACCCATGTTAAAATCTAACTTAATATTGCAATAATCATAACTTTTTTATTTCATTTTTTTCACGCAAACCCATAAAAGTACCAATTCTCATCTTCTGTTCAATTATTGTTACAATAATCTAGTTTGTGAATTTCCGTGGTATTAACACAACATAAAAATCTAACTTAATATTGCACTAATCATAACTTTTTTATCTCGCTGTTTTTTTTTCCATGCAAACCCCTAAAGCGCCAATCCTCATCTTCTGTTCAATTATTGTCACAATAATCTAGTCTTCCTCTTCTTTACCCATTTTCCTTTTTCATTCCATGAGGTGGTCCAAACCCTCGAATATCTTCTTTTTGTTCACACTAATAAAAACATTTTTCTCTTCTTGTCCAATCTTTTCTAGGGTTTAGAAAGGCAAAGCCAATTTGATTAAAAGAAGAAAACCTACCAAAACCCAAAAGAAAGAAGTAACCGTGCACCACAATTGTATTGAAGGCAACAAAATAATGAACACCTTGCACATTTCTGATTTTTTATTTTTTTAGTCGGAAGGAAAATTTTCATTTCACAAAAAAAAAAGATACATAATTTCAAAATAAAGATGATCCCACAAAATAAGTAAATCTAAAAGATAAATTAACTTAGTATAGCTTGCAAAAACTCATTCGTTCCATAAAGATAAATCTATCATAGCATCAAAGCGTGTCTTGATTCACTATGAATAAAATTCCAACTTTCTCATGAATATGGAAAGAAAGAAAGAAAGATATTTTCGAGGAAATGTCCTATTTGCCCACAAGTTATGAGTATTCCATCCATGTAATATGGAATTATATAAAATTATTACCACATAAAATATCATTCTCTTGAAAGATCCTCTTCAGCAAGGATAAGTATCTTCTTGCATGACAAAAATGCTGTGCTCGGATCTCTCGTCTACGTATGGCAACACAGCTTAGATACTCTTATTGAAGTGTCTATAATAATATATTCATAAAAATCAGAAACTAAGACACCGCTATTTTGGTGGTAAATAAATAATCAGAAAATATTTTATTAAAAAATATTTTTTTTGCTTGAAATAATTGATTAATGAAAAATATTTTCGTTTTTATTAAAATATTTTGTCTAGATATTTTTCGTGAATGATGGAAATAATTTTTGTTCATTTACTTTGTAAGCTGTACGAGCGATATTTTTAGGAAGTTATTTTCCAAATCATTCATTTTTTCACGATGTCAGTGCTATTTGCATTTATAAATTCACCAATCAGAAATTCTGATTGGAAATTTTTTTTATTTTCGATTCAAGTAGGGATGGAGGAAAACACAACCCCTCAATTACTAGGGTGCATAAAAGCTTTTCTAGCAAAAATAAAATAAAATAATAAAAGCTAGGCCGCACAGTTTTACCAAATATTAATTAATTAAATAATTAACTAATAATAGAGGGAACGCTCATTTTTAGGAAACCAAAGATCCCCCCTCCCCCAAAAAAGAAAAAAAAAACCCCAAATTGCGGAAAGCACAGGTGCGAAACCTGCCTAAAATCGGCCTGATTTATAATTTTTATAAAATAGAAGAGATTCAAATTTTAACACTGAAATAATTAAAGATAGAATAGAATGATTAATTTAAAAATTTGTCCAAAGATATGATATATAAAAAATAGCTAATTAATGATATTGTGCGGGAAGAAATAAAAGATTGAGATGCGTTAAGAATAGAAGATTCTCTTTGCTTTACATAATAATATAGATAAATTAACCTACCATGAAAACCTTTAATTTGTATTAATTTGTGTTGTATAATAAGTTAAAAGAATTATGGGATGTCATATTCCGCGTTTTTTTGTTCCGTAATTCATATTTCATTTCATATTATGTAAACGAGATGTTTTCAATATTGTCAGCCGAAAAAAAGAAAAATCCGGTCAAGGTAAAGTACTTCCAGTGTTTCATATTCTCGTGCACCTAACCTATAATACCAAGTTTAACGTAAGTTTTTAGAATAGTTGATAGTGATTCCACAAAATCTCATAATCTTTAATCATCTTACGGTGTATTGCCCGGCCCCGGCCCTGCTTCCATTAGGGGGACGGGATGGAAAGTGTAAGAATGGCAAAAGGAAGTGTGTGGCTCGTTCTCATTCTTCGTCCATCTTTTTCTGTTCCACTAGTGATGGGTATCCAAGCAATAACTCAGCTTAATCCAGGACATCTATCGATATGTGTTCACAGCCATTTAGAATACGTAGATCTCATTAAAATACCACATGGGAGTCACTTGATTCTTTGAATGGTTCCTTCCTTCCTTCTACACAAAGCTAAGGTGGCTTTCCTCGTTCTTCCGTGGGCCTGGGCGATGGAAGCCAGCACCGGCGCCTGAGAACAAATTGCAATTCGTCTAAATCTAAAGCAGCTGTCTCTTTTGGAGACTTTTCGTTAGCTTTTTGATTGGTGGCTCTTCTTGACTTTGATTAGCCGTTGCTATGCTTTCACATTCTTTAACTATTGATAGTGACATAGGGTGTTGAAATATTATATCCGAGTGAATGTCGGATGTTCTTCCATTGGCATTGTGTGGATATGTGCACTATAAAAACCTTTTTGTTTTTTATTTTTATTTTTTTGATGATAAGGTGAGGATGCTTTGGTTGGAGAGACTATTCGTGATAACATACTTTGAAGTTGGGTCACAAGAGCCAATCTTAGCTACGACATGAAGATAGATTTAGTTCAAAGTTCTATTAATGAGCGTGAGTTGATCAACTGATGAAGCATTACTAAATGAGAGAGTTAAGGCCTGATTGGGTCATTCGATCGAACTAAAATCACAGCTCAATCTGCCTATCAATAAAAAGCATATTTGACAAATTGCGAGTTGGGTCAATCTAGCTTAGGCCCTACTACTGTAGTGCCTTGCCCAAGCCCACCCAAAGATGCCTTTGGTCACTTGTGGCTCGAGTTAGCCTAGATAGGAGTCTCGAACCACTAGTTTCAAAATCAGGTTTAGCCGTAACCCTCCTGCTCTTTTCTGTTGAAATTCACCTTATAGGAGGTCCGTGAATTGGATATTGCCTTTCCAGTTTCACATGGGGTCACGGAGCAAATAAAATTGTCCAATTAATCACTCGGTCAAAAAGCCTATGAAGCAATCATGTATGCTTTAGGCATTGTACGCTCATCTGCACGACATGGTCAGGTGGCCTTCCTATCCGGTCAAATCTTTGGTGGCAGGTCCCATAAAAGATGGTGTGCTTGACTTCAGCATATCCCACTTATTAACAACGTTGCAATTTGAAAGCAATATTAAAACACGTGGTCCAATCATGGATTTATTTCTCACCGTAAATGGAATTTTTTTACTGTTCATGAGCTTGTTCCTCGTAAATTATATTTTCTACTGCAAAATAAGCAACATTTACCGCATAATAGATATTCTCACCAAGCATTCTGTAAGAATAGGTGACCTGCTTAGTAGGTAAAGAAATTTACGGTTTCAAATTAATTTTTCCTTTTATCATGGTTAGCTTAGAAGCCTTCTTTGTAACTTTGGGGTACATTTCTATCTGTATTTTCGATCTGTCGATGATGCATATCATTTTAGATAGAGTGAGGAAATTCAAAAAACTAAAAAACCCCATTAATAACAAACTTTTATCTAGTTTAAAGCCTATGGTCTAATTCCCTTAAAAAAGCCCATGAGTTTAGGTACAATCTCAATTGTGTCCCAAACTCTTTAAAATTATTAACGTAGGGTACGAAGGTGATGGTATTGATGAAGAAGTAGGTTTTGATAATGAATTTTCAACTAGTTCGAATCTTGATAATCTTCTAAAAAACATTTGCAATTTTTGAATGTGTGGGCAAATTTGGGATTAGAGTGAAAGTTAGAGATTTGTTCTAATAAAAAAAATTCTAGATAGAATTGGGATTGGACAAAAAGTGGGGGATTTTTTTAGAAAATCTACCTGATAACCTATGCAACACTATTGATGAACTTATCATCATATATTACAAATAAAAGACCAAATCAAAGTTTTTTAAAGATAAATGAGTTAATACCATGAAAAACTTCAAGTTAGTAAACTCATGATAAATTCACCAAAAAATAATTTCAAATTAGTACATTTGCGACAAATTTATCATTCATCAATATTTGTTAAAATTTTATTATTAAATTGCTAAGTTGGATGACACGAGCAATTGATAAGTGTACCAGTTTGGGGCTTTACCCTCTTTTGTCACAAATGTATATGTTTGTGATTTTTTGTAGTACTAATTTAATTTAGCGGAAATTAACAAATGATAAATCTGTCACAAATATACCAATTTATGGTTTTTAGTGGTCAACAAATTAGTTTGGGTAAATTTGTCACGGGCCAAGTAGCATCGATACGGACACGAGATATGTGATACGCCACGACACGATATGCCAACTTGTCATTTCTCAAAAAACAGAGACTTTCGACATGTGAAGATACGTTGCATATTGAATGTAAATTTATATATATAATTTATTATGATTTCAATGAAATTAGTTTGATTCAAATTCACAAAATAAGTAAATAATAATAAAAAAGCCAAGAATGAATTTACACTAAAAATATTAATTCACTATTTATTAAAATCATTCATTGTTTCAATTTGACAAATTCAACTCGATTCCAATAATTCATAAAAATTGGAGGAAAAAGAAAAAAAAGCAATTGACATTATAGACTCGTGTGTTAGATGCGTTGGAAGAAAAGAGAAAAAAATTGGGGTGAATTATGTATCACTGAAAGTGAGAGTCTGTACATAAGAGAAACTAGATTTTATTATTATTATTATTATTTTACATATATATTTTGACCCATCATTTATTGAAAATTTTTAAAATTGACATTATATCTTGAAATCATGTGTTGGAAACTCACATGTTGGAATTCTGACTCGAGAGTTGGGCAAATTGACTAGATGTCAAATTTTTTGTCATGTGTTGATTAAGTGTTAGAGAGTATCAGACACGTATTAGAGTGTTTGACATGACACAAAAGCTTTTGGAGAGTGTTAGTACTTTCTAGATATTTGGTGGATCAATATGAGATTTTTAATGAAAAATAGTTTTGGGAAGATTTAGAGATTTTCCGTGGTATTAACACAACGTAAAAATCTAACTTGATATTGCAATAATCATAACTTTTTTTATCTCACTGTTTTTTTTCCATGCAAACCCCTAAAGTGCCAACCCTCATCTTCTGTTCAATTATTGTCACAATAATCTAGTCTTCCTCTTCTTTACCCATTTTCTTTTTTCATTCCATGAGGTGGTCCAAACCCTCGAATATCTTCTTTTTGTTCACACTAATAAAAACGTTTTTTTCTTCTTGTCCAATCTTTTCTAGGGTTTAGAAAGGCAAAGCCAATTTGATTAGAAGAAGAAAACCAATCAAAACCCAAAAGAAAGAAGTAACCGTGCACCCCAATTGTATTGAAGGCAACAAAATAATGAACACCTTGCACTTTCCTGATTTTTTCTTTTTTTAGTCGGAAGGAAAATTTTCATTTCACAAAAAAAAAAAAAAAGATACATAATTTCAAAATAAAGATGATCCCACAAAAGAAGTAAATCTAAAAGATAAATTAACTTAGTATAGCTTGCAAAAACTCATTCGTTCCATAAAGATAAATCTATCATAGCATCAAAGCGCATCTTGATTCATTATGAATAAAATTCCAACTTTCTTGCGAATATAGAAAGAAAGAAAGATATTTCCAAAAAAAAACTCTGGCTCGCTCCTTCGCGCTCCTTTGCGCAGGGGAGACTTTGCTCCATCGCCCGGTGATGGAGCGTAGCTCGCTCCTTCGCGCACCCCGTGTGGCTCGCTCCTGTGCGCACTCCACCGCTCGCTCCTTCGCCCAGCTTGCCTGGTGACGGAGCATACTCTGCCGCTCGTTCCTTCGCCCGGTGAACCACGAACAGGGGAGGCTTTACCTTGTCGCCCGGTGACACCGCGCGGCTCGCTCCTTTGCGCACCTAGCACGGCTCGCTCCTTCGTGCACTCCACCGCTTGCTCGTAGTGACGCCACTCAGCATCCGGGGACCTCACGCAACCCTTGCCTCCGCCATCCGAACCCTCAGAGGGCGATTGGGCTCTGGATCTGCTTCCTAGTCTTCAGCTGATTTCGGCTGTCTTGGCTGGTGGTTGGGCCTGGTTTTTGGAGGGTAAGGGCACATTCTACTCTCCTTTAAAACCCTCAAGATTTAGCTTTGCCTCGTTGCTTCTTTAGGCCGTGTTGGAGGAGATTGTGTAGGGTTTTTGCAATCTGCTTCACTGCTGCCTTTGGGAGCTTTTCATTGGTAGTTGGGGTTGTTTTTTGGAAGGTAGATCTTCCGCCTACCCTTCTTCAAAGCCCATAAGGTGCTAGCTGGTATGTTGTACTTATGGGCCTCTTGTTTGCATTTGACTAAGGATTTCACTCTCGTCGCTCTGGTTTGCTGTGGTTTTCTCTGCTGCAATGTCTTCTTCGTTGGTTATGGCCCATAATGGTGGGGAAGGCCCTAGTGCCCGAAGCCCTTCCCCTCCCACTCCTAGCCGTTTGTCAACTGGTCATGAGGACCAGGGGCCTCGGCCTTCTCGTGGACTTGCAGGACCGCATGGTAGGAGTCGATCCTGGTCCACCTTAAAGAATCCTCAATAGAAACTGAAAGAATCCCAATGCTCGATCCTGGGTTGCTGTGGCAAAGTTTGCTGCTAAGGGATACGATTTGGAGTAGTCTCTACCAACTTATGTGAACGATATGCTCGTTGTTGAGCTGTCTTATGATGATCTTGAAGCGGCTGACCCCAAGCTGAAGGAGTGCCTGGTGGGTTACTTCATTGGGAGAAGACTTCCGTTCAAAGCCACTGAGTTGGCCCTCAAAAACGTTTGGGGCTTGAATTTGACTGAGGTGATGTCCAACGGCCAGGGTTTTTTCTTCTTTCATATTCTCGATGTTGAGTTTCGTAGAAAGATCCTAGAAGGAGGACCTATTACGGTGGCCAGAGTGCCGCTGGTGTTGCAACAATGGACACCAACTTTGGAACTAAAGAATGATAGTCACCTGACAGTACCGAT
Organism: Eucalyptus sideroxylon; assembly: GCA_014182405.2. Taxonomy (NCBI): domain Eukaryota; kingdom Viridiplantae; phylum Streptophyta; class Magnoliopsida; order Myrtales; family Myrtaceae; genus Eucalyptus; species Eucalyptus sideroxylon. The sequence goes on from CM024552.2 coordinate 60,920,470, forward strand.
TTGGATTAGATTGAGGAACTTGCCCCTTGCGTTATGGTCTTCTCAAGTGATTGGGAAAGTTGCTAGTGTGGTGGGAAAATCGCTCTACATGGATCGTCGCACCGAGCAAATGAAGCTGTTGGCTTTCGCCAAAGTTTGTGTGGAAATTACAGTGAATCAATCGACTTGTGAGTCTGTGGAAGTGGTTCATAGAGGTCGAACTTGTTCGGTGAGCGTATAGTATGAGTGGAGGCCTTCTGTTTGTCCTATATGTGGCATTTTTGGCCACAATTGTACATCTCCTTCTACTGGACCTTTTGCTTTGAAAATCCCAGCTGTTCCTAATGCTCGAGGTGAATCAAAGGTTCCTGCTTCGATGCAAGAAATGGACCAAAGTTGGGCTACTGATGAGATGGGCCATCGTCCTAAGGGAGCTATTAGCCCTAGTAACGCTTGGCCTCCTCCTTCAGTTACGGCTGCCCCTCCAGCAGCTGGTGCATCGGTTGTTGGTGTCGAAAGTAGCAAGACTAATGATGTCATTGTTGTCCCAGTAGCTGTTGGTGATATTCCTTCCTCGGGGGTTGACTCGAGATAGAAACAAGTTATGGGCAAGAAGAAAAACGGCCCTGGTAGTAAGGATGCACCGTTTTCCAGGCTCACACATCCTGCAGATGGTGATCAATCCTTGAAGCTTAAGGACCTTGTTCCTAAAGTTGTTCTTGGTAACCTTGCTCAGAAGCTTCAAGCTTTGTTTACGACTGCCTCTAAGCTAGGAGAAGGCCGCTTATCTTCTCGAGGGACGATGCTTATTTCGGATTCCAGTTCAATAGAGGACATTGAGGACCCTACTTTCTATTCGGATGATGATGATCTGTTGTCTACATGCCCTCCTCTCCGAGAGGCCATTATGCTCTCGAGGACTCTTAAACCCTGCAGGAGAGGATACAGAAATTGCTCCCTAATCCCTCCCATTCGGTTCTTGCACCACCTTTTGATCGGTGTAGGGCCTCGAAAAAGAGGTAATTGTGCTTCCTTGTCTTATGTATTAGGAATATTAGGGGCATAGTAAACCCTATAAGGTGTGCTGAAGTTAGAAGTTTCGTTTCTTCGAATAAACTGTGTTTTGTTGGTCTCCTCGAGACTAAAGTTCCTGAATATCTTTTTGATCCTATTTCCTCAATTTTTTTTGATGGGGGTAGAATTGGATTGCAAATTATGAGTTTGCCTCTTGCGGGAGAATCCGGATTAGATGGAATCCGGATTTTGTTTTTTTTTAAAGTCTCTGTGATTAATGCTCAGGTTATCCATGGGCACTTGAAGTTTATTTTGACAGGGCTGACTTGTTGTCTTTCGATTATTTATGGTGAACATTCATTTGTTCATTGTTGTTCCTTGTGGGAAGACCTTGCTTGGATGAGTTGTCTTGTCAGAATTCGGCTTGGATGGTTGCTGTTGACTTTAATGCCATCAAAGATCCATCGGATCGTGCGGGTAGTGGGAGTTCCACGGCTTGGATACCTTGCTTTGATGAATTCAGCCATTGCCTAGCTCGGGCTGAGTTGGAGGACTTAAGGTATATTGGTCTTCGATATACCTGGTCCACTTCTTCTGGCGATAGTAGAAAGATGAGGAAGATTTATCGAGTTCTAGTTAATCCCAAGTGGAATGATAAATTCTCCTTCTTTGAAGCTTCCTTTTTTAACTTGGGAATCTCTGACCACTCCCCCATGGCTGTCAGAGTTCTCAACCCGGTTTCAAGAAGGAAGCCGTTCAAGTTTTTTGAATTCTGGATGAAACATCCTCAGTTTTCTTCTATTGTGCAACAAGTCTGGGAGAGTCCAATAGATGGGGTTCCTATGTTCAAATTAGTTTGCAAGTTAAAAGCTCTTAAAGGCCGTCTCAAGCAGCTCAATAAAGAGGCCTTTTCTAACATTTCGGTGAGGACTAAAGAGGCAAGGAATGCTTTACGTATTACCCAGTTTGGTCTTCAAGAGTATTCGGGAAATGTTATACTTGTTGATCTAGAGAAGACCCAACGCCGTGTCCTTGTTGACTTGCATACCCATGAGGAGTCCTTTTTCAGACAGAAATCCAGAGTGAGATAGCTCAAGGAAGGTGACCTTAATACAAATTTTTTTCATCAATCAGTCAATAGAAGACAGCTCAGGAACCGGATCCTCTCGGTTAAAGATCCCTCGGGTTCCTTAGTCGCGGATCTGAACTTGGTGCCTTCGGTATTCATCTCCTTCTTCTCTAACCTCCTATTGCCGTAAGTTGCTATTGTGAAGCCTTCGTTACAGGAGTTAAAGGAGTTCATCAGGAGGCCACTTACGGTTAACTAGGTTCGTACTCTCTCTATGCCAGTTTTGGATTATGAGATCCGTAATACTCTGTTTTCCTTGGCCCGTGGCAAAGCTCCTAGACCGGATGGGTTCACAGTGGAATTCTATAATAGCAATTGGGAGCTAATAGGGCCGTTGGTCTTAGATGCTATGAGGGATTTCTTCTCCACGGGTCGGTTGTTAAGGGAGGTCAATAACACGATTTTAACTTTGATGCCTAAAGTTCCTAACGCTTGTGCTGTTTTTGATTTTAGGTCCATAGCTTGTTGTAACACTATTTATAAAATGTCGCTTGTATAGCTGACAGGGTGAGCTCAATGAAATCCCAGTCAACTGTATCATAAGCCTTCTCGAAGTCCACCTTAATGGCACACTTTGGCAGGTAAGGATCACAGTGGAAACCTACAAACCTAGGCTAAGAGAATATTGTCCCTAATTCTCCTACCCTTGACAAAGGCTTATGATGGAAATACTTATTATTCATTTACTCTGTAAGCTGTACAAGCAACATTTTTAGGAAGTTATTTTCCAAATCATTCATTTTTTCGTGAAAACAAACAAAACTTGAGCTAAAAAGCAAATGTCAGTGCTGTTTGCATTTATAAATTCACCAATCAGAAATTCTAATTGGAAAATTTTTTCTTTTCGATTCAATTAGGGATGGAGGAAAACACAACCCCTCAATTACTAGGGTGCATAAAAGCTTTTCTAGCAAAAATAAAATAAAATAATCAAAGCTAGGCCGCACAGTTTTACCAAATATTAATTAATTAAATAATTAACTAATAATAGAGGGAATGCTATTTTTAGGAAACCAAAGATCCCCCTCCCCAAAAAAAAAAAAAAAAAAAACCCCAAAATTGCGGAAAGCACAAAAGCGAAACCCGCCTAAAATCGGCCTGATTTATAATTTTTATAAAATAGAAGAGATTCAAATTTTAACACTGAAATACTTAAAGATAGAATAGAATGATTAATTTAGAAATTTGTCCAATGATATGATATATAAAAAAATAGCTAATTAATGATATTGTGGGGGAAGAAATAAAAGATTGAGATGCGTTAAAAATAGAAGATTATCTTTGCTTTACATAATAATATAGATAAATTAACCTACCATAAAAACCTGTTAATTTGTATTAATTTGTGTTGTATAATAAGTTAAAAGCATTATGGGATGTCATATTCCGCGTTTTTTTTTTTTCGTAATTCATATTTCGTTTCATATTATGTAAACGAGATGTTTTCAATATCGTCAGCTGAAAAAAGAAAAAATCCGGTCAGGGTAAAGTACTTCCTATGTATCATATTCTCGTGCACCTTAACTTATAATACCAAGTTTAACGTAAGTTTTTAGAATAATTGATAGTGATTCCACAAAATCTCATAATCTTCAATCATCTTATGGTGTATTGCCTGGCCCCGGCCCTGCTTCCATTAGGGGGACGGGATGGAAAGTGTAAGAATGGCAAAAGGAAGTGTGTGGCTCGTTCTCATTCTTCGTCCATCTTTTTTTGTTCCACTAGTGATGGGTATCCAAGCAATAACTTCAGCTTAGTCCAGGACATCTATTGATATGTGTTCACAGCCATTTAGAATACATAGATCCCATTAAAATACCACGTGGGAGTCACTTGATTCTTTGAATGGTTCCTTCCTTCCTTCTACACAAAGCTAAGGTGGCTTTCCTCGTTCTTCCATGGGCCTGGGCGCTGGAAGCCAGTGCCAGCGCCTAAGAACAAATTGCAATTCGTCTAAATCTAAAGCAGCTGTCTCTTTTGGAGACTTTTCGTTAGCTTTTTGATTGGTGGCTCTTCTTGACTTTGATTAGCCGTTGCTCCGCTTTCACATTCTTTAACTATTGATAGTGACATAGGTGTTGAAATATTATATTTGAGTGAATGTCGGATGTTCTTCCATTGGCATTGTGTGGATATGTGCACTATAAAAACCTTTTTGCTTTTTTTGTTTTTTGTTTTTTTTTTTATGATAAGGTGAGGATGCTTTGGTTGGAGAGACTATTCATGATAACATACTTTGAAATTGGGTCACAAGAGCCAATCTTAGCTACGACATGAAGATAGATTTAGTTCAAAGTTCTAGTAATGAGTGTGAGTTGATCAATGGATGAAGCATTACTAAATGAGAGAGTTAAGGCCTGATCGGGTCATTCGATTGAACTAAAATCACAGCTCAATCTGCCTATCAATAAAAAGCATATCTAATAAATTGCAAGTTGGGTCAATCTAGCCCACCCAAAGATGCCTTTGGTCACTTGTGGCTCGAGTTAGCCTAGACAGGAGTCTCGAACCACTAGTTTCAAAATCAGGTTTAGCTGTAACCCTCCTGCTCTTTTCTGTTGAAATTCACCTTATAGGAGGTCCGTGAATTGGATATTGCCTTTACAGTTTCACGTGGGGTCACTGAGTAAATAAAAATGTCCAATTAATCACTCGGTCAAAAAGCCTATGAAGCAATCATGTATGCTTTAGGCATTGTACCCTCATCTGCACGACATGGTCAGGTGGCCTTCCTATCCGGTCAAATCTTTGGTGGCAGGTCCCATAAAAGATGGTGTGCTTGACTTCAGCATATCCCACTTATTAACAACGTTGCAATTTGAAAGCAATATTAAAACACGTGGTCCAGACGGTTGACTGCATTATCTCCTCATCCGTCCGCAAAATCTCTACTTACGAGTAGTGTTATATCGACTAGAAGACACCTTTCTGTCATTAGCCCGTCCTCCAAAAGCTGTCCCATGCCATACGGCTGAGGGTCGGTCCATCCACCTATCCTTAGGAGGATCCCCACTCGATCCAAATTTGGCTATTGTTATCATCACCCTTTTACTCCTTTGAATGATTTAAACAATTATCAAAGGGACTATCCTCATATTTGTGCAGATACATCAATCTAAATAATCATTTTTTTAAATATAGTTTTTCTTGGGAAATGAAAGGCGTTCTTGTTAAATTTCCAGCTTTTTAGAGAACCTTACATTTTTACTTTTTGTTTGGTTTTTTTTTTTTTTTTGGTTTTCTCCGTATTACTTTTCCTTTTCAATTATTTATGTGCTTTGGTCGATCATTGTGTAGTTGGGTTATGTTTGATTGAAAAGTATTACTATTCATGGATTTCTCACCGTAAATGGAATTTTTTTACCGTTCATGAGCTTGTCCTCGTAAATTAAATTTTCTACTGCATAATAAGCAACATTTACCGTGTAATAGATATTCTCGCCAAGCATTCTGTAAGAATGGGCGACCTGTTTAGTAGGTAAAGAAATTCAGGGTTTTAAATTAATTTTTCGTTTTATCATGGTTAGCTTAGAAGCCTTCTTTATAACTCTGGGGTACCTTTCTATCTGTATTTTCGATCTGTTGATGATGCATATCATTTCACATAGAGTGAGGAATTTCAAAAAGCTAAAAAAACCCTTAATAACAAACTTTTATCTAGTTTGATAGCACATGGCTAGTTCCCTAAAAAACCCATGAGTTTAGGTACAATCTCAGTTGTGTCCCAAAATCTTTTTTGTCTAAAAAAAATCTGAACTTTCACTCTAATCCTGAATTCTCCCACATGTCCAAAAATCGCCACTAATTTCTTTAAAATTATTAACATTGGGTATGAAGGTGATGGTATTGATGAAGAAGTAGGTTTTGATAATGAACCTCCAATTAGTTCAAATCTTGATAATCTTCAAGAAAACATTCGCAATTTTTGGATGTGTGGGCAAATTTGTGATTAGAGTAAAAGTTAGAGATTTTTCTTTAATAAAAAAATTCTAGATAGAATTGGGATTGGACAAAAAGTGCAGGATTTTTTGAAAGTCTACTCAATAACCTATGCGACACTATTGCTGAACTTATCATCATATATTAAAGATAAAAGACAAAATCAAAGTTCTTTTTAAAGATAAATGAGTTAATATCATGAAAAACTTTAAATTAGTACACTCGTGATATATTTATCCAAAATTAGTTTTTTTTGACAAATAATAACTTCAAATTGATACATTGTGACAAATTTACCCTTAGTCAGTATTTGTTAAAATTTTACCATTAAATTATTGAATCGTATGACGCAAGCAATTGATGAGTGTATTAGTTTGGATTTTTACCCTCCTTTTTCATAAATGTACCGGTTTGTAATTTTTTTTATGGATTTGTTGCAAATATATTAGTTTTGGGTTTTTAGTGGTCAAAAATTAGTTTGGATAAATTTATCATAGACCAAGTAGCATTGATACAAACACGAGATACGTGACACAATACGACATGACATGATATGCCGACATGTCATTTATCAAAAAACAGAGAACTTCGACATGTTGGGATACGTTGTATATTGAATGTATATTTATATACATACATAATAAATTATCATTTTTATGATTTCAATGAAATTAATTTGATTCAAATTCACAAATAAGTAAATAATTAAAAAGCCAAGAATAAATTTACACTAAAAATATTAATTCACAATTTATTAAAATCTTTCATTGTTTCAATTTGACAAATTCAACTACATTCCAATAATTCATAAAATTTGGAGGAAAAAAAAACAAGTAATTCACATAATAGACTCACGTGTTAGATGTGTCGGAAGAAAAGAGAAAAAAATTGGGGTGAATTATGTATCATTGAAAGTGAAAGTCCATAAAGAAGAGAAACTAGGTTTATTTATTTATTTATTTTTCATATATAGATTTTGACCCATCATTTATTGAAAATTTTTAAAATTGACATTGTGTCTCAAAATCATGTGTTGGGAATTCCAACTCGAGAGTCGGGCAAGTTGACTAGGTATCAGATTTTTTGATATGTGTTGATCGAGTGTCATAGAGTATCGAATATGTGTTGGAGTGTCCGACGTGATACAAAAGCTCTTAGAGAGTGTTGGTACTTTCTAGATAATAGGTGGATCCATTTGAGATTTTTAATGAAATATAGTTTTGGGTAAATTTAGAGATTTTCCGTGATATTAACCAAAGTTAAAATTCTAACTTGATATTGCAATAATCATAACTTTTTTATTTCATTTTTTTCACGCAAACCCATAAAAGCACCAATTCTCATCTTCTGATCAATTATTGTTACAATAATCTAATTTGTGATTTTCCGTGGTATTAACACAATATAAAAATGTAACTTGATATTGCAATAATCATAACTTTTTTATCCCGCTGTTTTTTTTTTTTCCATGCAAAACCCTAAAGGGCCAATCCTCATCTTCTGTTCAATTATTGTCACAATAATCTAGTCTTCCTGTTCTTTACCATTTTCTTTTTCGTTTCATGAGGTGGTCCAAACCCTCGAATATCTTCTTTTTGTTCACACTAATAAAAACATTTTTATGTTCTTGTCCAATCTTTTCTAGGGTTTAAAAAGGCAAAGCCAATTTGATTAAAACAAGAAAACCAACCAAAACCCAAAAGAAAGAAGTAACCGCGCACCACAATTGTATTGAAGGCAACAAAATTATGAACACCTTGCACTTTCCTGATTTTTTCTTTTTTTAGTTGGATGGAAAATTTTCATTTCACAAAAAAAAAAATACATAATTTCAAAATAAATATGATCCCACAAAATAAGTAAATTTGAAAGATAAACTTAGTATAGCTTGCAAAAACTCATTCCTTCCATAAAGATAAATCTATTATAGCATCAAAACACGTCCTGATTCACTGTGAATAAAATTCCAACTTTCTCACGAATATAGAAAAAAAGAAAGAAAGAAATTTCTGAGGGAAATGTCCTTTTTGCCCACAATTTATGAGTATTCCATCCATTTAATATGGAATTATATGAAATTATTACCATATAAAATATCATTCTCTTGAAAGATCCTCTTTAGCAAGGATAAGTATCCTCTTGCATGACAAAAATGCTGTGCTCGGATCTCTCGTCTACATATGGCAAAACAGCTCAAATAATCTTATTGAAGTGTCTATAATAATATATTCATAAAAATCAGAAACTAAGACACCACTTTTTTGGTGGTAAATAAATAATTCAGAAAATATTTTATTAAAAATGATTATTTATTTTGCTTGAAATAATTGATTGATGAATAATATTTTCGTTTTTGATAAAATATATGTCTAAATATTTTTTGCAAATGATGAAAATACTTTTTGTCCATTCATTTTGTAAGCTCTACAAACATAATTTTTAAAAAAATTATTTTTAAAATAATAATAATAATTTTTTTTTTGTGAAAACAAACAAAACCCGAATTAAGGAACAAAATGTCGGTGCTACTTGCGAACGTAAATTCACTAATCAGAAATTCTGATTGGAAATTTTTTTCTTTTCGATTCAATTAGGGATGGAGGAAAACACGGCCCCTCAATTACAAGGGTGCATAAAAGCTTTTCTAGCAAAATAATAATACTAATAAAAGCTAGGCCACACAGTTTCACCAAATATTAATTAATTAATTAATTAATTAACTAATAATAGAGGGGATGATGATCATTTTTAGGAAACCAAAGATCCCCCTTCCCCCAAAAAAAAAAAAAAAAACCCCAAAAATTGCGGAAATGACAGGTGCGAAACCTGCCTAAAAGCGGCGTCGATATCAGCCGTCGAGTCTCCTGGGCCCCATCAGGCACCCCCGATTCAACGGCTCGGATCTACTGAGCTGTCACTGAATCCGGACCATGCGATGATTTTCCTTTTTTTTTAATCGCTTTTTCCCTTTGCTTTAGCGGTTCCGCTATTTATTCCGCATCGGGGATCCCAGATTCACCCGCAGATTCCGAGGAACCGCCTCGCTTCTCCCACCCCCCGCTCTCCGGTCAACCCCCTCCGTCGCCGCCGCCGCCGCCGCTGCCGCCGCCGCCGCCGCGGCTGTGGCCCTTCTCTCCTGATCCTCCCCCCCTGCCACAGGTATTCTTCACGTCGCTTCTCGTTCCGCCGCGAGATCGCACCCCTTTCAGCGAAACAGCACGAGAGTCCGGCGGATCTCGTCGTTTTTCCCGGTCTCTTTCGCCTCCGTTTCGGTCCGATTTTCCTTTCGGAATATACGATGAATCCTGTCTGTTGCGTTTCTTGATGATGCAGATCGAGATGGGCGAGGCCGTGCGCCGACGAGGGTGCTGCTCGAAGCAGGACTTCCTCCCGGAGGAGTCCTTCGCGAGCCTCGGGAGCTACGCGCGGGCCCTCCGGGAGACGCCGGCCAGGCTGCGGGACCGGCTGCTGTCCCGGTCGCTCGACGCGACGGAGCTCCACGAGGTCAAGGCCCGGAGCCAGCACGAGATGAAGCGGACCCTCAACTGGTGGGACCTCATCTGGTTCGGCATCGGCGCCGTCATCGGCGCCGGCATCTTCGTCCTCACGGGCCTCGAGGCCAGGGACAACGCCGGCCCCGCCGTGGTGCTCTCCTACGTCGTCTCCGGCATCTCCGCCCTGCTCTCCGTCTTCTGCTACACCGAGTTCGCCGTGGAGATCCCCTCCGCCGGTGAGTTGTCCGACGCGTGTTGCCTCATCATCATCATTGTTTCCACCCACCCTCGACAACGACCGTCACCATAATATTTAAGATGAGCATTTAATGATGTCCAGTGAAGCGCGCATCCGTTTCATCAAAAAGTTTTGATTTTTAAGCAGCTTTTCTAGTCTGAGATAGAAAAGCTTCAACTTTGATGCGTGCTGTCGAGATTTATGGAGCGTCCCGGGAATAAAAAATTTGAAGAAATATATGATCTTTGACCAAGAGGAGAGGATGACATTCCCAGTTCCCCCCGTCATCTTCAAACGATCTTTGACTCGACAAAGCTTTTTGCAGAGCCGTACATGCTTCTTGAATCTGGCGTCATCGAAGAGATTGATTGACTCTCATTTGTCCTTTCTCTGTCTGTGTGTGTTTGTGTGTGTGTATATATATATATATATATTCATGCATGTTGGACCGGAATGTGACTGAAAGTGATTTTGCTGCTCCTTCTTGTGTTGTTCAGGTGGATCGTTTGCGTACCTAAGGGTGGAGCTCGGCGACTTTGTGGCGTTCATCGCCGCCGGCAACATCATCCTCGAGTACGTGATCGGCGGCGCCGCCGTGGCCCGCTCGTGGACGTCCTACTGCGCCACCCTCTTCAACCACAAGCCCACGGATTTCCTGATCAAAGCGCACGGCCTCGCCGAGGGCTACAACGAGCTCGACCCATTAGCCGTCGGCGTCTGCGCCGCGATCTGCGTCTTGGCTGTGCTGAGCACCAAGGGCTCGTCCATCTTCAACTCCATCGCCTCCGTCATCCACATCGTTGTCATTCTCTTCATCATCGTCGCCGGCCTGAGCAAGGCCGACACGAAGAACTACTCCGACTTCGCTCCCTACGGGGTGCGCGGCGTCTTCCAGGCTTCGGCCGTGCTCTTCTTCGCCTATATCGGGTTCGACGCGGTCTCGACGATGGCGGAGGAGACCAAGAACCCTGCCCGGGACATACCCATCGGCTTAGTAGGCTCAATGGTCATCACAACCTTGTGCTATTGCCTGATGGCCGTGACGCTCTGCCTCATGCAGCCTTACAAGGACATCGACGAGAACGCGCCTTTCTCGGTCGCGTTCCAGGCCGTGGGGTGGAACTGGGCCAAGTACATCGTCGCCGCCGGCGCGCTGAAGGGCATGACGACCGTGCTGCTCGTCAGCGCCGTCGGACAGGCTCGGTACCTCACGCACATTGCCCGGACGCACATGATGCCGCCCTGGTTCGCGCATGTCAACGAGAGGACGGGGACCCCGGTGAACGCCACCGTCAGCATGCTCCTCGCGACGGCGGTCATCGCCTTCTTCACCAAGCTCGAAATCCTGTCCAACCTCCTCTCCATCTCCACCCTGTTCATCTTCATGGTCGTGGCGGTCGCGCTCCTCGTCCGCCGCTACTACGTCAGCGGCACGACCACGGCCGCGGACCGCAACAAGCTCGTCGCCTGCATCCTCCTCATCATCGGGTCTTCCATCGCGACGTCTGCTTACTGGGGCCTAAGCGAAGGTTGGATAGGATACGCGATCACGGTGCCCATATGGCTGTTGGCGACCGTGGCGCTGAGGGTGTTCGTTCCTCATGCCCGCAATCCGAAACTGTGGGGAGTGCCGTTAGTGCCGTGGCTGCCGTCGGCCTCCATCGCCATCAACATCTTCCTCCTCGGGTCCATCGACAAGGACTCGTTCATCCGGTTCGGGATGTGGACCGGCTTTCTGCTGGTCTACTACGTGCTGTTGGGATTACATGCATCATATGACACCGCCAAGGAATTTGGGGAGAGAAAGGCTCAGCAGTTGAAGGGGATTGAAGAAGGAATTTGAGAGACCAGATGCGGCAACTTCATTTATGTGTACACATTGAAAGCAGGGTCTAAGACATTGTACATATGGTAAGCTGGGAAGAGCAAGGAATTGTGGTTTTAATTCTTCTAGAAATTGGGTTAGGGGGGTATGCGTTGTGCTGATCATTTCTTAGATGACTGTTTCGAGAAATATTATTTGAGGATTGCCTTTGATGATTTACAAAGATAAATGACAATGCGCAGGCAAATACATAGAACATTTGGACCAGCGTTTCTTGAGAATAGTTTATTTAACTTCAGCCGTGATCGTAGACATGTTTGCATGCGCAACGATTGTGAAATTAATAGACCATCATCTGATAATCGCGTCTGTCTTTGATGAAGCTAGTGTATTCTCGTCCTTTATGCTATATTCCATCCAGGAATACGATTCTGAGAATACACCATCGACCATACGAAAAGGATAACATTCCGTCAAGGCGAGGCGACCATCCCATCCGGTCGTGTACTATACTCTAAATACTAGCAGTCTATCCCTGCCTGTCAGCTGTGTTTGAACCGTTTCGATGGCTGATTGGATCGTGAATTGCCAGTTCTAGCAAGTTTTCATGCCGGTCTGATTGTAACAGCACTATCAAAATCAGGTTAGCAAGACAGATTCCACACTGAGAAGAAGTATCTCCATTGTCATACGATCAAAGATGTGCAGTCTATACAGGTTCGTGACCACACTACAACAGAAGCCCAGAATAGAGGCCTGAGGAAGATGGGAGAGTGTACATTAACAGGCATCAGGATGTATAAACATAGAAAAGCACGAATTTATCTGCTCCATGAATGCAATTTGAATGGCCGAGTTATTGTGCTATGTCCAAATGCATAGCAAGTACGGGAAGGCTGAAAAATAAGCAAAGTCGTCGCATGTGATACACCGTTGAGGAGATTGAGCTTTAGATGTACCATGTAAAATTGATTGAAGTGGAATAACCAAAAGGAAGCACTTTATCGAGGAAAGGCTGTAACAAAAGCAAAGGGTCTTTACCCCTCCAAAGATAAATTTTTCTTATGATTACCGCGCCTTTCCTTCAGCTTCTCGATCTTAGCGGTTGAAGTTCTGTTGTTCTGACTGACAGATTTCTCTTCAGCGCTGCACATCTGAGACTTTATACTGAACCCGAATTTCTTCGTCCATGCACTTGAACTCTTTGCCTGACCCAACTTCTCGATCTCCCGTCTCATTTCTGAGCATTCCTTCTCGAGCTCAAACACTCGCATCCTCATGCTGTCCATCCCGATTTTCAAGACTTGGTTTTCCTTCACGGCTGTATCCCATCCTCCTTCGGTCGGCCCACCAAACCCACTCCTCAGCTGCCTTGACCCTTCAAGGTTTTCTGATACCAGAAAACAACCGGCAATCGAAGTCCTAAGCTGAAGCTGCTCGAAGAATAGTACTTGGACCACTATTCTTAAAGGCAACCTTTCGTTCTGTGCGGCGTGAGTGCAAGCTTCAAGGGACAGCTTCTGGCAGTCCATCAGCCTGCATAGTTCCTCCTTATCGGACTCTGCCAGCCATGGATGTGACTGCAGAATAAGAACATTGCATGAGAAACATAAACAAAAAGGCGTGATAGCTATAATGAAGATGTAGTGGATGGAAATGCCATCTGGATTTTAGAACCAAGAGTGTTGGGCTGAGCGTATTTCATCATCAAATGAAAAGGAAATATGAATTAAGTTGGTTCACTATCAACAAATAAATAAACGCAAAAAGAAAGAGGAGGTAAGGGAAAAGGAAAACCTGGAAACTATGGGGAGAAACAAACACCTTAATTCAGACCAGTCAATAGAACCAAATATTTAATATTTGTCGACAGCATTATGATTAGTCAGAGACTCTTTAACATTCTTATCAATAGTCAGTCACTTTCCATCTTCTGTTCTCTTCATCAACATGCAGCTAGAGAAGACAAGACAAGAATAGCTGTCAACTATTTATTAGACAGACTTACCTTGAGGTAGATATCTATTGCACGATAAAGACCATCATCTAAGGGTCTGGCAAAATCAGGAACAGCAGCAGCAAGAGCCTGGAACTTGGGGAGTTTCAAGTTAACGTCAGGGGCAACCTCTGCGAGATAGCCATCAATAAGCTTTGCAACCATTGTAATAGGAGTCAGTGAAGGTGATCCGATCAACTCGCCATTGTCCTCTGAACATGGAGAGGCCCCGCCAGTAGCTTGATCCATGATGAGGAAGTGTTCAAGAATCCGCTGGATACAGTCCACATTATAGAGTGTCTCTGTCGAATGACATAGATTGGGCATTAACAGATCTTCAAGAGTAGCTTCATCAAGCTGCATCCCGATCCTTCTCTCCAAATTTGATATGCAAGAGGGGCTTACTTGAAGAATCACACCGGTTCGGAGCAGACCAAACAAGAACTTAGTTGATACTAGGCTTTTCTGCATAGGAAGTAAACGATCGATATCTTCCACTAAGCTCTTCTGTTCCACTTCGGAAGGTAGGACCACTGGACCAACGGCAGACAGGTTAGAACTAGACTCGGTAATACCCCGACGCCTATTCAGGCCAGGGAGGTACCTTTTGGCATAGAAAGAAAGTGATCCAGCTATTATTTCTGGTTTGACGCCACGAGATTCCATTACTGAAATCAACCTTTTGTACAGAGTGAAACTCAAAACCGTCACATCGTCATACCACCAATCTGAACTTAGATTCTTGGGCCTTGCACCGGTGCTTATCCCGTTCCATAAAAGACCACCACCTGGACTCTGCAAAGGTCCGCCGTGCTCCATGATGGGCCATCCAAATAGATTAGGGTCAGTCGATGCCTTGATGGCCAGTGACTCAACGCAGCGTTTAGTGATGTTGAGTTCATCCGCATAAGAAATAAGATCATCACAGGTCTGGAGTGCCTTAAAGGAGTCTTTCCAGCTTTTAAGGACTACTTGGTTAAGGAAATTATCAGTCTTCACAATCAAATTACCCTCCCCAAGATCCTCCATCATTTCAAGATGCTCAGCTGCACATCTGAGGGGCACGACATTCGAGGCAGTAAGTTCGAGTTTCATCCCGTAACAGAATTTAGCTATAAGTTCGAATGTCTTGGCACCACCAGGAATATCTGGAAGGACTATGGAACATTTTTCTTCCACCTCTTCAGATGCCTCTGTAATCATTCTTTCCATGACCGCACTTCTAGAGAGCAGTGGAAACTGCAAATAAGAGGTTTAAAAAATTATTCTGAAACATAATCAAGATATAGAAAGAATGTAGTTAAACATAACGGAAAAGGCCCGTTTGAAGCAGAGTTACGTAAATTGCTAAAAAGACATTTACTAGACTTCTGGGACAGTATCAATCAGAAGTCCCATATAATTCCACCATAGTCAACATGAACTAAGTGGAACTGCTGCATTATTTTCTCCACTCATTATGTGACAGAATATGTCAAAATAGCAATGAAGTAGAGCCACAGAAAAGGAAGAAAAGGACAAGTTAAATCATTGTGTTGCCAAATCTTTGGAGTGAATTTAAAGCGCAGTTACTTCAATTTCCTTGTTTTCAGTCAGAACAAGGTAATATCTGCTCCAATAAGTCAGAACCCAATCCAATCATGAAATTTTGAAGAGCGTCACTATATCATAAATAGGCACCCTGCACAGAAGCCCCTAGTGGTGCCATATTTGAATGGGGCATCTTAGAAGCTTGCAGTGGTTTTACTAGACAAGATCTCACACCCTCTCATGACCCCCTCAAGAATAAAACCTCATACAAAATTAATAAGACCAACAGTTTTGGTATAAGAAATCCTGATCATCATCTCTACATTCAGATGACTGAATTAAAAGATGCTTGTCGAAAACCAAAAAGGAGAGGTAAAGGCCTGTACATCAGTCCAGGTAAAAATTAATGCTGACTTTACAGAAATGTTGAACAAATTTTAGCGTAAAGCTTATCGACTAGTGTTTCTTGCTTAAATGCTCATTTGATGAGAGTTCCTTGCACTAAATATGCAGTCCATTCATCTAATGAAACACTCAATAGATGATCATATTGGCAAGTACTGTCACCTTGTGAAGATGAAAGGACATTTCTCCAACCTCAACAACAAGATCGCTCGGAAGACCAGTTGTGCAGAACCTATGAGCATTCAGAGACAGAGATGCAAGATATATTAGAAAATATCAACTTATATAATCAGATTCAAGTCCTGATACAAAATGCACACAGAATGTGCTAGCCTGACCAAAACATTTTAAAAGATCCAATTAAGAAAACGAATGTTTTCCATTTCCTGCTACAGAGAACTCCACATTTCTTCTATTCTGCTTTCAACGTCATGATAAAATGAGTGAAAGTTTTCAAGTTCCTATTCATCTAGAGTAACAAGGTACTTGAGCTTTAGCAACTAATATGGATTTCGAGTTGTCGGACAAATTTTCTTAAGCATTAAAGTTCTATTCCTCTCAAGGCTGCAGGTTGTGATCTGCATTGGTGACCTCTGAAAAAGGGAAAAGTACAAAAAGAAAGAACACGGAAGAAACACAGGCAACTGCTTGATCTCTGAACTGAGCATCTGATATTGACAAGTCAATCGCAAATTAGATGGCCAAAAACAGATGATATACCAGTCCTGGAGGAGTGGAAAATTCATACAAATTAATATGAGGATGCAAAATCCAGGAGCATCCTGAGTAAAGAGGCAGAGTCATATTTCCATTTCAATATCAATAAGCTGTTTTACTGCAGCAGCGACATTAGAGCAGATCTGAGCAGTGTCTGAAGATACCCCAGTCCCAAAGACATGGCATTATGCCATACAGACAAACTATCTTATACATACTTAAAACCAAATGTAGGATTGTGGTTGAAGAACTTTCACAATGCATTGTTTTCTTGGTTTGAGAAGGAAGGTAGGGTCATTTGAAAATTGTCATAATGAGAAAGGTCCTTTGGAATGCATTAGATCGGCAGAGGAAGTGGAGCATCTCTAGAAGCAGCAACTTAATAGGCAGTTGGAAGTCACCACAACCAATGCAAGGCATCCCCTGCTACTCTGATGAACAAGAGGGCAAACCTGAACATCAATCAACTTATGACACTGATGGCTTCAGAATTTTGTTTTCCATAATCATTGCAGTAGAAATAACAATTCCAGTGATGTTGAAACAACTAGATTTAGCTCTAAAGAGGTGTTCACTGGGGTAAAAATTACGCCTCAAGTGAAGTTGAAACAGCTAGCTTTACCTCAATAGATATTAAGTTTTGAAGTAAAAGATGCCTAGGTCAAACCCAGAAAAAGAGCTGGTCCTGTCACTCAAAAATGGATAGGCTAGATCTCTAGAGTGAAACTCAGGAACACGATACATATATATAATTTTCCTGATGTGGCTTGGATAAAAATGTACGTCCCAACACCTCCAGTGACAACCAACTTTCCATAAATTGCATGTCTTACTCAGTCTAAATTACTTAGGACACACCAACTTAAAGCTAAGATCTGGGTTATCCTGTTTAACTTTTCAATTTGACTAAACACCTCTGCCACACCTGATTATTGTTAAAGTAAACTGGTTCGAGAAACTTGCTCAGTACACACTCATGAATATCTCGGAAACAACCACACTATGATTGTGACATCTACATCAACAACAATAACTAGAACTCATTCCAGTATCCTGGACGCACTACCTGAATTGATATCTCTACTCTATTATGCCCAGTCCAGCAGAGAACCTTTGCAAGATTAGGAGCTTCTTCTTTCACTATTGTAACCAAGAAACTTGTGCATAGAAGGATTATTGCAACTTACAACCTAAGTTTGAACCTTGTGATGTAAGCAGCAGGCTGCAAATGATTAAAGTGCAATGTGACGGGGTAATTTCAAATCGACACATTACAACAAATCGAATGCCTGCAAAAGAAGTCCTGAACTTTCCATAGGATTTCATATTCCACTGATTTCCAAAGCATTGGAGGAAAAGTGAAACAATGGGTGCCTAGATCAAATTGAAAACTTACAGGAGTAATGACTGCGAAAATTCAAGCAAAAAATAAGGGTAGGATGAATCAGTCAGACTGAAAAGAAACATACAATTGTAGTGTTTTTTTTTTTTTTTTGGTATATTACAATTGTAGTGTTTTTAAGCTTTACTGAGGTCTACAAACCAAATTTCTCTAATCAAACCGACAGATATCAATGGAAAACAACGCCACATGCAGGATAACAGCATTCCAAATTGTCAACACCCCTCTAAAATACCAGACAGGTATTATAAACCACCACAAAACCGAAATATCAAATCGAAGAGGCACATACCAAGCCTGCCCCTGGCGTTGGAATGCATCACTTTTGGATCCCAATTTCACACAGGCCATTTCTCCCAGACAATTTCAGATCCCTAGACCAATCAGAGTAAATCCAATCTGTGCTGCAGCCCACAAGATCCGTCTTCAACACCACTGCCAGATAAAAATCACCCAGGATAATCAAAGTCCCCCCCCTTCCCAATAAATGCAGCCACTTCAGAGACCTTTTCCGCCCACAAACCAGCTCCAGAAAAGCATAAGCTCACTTAACAGACAAGTGGGATTCTACCAAATTTACCAGCAAATCCAACAGATTCAAAAATGCCCACCAAACAACTCCCAGTCAGAGGCCCCTGCAACCCTTCTTCACCAAATGCCCCGAGTCCCGTTCCGAACTCAATGCACATTACCTCCGGCGTCGGGACAGCAAATCTAGGTCAACCCCTCTTCCCCCAAGACACATCCCTGCTCCAAGAAGCCCACCGAACCACTCTGAATTCTTGCAAAACCAGCCAAAGCCGCGATTTTTTAAATTACCGTCCCAAACCCACCAAGAAGATTCCAAAGCTCGGACTCACGCAGAACAAAAAGGGCCCGGAACCGCTGGTACCCATTAAAGAAAAGACGCTTAACTCAGCGCCCAGCGACCTTCTTCCTTCTCCTCCCGCCCCCAGCGATTAAAATAATGAGGCCACAATGCCACGACCACTCCGCAGGCTAATCATGCGCGGCGCCAGAAGAGACACGGGCAGGAAACGCTCGGGAAACTCGCAAAAAACGTTGTTGGGTCGCTAAGCAAGCAAGCAAAAGCTCCACCACCCCCTGACGGCCTTACACGCATGTGGGGTCGGATGCTTGGAGCACACTCATTGCATTTCGCAGCAGGCAGCGCGAGCTTTGATACGGTAAAGCGAGACCGAAGTGCAGTGGCCCCAACTCCCCTCCTCGAGAAACGCGCGGCGTAATTATGAAGACTTTTCTTGCTTCTTCTTCTTCTTCTTCTTCTCCTTCTTCGATTTTTCTTTTCGGTTTCTTTATATCTTGAGTAACGGGAATCTCTCTGCCTTTTTTACAGGGAGGCCATGTGGGGGGATGATGATGCGTTACGGGGGCTCTTGCCTTTGCTCTACTGCATTGAATACTGAATAGGAGTTGAAGACTCGTGGTGAGAGGGACTTGTTTTTTCTTGGTGGGGGAGATCTCACGTGGTGGAAAATAATGAGTAAGAACGTATATTGGAAAAAAAAAAGGGTTTTTGACACCATAAGTGAAGGTGTCAACGGGTCGGGTCGAGTCGGGATTGAGATTGGGCTTGGCCCGAATAGATCGCGCCTGCTTTTCATGTGCCCGAGGGCTGGTTTTTGGCTGAAGGTGCATGGGATTGTATATGTTTGTACCTCGACTTTTTCTTTTTGTTGTGTACATGCCTCATTTTTGTATTCGAGATTCTTGACACCCCTTATTGTTTATTAATACTTTTTACCACTTAGTCATAAATTTCGTCTCTTCTTTTGGTTTTTACTAGGAAGTTTCAAGTTCTTATAAATTTTCATTTTGAGATATTTTTTTTTAGGGTTGTATGTTTTTTCACTCCTCATTTGGCTTTGACAGTCCTTTTATAGTGTATTAATTGTGTTACCCCTCAATTTTTTGCAAAGAGTCAAAAGTGGAGCCTATTTGGGATTTTTATTATTTTGTCTTTTTCTTGCACTTTTCTTTTTCATCTTGATGATTTTGTTGATTAGGGATTTTTGGATTTGATGACGTCGCTATCTCCCACAATAATTCTTTGATGAGAGTGTCAAGTTTTTTATCCTCTTGGATGGCTAGTTGTAGATGCATCAAAATTGTCCTCTTCAAGTTCTGGCCTTTGCTCATTTTGCCTGCATGCTTGAGCATGTCGATCATTTTGTTCTGATTTTTGAAAATCATCACAAAAATTAAAGGATCATTATAGAGAAGCACATCTTGAGGAAGCTTATGCCAACATAGGGATTGTTCTGCTGCCAAAGGTTTGTGATGAGCAATTGTAAGGTAGAGAGGAAGCTCATGAAGCTGTGTGGGTACACTCAATTGTTAGTGTGCATGGAGGTGTTGGAGGAGGAAGATGAAGAAGTGTAGGCAATACGCTACAAAAGAAGGAAAGTGGAAGAAAAAAGAAGAAAGAAATTCAACATGACCCCATAAGGGCCCCACATTTGACTATGTAAGTACTAGGGGAGAGCATGATCTAGGTCGGTGATTCCCACCTTAGAATCGAGAATCACCCACTAAGAACCAATTTCAAAAAATTGAAATTGGAACCACTTATTGGTTTAATGGATTCACCGGAGAATTGAATCACTAGTCTAATCCGATTCTAAGGAGGGTTCATGGAACCAGTCTTTAATTCCTACAAAATCGCATTCATCAATTAATATTAGATTGAACTTAGTTTCTATTTTAGAGCACCGAAACTTGTTCGGTATTATATTTGGGTTGAATTGCAAGCCATTGATTTTAATTAAGGATTAAAAATTATAGGACAAAACGAATAACAATACTCATTAGCTAGAAACTTAATTTCTTTGAAGTCATGGTATGGTCTTTTTAGGATTTCCCAACACTGGAAACATATGGAGAATTAGACTCTACGTTAAAAGTCCAAACTTCTACATAAGTTAAAACATTAATCACTTGATCATGGGAATGGCTAATGATAGATTTAATTATGTTGTTAAAATGAGCTATTAGCTCTTAATTTTTTATATCATGACGACAAAGCACTATAGCATTTATGGACATCTCCAATTGGTCTTTTCCTTCTTATTCATTTGTTTATTTTTTTTGGTTGAGAAAGTAAGTAAATGAATTATTAGAATTGAAAAAAGAGAGAGTAAGGAGTTAATCTTATTATACACCCAAGAAACAAAATTAGTCAATAATATCTAATAACAACAAATATACATGTATGCACATATCTATATTTGTTCGAAGGCTACAAAAAAAAAATTAAGTAATTGTGAATATAATTTCTTTATATATATATCGATTTGATCTGGATAGGTGGGTGGGTGGTTTTACGCCTAGAATTGGGAACCAGACTAGCTTTCATGGAGAACGCTGATTCCGAATTGGTCTGGTCCGGTTCCGGATGGTCTAGGTGGTTTCCAATTTTTTTGCACACCTCTAGTGGGTACAACATTTAAAGAAGAAGAAGTAAAGGGTAATATGGTCAGTGCAAAAAAGAAAAATTTGAGCCAAATGAGCTGTGGAAAATGCACGACCCATTCTCTTATCATATGGTTAAGTTTGTGCATGTTCCAGTCTTCAAGCTTCTCAATCTTGAACTCTGAAGTTAAAAAGGAAGAAAAAAACAAAATCAATTTAGGGCCCAAAATGCACAGACCAATCTAGGATCCGGATCGAAGTTGGGCGAACCGACACAAGCCGGACCGGGCTTCCAATCCTTGGTCTATCTTTGAGTTACCCTAATTTCCATGGTAAGGTTCAGGGAAGGTACAGGCCATTCAAGCATGATTTTGTGATCAAACTTTGGGGCATGTTTTGAGGGCCAATTTAACCTATCTTTAATTGGGCTTTGGGTTCACGATCACTCGGCCCAATGGTCATTCCCGGGGTGGGGTTGGCGCTTTAGGCCGGTGAGGTCTGGGATCAAAATCAAACAAAGAAATAGCAAAGTGGCAACAGAGAAAAAGAAGAAGAAGAAGAAGAAGAAGAAGAAGAAAATGAACTAAAATCTTATAATTATAACAAAAAAATTATGTCTACTAAAATGTTGAAAATTGAATTACAGGTACATTTGTTTGAGTGAAAGAATCATATTATAGAGATAGAATACATGTCTCAATGATAACTTTTCTCGCTAATAGCCTTCGTTGGACCTCAAGAATGGTTGGAAAAAAAAATTCAAAAGGAAATTTTTATTAAAAAAATAAGAAAGAATATATAGCAATCAAAGTGAATTCCACTGACGTTCCATAAAATTAAATTAAACTGGAAAAAAAAAAGCTATTGGAGAGTTATGTAATTGCTTTAATAGAGAAAATATATTTGGAATTAAAAAAATTATTTCTAAATGCCAATTAAAATTTTAATTTGACTTAGTGGAATTAACAAGAGAAAGAAAAGCAAAGTCAATAATTGACTTAGTAATTAAGTAAATTGTTAAATTTTACTAAGGGGTAGAATCTAACTGCTCAGATTTGGCAATTCTTGATTTAGGCGGTCTGATCTAGTGATGACTATTTTTGTGGTGGAAGTATGAAAACCTATTCTTGTAATAAGGAGAGGGTCATCGTAGCAATATCCATTCCTTGGTGAGACACTAGAGGCAACATTTAAAAAACTACTTTGCTATAAAAATATTTATTAGTAAGAAAGTACCATGAGATGTAAACATATAATATGATTCAAAGTGGTATATTACCTCCAGGACTTACATCATTGCATTTTATCTTGGGCAAGAGGTTCCACTGCACACTGAATGTAATTACTTATGATGAAACTATCTTGAAACTTCTGTGGTGTTCTCTTTATTAATTGAATTTTACTTGACAAATCTCCATCTTCAGGGGCTTTAGTTTAGCATGAACATAAGAAGATCAGCAAAGAGCTTCTTCATTTTTTTTTTTGGATATTTAATCCTTCGTATTGCAATTAATTCAAAGGAATATGCCACTCATTCACAGAACAACAAAAACCTCCCATACGCACAAAACTAGCAAGTGAGAACCCAAGCTTCACAAGTTCGGCTATGACAGCAAAACTTTGGACTCAACACTCTTCCAACTACTAAGGCTCAGTCTCACAGTGGTAGCAATACTTCTCTGTAAAGATACCGTTCAATGAGGGCAGAGAGTGATTGCCAAGTTGAAAGGATCTAAATGAGGAACTGCTCCTTGTAGGCTTCCAAAAAGGAGAAGGGAGTATGAATTAACTGAATTGCGCACTGAATAAGGAGAGAGCGTTATTGACTTATAAATGTGAAACTGGATGTAGCTAACAAAAGGCGCCTTTGGATGTGACAGCAACATTTAGAGTCGGAACTCCAATTTTAATCCAATGATGTTGCATCTAGAGTTTTCTTTTGCTTGAGAAATGTTAGATAACATAAAAAATAATAAGAATTGTTGGAAATCTATTAAAGAGGGTGAGAATAAAATCAATTATGTGAAGCATGCAAGCATTATTCTTAAAAATAATTCTAGCCTTTGGAATATGAAATTCGATACGATATAGACTTTAGTGACTATCCTCCCAAGATACAAAAAATATTTTTCTATACTCCGCACTAAATATTAAAAGGAACATAAATAACATTATAACCTAGTAAAGAGAAAAAAAAGAAAGATATGTAATGAGAAACAAGAATATTCTTGTTTTGATATATCAATATCACTTTCAAAATACGGAGTAATGATCCGTAGGTTAAAAAAGAGAAAGCCGTTTTCCATAATCAATTGGTAATTACAATGATGACTGTTATAAAATAATGGAGGTTTATGAAGAAATAAATCAAACGTTACAAAGCCGTAATAAAACTACAATAAAGCTGTTAGAAAGCGTTAATATGATCATTGCAAAAGCATTACAAAATACTGCTTTCATGGTTGTCATAACTACTATCAAAACCGATACTATTAAAAATTTCAAAACTGCTGAAATATCTAACGTTTTTAGCATTAACCCAGTAATTCTCATCATGCATCCTTTAATTCCTAGCAGGGCACGACCTATAAATAGTTGCATGCCAAGAGATATTGAAGAGCAATGCGGAGAAAGATCTTCTTTCGGCAGCATATTTAAACCACTGAAATTCAGCAGTCCAAGCAGCGGGGGCCTTGAAACTCCAGAACTCTCGTCCATACCAGTGCAGAAAAGTAGCACTCATGAAACAGATGGTCTCTACTTTCATCACGTAGTCCACAAAGCAAGCAAATGGCAGAGGGCAGAGAACACAATTTGGAGAGGCTGTCACGAGTGGCAAGCTAAGATGAATAACCAAGTGATGAAGTGGTGCTCGGAATACAAAGAGCAAACCCAACCCAACTGTGCCATTCGACATGAGGACTCCTTTCTCAAACAGCATTCCAGGCACAAACTAAACTATAAACTCCAGAGGAGCAATGAGTCCAGATCAACTGATCAGAAAGCAACAAAGGGTGAAGGAACCAGGCTCCCAAGCAAAGCGACTTGCAGCTGAACAAGATCTTCAGATCTAGCCGAGGGCCAATGCCAACTATGCTCACTGGTAACTTCAGAATCCTTACAATCATTGCTCGAACCAGAGCCGGGCCCAACTCTTCTAGGAAATCTGTCAGGAAGTGGCCCAAAAGGGTATCAAGAATTACACCATAAAAATGAGGGAATCAGCGTTGTCCAGATTATACTTCAAAAGGTTCTTGGCAATAGGAAAAGTTATGGGCAATTTCAAAGACCAAAGTTGAATGACGAGCTCCATTGAAGAGAAATCAAAATTCATAAAAAAAAAATAAAAATTACATATCTATTGGCGAAATAATTGAGATCAATGTGAAATAGAGACATTTCAAATATAAGAATTTGAAATCCATAAGAAGAGCTTCGACGATTGTCAGGCTGGCAGCAATGGCAGATTGTAATAGTGCTTGAAACGACGTTTGTGCAATTCTGGGAAGAAATGATGGTGGAGTAGAAAGCTAAAAGCTAAATTTCATTTAATTGATGTTGCCCCCATTAACCTTTTTCTCTATTTTTGACAAACTTTGTTTTGAAAAGCCGATTCCACGGCGCATGTCTACATAAACAACCATCTCATTTAATAAGAAACCCCCACTAACGTCTTAGTACGTGTAGCATTACTCGTGTACAAATAGATGTCAAATACTCTGAAGACTCGTCATATAGAAAAATCTAAATTACAAAGTTATACTTAAATTAATTGCTAGGATCTGTTGTGCCACATCCGACGTTACTCTTTGGTTGGATAGCGGCTTCATTCCACTGAGCTTAGGGGACCGTGGAATTAACTAAGAAACTAAGTGGGGCTGATGTTGATTTAGGGGACCGTGGAATAATCCTCCCTCCAATTGACGATCTTCCCAATTTTAAACACGCTCCATTTGTTTGACTAAAAATATTTTTTGAAATACGTTTTCCTTAAGTTTTTACTATTTAGATTGATTAAGAAAATGAGTCAACAAAGAATTTATACTATTCAAAAAATGATTTTATCTTAAAACAAAATTATTTTCCAACGCAAAATTAGATATTAGTGTTTAGATAAGAAACTCCATGCCTAGGCATGGGAACTTTCTTAGGTCCCTAGTGTGCATGATTAGGTCCCCCAAGGTCCATTACTAGTAGGCCCACAACTCTAGTGCCTAATGCCTAAGTTTCAGCGCCTAGGCCTAGGCTTGGGACTAATAGTTTTCATTTCACATCTCATGGAAAACCCTTTTTCGCTCCGCTTAGCCCTATCCCCTTCTAGGGATATTTTAGTTATAGGTTCTATAGGAACCGGACGATCCTATTTGGTCAAATACCTAGTGACAAACTCCTATGTTCCTTTCATTACAGTATTTATGAACAAGTTCCTAGATAACAAGCCTAAAGGATCACTCTACATAGTTGGTTCTCATCCTTTAGAGACCACTTATGAATCTTTTCACGGATTGCACCCGTTATCTCAAGTTTTGGATCGAACTAATCCATTGACACAAATTGTTCATGGGAGAAAATTGAGTTATTTGGGCCTAGGACTCTAGTGCTAGTGGCTGGGTCCATAACTCATGGCCCAGGGTCCATTGAGGCCAAGCCTAGGTCCTTGGCACTTGCGCTTGGGTTCATCAAGGTTGGGCTCGGGACCTATACCCTAGCTTGGATTCCCCGTGCCGATGTCTGTGCATGGGTCCATTGAGGCTAGGCTTGGGACACAGGCACAATGCCTAGGTACCCCAAACCTAGGCCCATGCCGATAGAGGCCGAGCTCAAGACCCTTATGCCCTTGCTCGAATCCCTTATGCTTGAGCTTGTGTTCATCAAGGTCAAGGCCCAAGAGCCTAGTGCCTAAGCTCGACTCTAGGCCCAAGACCTTGGCTCCCTAGGTTGCGTCTATTGAGACCAAGACTTGAGATATTGGTCTATTGAGGTTGGGTTTAGGACCTCGATGCTGGTGCCTAGATCCAACAAGGCTAGGCTTGGGACCTAGCGTTAATGCTTGGGTCCTTAGTGCTTGAGCCCCTCGTCCATGATGCCAGGCCCATGTCTTATTGACCAAGCTTGTTCGCGGGGGTCTTGGCCTCGATGGACCCAACCTTGGTGCTAAGGACCCAAGCCTAGGCGTTAGGGATCTAGGTAAGGGCACTGAGATCCCAAGCTCGACCTATATGGACTTGGTCTCAATCATTAAGGACTTGGAAATGGGTACCGGGGTCTCGGGCTTAGCCCTAATGAGCTAGGACATAGGCATTGGAGCTCAAGCCTTGGTCTTAATGGACTTGTGCTCAAGCACGAGAGATTTAGGCACAAGCATGAGCACGAAAGTCCTCAACTCAACCTTTATGGACTTGAGCCCGAGCACCATGGTCTTGAGCTTTAGCTTATTGGATCCGGGCATGAGAATAAGGGTCCTAGACCTTGGCCTCGATGGACTAAGCTTAGGTATGGGCAATGGGGTCTCGAGCCTAGGTGTAACGACCTAGTCTGATGAGGACAAGAGTAATCGCTAGTGCTAGAGAGGGCCTAGATAAGGTGCAGCTCCGACTTTAGGATTAAATAGGGGTAGAATAAACCAAATCTCACATTGATTGGGTGTGGTGAGATGAAGTGTCGTGTATATATATATATATATATTTGTGTGTGATGCCACAACTTGTAATTAGGCTTTTTCTGAGCAAAGCCTAGAAGAACAAAACTCTATAGGCTTTAGCCTAAAGTGGTAAAATCACTACAAGCGGGACCTAAGCTCACCACTAGGCACCGGAGATTAGAGCATAGATATTGGGATCTTGAGCTTGACCTCTATGGACTTAGGTCGGGATGCCAAGAAGCCATGTATTGGTACCGGGGTCTCAATTCCAATTTCTATGGACCTAGGACCGGTGCTTGTGTTCTTGGTCGGGACCCAAGTGCCCATGCCTTGGTCCTCGACATTGGGGTTAGGGTTCATTGAGGTTGGACCTAGCATTCTGGTGCCCATGTTTAGTCTCTGATTGTGTGCAAATCATTAGTGCCCGAATAATGTATGTGTATTTAGGAAAATTAATTCTTAATCAAATTTTCCAAATGACAGAAAATATTTCCCAGTTCTTTTTAATATTATTGTCATTTAGAAAATGTAACATTTCCATGAACAAAATGGAGAGTATGCTAGTTATTCCATCATATCCCATTAAATTTGAGTCTTGGCATGCTCGCGAGAGAGTAACTCTCCACAGCATCTTCTTCAATTGACAACTAAAGTACCTGGCATGAGTGGGTCCTTCGCCGCAATTTCGGAGAAGGCGTGAAATTATTCGATAGTTGTCCATCAAGTTCGACGCTACAGCTCATTATCCATTTAATTACTGTGGATCAAACACACGTCTCATGGGGGACACTCTAAAAAGTCGCACTCCACCGGACCAAACCGTAAGCTTTCTGGATGTCCAACTTCAGAAACACCTCGAGTTCACGCGTGCTTCTTCTCGTACGAAGCTGATGGAGCACCTGCTGAACAATGAAAGACCATGTCTTGTACTTGACATCCCTGAAAGAAGGCGCTTTTCGTGGGGGAGATGAGCCCTGGGAGGATGAATTTGAGTCTGTTGGCTAGTGTTTTGGTGATGATTTTGTAGGCGAAGTTGCACAAACTTACTGGATATGGGACTTTTGGTACGAGGGTGATGTGGGTTTTGGTTTAGCTGACTTTTGAAAAAGGCTAAGCTATGAAATTTATTCAAGGTCTCAAGGATTGAGATCTAGATAACATTCCAGTTTTTCTAGTAGAATATGCCATTAAGACCATTGTGATCTGGAGCATTCGTCGCCGCGGGTTCAAAGAATCCAGTCCTGATCTCATGATGGCTGGCGGAGAAAAGCATTCAAATCTCGGGGCCTTGGAAGATCTCGAAAGTCCACAGTCATAATAATTAGTTGTTTGGGATGGCGACACCATCCCCCTATATTATACTTAAGCATAGTTATCTTGTCCGCCGTCCCCGATGGATAGTGGAAGCGTGCCAGAATTTGGAGCTGTGATCTCCAACTTCAGCCATTGACTACCCAATCGCAAACCCTAGCACAACTCCTCTCGACACCAAAACCGTTGAATTGGTGCGATATTTTAGGATGCGTTTGATAACGTTTCTATTCAAAAATTATTTCCCGGAACACAATTAGTTTTTACTATATCTATTCCAGAAAACAGTTTTTGAATAAAAGAACATATTTGGTAAATTTGTTCCTAGAATAAAAAAAGAACAGAAACACGTTTGGTAAATTTTTGTTCTTTTAATTTTTTAAATATTTTTATTGTATTTTTCTTTTTTTCTTTCTTTTGGCTGATTGCCAGCCTCGGCCATGTTCGGCGATCGGCCGATGAGTGCCGGTGGCCTCGCCCAGCCACAGCAAGGCTCGCCAGCCCCTGGCGAGGCCGAGCATCACCGGTCGACCAAGGTCGGCCTCGCCAGGGGCCAACGACGTTCAGCCTCGCGAGGGCCGGTGATGCTCCAGCGAGGTCGCTGGCCCTCGATGGTCGGTCATCGATCATGGCGGAGGTTGGTGACCGGCCAAAGAAAAAAGAAAAATAAAAGAAAAATAAAAGAAAGAGAAGAAAAGAAAGAAGAAAGAGAAAATTTGTTTCTCAAAAAGTTTTGAAACAAGAAACAAGTTTTTCTTGTTTCTTGTTTCTGTTCCAAATTTGTTATTGGGAACAAAAAAATAGATTTAAAACAAAAATGCAAACAAACGCGTTTCTGTTCTTTTCTTGTTCCCATGAACAAAAAAAACAAGATTTGTATTCATAAACAGAAAAAAGAAATGCAAACAAACACACCCTTATTTTCTGCTAGCCTTTGAGCTATTCTGAGATGATGGGTGATTCCATTTTTCTTCGAAGGGTCCGAGGCAAGCATCGTCCACCATCCACCATGCGTCGAAGCACTTTGTACAAAGGGATACTAACAGAGTGGCGATGCTTCAGCGAGCGGGAATCGAGTCTGCCACTCTATGTTAGCCAAGACCCGGTCCGATGTGTCACGAACGTTTGCATCATCTGGGCGGGCGTTGGACCATGTGGATGGTTGGCAAGGAAATAGTACCATCGTCCCCAGCTGTATCGCAGGAACGCATGTGGAGAAAGACAGATGATTGATAGTATCGCTGTGGAAATTATGGGTGATCACGTCCAGCCTTGAACAAGGAATCGCCCTCGTGACTCTCGTTCTTGATTAAACGGGCAAGCAGCCGCTTCTTGTTTTGTGTTTAGAATCAAATTTTGATGATAAATATGAAAGTTGCACTAATACTATATTGTTAGTTTATGTTAAAAGATCATGATTCGATTCTGGATAGATACTAAAGTATTTTTATTTTCCAAAATAGGTTTTAGAACTTATTCTACCGTACAATCAGGGAACTAGAAACCGAACTGTTCCTAGGTTTATGGACTGATTCTTGATTTGAAGAATCAGTATCGAATTGGTTCTCTTTCTAGAATAGACCTTGAAGTGGTCAGTTCAAATTAAATGGTCAATTCTCAGGTTAAACTAAATTCGGTGCATACTCCCTAGGATAATCAAATTTAGGATGAGTAGGTCTCAAATATGAAACCTAAAATCTATCCTGTTATGGTCAATTTCCATTTTTAAAATTTTGAACCAACCTTCATCAACTTTAAATCTTTAAATCCGAAACCACCATCCTAGGCCAATTCCAAGGTCAACCTAGGAACTGGCCAATTCTTCTTCTTCTTTTTTCTTACCTTTGATTCTTTAAAAGGACATGGCCAAATGCAAATGATACATCACACGCACACCAAAAATGCTCAAAAGTCAACATAACCCAATTCTCCTCTTAATGCAATCTTTCATGCAAGAATTTTAACAAGGTAAATAAAATTCATTCTATTTGCAAAGACTGAGGATCCGAACCAGCCCAAAGAACTCATTAGACATGTCTAACGATGGATTAGCACTTCGCACCATGAGAACTGATCACTATAATTAATTCAAATGTGGCTATCTAACCAAATAATCCGCATGCCTAAGAAGAAAACAAATAATCCAAAAAAATGAGTTTTTCTCTTCAATGAATAAATCATCTTTCATTGAAACATTAACCTGCACCTTCACTTATCAAGAAATCCCGGAAAAATCAATCTCATTCTCGTCCCTTTCCACATCGGAAAGAGTCCAAATCATCCCTTAGTCAAGCAAAATGAAATCTAAAGCAATGGCATAAATCCCCACTTTTCAAAAGCAATCACTAATAATAAAAAATGAACACATAAAAAAATAAACAATAAAAACTTCAATACATAGAACATAAAGCATTAATTATAGAACTTGTGGTGTAGACATTTAATTCTTTAACTAAGGTTGACCGAGATTTGATCAAAATTTGACCGACAATAAACCATACAGTGCATGCATTTTAGACATCATAAATGGGTTATACTCATCAAGTCTTTCAAAATTCATATTGCTACTCTAATCCGATGGTCAATTTTATGTGGAAAAGCAAGATTACACATTCAATATTCAAGAAAAGAAACTTCAATAGAATTCAATATATCCATATTTTATCTATCACCTATCTATGAAATGGAATCCACGCATGGAAAACTTTAATGCCTCCAACCAGCCCTTACTAATCCTCAATCTCTCTTACCCTTTTACCATCGAGTAGCTTACAGAGCATAGATGTTTTTGTTATTGCCAATGTGACATGTGACTTGGCAACATCAGTAATAAAGCCGGCAATGGTAATAAAATCTCGTACGATTGTGGAAGTCAAAAGAGAAGATAAAGCCAAATTGTCATCTAATTCATCACAAATGTTTCTTAAGTGCGTGTCAATTGATGAATTATTGAAATTTCAATCATTGCAACACATTCCCACATTGATTTTTCCAATTGGATCTCTCTCTCTCTCTCTCTCTCTCTCTCTCTCTCAAGAGTAATGATTTAGGGGAAGAAAAGATCTAGTGCCAGCTTTGCAATGTGTGGCTCAATGTTCGGTCCAAAGCGTCCCCACTCTTGGCTCGAGTTCATTTTTCCCACCTCGAGCCGGTGCTAAAAACGCAGAGATGCGTTTCAATAAAATAGACCATCTCAATTGATTTTTCCCGAGCGTCATGGCTAAGTTTTTTTTTTTTTTTTTTTTGGTCCGTGAAGAAACGATATATTCAGATAAACGTAGTTTTATAGCCAGCCGCTAGGGCATCAACATACAGTAAATCCATCAAAAGATGGTGTCATGACTAAGTTAGAGCCCTCAATGAGGTGTGACTAAAAAGCGAGTGATGTGGCAATTTTGAGAGAATTGCTTGCTTTTGCGTTTTTATAAAAGGAAAAGTCAAAAAGTAGGCAAGATCGGGTGAGGTAAATTATTTTCTATAATACATAGTGTGAGTCATTTCCTTTTTTTCTTTTTAACTTTCTAGAAGCAATGAGTTCATCCTTTCCCATTACTAAGTCTTAAAATGGGCGGAAGTTTGACGCGACTTTTTATTATTTATTTTATTAATTTCTTTCAATCTCACACTTCGCTTCCTTCTTTATTTTAGTTTTGCTAGCCTTTTTTTAACCAATAATACAAAATCAGCATTTGCAAAAGGGTCTTCCGACAATAATGATCATAAGCAGCACCGGTTTAATATGGACCACATCACTACTTCATAGGTGGTCCATTCAAACTAACCATATGGGCTAATCTTCCCACTTGAAACAATATGATTAATATATTAAATAACGTAAAGTGATCAATTGTGCGAGCATGGTGTCCAAAGTCTTGTTTCTTTCAATTCGATATGACTAGCATTATTAATTTTTTGAAAACAAAATATAAATAAGGTATGATTGTTTTACGAAAATG
This sequence comes from Eucalyptus sideroxylon, assembly GCA_014182405.2. Taxonomy (NCBI): domain Eukaryota; kingdom Viridiplantae; phylum Streptophyta; class Magnoliopsida; order Myrtales; family Myrtaceae; genus Eucalyptus; species Eucalyptus sideroxylon. Next base: position 60,952,478 of record CM024552.2, read on the forward strand.
AAGGATTTGAAAAAAAATCCTAAAAAATGGTTGCTTGAATCACTTACTAAGAAGAATGATAAAAAATATTTCATATTCACAAATTTTTAGATACAAATTATTATTAATAACGAATTTTTTTATTGACTAAGAATTCTTATTGATATAAGCAATCTTTTGTTGAAAAACACTTTTCAAATCATTTATTTTTTGCAAAACAAATAGAGTTACAAATTTTATTTATTTATTTATTTATTTATTTATTTATTTATTTATTTATTTATTTATTATTATTATTATCCTTTTCATTAGAAAAGTTTACCATAAACATCATTTTCAAAGCCTCTTACATGCCAACAATATTAGGTTATATTCAATCATATTTACAGTTTGAATATCCCACTATATTATAATTCGTGGTTTTTAACAAGATTCATGCATATGTGGATTTAATTTCATCGACAGAAAAAAAGGATCAATAAAATAGCAAACAAAATTACCCAGAATTCACGATGCAATGGGGTTACTATTGAACTTGTAGTGACTTGTAACTTTTCTTTTAACTTATCATCTAGATATTCTTGGTTTCTATAAATATCGTTAATTTTCTAGTTGTCACATAAGTATTTGAAAAAATAAACAATGTTGAGTTGCCAATTTTATGAAAAATCAATAAACTTTTAGAGGAAAATCATGTACCTGTTTTCAAATGACCAGCCGAAGTGGATAATATGTGATTTGACATAAATAAAGTGGAATATTATGAGCGCCACAAGTTAAAACTCTGGCAGAAACGTGTACTTTCTTTATCGGAGCATGACGATTTACTTTTGTTTTTTGTTTTTTAATATATAACCCCTAGAAACAAACCAGAGTTAAAGAGATAACTAGTGATGGAATCATGAATTTAAAATTCATGATATAAAATTCAATTTTTTTAATTGAGATTTTATATATTCGCATCTTCCTGTGCATTGGTTCTTTTCAAGTATTTCAACTTAGCTTAGACATTAAGAATAGCTTGCACTTTTCCACCTTATATTTGAGTGCATACGCCCTCTATCATTTGTATTAATCATATTATTCCTTGCCGATTACGCTTTAGCATGCTTTCAAAACTTAAAAATATTCAACATAATTCTACCCACGCAATGAAGAGGTTATTTCTTACATTTTAGCTTATTTCTTACATTTTTCCTTCTTTTTGTTTGGTTTCATCTTCTTCTTTTTTTTTGCATTTATTCCATTCGAGACAAAAATGGTGTCGCTCTTCTAGAAACAAAAAAGAAAGTAGTTTATTTGGAAGATGGCTGATGAGTTGTATATTGTACTAGGAATCCACTATTGAAAACATTACACGAGCACAATAAAAAAGTGAAAAGAATTGGCCATTAGTATTATTAAATGAATTTGATTTAAAAAACTTTAATATATGTCATTACACTATATTTCACATATTTTAACTGCTCAACTTTCATTCTTTTTGGTTAATTTAATAGTCCTTTTTTTTATTCGTTATTCATGTCGCACTACATTATCCATTGCTCTTTTCCAAGTCACATCTTTGTCATCAATAAATAATTTAAAGCAATTTGAGTCCTCTTGATACCTTCCACAGTGACTACACTACAAATAATAATAATAATAATAATGAAAAGATTACTCTAATTAAAAAAAAAACGAGAACCACTATGAAATGCAAAATATATTAAGTTGTTTGGTCTTAACAAGCCCTTTTCCAAACTTTTCATGCTTGTACATGTAGTGACAAGGATCAAATTCTCTAAATTGATAATAGAGAATACGGACCCTGTATAACGTTAAGATCAATCGCAATATTCAATCTTTAAATAAATCCTCATTAATTCACATCAGGGATAAATAATGCAAGTTAAACTAACTTATCTTTACTCCATCAGGTAGTTAAACTGTCAAGCAAAGTGGATTATAAAAAGTAAGATTCCAAGACATAATAGGCGTGGAAGAAGGGGCTGGAGAGTGGAAAAAGAGGTCGTTCAACGGTAGTTGAGTTGTTATTGTCGTTCTAGTAAAATTGGAAACGAAATGTCCTAACTTACCTAATAGTCTTTCCGAGAATAACATCGTCCGACCGATGCATAGGATAAGTTGGCTAACTTTTTTTGGCTAAGGATGCCACATCCCCTGTCCTATGTCATTGGCTATCTTCCGGTAATGGCACGTTCCTGTCCCGACCAAAAATGAAAAAATCCATGAAAGCAGCTTTCCTAAGTTTTTTCCCCCTCGAACTTTGCTTTGGATACCCCTCCTTCCTCGTCTTCTCGATTGGGTCTTGAGCCTTTTCAAGAAGCACGCCCACGTAACGGGCAAATGCTGAGGGAGAACCCATCTGACGGTTCTTTTTGTTGAGGGAGGGAAAGAGAGAGAAGAGGCAGAGGGAGGAAGGAACCGCAGCAGTCCTCGTCGTTGGAGGAGGACATTTTCCAGGTCAGACTCTGACCTACGCTTCTTCTTGTCCGCATCTGGTTCTTTCCCTTTATTTTTTTTTTTGGGTTTGTGTTGTTCGATTAGTTTTGCATTAGATAGTACCGTGTCAGAGGGTCTGCTCTGAGCAAAGAGTGTCTGGTGGAGTGGAGAGAGGGGGAGTACGGTCTGGACTGGTGGACTCTGCAGCTGGATATCGTTTCTTGCTTTTATTTTTTTATTTTTTTTCTGGGTTTTTCTCGGAGTGCTCTGTCGTTGTTGCTGCTCTCTGTGTGTTCCCTTTTGGTGAGCACAGAGGAGGAGGTGGACGGAGGACAGTTTTTTTTTTTTTTTCTCCTTTTTGTTTTTGTCTTTTTGTCTTTGTTTTTCTTTGCATTGTTTCGGAGAGAATTTCCGGATCTCGGGTGAGTCACGTTTTGAGCAGTAGATGGGTCGTGGCTGAGTGGGAATTCAAGCGATCTTGAAGGTGCGGGTGGGTCGTCTGGCTTGTTGGGAAATTCTTTCGATAATGCGTGCGACTTCCTGAGTCGTGAGAATTTGGGATATTCTCTGGGAAGGTCCTTTAGTTGGTTTGGAGTGTACTTTCCGTGTTCGAGAATGGAATTCGAATATAGGCTGTTCTTGTTTATCTGGTCTTGTTGTGGTTGATGTGGCGCTTGTTACTTAGAAGGAAGCGGAATCTGGTGAGAGAATCGTGATCTATGCGAATATCATCCTGGGCTGTGGGAACTGGGTCTTGGTTCTTGAAATCAGCATCGGCTGAGCGAAATTTATGGGATATGGTCTGCTCAGGGCAGTAGCTTTCTCCTGGCGTGCTTCAAGTCCTTGAATTGGTGAATGCAGGTGAACCCCAGGTAGAATTGCGATATTGGTTTATTCGTAATGGGTTGCGTCGCTTCAAGAATTGATGAAGAAGAGAGGGTTCGGGCGTGCAAGGAGAGAAAGAGGTTGATGAAGCAGTTGCTGGTGTTTAGGGGGGACTTTGCTGATGCCCTGTTGGATTACATAAGAGCGCTGAAGAACACGGGAGCGACACTCCGGCAGTTCACCGAGTCGGAGTCGTTGGAGATCGAGAACACTTTGTATGGCCTGGCATCGCCTCCTTCTCCTCCTCCCCCTTTGCCTCCATCACCTCCACCTCCACCGGTTTTCAGTCCGGATAATAGGAGGCACAATAAAAGTAAGGGAGAGATTACTAGTACACAAGAAAGTATAGAGATTGATGAGGATTTTATTTGCAAACCGCCTCCGCCGCCTATCCCTGGCCTTCTCCATGGGGAGAATTGGGTGGAGAGTAAAACGGAGTTTGAGGGAGAAGATGGGGCAGAGAAAACTCTTAAAAGGGGGACGGTAGATCTGTTGCCTGAGAAGGAACAAGCTGTGGAGTTGGACGATGATACTTCATCACAGATGAGCGGGGACACTAATGAAAGTGCTGATATGACCATGGAAGTTTGGAAGAGCAAGAAGTCCTTGGAGGGTATTGTGAAGAACTTGGATGAGCGTTTTCTGGAAGCATCAGCTCTTGGCAGGGATGTAACTATTCTTGTGGACTTCAATTCATGGGATAGTTTCCCACCCAAGAAAACAAAAGAACACAAGAGTAAGTGCCATATTAGGATGCTATTTCTTTTTATTTGATATTGTTCTTACTGGATTCTGCCTTTTTCCCCCTTGCAGTTCAATAGTCATTTTGATGTGATTGTAGAGCTTTAGTCTGCTTAGATATGTGCAGGTTCCTGTTTCCAATGAGTTTGATGTTGTTCAGCTTTTTCAGTAAGGCCTATTCTTGCTCAAATCTGATTCCACATGCAAAAGGATTTGTATTTTTATTGTCATTTTGGTGTTAAACTCTCAGAAATGAAGGTCATTCCTCTGAATCTTGAGGCCATAACATAGAGAGAACAGCTCGTGGACTTTGATGTGTTTGACTTGGGTATAGTGACGTTTAGTGCATTTTCTTTTTGCAGTTATCTGTAGAGTTTTCCTCTATTACTCCTTTTGACTTTGATTTGTCTTGGATTTGTATCTTACTTTCAGAGTGTTTCTAGTCATGTGATGCACCATTATAATTGGTTCCCTAATATATATTCTAGTGTTTTTGGTTGACCAGAGCATGTACACTTTAAAATAGGAAGCTCATGCTTTTGTCTATGTTGCTATAGCGGAAACAAAAAAATTGAGTCTCATATTTCGACCCTAGTTTCCTTTATCAGCTGGATTGCTTTGGATTAATCCTTTTCAACTAGATCTGAAGTTACTGTGTCCAGTACAATTTAAGCAGTTCGGCTCTGCCTTCATTACTTTCCAACTCAATTGCTTGCTCTACCATCATGTACCATTTGCTTAATTTTCCTGTAGGTGCTTAAAAGTAACTCAACTTTGTACAGGGAAGAGAAGCAATTCCGCTAAGGTTGTGAGTGCTCTTTCATGGAACTGGTCATCTAAGTCACTTCAGCTTACAAGAGATGTTGCTGAGTATCCTGGTCCTAGTGAACCCTGCAAGCCGGGTGCTCATCGGATTGCTCTTGACAATCTGTTCACTGCAGAGCATAACCTTTATAAACACTTAAAGGTATGATTTTGTCCATGATTGCACTCCAATTTTATGGAGAAGGCGTTCTATATGTGATTCTAGCCATTCAGATGTATACTAGATAGTGTACAATTAAAGCTTAGCTTGAAAAGTAAATGGCTGTGCTCATTTTCAAGATAATTATGGCCTTGTTGTATATGGGAGATATTTCTCTGTGTAGTTATGACTGGTGTCGGTTACCACTCTCAAGCTTCACATTAGTATCCCTATCCAGTTTCTTTTCCTGTCTCTAGTAAGAGTGTTACTTAGAAATGAGTCATCTTGACTCATTGAAGCCAAGCATTTTCTCCTAAGTTATAGATCTCCGAAATTGAAATTTAGGCCCCATCTAGTTAGTGGGAAATGATAATCAGACTAGGATGATTAGAATTGGGATCAACAGTGAGAAGTCAGGATTGTATTAATCATATCAGAATTACCAACACCTAGAAATAAAAATGGAACATTTCTATAATTTAATTTTACATTGCAAATTTTCTGGACTATAGGTGAATCGATATCCTAGCCGTAGCCATTGCTCTATATGCATGCTTAACTTTTTCGTTTGGTCATGCTTATTTATTTCTTAGAAAGTCCCATCTTAGTTAAAGCATGGTTGTGAAATATTTGATATTGGGTTCTGACATCCAGTGGCCTGAGCATGTGGGATAAGAATGTACTCTCTCATGTTAAATCATGAATTCAAAATTTTCTCCTTGCGATATATGTAACCTAATAACCCTGCATACTGTTAGGTCAAGAAGTAGCAATTATGTAGATGAGCCGATTATCAAAGTTTAATCTGGATAAGTTGATTATGCTCGTGAGTGATCCTTTGTCAATTTGACAGAATGCTGTGATCTAGGAGTCACAGGCTAAATTGGGAGTGTGGCAGTTAGAGAAGGAGAAAGTCGTTATTCATGATGATATTAATGTTGTTATTCATGAAGTTCAAGCACAAGTGTAGTGTATGAGCATGTGATCTTGGTGTAAGTTTGGATGTTGATACTTGAACTTCGAAATATTGATCTCTTTACCTGAATGCAGTATAAGTCGATATGCATGGTTTTCTAGGGAAATATACCGTTACACTACAAGACTCATGATTTTGCTTAAAAGATTTTGTCATTGCAAAATTAATTTTATAGTAGTCCTGAATGTAAATGTTGATAAAGCATTGGCATAGTTGAGATTAAGTGTCAACAGATACATGCTTCTGTTTGCGCTTACCTTATTAACACAGTCTTGACATGATTAACTTTGCATCGAGTGCACTAGGACTGCAAATAACTTTTCTCCCAAATGTGTGTTATGATTTACAATGGCAAATGATTGATTGTCATATTACTAGCTACTTTCTAGTTTTTTCCATGTTCCCGCTTCAATGCTTCTCTCTCCATCATATGTTCTGCAGGAGGAAGAAAACACAAAGCTAGAGTACGCGAGAAAACTCTTGTTACTGCAAAAGCAAGAAGATGAAAACCACGACTCGGCCAAGAGGGACAAAACCAGATCAACTGTGGAGGGTCTGGAGTCTGACCTAATTAGCCTGCAGCAGTCCATTAGTAGAACTTGTGATGTAATAGTGACTCTAATAGATGAGGAGCTTCACCCTCAGTTGGTTGCATTAACTTCCGGGTAAAAGTTGTTAAGCACTGATTTTCCACGAGTTCCCTTTTCATATCGAAATCGATAATGAGATCTCAAAAGTTAAAATAGTTATGGCATGATGTGTTGCCAAAAAATAAATATCTTATCACCTGAAGTATTTACTTTTGGACACTGGGAGGTATGTTGCAAATCAAACTCCTGTGTAGTTTTGCACTCTGTTGACAGTGCAAATTATTGATGATGTGACATGGGATTAAAGAAGAGAAGCAACTAGGAAGATGAACAGTCAAGTTTACTTAATATTTCATGTTGTGTGATGAAATAAATAAGTAAACTTACGCATGTCCAATTGTTTCTCTAATTATGGTATAAGTTGCCACAATGGCGACTTGTTTGCCTTTTTGTTGCTGTTTCTAATATGAATCTAACATTGGCATTGCTACTTTTCTGCCTCCACCTTGTTTTGATTTTACAGGCTGATGCACATGTGGAGCACAATGTTTAGATGCCATAAACTTCAAAACCATATAGCACTCCAATTAAATCATATTTCAGTTAATCAAGTAACAGAGCTTTCTTCAGACTTCCATCGCCAGGCTGCAGTACAGCTCGAGACTGAGGTGGAATCATGGTACAACAGCTTCTGCAAGCTCGTTACATCTCAAAAAGGTTATGTCAGCACTCTCCAAAGGTGGTTAAAATTGACAGATTTTCTTGCGGATGATCAACTCCAGAGTAATTTCTCTTCTGCGCTTTGTACACTTTGTGAGGCTTGGCAGATTCACCTTGAAACAGTACCTGATAAGGTAGTGCCATTAACCTATTAATCCCCTTATGCCAATGACTAAGAATCTGATGCATGCATTGAAATGCTTATGAATGAGAATGAGCTACCCAGCCACTTGGCTGATTGGAAACTGTATATTGATTATTGATACAATTACTCGATAGTTCTTTTCATGTTGTTTTGGTGTTTTCTTTGCCAATTGTGTTAAAATGTACTGTCTGAATGTGTAAATAGATACTTGGATGGTTAATAATGGCTATGACTATAGTAAAACCAAGCTTGAAACGGGCAAAGGCATGGTCATAGTTAGTGTCTTTTATTTAGTTATTACCTACTCATAGTTGCAGTTGCCGGTAGAACTTGCATTATCATCTCTTGCACAGCGATGTGAGGGCATGGTCTGTTATTCTTTTCTTGTACAGTATGACATCTGTTAAATATGCACTTTGTTTCAGAGCATCGTTCCTTACTTCCATCTCTTCTTTATTGGTTTTATGTGGATGGCAGTATGTTATTCTATTTTCATGAAGTTTCTATTCTTGTTTCTTATGTCAATTATCTCGTGCTCAGTGGGTTACTGCTGAGATATCTTTGTTCGGCAGCATTCTTGTTGCTTATCACATGTATGGTCGACTTTGATATTGATTGTACCATATGGAAATGTCCACGATTGTTTGTTGTCGGAACTTGGAATATGTTCAACTTTTAAGTGATCTATCATAAATTTTGTTTGATAAGCTAGTATCAAGAAGTGCCCATTGACTTGTAATCCAGATGATCCCAGCAATTTGGAATATATCATCATCTGCAATATTTTTCTTCATGGGCTGCATTTACTCTATCTGTTTTATTTTTTACAGGCGGCTTCAGAAGCCATCAAGAGCCTTCTATTGGGTGTCCGCTCTATCCTTTTGCAGCAGGCTGAGGAACAAGACCTGCAGAGGAAAGCCAAGAAGCTCGAAAAGAAGTTGCAAAAAGAGTCGTCTTCACTGGATGAAATGGAGAAGAAGCTCGAGCGAGGCATTTCCGCAGATAACCCGACTTTGGAGTTGGGTCCTAATCATCCTATATCACTGAAGCGTGCGAAGATCGAGGCCCTGAAGAAACGGTTGGACGATGTGAATGCCAAGTATGCGACCTCGGTCGAGGTCACCAAGGGCATGGCCCTGACCCACCTCAAGAACGGCCTGCCTCGCGTTTTTAAGGCATTGATGGAATTCTCAGGTGCTTGCACTCAGGTATTCGAGGCTCTGAATAACCCCGGCGAGCAGGTAGGCAGTCGTGAGAATGAGCCGCGGGTTTTGCCCGCATGATTTCATGGATGCCTCAGGCCGTGTGTATAAATTGTTTCAACATTTGGTAAACCTTGATAAGGTGTCATTGCACTTGCATAGAAATACTGTGAAATTCTTTCTGAATTTTGGTTTGATCTTAGCTTGATTTTGATGCCTTGTGGGTGTTAAAGTTCGTGACAAAGAGAGACGGAACTTTGTCAAAGGTTAGAGCAATCAAATTCAAAAGCAGAGAATTTGGGGGCTTAAATATGTCTTTACCTAAATAGAACATGGCACTGCAATTTCACCCAGTACTCAGCCAGCATTGGGTAAAAAAAAAAGGAGAAGTATGTTGACGCCAAGCCCGACTTAAAGCAAAAATGGCTTGAATCATGCCATGCCAATATAGTTAACCCATAAGATCAGATCGATGGCATGCCTAATAAGTTCATTTTGATCATGAATGGCATGACAATATATTTTCTCTACAAAGTCCATCAATGGAATAAATTATGAGCTCCTCCCTGAGCTTCACATGGGTAAAGTTAAAAGTGAAGGACATAACATGTGACGAAGATCGATCGACTTGAAGTGTGCACAGAAATTGAAAACCGAGTTAAGGAGGATCCATCGATCGAGGGATGACTGTGACTAAAGAATCGAGAGTACTTACAGATCATCCTTATTGTAGCGTAAAATTCGAGACAACTAGAAATTCTTGTGGGGATGGAACACACTATGAAATGGTCTATTTAAAGATACAATAAGAATTAAGTGGTAGCAATACATCAGATTTTGATGCTGAAGATGTGGAGATGGGATGATCATTTGTACCAAGATGATTTAGATTAGATTTTGTCTGACTTTGAATTTGAAATTCGAGTTAGATTAGGTTTTGCAATTCCAGTGCTCTTCTTTGATTATAAAAGCTTTCCAGTTGTATTTGTAAACTTTGTACCTTCTATAAATATTATAGTCACCCCTATTTGCAGCTCATGTTCAAACTCCCTCATTGAGCAACCATAGCCTCCAAGAATGTAAGCCATTCATTTTAATTCAATAAGGTTGTGTTTAGTAGTTGAGATAAAATTTAGGATATGATATAATTTATCCTATCCTATACGTTTGATATTCGCTCAAGACAAGATAAAATTGGATATAATGGGGATATAGGCCAAATAAAATTATCTTATAGGATGAGGTGGGATAAATGTAATATGATTTTTAATGTTTATAATAAAAAATTATTTTTTTCAAATAACAAACTTATTAAATTAACAAAATTGAAATTATATTTCAATATAAATAATATTTGAATTCTAATTTAAGAAATAAAAAAAAAAAATAAAAAATATTTTTAATTAATCTTATTTTAATTTATATATTCAACTTTAATTCTATCTTATAATAAATATTTAATCTATTAAATTATATATTTATAATTATTATATATTTAGGTATTTTTGTATTTTAGGTATGTTAGTACAGTTTACTATTTGATAAAATTTTATTAAAGAATGATGAAAGGGGATTAAAGAAATAATAAAGAAAATAATATAAAAAAGAGGAAAAATAAAATAAAAATAAATTAAGGAATAGTGTTACGAGAGATTTTTATCATTTCTATTTACAATAATATGCCCTTACATGATATAATGTGAATATATTTGATTTTAATATTGTGATACACTAAATAATGGATATGATATAAAAAAATCTTAGGATTTCATATTTTATCTTATCTAGTCCTATTTCAATTAGAAATCCGCGACCAAATGTAGCTTAAAATTTTATACAATATGCTTGTTGTTTTCGTCATTTGTTTGTGCTTTGTTTAGTAATTGGAACTTTGCAAACTCCTCGAGCTAATTTGAAGTCAAATTTGGCATTTTAATTGGCCATTTTTCTTAAGAAAAAACGAGAGTGTCTAAAGTAGCTGCTTACTCGGACTTCCATTAGCAATTTGACTAAAGCTTGACTATCTCTTGAAATGCTTTTTTTTTTTTTTTAATTGATGAATTGGATAATTGCTTATATCGCTTTAGATAGTGTTAGTTATGTTGATGCAATATGAATTTGATGATGCAAATTTAAAATTCTTTTTGTGTCCAACAAATGCAAAAAAAGCAACTTTATACCATAACTAAAAGATTCTTTGGGATTGCCATGATAATACATAGTAAAACGTGAATATTCCTTCAAAGATGCAATGAGGCTTGGAATCCATGGTACAGAAGCATTTGCGAAGATAAAAAAAGTCTTTTGGTAATAAAAGATGCAGTGTGATGACTTAACCTGCGTGCATTCCTTCAAAGATGACCATGATAATACATAATAAAACGTTTTGCTAGAGTTGGTTCATTTCCTAGCCTATAGATTAGAAATGATGATTGATTTATTGAAATGGTAAAGAGTACAGAGACACTAAGCAACGATTATGGATATTTTCTACTAAATTGGATATATATAGAGTACGAGGAGGTAAAGAAATGGCACTTGTCATTGTAAAACTCACTGACAACTGGTCTCATACTTTAGTGTTCTTGCCATTGTAGGAAGTAAGATTAGTCAAATGTTCAACGAAATCATTCAAAACCATCAAGCTCAAATTTGACACCGAAAAGAGAGAGAAAGCCTTCAATTTTAGTTATTGTCATTTATCTACATCTTTCAAGGGCTAGTTTGCAAAAACAATTTTTTTTTATGTATTCATATTCATTTTGAGATTGCATTGGCATTCATTTTAATGATTTCAAGAATTTTCTTTTTGAGACTGCTTTATGAAGGATTAATTATACTTCTATTGTTTCTAAATAAAAGATTAATTTATTCACCAAATTGCTTAATTGATGGGATAAATAAATTTTTTTGACATGTGTGTTAAGTCAAAGTAAAAATATCACATTGATAATATATAAACTTGTGAGCTATCTAAAATCTCAAGCGTACTGGATTGAAAGAGATGATCTTGAGTTTTAGTTTAGCAATTTAGAGGATTGGACGAGAATGACCTTTAAACAGTACAATGCTAAAATAAGGAAATTGACATACTCTAAACTGAAAAAAAAAAATTAAAAATTCGTGAAGAAGAAGCTATAATTAAGATCTTGTTTTCTAATATTTTTTTCCTAATACATACGTTTAAGCAAATTTTTTAATTTAAACTTTCAAGCCGTTTGTGTCCACTTCATAAATTTTTTGTTTGATTTGTTCTATCCTCAATGGGCTATAGCCCCAAATAATACTAATACATATGTGATAATACATGTAAAGGTACATTATCAATATATGTTAACTAGTAATTTTTCCAAGGGTTAATATCAAAAAATCCTAAATTGGTATAATTGTGACAAATTTCCTCAAATTAATTTTTTTCACAAAAAATCCTAAATTAATATACTTGTGATAAATTTACCCAACTTATTATAAAAAAAACCTTAAACCGATATATTTGTGATAAATTTACTTCAAACAAATTTATTTGACCCCCCAAAAATCCCAAATTGGTACATTTGTGACCTACCATCCGTTAAATTATATTAGTATCACAAAAAATCACAAAAATTGTATAGCTGTGACAAATAGAGAATAAAATCCAAATTGACATATCGGTTAACTGTCACGTGTAATTTAAATTAGTAATTTGATAGTAAAATTTAAAGGAAATTAACATAAGGTAAATTTGTTACAAGTATACTAGTTTGAGGTAAATTTGTTAAAGATGTACAAATTTGGGTTTTTTGGTGGTCAAAAAATTAATTTGAAATAAATTTATCACAAGTTTATCGGTTTTAGATTTTTCAGGATATTAACCATTTTCCTAATGTAAATTCTACAAATTTTCACATTTCTGCATTCCTTTGAAATCCCTTTGCTGAGTTGATACACTCATAATTGTTCAATAGATTGATGCCTTTGAAGAGGGAACTTCTTATTAGTTTCATGAGCTTTAAAGAAATCCCGTGTATCAGTTTTAATTTGTAAGATTTATTCAACTTGAATTGTAGTGTAATGAATGAGATTTTATTCCACGTTCTTATGAAGTTCATTTATCAGTTTCTCATCGAACAATTTTTATCCATACAGAAGTCTGCCTGCGCTATGTTATGTGAATTTCTTTTTATCAGAGTGAGAAGCAAATGCAACAATTTTGAAGTAAAGTTTAGTCATCATTTATTTTTACCGCTTCTATTTAATTTCGCTTTTTCAGTAATAAGACTTGAACAAACGTACAGAGAAAACGATAATCAGAATTCCACTGTAAACTCTCTCAAAAAGGAAAAAAAAAAGGGTTTCCATTCGACAAGCAAAAGGCATTTCAATTACTAATGAGGAATCATATACAAGTGCAGCCGTTGCTGTAAAAAAAAAAAAAAAAAAATCAGTGTCTATACAAAAAAGACAGCCCAAAACTGGTATTGCGAGGCAGACAGTAAGTAGGTACAGCCGTCCCGTTTCTTGCTCTCAATCACAATCCCAGTTGCATCGTAGCATAGATGACATTGTCTTCCTTGCGAAATTTGAACTCCAATGTCAATAATAGCTTGATTCTGTTTTCTACTTAGCATGACTCCATCGATTGAGGAAGCTGCTCTTCTTGGCTCTTTGGAGGATCCGACCAGTTCCAAACGGTCAGTGTCCCCACAGCATCTCCGGTGAAGAATAGGCCTCCGGGAGCCGTTTGAAGAGTCCTAACTTCTCGTCTTGAGAATATCTTGCCCCTTTCGGCGAACCTGGTGTACGATGCACAAAGTCAGCCAAGCAGAAGATGAGAACAGTCTCACTGAGAGACAGGATTTCAAAGCAATTAGAGAAATTATTTGGACTTACGATGGGAGCTCGTACAACCGAACGGTGTTGTCAAGGCATGCACAGAGAAGGACCGGCTTACCACGTGCATCAATCGTCCCTGACAGTGCAAGAATACCCTGTGCAGGACAAAATGATACTTGCAACATCAACAAATGATACTACATCACTTCCTTGAGACTAGGAGCACAGTGAGAAACTGAAAAACACCAAAAGGTCTTCCCCGCATAGAGCAAGCGCATGGAAGGTACTTGACAGTATGGCTTATATTACAAAGCTTCAGTCCACACTATTTATATAGTTAATTTTAACTGCGGAAATAAAACTGAAAGCAATAAGGCGTGTCTTTGCGATCATGCACTTCACACGTATGAGGACAATAAAAGAAAACACAATTTCACCCTATATAATCTAGACTTTTTCCTACAGTACCATCATCAACCACAAAATACCCTAATCCACACGAATGAGAAAAAAAAAGGAAAAAAAGCAAGCAACATACATGGTCCTCATGATGTGTATAGCCAACTTCCAAGCTGCCTCCTTCAGTGGCAACCCCCCAGACCTTAATTGTCGCATCCAATGAACAGGATATCAAGTACTGGTCCCAGCAAAGAAGTGACATCACCACATCAGTGTGTCCAACAAGTTCCTGAACACACTCCAGAGTGTGCAAGTCCCACACCTGCAGAGAAGAAAACAAGAAAGACGTGAGGGGTCAAGACGATATTACAGCGGAGCGGGCAGAAAGATACAGAGAGGATGTAGCAACTGATAGAGGTGATGCAAAAGAAAACATAAACTCCAACGGCCAAGTCATGCCTTCCTAGTACACACAACTAAATTAAATTAGGGGGCACGGCATCTAAGATAAGCCAGCTTACCCTTATGGTCTGGTCAATGGAACCAGAATACAACCGGTCGCGCCCAACAGTTAATGATATCACGCCCTTCGTGTGACCCCTGAGAGGCGCAGCCATCTGAAAAGGATCAGCCTCACTACCTCCTTTCCACACCAAGATAGTGCCATCCTAGAAGGAAAGTTTGTTCAGCATAATCATCGAAAGCCAATGCAATTCATCACAAGAATCAACAAATGAGGCAGTCAGTGATCAGATGAATGCTGACTCAGGTGGGCCCCACATAAAGAAGAAGAAGACAAGAATTTCAGGTCTGAACCAAAAATCCACCCTCACACTCAGCATCAACTTTTATATCACTTATGTTGCTAATTCACAGAGGAACGAGATTCCAAAGAAACGGACTAGACAATATTACGACAGACGAATCACCTAAATTGATTAAATTCTCTCTAAAAATAAATTACCTGGGCTCCAGCAAAAAGCATGTCATTAGCAACTTCCAGAGCATGGACCTGTCCAACTGGTCCACTGATATTGTAGCTAGCACCATTCTGGATATTATATGCCTACAAGAAATACAAGAGAAGCAATGAATTAGAGTTCAGCAGTTCACCAATTCAAGAATTCCCCCATAAAAAGAAAAAAAAAATAACGAAGGACAAAGTAGACCCAGCCAACCGATCACCTTAACAGTATTAGGCAGGCCAACAAACACCCAAGGACCTTCACAAGTAAAACACCCAACTTCTCCTCCAAGGTTGATCACCTGATCACATTGACCAGTGTGACAGTCCCAGATTCTAGCCGTTCCGTCTTTGCTTCCAGAGTAGAGCTTAGTAGATCCGGAAGGAAGTGCTATCCCAGAAACACCCTGTCATAAAAAGCATCAGTGAGTCCAGACCCATTTTTATGCCAGACAGGCAAATGATATTTCGACATCTTAATTAGAAAAAGGACGGAAACAAATTAGAGTTGCAACTAAATTTTCTCCAGCTATAGTCTGGAGAACACAGAAGGCAGAAACTAATCTCTAAATGGTACCTTTTTATGGCCCTCAAGCTTTGCCAACATAGCAAAATCAACACCGTGAAACCACGAATGCAAGAAAGGACATGCATCGCCCTTCACGCAGTTGCCCATTATCCAGAAATTGCATAGTTTTTCTTGGGGCTTCAGAGGGTTTTTATTTGTCAACGATTCACTTCTCTCTCTAGAAGTCAAACTTGCTGAATTCACTGGACTAGATCCAGGGGCCTTCCTCCCAGGGCAATCCTCAGCCATACGACTCGACTGCTTTGCAGCTCGATGGTAAACATTGCGCAGAAGAGATGGATCGTGTGAAAAACTACAGGGATTCCGGTTGCACCTCCCTGCTAACCAGTACTTGCAAACTCTGCGGACCGTGGGTGCTTCTGTTGGAAGCTGTTGTGGCCAACCCACAGTACTCCTTGCTGTCTTAATAGCCATGCTATCAATCGCTTAACTGAACGACCTATCCAAAGTTAACTCAAAGCATCAGAACTCGTTCTTGCAAGAAGATCCCTTTGCAGAAAAGCCAAGGTCCGCTGTAGTCAGCAATCCCAAGCATTTAAATTCCTCTTATCACCAACAATAAGAACGATCGACCTATAAGAGAATGGATAAACATCTCCATCCATCCATCCATCCATCATGATTCCCATCTCTTTCGTTTCGGTTCCAACAACCAAATCAAATTCACCCAGAAGCAGAAGCAGAAGCGAATAAAATTCTAGAAAACGAAGTAGAGACAGTAGATGTCGACAACCACGTCGCATCGTCCGAGCCTTTTCAACATAAATTCCAGTAATCAAACCTAATTTCCCGATCCTCCTTCAAGGCGGAACAAAACCCCCGATTCCTTCGGGATTAAGAAACCCTAACAATCGCCGCGAACGACTACCAAACGCCGTCGTCAGCGGCGGGCAACCACTTTCTGGAAAACCCACCGGCGGCGAGCGGGAGATCGTCATCGTCATCGTCGAAAGAAGAACGGAAAACCCTAACCGGGGGAGGGAACTTCTTCCTCGTCGCTACTTCGCTAGAAACTGATATGGAGAGAGCGCGTCGGAAAGAGAAGCGAAGCGAACCTTAGCGAAAACGGCGAAAGCGACGAACCGACGATCGGCCACTCGAATCGGAAAGCACGAAGATCGGCGGTAATCGATGATCGATCGATCGATCGAAGAAGAAGAAGAAGAAGAAGAAGAAGAAGATCGGCGGTAATCGATGATCGATCGAGAAGAAGAAGAAGCGAAATCTCGGATGGGAAGTTTGCCGACTGGGCCTTCTTCTTATATAAGGAAGCCAAACCGCGTTCACGTCACGCGGGGTGCAAATATTGGAAATTACCAATCCGGATTTTCTTTATTATTATTATTATTATTATTATTATTATTATTATTATTATTTTGGTCGTATCTTGATTTTCTAATTGGAAAAGTGAGAAAATAATATAAAAAAATAAATATGGTTTAAAGATAAATTTCTAGAATATTTTAGTCGATTTAGGGAAAAAAAAACCCCATAAATATAAGAATATCTTTATTAAGTTTCAATTCGAAAGCATTAGAGAGATTTTACAATCAAGGGTGGAGAAAATATAAGCATGGAGAAAAATGAGGTTAAAAAAGAAGAGGTGATGGAAATTATTTTTGCTTAATTTAAATAGGGTGGAAAGTGCTTTTCCTTGTGTATTTCTTGTAAGTATCGTGGTGAATGAAATATAAATGTAGTAAACTTGGTGGAAAAAGAGGAGGTAAGGGAAAATGAGTAAACAATAGAACATTTTATTAAAATAAAAAATATAACATCTTTCAGAAAAAAAAAAAAAAAGAAGATGAATCATTTTCCCGGAAAATATCTATTTCATAATTTTCAACTTTTGTAAAATAATTGGAATCAACAATTCAGAAGATGCTTTCCTAATTTTGATTGTTCTCATTGCTTAGAAAAATAAGTTAAATAACAAATTATTTTCATTATCAATAAAATCTATCATGAACATTTTTTTTTCTTAACAATCAAAATATTTACATAAATATTAAAGTTGAGAATTTTTTTAAGTTATTCATTTTTCGGAAACACCAACTTTCTGGCCTTTCGCTTTGCAAATTATAGATTTGCAAATTTTCCCTAATTTCTCATTCCCCACCCACATGCTTCATAGCTTCCCAAACAAGGTGATCAAAAATCTTTCCGTAGGTTTTCCTGTTCTTATCTTGACTACTCGTTTGCTCTGCGCCGCTTCACTTCTGAAAAAAAATAAAACCCTTTTATATGTGTGCCCAGGTCAAAGTTTGACGTGGGCCCACTTCTTTCTCTTTCACGTGCAGGGGACTCCTTCGTAGAGAAGGCTTCATCGGCTAAAAGGAAATCGTGGAATATTGTATGTTTGGGCCCCACTGTGGATAACAACTTCCAGCAAGAATTCCTAAGAAAGAATTCGTATACGTGTGCCCATCCTTTTTTTTTTCCTCCTTTTTAAATCTGTCCCACAAACTTCTCATCCAAACAAACCGCGTTCTGCAAACACTCAAACTTGAAACATAATTTAACAATTCTCCACATTGGCTAGATGTTTGAAGTCAAATTATAGTGCATATTATCTATACTGTCCTCCTAACACCTCGATGGACGCTCACTCTCCATAGACACCAATATAGCTCAAACAGAGCTTGAGCTTCACCAAAGGAATAGACTTAGTCATCATGTCTGCCGAATTATCTGCTGTAACAATCTTTTTAATAATAACAATACCCTTAACTAATACATGTTGGATGAAGTGATACCTGATATTGATATGCTTCGCTCACTCGTGATAAACTGGATTATACGCCAAGTATATATCTACACTTTTCTATTCTAATTCAACGTCTGAGAGCAAATTTTATAACCATATCGCCTCTTTCGCTATAAAGGTTAGTGCAATGTACTCTGCCTCAGTCGAAGATAAGGCAATGTGATCTTGTAAGGACGCTTTCCAACTAATTGCACCACCCACTAGTGTAAACATGTACATTGTTAAAAATCTGCAATTGTCCAAGTCACCGGCGTGATCCAAATCCACAAAATTAGTTATCTCACTGCCATTGCTGTTCCTCCGATACACTATACCCACATCTGTTATCCCCTTCAAATATCTGCGGATCCACTTCACAATGAGCTTTACCAGGAAGCTTCATATATGGACTAACCACACTCACAGGTTGTGAAATATTAGGCTTAGTGCACATCATAGCATACATAATACTACCCACGGCACTAGAATATGGAACACGGGACATATGCTCCTCCTCCTCCTTAGTCTGCGATGATAATTTATCTGAAAGTTTAAAGTGTTTCGCTAAAGGTGTACTTACAAATTTTGCCGACTGTATGTTAAAACGTGCCACTATCGTAAAACTTCTGCAGCCTTATCACGCAAAATCTCCATATCCAAAATTTTCTTTGCAGCACCTAAATCTTTCATATCAAATTAAGCATTTAAATGCCTCTTCAGCACATCAATATCAGACATATTCTTAGCCGCTATTAGCATATCATCAACATATAAGAGTAGATAAATCAAAAAACTTTTCTCCAATCTCTTATAGTAAACGCAGCTATCCATCTGACTTTTTG
Source organism: Eucalyptus sideroxylon (assembly GCA_014182405.2). Classification (NCBI taxonomy): domain Eukaryota; kingdom Viridiplantae; phylum Streptophyta; class Magnoliopsida; order Myrtales; family Myrtaceae; genus Eucalyptus; species Eucalyptus sideroxylon. The sequence goes on from CM024552.2 coordinate 60,971,480, forward strand.
AATAGTCTTGATTAGCCATGAAAGTATCAAAACGTTTATACCGCTGCCTAAGAGATTGTTTAAGCCTATACAAAGATTTGTTTAACAAGCAAACATGATCTTCCTTACTTATAATAGCAAATTTATCTGGTTGTCTCATGTAAATCTGCTCCTCCAACTCACCGAGAAAAAACGCAGTTTTCACATCTAGCTGCAACTAAGGCAAGTAAGGGCAAGTAAAACACGAATAGAAATATGTCTTATCATAGGAGAGAACACTTCATTGTAGTCAATGCTCTCACGTTGTGTATATCCCTTCATCACAAGTCTCACATTATACCTCGCTGCCTCGACACCGGGAATGCCCTCTTTTCGTTTGAAGACCTATTTACTTCTGACAATCTTTTGACTCTTGGGTACTTTGACCATCTCCCATGTCTGATTTCGATAGAGTGATTCCATCTCTTCACTCATAGCCCCTAGCCACTGCGATGATTCTGAACTAGCCATCACCTTAGAGTAAGACGAAGGCATATTTGTCTCCACCTCATCATCTATAGTCAATACATAAACAATATCTGTATAACCATAACGTATCAGTGGTTTAATTTGCCTTTTTTGTCTATCTGCGGCTATAATCTGCTGCGGCTTTGCTGGTTGTTCACTATTACCGACTTCAGGAATTGTGGCTTCATCTGTAGTCTTAACTTCTGTTGCCTTCGAGATCTCTGGAGTCTCCACTTGAAGCTCCACCTCACTTATGACACCATGATTTATCTTCTCTGCTGATTGTGTCACAGAATTCCTCTGTTGAAGCATTGCAATCTCGTCGAAGATCACATCTCTGCTGATTATAAAACCGGGTGATATGGGATCGGTGCACCACAGTTGGTAGCCTTTCACCCCATGTGCATAACCTAGAAATATGCACTTTTTCGCCCTTAGCTCAAACTTATCATCACTCGCATGAGCATACACAGGACATCTGAATATTTGTAATCCGGAATAATCAATAGGTTTCCCCGATTATACTTTCATAGGAGTCTTCCACTCGATAGCAGATGATGGAGATCGATTAACCGGGTAACATAACATGTTCACTGCTTCGACCCAAAATTCGTTGCCAAATCCTGCACGCAAAAGCATACATCGAGCTCGCTCAAGCAAAGTTCTGTTTTTTTGTTTTGCCACGCCATTCTGTTGTGGTGTCCTAGATACTGTACGGTGTCTCACTATACCTTCTTTCTCGCAGAACTCGGTGAAATCTTTACCACAGAACTCCATGCCATTATTGGTTCTCAGGCACTTGATTTGTTTATCTGACTGCTTCTTAATCAATGCCTTAAATTTATTGAACCAAGCAAATACTTCATATTTGTGCTTCAGAAAGTAAACCCATACCTTCCTCGAATAATCATCGATAAAAGTCAGTAAATATCAGGCACCTCCTTTCGAAGGAACCGAAGATGGGCCCCAGACGTCTGAATGAATATATTCAATTGGCCTTTTGGTCAAATGAATAGTTGTAGTAAACTTAACTTGGTGTTGCTTCCCATAGATGTAGTGCTCACATAAGTCTAGCTTCCCTGTCTTCTGACCCTTCAACAACCCCCTTTCACTCAGCATCGTCATACTTGTCTCACTCGTGCCCCCAAACGCATATGCCATAATTGAGTCAAATTAGAATCTGACTCACCTGATAAAATTGCAGTGGTTCCGATCAAGGTCTCTCCTAGTAGATGATAGAGAGTATTTACTTTCTTTCATTTCATCACTGTTATGGCATCTCGAGAGATTTTCAGTACCCTACCTTCAGCGGTGTACCTACACCCAATGTCATCGAGTGTCCCCAGAGAAATAAGGTTCTTCTTGAGCTCTGGTATATGCCTCACATCTATCAATGTGCGAACCACTCCATCGTGCATCCAGATCCGAATTGTCCCTATCCCAATAGCCTTACAGACTGCATTATTCCCCAAAAGAACCCTACCACCATCTGCAACTTGATAAGTAGTAAACCAGTTCTTATGAGGTGTCATATGATAAGAACACCCCAAATCTAACACCCATTCGTCTCCTGATGAAGTAGTAGTCACACATAAAATAGCTTCTACATCACTAGTGCTCCCCTCAGCAATGATTGCCACACTATTTGTAGCATTCTGCCTATCAACTTTATTTCTTCGCTTTGGATAATCTTTCCTGATGTGCCCCTCATCGTGACACTCAAAGCACTTCACGCGTCCCTTGGACTTTGTATGGCATGATTTTGATCTGCTTTTACCTCTGCTGCTACTAGGCTCTCGATGTTGTTCTCTACCCTGAATCATCAGTGCTTGTGCTGCTCCTTTCGCTAGACCATCATCTCACAACTTGCTCTGCCACTCCTTAGAGAATGATGCGGACTTTACCTCCTATGAGGTAATTGTAGTACGCCCCTGCAACAGTGAATCAATAAAGTGCTCCAATGACTCTAGTAAAGAGGTTAACAACATCATGCCTTGCTCTTCATCATCAAGTATCTTACCGACGTTCTTCAGATCCAACATGAGTTTATTAAATTCATATAGGTGGGTTATGCTAAACGTACTTTCAGTATATCTAAATTGAAACATCTTCTTCAACATGTATAAACGGTTGTTCAAACCTTTCTTCACATAAAGTGTTTGAAGTTTTGCCCATAATGCTGCGGCATCCTTCTCCTCAATAACCTCTCATAAGACCTCATTTGACAAATTTAACAAGGATTTTGCTCTTTGCTTTTTCCATAAGCTCTACCATTTCTAAAGCTTTCATTATAATCGACAATTCATCTTCACTATCTAATACCTTGGCCAAACCTTGTGTTATCAATAAAGCCCGCATCTTGATGCTCCATAACATAAAGTTATTTCTCCCATCAAACTTCTCAATCTCATATTTCCTTTTAGACATAATTGTAATAACAGAATTTCCAGATAATAATCAAACAAGCAAAAGCCCTAAATCACAATTAAGAAATCCAACCTCACGCTATGATACCAATTGTTGGGATATAATACGCAGAAATAACAGAATTTTACAATTTACGTCAATGTGAAATCACTAGAGAAATAAACGAGAAAAATAAGGATACCAGCAATTTACGTGGTTCGGTCCGAATATTGATACCTACGTCCATGGGGAGAGTTAGTAGCAAATAATCCACTAAAATCGGAGAATCAGAGTTTACAATCGCTTAATCGCTCAAATGTTTCCCACACCTAAATTTAACCATAGACCCAAAGTGTTTATAAATAAACAACTCCAAGGGTATAAACTCACGGTGTAAAATTATCGCACGACAAAATCTCTACGTACGGCTTCGCAAGGCTTCTAGATCTTACGGTTCTTCTTCAAGCGGTGTGGACGTGTGACTTCTCACGTACATAGGCGGAGACTGCAACGGCTTGTTTTGCTTTGCGTGGCTTCACTTCCGAAAGAAAATAAAACCCTTTTATACATGTGCTTAGGTCAAAGTTTGACCTGGCCCACTTCTTTATCTTTCACGTGCAGGGAACTCCTTCGTAGAGAAGGCTTCATCGGCTAAAAGGAAATCGTGGAATATCGTATGTTTGGGCCCCACTGTGGATAACAACTTCTAGCAAGAATTTTGAAGAAAGAATTCGTATACGTGTGCCCATCCTTTTTTTTTTTTTTTTTTTTTTTCCTCCTTTTTAAATCTATCCCACGAACTCCTCATCCAAGCGAACTGCGTTTTGCAAACACTCAAACTCGAGACATAATTTAACACCTTTGGATTGGGATATTGTGACATTGTCCATCGGTCTGATTATCTAAATTATATTTGCATTCTTATAAAATTTGGGAAGTAAAATTTGAAAGTCGAAATGACTTTTTGATGAGATTAAAAGTTACTAACCATACCGGGAGATCATTGATTTCATGAAGTAGTTTAAATTAGTTTTTTTATGCAGGTTACATGTAAAACTTGTTATTTTGTGATCCGACTTGTTTAGACGCACTCATCTATCGAAAATCCCTTTAATATTATGAAAGCCAGCATTTGCTTTGATTGGTCTTCTAATCCAATACAATAGTGTCTATCCATAACTCAATTCACAAATAATTCATTGAAGGCATTGCAAACTATGGTCACCAAGCGTCGTTCCACAAATTATGTTGCAAAACCATTTCATGCATCTATGCCGCAAATTTCTAAGTCATTAGTAGTTCAAATTGCCATTTTCGGATCCAAGGAAGAGATGGGGATCGAAGTAGCACTTCCATAGTTTCTTGGCACTCCTCTTCTATTGCCTTGCACATTCTAAAGTTAGTCCCCAAGTAGAAGAGAGATTCTATAATGTTTCTCTTACGAAAAAAAACCTGTTGAATTAACTTGAGAATTCAACGCCTTCATCGTCATCCTCAGAATTCCTCTTAAAAATCGCCAGCTTCCCCTTGTGTTCTAGTAGTTTCAAAGCTCGCATGAGGATGATGCGATCCACGCCTTGAAGATCTAGCAGAGAAAAAGAAGCTCCACTTAACTTGCACGAAAGAGGTGTGTAAATCCTAATGAGTTGTCAAACCACGATTCACTTTAAGATTGAATGACATTGCTTCCTACCAAGACAAGAGAATTAGAGAAGAAAACTTAAAAGAGAGGAAATTTTTTATGAGAGTTTGTGAATCGCATTATCTGATTGCAGGACTTTGAGGAAAAAAAAAGAGCGCTCATTTTTCTTCTATCAATGTTGAACTCCATAGCAAAGATGTTTAAATGTGCAAGTCTGGGAATTTTGCTTTTGGAACATGCAAAAGGTACTTTACCTCTCCCCCGAGATTTAGTGAGAGAGAGAGAGAGAGAGAGAGAGAGAGAGAGAGAGAGAGAGAGAGAGAGAGAGAAGAAATACATTTTAAAAGAGTATGAATTGTGTGTTTTAATTCGGTGTTTGTACTTTGACAAATCCCATGGGGTATAAGATCTTTGGCAAAATTGGTTAAAGCCAGGAAAGTATTTGCTCTCGTTATCGCCATCCGGCAAATCACTTTGGGCGTGCATGTTTGTGTTCTTTTTTTCTGTTCATGAACAGATTTTCTGTTTTTTTGTTCCCGGGAACAAAAAAAGAATAGAAATGCGTTTGTTTGCGTTTTTGTTCAAAATCTGTTTTTTTGTTCTCGAGAACAAAATTGGAACGGAAATGAGAAACAAAAAAAAGTTATTTTTTTGTTCCAGAAACACTTTTGAATAACATTTTTTCTCTCTCCTTTCTTTTCTTCTTTTTATTTTCTTCTTCTTTTTTCTTTGGCCGGTGACCTCGCTAGAGCGTCGCTGGCCCCCGTTGATGCTCGGCCTCACCTTGGCTATGTGAGCTTGGCCTCGCCCAGATCCGGCGAGGCCGAGCATCACCGACCCTGGGCCAACAAGCCTCGTCGTGGCTAGGCGAGGCTGCCGGCCCCCATCGGCAGGTTGCCAGCCTCGACATGGCCGGCGACTAGCCAAAAGAAGAAAAAAAGAAAAAGAAAGGAAAAAAAGGAAAATAAAATAAAAATATTAAAAAATTAAAAGAAACAAAAAAAGAATATAAATTTACCAAACGTGTTTCTATTCATTTTTTATTTCCGGAACAAGTTTACCAAACGCGTCTTTTCTGTTCAAAAAGTGTTCCAAGGAATAGAAATAGTTTTTATTTCTGTTCCTTGGAACACTTTTTGAATAGAAACACAAACAAACGCGCCCTTTGTTTTTATGCCCTACCACCCGCTAAACATTCTTTTATAAATTATTATCTTCAATATTTTTATCTTCTTATTGAGTTGAATTTCAAAGGACAAAACAAATGAAGAAAAAGTATTCCAAATATACTCTCTAATACTCATCTCTTTGAATAAAATAGGTTGATGGCATTTCGCTTTACTTCTATGATCATCACGTGGCAAGAGCATAAGGCATGATTTTGTCACATGTCTCATGCTCAACCAATAAACTTTGGTTTATTGATTTGTCATCTCCTGGCTTTTTTCTTTGATTGAATTTGAATTTGAAAGTACAAATTGGTTAAAAAGTAAGCATCTCAAATATATTATCCCATATTTATCTCTTTTAACTTTTCTCTCTCATTGTTTTAAACTTGAAAAGGAAAAAAAATTAAAGAGGCAAGATATTTTCAAAAATTTCCATTGTTATCCTTTCGAGAGGCCGAGCTTTTTCAACTTTTATCTCTAATCAATTTTAAAATTGACAGTTTAGTGTATATATATAGCCATACAATTTGTCTAGGTAATCATAAATACGTTAGAAGGAGAAGTACATCTTGTTAGATAAATAAGATGCATATTTGTAAGTATGAGATATTTCAACAAGTGAATAACTACACATTTTAAAATAATACAAATGTAATTAGAAGGATAGCTTATGTTAAAAAAATTTACTCAATATTCTCTAACTATAAAAATTTCAATAACAATAATTTATCAGAAAAAGAAGTTCAATATTTTTTAGTCACTTGAAACATAAATCTGACATTTCATTTGATTTTAGGTCCTCATGAAATTCACTTGATTTAAATATATCTCACATCCTTTAAAGCAATTTTTTTTTTCAGTAAAAAATAATATTCGAAGAGGAGAAGGCACACACACGAATGCCCAAATTACAAGATTTTCTTATTTTGCTTTCAGTCAATTTATTTTTTTCTTTTCTAGTCAGTTTACTTTGCTGCAATTTGTTTACATGGTTCCTTTTACGCCTATCCCTGCTCTTGAAATTTGAGGTTGTTTACCACCAGTGGTCCCCTGTTTTAGGGAACCCATAAGTGGAGTTCTTGGTCTTTTCTTGGTTGTGATCGTCTATCAATCAGGTACAAAACTATGGCGTGACTTTCGAAATTATCAATCTAGTTCCTTGGTCTATGTTGTCCAAGTGATGATTAGTGATGACAAACTTTTAACTAACACCATTATATGAAAAATCATCGACTTTAATGCCTCAATGTGATATACTCCTAGTCCTCACTTGTAATAATCGGTGTTATATATATAAAGAGAGACCTTTGTTGAGGGGGTAAAAAGGGGTAGGTGGCTTTTAAAAAATGAAAAAAGAGAGAAAAAAAAAAGGACACGATCAATAAGAGGAAAAGAAGAATGAATGAAAACGGAAAAGAAATGTGTCACACTCCAATTCACAAGAATAAGGACATGACACGACCGTCTTGTCATCAAAGGATGCAGCTTTAATATAACAAAAAAAATTAGCCTGATACCAATATATATATCCACACACACATATATAATATATATGACAAAAATGACATTTAGTTACAATATCATACTTTTCTATATATACACCTTCACTAAAAAAACTAACTTACAAACTTATCAACTATATATAACTCATACTAAAATGTCGCCAATCATAAAAGTCTTCCTCAAAACAGACGCTCACACCTACTTGCAATTCGCTGAAAAACCTGAAAAACAAGTAAATGAGAGGAGTGAATTACCATGGCTTAGTGAGTAATACATTTCTTCTAAGTGGATTGAGAAATCATTATGCACATTTAAAATACAACCATAACTCACTTTAACATAATATATAATCATAACTTAAATACCGAAGATACAAAGGTCTAGTCTCTTGGTCATTCTCATAAAACATATATCAATGGTTTATCCTATTGATTAATCTCATCAAACCATACATCGATAGTCTATTCCATCGACTAAACTCAAATCACATGTCAATGGCTATTCCATTGATCAACTCATACTCAAATGTCTAAACATGGTCACATGTAAAGCCTGTGACAAGACGACTAAAATTCTCCCATTGGCAAAGTCTCTACCTATTATTAGCCGGTAGCTCAGTTCACAAAGATAACCTAAACTAGTATGCATATATTCACACACCTCTCAAGGTTCACAGAGATATTGAACATCAACCATCAATTACAAAATCTAGTAATCCAACATCAGAATGAGAGTCATATCACAACTCAAGCATTTGATATATAAATATCAAAGTGTTCTTCAAAAACCACAAATGTTTCAAGATTCTTTCTTAAAGAATTTCACAAACCATTTTCAGACAACTATTCAAATCAAATTTGAAATATAATTCTCTCTTTCAAATAACAAAATGACAGTAATAGCTTGATCCTATTTTATACAACAAACGATATTTTTTATCAACTCATAATATAAATAATCCATGATTTTTTTATTTATTTCAAACCATGAGTTTAAAATACAAATAAAATATAGTCACTTATCTAGAAAAAGTCAAAAATCAATTACGGTGATAACTCGAGTTAACACACTTGAATTCCTAACAAATAACCGAAAAATATTATTAAAACACCAAGTAAAACGATATTTTAATGAATGACTCGACTATTCAAGTCTTATTTGTTGATAGAGCAACACCTACACCTCACAAAAAGCCCACCTCTAGCGGCAACCTATTGTTGTTCGCTAGGCACAATCCACATGCTAAATTTCGTTGCGCCATAACTTCCTCCACAAAATTTCCTTTCAAGCCATCTTATAGTCCTTAGAAAGCCCTCTTAATCTACTACAACAATCCCAACTCATCCACCCAAAACATCTCCGAAAATGGCTAAAAATTGGGCCCAAAGCTAATGTTCGCTACAGTTTCAAAATGCGCCCCCAACTTGAAAATTTCATTTCGGACAAACCGTAAACTCAAATCATGATCTATAAACTGATATAGCTTCGCAAATACCCTACAATACCATTTCTACAAAAATATGCAGCTCAACGACTCAAAAATGCAGCTTCGCCGCACAATATCCAAAAAATCCGAATTTCGAGCCTTAATTGTGATGATTCCTTCGAATAGATGATTAAAGGCTTCAATCACTTACCGGATTGTAAAATAAACTTGAGTTAGCTTGATGAGGCGTCCAAATCGCGAGCGTGGCAAAATTTTTTCCATTTTCCCACTTTTCTTTTCTCTTCTTTATCTCCTCTCCCTTGTTTCTTTCTTTCCCCTATTTCGTTTTTGCCCGAGCCCTTCCTCTCTCTTCTCTTTAAAGATAGCCAAAGTTTCCACTGTTCTCCTTGAGCTTCTTTTGTTGACTTTTCAAACTCTCTTCTTTTCCCTTTTTTTTTTTTTCCAAAGCTCATATATTACAAAAGGAAGAAAAAAGAAAAGAAAAGAAAAGAAAAGAGAGTTTTGCACATAGGCTCTTTGGAGACCTTGTCTAGTCAAGCCTACTTCATTTGTAGCACTTGAACCTTTTGTTCATCTAATCAAAGTAATATTTGGAGTTAAGTCATAAATTCAGTGTTACATGAATTTTTAATAGTCTGATTTGATTTACGAGTTGCTGAGCTATGAAAATGATAGTTAAGATAGACTCGTTGGGTTTGACGAAAATCAATTTTGAGTTATAGTTTGATCGGAATGAATTTTAAGTTTTACGCACAAGCTACACATAGCAGACAATAAAAGATATCTGCTTTTGGCTAGTATTTTATTGGCGCGTCGGAGTCGTTTGTTAGTGATTAAGCTTAGTTTAGTCAACTTGTAGTTGAGTTAGCACTTTGCTTAATAAGTGGTGCTTATTTCTTATGTGGGATAAATGCAATTGATTTCATAAAACTTGTCATGAAAATGCAATTAAGTTTTAAAACTTTCATACAGTGCAATTAAGTCCTAAAACTTATCACAAAAATTCAATTAAATCTTAAAATTTTCAAAATGTATAATAAAGTCTGAAAACTCATCTCGAAAGTGCAACCGAGTCCTAAAATTTTCAAAGAGCATAATCAATGAAAGGACTTAGATTAGACAAATTTGACAAGTCTTAAGACTTAATTGTATCCTTTTTAAAAAAAATAATACTTTAGGACTCAATTACATTTTTATGACAAATTTTAAGATTTCCAATGTACTTATTCATTCTTATATCAATTTGGAAATTCAAGTCTTGAAAGTGATAGGGATTTAATATATTATGTAATATATTATGAATTACGAAATAACATTTTTGTTGCAAAATTTGGATTGTAGTTTTAGTACATTCTAGTATTTGTGAATGATTTTAGAAGCCTTTTATGAAAGGTATTGTAAAAGGAGTTGCAAAAGGCTATAGGTATTGCTTTACGAATCTAGTTTACAAAATGAATTTTAAAATGAATTGGCAAATGTTATACAAACGATATTCTAAATAATAAATTGAGTTACATTAGGTAATCTATTTGGTTTTGTGGATTATTGAATGATGATGATTTGATACTCATTCTTGTTGTGAATCCGGTAAGAGATTTTTAGGTATGCATATAGGTTGGGATCTTGCCAAACGAGAATCTTGATGGCATTATCACTAGGCATTATATTGTGACCATGGTTGGATAATGAGCAACATAATGATCGATAGAATAGACCATTGACGTGTGATTTATAAAGATTGATCAATAGATTTGAGTATTGATGTGTGATTAAATATTGTTGATAAAATAAATAATTCTTATCATTAGGATACACGTGTAAGTGAGTTGTGTTAAAGAAATTTCACATTAGAGACTTGATATGGTGTGGAGTAATTAATACATCTTAATTGGCCTATAACTCATTGGCTTAGGGTTTTGAATGAAAGTGGGTCCAACTGGATATATCGACGGGCTCGAGTTTGGGCTTCCTCTTGGCGATCTCCCTAGATGAAGGTATCGGGCTTCTATTGCATGCTCCTAAGAAATGGTATCATAGCCAAACTTGGTTGAGTTGGAGACAGAAGAAGGAAAAGTGAGAATTGACAGATTTGATAGGAATGATTTTAGTTTCTATAAGATGCAGATTGATGATTATCTCTATAAGATGAAACTGCACTTGCTTCTATTTGGAAAGAAGTCAAAGACAATAGAGTAAGCTAATTGGGAAGTGTTGGATAAACATGTTATGGATGTTATTTCGCTAACATTGGCTTGTAATATTGCGTTTAACATTGTGAAGGAGAAAACCAGTGTAGGTTTGATAAAAATCCTGTCAAATATGTACGAGAAGCCCTATTCATTAACAAGGTCTATTTGATGTGACATTTGTTTAACTTGCAAATAAGCGAAAGTGCATCAATTGCAAATTATATTTTTTGATTTATAGTGAAATTTGTTGCCACTCTCCCATGAATGTAGGTCACTACGACTAAACCATGTAAATCTGTTGTCCACTTTATTATCTTGTTTTGTTTATTTTATTGTTCAATTGCTTACTTTCTGCAACAATGGTATCAAAGTCAATGGTTATGGTTTTTGGGTATGTGGGTGTTGTGGTGTAACATCGAGCTAAGGATGAAATTGGGACAGAAGGATATCCGAATTAAGGAGGAGTAGACCTAACATTGAGTTCACAAGTGAAGAGAAGAATGTTATAATGCATGTGTGAGTGAGTTGTGTTAGAGAAGACCTACATTGGAGAATTGATGTGGTATATAACAGTTAATATATCCTTTTTTTTAACTATCACTTTTAGACTAAGATTAGTTAATCTAGTGTTTGACGATCTAATTGTTGTACAATTTTTTTTTTTTTTGAATTCCTTGTAGAAAGAGATTTCGCTAAGGAAAAAGCTTTCAATGCTTGCCCATGGGCTCATAACTCATTTAGTTTAAGCTTTTGAGTGAAGATGGACCCAATTGGATATATTGACAGGCTCGGGTTTAGGCTCCCTTTTGGCAATCTCCCCAAGTGAAGATATTGGGCTTTTACTGCGTGCTTCCAACACTTACACGTATAAAGTTCTGTTGAAATGGAAATAATTCATATTTGATTTGGTACACACATCATTATTAGGGTTTGAATTATTGAGTTTCTGGTATTGCTTTATAAATATGCATGGTAAGATGTTCAATATGCTTAGAAGGGATTTGTATTACTCACTGAGACACGGTTGTTTGTCCATTCACCTAAAATCTTTTCAAGTTTTCCCTCCAATGGCAACTAGGATGAAAATGATATCAACAAGGAACTTTTGATAGTTGATCTTGCATATGGGTTGACATAGTTGGATAAATCTCCGAAATAACAATTATTAACTTTTAGTTTCTTAGTTTGGGAATTACTTTCTTATAATGGATTTTAGAACCCTGATCTCGTAACAAAATACTTATATATTAGAATATGGAAAGAAATATGTATTTGATAACAGGTTATTATTGATTACATTCGAGGCTGCATCCTTCAAGTAAGAGGATAGCAGTGTTGTTCCCCCTATTCTCGTAGGAGTTAGTGTATGACATTCGTTGGTATCAAAACTTTTTTTATTTATAAAAAAAATATATATATATATTTTTGGGTGTTGATTTTATGAGACATAAGGTTGTGTGTTAGTTTATAACAAGTAAGTGTTTTGTTAGTCACTAAGATGCACATCTCATTTTAGTCCAGGTAATCACGGGTTCTGACTCATAGACTCTTGTTCGCTTTATAAGAATAATCAAGTGAGTCATAACCTCCAGTATGAGATATGTGCCTCAAAATTCTCGAGGCGTGACTTCGAAAAGAAGACACAAGGATCATTATGATAGAAGTTTGAATAGGAAACCTCACAAAACATATGATAGATCCTTAGTCTTATTTTAATTGCACTGCTTAAGAGATGTCTATAGGCTGATGTAATAAGCCATGGAAATTTCAATATAGAATATAATGAATGGTTTGAGACATCAATTGAAAATTATTATTGTTTATCTTTGTGGAATGGAACATGAAGATGTGGGCATTAGGAGACATGGGAAGTCTTATTGTGGATGGTCAATATTGAATTTCATCAACATGACAAAAAATTATGTTTTAACTTTTGTGGATGTGGGATTCCGATTATTTGATGCTAATACTAGAATGAAGTCCTACCAAATTTGCTAATCTAAATATAAAAAAAAAACACACATTTTTAACTTCAGAAAAGATCTAAATCAATTGTATCATAGTGGTAAGTGTTGTATGTGCAAGCACAAGGAGTTAGTGGAACATCTTCATACGCCTTTGAGGTTGCATTGGATATTTAGGTTTGATTCATGATAGTAGGTCATATGGTATGCTGAAATATGTAAAGGAGTTGATAGTATGTCGGAATCGTCACAAAGTGCTCATAGCTCATCCTGATCTGTTGGGTTGAACATATGCTTGCGGGGATTATGAGGATTCTTTCATATGTATCGGCATTTCTCTAGCTAGTTGAGTGCGTGGAGTTAAGACATAATTGAAGATTGTTGCTCTAAGCTATGCTATTAGCTGGATTGCTTCATTGCTTTCTAGTTCGGAAGTTGTAGAGCGTTCATTCATTTGTCTCTCTTTGTGCTTTCCATTTTCAACTTTTGGCAAAATGACTTCAGCACACTGCTTTTGTTATGAGTAAAGTTATATTTGTTGATGCCATACTTTCAAGATAGAGATTTATCATCTTTGCATGTGGAAGAAGCTCTTTTTTTATTTGAAGAAGCAAAGATTCATACTCCCCAAGGAAAATGGTTGAGTTTCCAATATTGTTTTAACTAAGTGGATTTAGATGATAAAGTTTAAGTTATGATTTTCAGTATAAAAGCACCGTCCTTTAGTAATGAGTCGTGATCATTGTTATGATATTCAATTATTTAGTTGAGATTTTGAGAATTATGTTACGACTAATTGTGATATGTCATAATTTTGTGGTTAGAAAATGCGAATTTTTATTGAAAATGTTAATGTGTTACATGGTGATAATTGGGATGATAAGAATTGATGTTAGAAGTTGTAAGCTTGAATTGTGAGACAGAGATTTACATGTGATATATAGAGGTCATAGTAACATATGTGATCTTCATAATTGTAGCTTGTGAACTTCTAAGTTGCAAGTTGTGATCTTTTTTTAAAGAGCTTTTTGGAGCAAGTAGACTTGGTCCATTTCAATTTTAATTTCCTTTAAAATGATTATGCAAGGCAAGTACTTATGCTAGATAAGTTACTATCTTGGTGATTTGGAATTTGTAAGAAGTCAATTTTAAGATGATTTTTTAAGTGGTGATATTCTTTGCTAAGATTTGTGGTTCAAAGATTGTTCTTGTTTTGAAAATCTCACAATAAAGAGAACAATGGCCAATTGTCTTGGGAGATTGTTAGAGATTGAAATTTGAAGAAGTTGATCTTTATTCTAGTGTTACGATTAGAAGTACACATTTATTATTTTAATATGGTGACATTATATGTCTTCTCTTCGTCGTATTAAAAGTTAATTATTCATGTATCAACTCGAAGTACAAATAAGGACATGAAAAGTATTTAAAAGTTTTTATTAACTAGATAAAGAGTTAATCTGCATAAATCTTCAAGTAAATGATGTGATAATCTTAAGCTATGTACGTGATCAAAATGAAGAAATGTTTATGATCATTATAGAAGATGTATTATATTTTAGTATGATTGCAAATATTGGATTTCAAGTGTCGACGAATGATAACAAATATTATGGTCATGGAGAAAATTGTTGTACAGGTGTTATGTTGATGATACTTTGGAGATATTGGAAGATGATGGTGCAGTTCACTATCGTCATGAACCACACCGGTTATGCATTGGATGACATTTATGTTGATCCTAGGCCACAGTAACGAGTCAAATGTACTAAAAACAGAGGTCCAGGCGTGTTTGCTGCCATAACCATCTCATAATTCTAGTCTTTTGTTGACAGATAAACACTGCTAAAAAATATTAGTACCGAGGCATGCTGTTCTCTACATCTCAACTTGGTCCCAGTCAAACCTTCCGTCTTCAAAACCATATTCAGATCGGGGAAGTCTGTTTCTCGACAACCTGCTCATCATGGCAAGACCTAATTTGCAGAAACATAGAAAAGAAAGTTTGTCAGGCCCCGTAGAAGCATAGGAAAGCAACCGCGTATAACTTTGTGAAGTTATCATTGCTCTGCCTTCACTTAAGAAGTTAGTAATACAGGTAAGATTATTAGAAAGAAAAGCATCTAAAACCGTATTCATTATAACCAAACTAGAAAAGCATAGAGTAATATATTCAAGTTGTTAGATGCGTTTAAGGCTATCCTCAAAGGGAGGATAATGTAAAAGCACAAGCCATTTAATCACACGTCTAAACAAATTTGATCAGATGCAATTGAAATCTCTTCTATGAACAATATTGGATCTGTGTATTTTTTCTGTCCCACAAATTATGACAATTACTTTTGACAGCAACACGGTGAGATGAGTTTTACCTTCAACCATTCGATAAAGAGACGACCACCAGCCTTCACTAGAGATTTGATACTGATTTAGCGATTCCTCAATTGTTTGGTCATGCTTTCCTTCCAAAACTCCCCGCAGAGTTATGACCGCATCCTTGGTCGCCTTCAGAATGCTGTTCTCATCCTCAATTTCCAACTTTTGAAGATCGTTTTGAGAAGTAGTGAGACTGACAGCCAGAGCAAACTTAGCAGCATCGTTCCAACGTGATGACGCGAGCCATCTCCTCTGTCCATCCAACCGCTTGTTCTCATCTCTTCCAGATCTGCTTTCCTCGACTAACTTGCGTAAATACTGAGCATTAGCTTCCCCAGTACTTTGTACCATCTTAGAGAAGGCACTTCCTTCTCTAGACAACAATTCCTCTGGAGGATCATATTCCAAAACCTAGAGCACAAGCCAGAGAAATTAATGCACGAACTGGGATAACATAGAAATAAACTATCATCCAGCTTAAACAAGCTTGTGCTGGTGACTCTTAGATGCAGGTTTCATTTACTCCTAAATACTAAGCACAAGCTTAAGCAAGCTCATCTATGATATGAAATCACACGTGGTGGAAAGAGGATGTTATTACCCGGCCAGAATCAAGAAGAAGGATGCGGTCGCAGTCAATTATGGTATTTAGCCGATGAGCAATGATAAGCATTGTACATGATTTAAACTCCTCCCTGATAGTTTTCTGGATTAATGCATCCGTTCTAACATCAACAGCTGCTGTCGCTTCATCAAGAATTAGTATTTTTGATCTTCGCAACAATGCTCGAGCAAGACTTAAAAGCTGCCTTTGTCCAACACTGAAATTCTCTCCAGCTTCTGAAACCTGGAAACAAGATAAAAATGTTGCTTCTGAGTGAAGTTACACTTCTCTTGATCAGTAAAATCAAAATCTATAAATGATAAGAAAAGTGGGTCAAATGGGCTTGTTGATTCACTTCATCACAAACTCCATTCCCTCCCACTTCTCCTATGTTACTTATTTTTTATGTTGATGAAATAAAAGGGGGAAAAAAGCTATTAATTCCACTTAATATGCCCCATTAATGTTCCGATAAACCATGATCTAACATAGATTCTTTTGATGTAATGGGACATAATTTCACACAATAGTCCACAGAGCTAAAATCATCGAGAGAGAACATCTTTTTGGAGTCTATAACAATGCTTTTGCCAAATGATTAAGGAGGTGATTGCCAAAAAAATCTTCTAATAATATGATAATAAAAGATATAAATTTATGTCCTTATATGCATATGAGAGGCATTGGAAAGGCCTGGTCATATCAACTTCCATTGAGAATTGAAAAGACCAAATCACACATCAGATATCTAACTTAACACAAAAATTAGTGCACATACAAAGGCTTTCTTTGTTTTCAATTGAATGCAAATACTTAATTCTAATAGGGCATTAAAGATTTCCTACTTTGACTTGGAGTGGTACTTTTAGAGAGTCTGTAATTGTTATAAATCTTTCTTCTCATCAGAGGTGATTAATTATAGAATTTAGCAAGTATTTGCTTTGAGATTGTATGATGCAATGCTTCTATTAGGTGTGACGCACAAGGAACCCTAGATGTGACACATAGGAAGCTTTGGGTGTGAATCCTAAAGATTTTTTCTTCATTGAGGAACTCATCATCCTACATTAGAATGCGAAACATAAATCATTCTAAGTTCGTGTGTCAAACAATGCTAGCACTTAGCAGACGTGCTGGTAATTCAAAAAATTTTTATCATGGAAAGTTTGAGGCAACAGAATGAGAAAAGGAATTGGACATGGGTATGTAGGAGCAGGACAAAGTAAAACTGCTGATCCTCAACTATCTACTTCAACCTCGAAATGAAGAGACTGACAAGTAAAATTACCTTGCAGCTAAATGGTGATATTTTACTACCAGCAAATTCGTAATATCCATGTTGATAACATCGGGGTTGAAGAAGTAATAGTATAAAAGAAACACATGCTGTGAATGCAGAGAAATCCATACCTAATCTGAGCATGGAACTCATCCTAAGTACACTATGCACAGGTAATATCAATGTCAACCACTGTTGGTGGTGTTCTTGTCAAACCGGATTTAGTTCTCAAGTGAATAGGAGATCCAGAACCCAATCATATCACTTCAGGGAAAGCCAATTTAAGGAAATCTACTACATGACATAACTTTATCCACAGGAAAGTGCACTTAAGTGGAACCAATTCCACGTGCTTTATTATGCTAGTTGATCAGTTGTGACAGCCTGAATTGATAGAAAATAGGAAAAAACAAAATATGTACCTCTGCATCGAGGCCTAAAGAGTTTCTACGAATGACATCCTTCAGGTGTGCCCTCTCCAAAGCCTCCCAAAGGTCAGCATCATTATGTTCACTGAAAGGATCAAGATTAAATCTCACGGATCCTGGAAAAAAAGGGAACAGATTTAGTCACAAGGAAAATTACCCAAATTATCAAAGAAAGGCTATTGCCATCCTGGGAAAGTGAACTTTATTATATTAAGATCAATTAACGATATATTACATACAGTTTACCTGAAAAGAGCACGGGTGACTGTGGTATTATACCAAGAACTTTGCGTAGATCCATCAGCCCAAACTTTCCAACGTCATAATCATCAATCAAGATTCTTCCTCTTTCTAGCTCAACAATCCTAAACAAAGCATTAATCATGCTAGATTTCCCTGCACCAGTTCTTCCGACTATTCCAACCTTGTCGCTTGGAAAAACAGTGAAAGATAGCCCATGCAGTACTGGAGGAAGTTCTGGACGATAACGTAGGACAACATCCTCAAACTTTATGGATCCAGATGACGGCCAACCCGGAGGAGGGCGGTTGCTCTCAACAATAGGTGGAGCCTCTGAAGGCAAATCTATATATGTGCCTACCCTCTCAACAGCATTTAGACTATTTTCAGCAAGACTTGCAAGCCTCAGAACTCCAGTCAACAATCCTGTAATATTTAAAGCATAACTAAGAAGGAGACCCATGGTGGATGCAAATGCCTGCTGATTCTCTGCTCTTCCATTTTGCATGACTGCAAATGTTGCTGTAAACCATATCATAAGGCCACCCAAAAATTCGAGACGAATTCCAAGCCAACGGTTTCCACTCATGTTCACAAGAGTAAATCTAATGTTGTTATCCATAGACTTCCCATTTATTTCAGCCATGCGATCGTAAGCTTTGTATGCACGGATAGTCGATAGACCATTCAGCGCTTCTCCAAATTGTGCATAAACAGGGGACCTTGTTATGGAATCTAAACGTTTCACTTCACGAGCTGTGCTCTACATGAAAAGAACAGATCACTTTCAGTGTAAAAAAAAAATCGTTCTAAAATTACTATGCATAGCAGTAGTGGAAGGCTGAAGAATTGGGATCAACGTAAAGCAACCTGAATGCTGACTAGTAATTCAGCGGACATTGCAACCAAAGGCACAGAAGAACTCAGAGTTGAAAAATAGCAACCAAGTACTTCTACCATGAAAAATCTTGATTTGAAATATGATGTAAGCAATTTAAATTACTATAGTGCTGAATATTTGTGAAATCATCGGTAGCAACATTTTCCAATCTTCAACTTACTTGTCTATATTTTTTATTTTTTTTTAAGCACAAATAGTTAATACTTGAGGTAGCTTGCTACAACTTTCACATATACATAGTGAAATTTTAAGTTAGGAATCAGGATATCCAAAATGTAGCAATTGCATGAGAATGATACATCACACCAGTGGGAAAGAATTGGACATTATCAGCTTTCACTATGAAACTAAAAAAAAGCAACAACAAATCTGCATTTTTTAGCAACTGACAAGTCCCTAAAGAGGAAGGCAAAGAACTGGATCCATCTTTAACTTTTGTGGCTTCATTGTGATTATATTTATGTCCAACAAAACCGAAAGATGAGATCAAAGGAAGCAGTCATAAATTTCATAAGCAAAAGAGTCACGCCACTTGATAACATAAGTTTCTGAACTTTTAATAAAATAGATTTGAGTTTCTCTGCATTTAACGCTATAACCTATTTTAACCTTTTGAAATTGTCATACTACAATCAATTTATCATGCCAAATAATATTAGACATTACATAAACTAAACTATGAACAGTACTTAACAACAAAGTACCAGCTTCTATTACTCCATAAGCAAAAGTGGGAAAACATTCACGAAAGGATGGACATACCTGATAGTACAAATAGGCTCCATAGAACAACACCAGAAGAGGCATTATAGCCCACAAGGACATTGTACTCACAATCCCTATCAAAGCAAATGTAGAAAGAAGCTGCGACACCATACCCAGAAACATATTAACAAATTGTGCGACAAAGCGATCAATGTCTCCAAGATCCTTGGCAAACCGATTAATGATACGGCCAAGAGGATTCGTGTGAAAGAAAACCATTGGAGCTCTTAGGATAGAATTAAGCATGGCCTCATGCAATCTTTTTGCTGCATACAGACTTGAAATGATCAACCAGTATGAATTTGCAAGAGCCACTAAAACCTGAAAATGAATCCACAGATGGTTAGTACAGAGATTTCAGGAGATACTTTCTCGGTTTTCCAATAAACTAATGATCTTGTCAATGTAGTCTGTGCACTTATAAGTCTACATAATAGCGGCAGGCAAACAAAGCAAAAATATTTATTTTTTTTTTTTTTAAAAAGTTCTTTGCGGTTTTTCTTTAGGTCATTACTAGAGAAAGTAGTGTTTGCACGTAAATTCCTGCAGAAAAGAAAAGACTGCAAAAATAGTCGATTAACTGTAAGCATCTGGCATTATACCTGACCGAATGACAGAAGTGCATATATCAGATTGTAGAAGCCCGGGTTGTAACTCTCTTGGTTATCTTGATCTGTCCAATAACTTAACCATGTGCTGCTTGAAACTCTTAAAACTTCAGTAAGTATATAGCATGAAAAGAGGATCATAACCACCCACATGCCTCCCAATGCATTTTTATACCTGAGAAGGAAGACTTGCAATATTAATTACAATGCCAAAAAAACAAACAAATCGGCATAGAATTCTTTTCCAAACATTTTCTCATAGACATCCAATCCCAAGGACATTTCTAGCTTCATTTCTTTTCAATAGGAAAAAGTCATGTACACATATTCTGCCCTCCTTTGTTAATTCTCCTTAATTTACAATTCCCAAACTCTCTCTCTCCATCTTAGTTCCCAGCCTACCTCTACCATCTGAACAAAAATGTAAATAAAAGTACAATAAGCTCTATCATCCTCCATAGAATTGAGAGGCGCGCAAGAGAATATTAAGCTTGAGCTTCTACTAAAGGAACCGTTTGCTGCTCTTTCAATTTTCTACCACATTGCTACCAAACAAGAAACATAGCTGGAAAGACATGAATCGTAAAGCATCTTCCCCAAATTTCTTTGTGTCAAAATGCTTCTAGAAATTTAAAAGGATGTGAATTAAATTACAAAGATTTCTAATATCATCAAGTTCCTCCAGCAACTGTAGCTAACTTCAGAGGAAAAATACTTTATAGACTGGTACTTTGAAGACCTTGAATATTAGAAGAATCAATCGGGCATACTTTTACTTCTAATTGAGCCATTTTCAAAAATCTGTGCTACGTTTTAGTTCTGGAGTACCTAAAGAACATATTATTACCTGGCCAATACTTTCAGACTAATAACACCTGTTTCCCTTTCTTCCTGCTTAATAAGCACTGATTTGGTTTCCTTCTTCTCGCTTGGGTTGCTTGAACTGTTGGGTACATCATTAGCAAGCCCATTAGCGACAGGTTTTGACGAACTCTTCTCATCAACTGAATCACTATTTTCCTTCTCCTCCACATATTCCTCCATTTTACCCGCATTTTCCATCAACTTCTGAAATCGCTTGCCACTGCGAGAGAGCTCATCAAATGTTCCTTCCTCTTCCACTTTCCCATCATGTACCAGGATTATCCTATCTACTTGTGATAGAAAATGAAGCTGATTTGTGACAAGCACTCTGGTTTTCTTGTTTAGTTCTCCCTTGATGCACTTATCAAATACCTGGAGAAGAACCATGGAGATTTAGCAAGAATAAACTACATTGCATCTAGTGCATATACTGGACAAGCTAAAATCACACAAAGACAGAGCTAGGATATGGAGCCAGGGGAAGTGGAAACAAAATCTGCACCCAAGCTGCAATGCATCCGTATCTGTCTGCACACGCACTCATATAATAACATCGACACATGGAGAGGACCTTTTACTTCTGAATCATGAACTCTTTCATTTTCATAACTTCTGTACATCTGGGGATAACTATCATGGAATATATTAATAAGTTGCAAAGAGAAGTTAAGCAACCAAGATGCGTTTTGGTAGATCACATATGCCCACGCAATTTATGCTTGCATATCAAAGTCAGTTGTTTTACTAATTCAAGGGGAGAAAGACAGGTAAAAACAATCTTAAGAATCTCAGGAAATTGCAAGACTACAAGACAAAGGATCTGATAACAGTAGGTGGAAAATTATCTTTATATGCTCAAGCCATCTTGACATGATAAAAGATCAGAAGTAAAAAAAAAAAAAAATCAGTAAAATTAAAATTAGAAACAATTAATGCAGAGCAAACTTATTTAGAAGGATTAAGTACCTGTCGAGCAACATGTGCATCTAGAGCACTTAGTGGGTCATCAAATATGTAGACATCTGAGTTTGAGTACACAGCCCGTGCCATAGAAACTCTCTGCTTTTGTCCACCACTTATATTCACCCCTCTTTCACCTATCTCAGTTAGATCACCACCCTGGTAATTATTCATGTCAGAATGCTGAAGATTTTGGCAAAGAGCATTGAACAGCATGGGATTGCTAGCACAATCCAAGTCCACAAGAACTACATTAAAATACAATTATCAGATCTAAACTTACAGGTAGCAAGTCAAGGTCATGCCGCAATGCAGTCACATCTATTGCCTTCTCATATCTTCTTGATTCAAAAGGAGATCCAAATAAAATGTTATCACGTACCTGCAAGAGGTCATTTATGTCCCTGCTGAATTTAATGCTTTTGAGGAATGGAAGAGCTTACAAGGTTTAGCTGGGTGTGAATAATCCAAGAGGTCTACATTGTTATTAATATTAGAGTGCAAAGAAGCACACTCCAGTAGTAAGATTCATTATGTTCAGATAATAAAGTAAATGTTCACAGGACAGTAATATAAGCAAAAAGAAATTCATGAGAATGAATTAGAAAAGCTTTAATACTCACAGTTGCATTAAAAATCCACGAAACCTGAGGAACATAAGCAACTGTTCCTCTAATAACTGCATTTGCATCTCCAATTGCAGGAAGCTCCCCAAGCATTGCTGATATCAATGATGTCTTTCCTTCTCCAGTACTACCAACAATCGCAACCAAATTGCCTACTGGAATATCCAAGTTTATATCTGATAGTGTGGGCCTCTCTGCCTGAAATACAAGATCAAGCACTTCAAAGGTGTATCTACGCAATAGCAAAGAGACAGAAAATTGCATTTGCAAGAGTATTTTGCCTTTTGGACTAGATATAGGCTACAGAGTACATGGCAAGGGAAGATGCCAATTGCTATAGACTGCCTCTGGCTATGAAAACATCCTCACTGTACATATTGACAAGCAGAAAATGGTATCTCTTGCTTATTTAAAGGAGCATGATACAAATGCTTGTGAGCGAGCATGTAAAAGAATATCCATAAAATGAATGAGTTTACAATTGTAATAGTTAAGCAATTGATAATTAAGACAGATCTGAGCTCTTTTTCAATATATCTCCTCCTCCTCTTCTATAATTAATGTTTTCAATTTATCTATATGTTTGCCTTCTCCAGGAAACAGCTTATCAATACGGGGTGAAATAACTGCATATCTAAGCTTAAAGCACAGAATGCTTTGTACAATAGTACCCTAACATTTGCATGTGCACAGTTCTGCCATCGGCAAGGACCAATTGTTATAAAAGCAATGCTTGTCCTCTTATGCATGCATACTCAGGAACTTCCAAGTTAAAAACAAGACCTTCGCATCCCAAGAAAAGTTTCCATTCTTGATGGTTATCGCTGGTAGTCCAGGATCAAGAGGTGGATTAGGCAAAAGAATTCTTTCCTCAGCTAAAAGAAGATCCTCCAGTCGCTTCAAGGATACATTTGCATTTACGGTCTGCTCATGTAAAACAGCATCAGAAGCTTGACAAAATTATGGAAACATTAAGAGCTGGTTAACATGCATTGCACCTAACAGAAGACAATATCAGCCACAACAATGAAGTGCTCGACATAAAAGATTAAGTACAAACTACATTAAAGATAAATTGCAAGAACAATAAAAAGAGGAAAAATGGAAATGAAGCTCAACAATCTTACATTTTACTCTTTCTTATCATCAAAATTCTCTTGTATTGAAGACTTATATTCAGTCAGTAGTGTGCCACGCAAGTTATAAGCAGGGGTTCATGGACAAAAATGAAAGCAATGTCAACTAGTGGTATTGTCGACACCCATTACCACCAATCATTGCCATTGCCATATTGAAACTTCTGTTGTTACTAGAAAATCCAAATATACTCTGAACACTTTGAAAGCATATACATCCATCATCAATTTTCTGACAGAATGAAAATATTTTCCAAGCTAAAAACAGTTGACTAGAAACAACCCAAACTCTAGAGAAAACTAGGACAAGATCAATTAAGGAGAAAACTCACCCATAGAACTCATATATTTGTCAATGATATTTTCTTCAAATAGGGTAATTCTACTGATAGAATGAGAAAACCAACTCAGCATTTTGTCAAATCATGTATGAACCATTTTCAGACAATGTCGACGAAGAAGAATTTTCCATCTCTTCAAAGCACATATAAATCAGAATTGCATCACAATAAACACATCCAAGCAATAAACAAGAGATTTGAGCAAGCAGCGATTTTGTAAAGAATGATTCAAGTAATTAAAACTCCAAGCATACAGAACTCCTTAAACTGAATGAAGGGGACCTGAAAAAAGAAGGAAAAGATAGAAGACAACTCTACTATTCTTTATAAGACACGATGAATGAGAATGTGTTTCTCTTAACATTTTTTAGTAGAGAACATGTAAAAGATAGAAGACAACTCTACTATTACACAGGTTGTAAGCACTCAAAAGTCAGAAAACCTATATCAGAGACATCAATACTTTATGTGCACACCGCAAAATAGCAGCAAGATTAGAGCAGTTTAATGATAAAGAAAACTTTGAAATACCTGAGTTATTATATTAGGGAGCATGAACAGTGGAAACCGGAGAACAGCAAAGAGAGAAAGAGATGTAAATGCCCTTGCTGGTGTCAGATCTCCACCAAGCAAAGTGAACATTCCAAAAGAAATAACAGTCACCACAACTGGAATGCTGTTCAGTAGGAAACTATTCAACTGTGGAAAGAGACAGAAAATCAGTACTCAAAATGCCAACCTTATGGTCATCAAAGTTTCTACCAATAGGAAACCACTGTCGCATAGTATTTCAAAGCAGAGATGGGCACCATATAAGAAACTCTTTTTAGTAATCATGATATTCCCTTAGTTTTCTAGTCCTAGAAAAAAAATGTCCTCAGCATTTTAATCACCAAGAAGAAAGCCGAGCAAAGTTAGCCCCTTCCTAATTTGTGTTTTCATTTAGGCTTAATGTCCTTGCTCACACTTTTGAGCGACCAGATAATTTATCTCACGTTATTTTAAGGCTCCAATAGTCTGTTGTCCTTGTAACAACTGGTAAAATCTATTAGCTGTCCTCTGAGTGAAGTCTGGCATAACAGCACATTTTCCCTTCACTTTGAGTAAAATCAATACAAGTTTGTGGAAAGAGAATTGAAAACCATGCTCTGACATCAAGAATGTTGCTTAGTCCCTGGACTTGAAACATGACACGGTATAAACTAAACCATGCTATAAGATACGAAACAGTAGTAGTGAACCTCTTTAAAAGTATAGACAAGAATCTCCACACTCCCAAGTCTTAAATAGCATGGGTATTACAGAAATAGATTATAGCACTATACCGCTCCTAATGTTTGAGCCTTTCGGAACCATGATAGTTCATCAGTCCGAACGCTTTGAACTTTGGCTTGGAAACTACTCTCCCATGCATAACATCTGAAGCACATTGAGCCCAAAAGAAGTGTCAAATGCTTAATTTTCATGATGAATCAAAAATAGCTGTTTAAAAGATGAAATCATACTTTACAGTGTCCATTGCAGCCAAAATTTCATTCATGAGGCCAATTCTCTTGTCTGTTCGTTGCAGCCCCTCCTTGGACAATTTTTGCATTCTGCTTATGACAATAGTCTGTTTCAAGTAAGATTAAAAGAAGTTATTAGATGAAGAAATTCAAAGACAGTGAATGCTAATTGACAAGTTGCAGAACCATAAAGTGCATTTATTACTGACATTCTCAAGTAAAATTATTTTTAGAAAAAAATTGAATCAATAAGAATATACTAAAACCAAGGATATCACCTGAATAAAATTCTAATTTTTAGTTTATCAGACCAAACTTTATTTGACATATCTGCAAATATTGCATGCAAGACATAAAAGATGTTAAAGGAAAAGGAGTATAGAATTATAGAAAAAATTTTGTCCCATAATCACTCTCAAAACTCATTTTCAGCATGACGGTAGCATCCCAAAACACCTCCTCAAATGAAGAGAAAGTTCCCTACATTTTTATCAATGTACTTCAGTGCTTCTAAAGATAGCAAATCACAAATGTTGAACAGGCAGCCTCTCTTTTTAACAAAGGAGTAAATGAAGTGTCCACTTTCTGTGCAAGCAGATAAGATAAATTCATTAACAAAAAATTGCTCATTTAAAACATCTGTTTGCAACATTTGTATTCCTTACACACACAGCAAAAGCTGCAGGGCTTCTACCTTTATCCCCACTATTAGGTTTAGGTAAGTGACCATTCCCACTGTTCAATCTAATCATCAAACTGTGTAAACCAAACAAATTTTTAAGAAGCATATCTCAAATACGGATTGAGAACCCATTTCCTACCAGGTTAAGCTTTAGGAAAAATCAGATGGTCAACATGGTAATAAATAACAAGCCAGGAACTCTTGGCACTCCATCTGCCAGTCATTCTACATTTTTCTTGTCATAGTGCTCTGGTCTCCAATTTTCCCATTAATGTGATTAGTCCTGATGTTGCATTACCCACAATATCTAGCTTAAATATGAGGGGACTCTTAAAAAAATTGCCAGATATATGTTGTAAGCCCTTTTCCAGTTTTCCTAGGGGTTTATGCTTTCAAGAAAGACAGTTATTCGGAACAAATTAGTCACCTACATTATGCTTTGCAAACATTATGGCTTAGATATAGAAGGAAAATTGGCCTCAGTGCACTTCGTAGAGCATTTTGCAACTTCACCTTATAATCATGCATTATTCATTCTGATTTGAGCCGCCTGACTTCCGAACCAGACTAGGGTGAACTACGTACCATACAGAACAAATTGCCTATCATAGTGCTCAAGAAAGCTATATCACAAGCACGTGTTAACTTTATCGATGTAGTTTATCTAAAATAAAGTGGCTATGTGCATATAAGATGTTGTGCACCATCCTTTTATAACACCAGAGGAAACATGACAAATCAGAGCTAAGACTTTTTGACCTAGTCCAATGACTAGAATTATCACCTACCATTACAGACAAAGTAAACTTATTCGAGAGTCAATTATTTATCTGCTTGTAGTTCCTTCAAAGGTCAGGGTACTTTTTCGACGAAATATCATCCAAAACAATGGAGAGTTCTTAATTTATTCTAGATAGTTTAGCTATCTTTATCACTTTAAAAAGAAAAACACTAAAACCACCTGTGCCTAACATCCTTAATATGTCAGTTTAAGAGTATAATAAGATATACAAGAAATAGGAGACAGGTTTCACAATTTCCAATCATTAAACCTGATTTGATTTACAATCAACATTAACCTTTATTGCACTATTAGCGTTATTACCAAGTATGCCAGCAGAACTTAATATAAAATTAACAGAGTAAAAAACTGGGGTACCTGTATAGGGAATAAAAGAACGAGCATGAGAGCACCGAGCAGTGAAGCAACCCCAAGTTGCTTGTATAAAAGCACCATTGCTATGACTATACGAAATGGAGCTGACCACAGAGTATGGAGGGATTGACATATTTGCTGTTGGAAAAAGGAACAACTTTAAGAAATAGCAACTACAACTTCCAGATAGGACTGCTAATTCAAATGGGACTCAGCTGTGACTGGCTACATGTTGAGCAGTATGTTTACTCATAAATGAATATGACACATGCCTGAAGTGCTTCAGCATCAGTCGTCATCAAGTTGGTGATTTTTCCAGATGCAATCTTTTTTCGAGACTCATGAGTTAGCCTCAGGGATTTGCGGAAGACAG
The DNA here is from genome assembly GCA_014182405.2 of Eucalyptus sideroxylon. NCBI lineage: Eukaryota > Viridiplantae > Streptophyta > Magnoliopsida > Myrtales > Myrtaceae > Eucalyptus > Eucalyptus sideroxylon. Next base: position 60,999,130 of record CM024552.2, read on the forward strand.
CAGCGATCTACAAACAGTGAAGTCAGCAATACAGGTAAACTATGATGAAGCTTAAGTATACCACAAAGGAAAATTAGGCCAGGCACAAAACAGGGCCACAATTCAAAAAATTTGTCAGCACAAGGAGCAGTTTCATTGTTGATATATGGGGATTCAATTGTTATATCATTAGTCCACGTTCTAAAGAGAAACAGATCATACAAGAAGCTGCACATTAAGAGGGAAGATAAATTTTAATTAACAGTCACTGACACCATACTCTTAAATTTCAACTGAAGCTATGTGTAAGTACAGATGCATTTCATTATGTACATACTCCCACGTGTGCGCGCTGCTGTCTATGCAGTTGTCTTTCAAATGTGAATGGAGGAGAAGAAAACAGAAACAAAGGGAATGTCTAAAAACAGAACTTAATTGAAAAATTTCGGAGTTAAAATAGAAAAATTTTGGATGAGAAGAATATCAGTTCCTACTTTAGTAACAGCTAGGAGAAAGGGAAGTAAATTTACCAAAGTAGATCTCAGGCGGTAACCAACACGCATGACATTTTGAAAGTACTGAGCTTCACATAACACACCCCCCACCTGGATTCAAAATCAGAAATCTTAGATTCAAGGATATAAATAAAATTTCGAGGTTCATTATGTCAATGGCATAATGACTAATCTCAGATAACCAACATAAGAGAAAACTATCAATAGCAAATTGGAATATTACCATATGCAACGCTTAAAAAAAATTACTAGAAGCAAATCAACTAAATTTGAAGCAGTTAATAAGACAAACAATAAATTGATGCTTGATAGTAAGGGAAAGGAAGAATTAATGTCATACCACACCAACAAATATTAGAAACGCATATATGTAACCTATCCAAGCTGGATCCCCACGTTGCATAGACTGCAGATAATAAACAATGAGAAATTTCAGATCAAAACATAACACTACATAACCTGCATATGATGGAAAAACAAGTCATAGGCTTGCATTAAGATTCTATGTAAACCCAGTCTAAACTAAAAAAAGAAAAGTCAATCAGAGGACCTAAAAAGAAATGGCACAAAAAGAAGCAACCACCAACTTGTTTCACCCAAGAGTACAAAACTTGTGGGTAATAACATACTGAATTGCCATTTCGCTATGTCAGTCAATTTGTCTGCATCTGTCTGTTCACACACACACACACACACACACACACACACACACAACCAGGTCTCTCTTTGGGATATCTTAATGGAATGCTAGAGAAAAATCATCAAAGGTTGAAACTAACCAGTAGAAGGCTGTTCAGGATGAGTGGCCCCACAAATTGTGAACAATCATTCCCAATCTATACATGATTCAACAAATCATAACAAATTGTTAGCAATGGATGAGATATATAAGTACTAACAACTTAGTGACTATCTATAGGACTGCACAAAATTTAAATTCAGAACAAAAATTAGCTTTTAGCATGATCAGCAGCAAGTACAAGGACAAAAATGTAACTCTGTAATAAAAAGCAAGGAATTTTTCATGAAAAATAAAATATATGGTAACATAGTCGCAACAATGATTTTTGTATCATCTAGAAAAATTAGTCAACAGAAAATATATTCATGATCAACAACACTTAACACCTAAACCTTTTGGTTGATGATGAAATTATATTTTCGTAATTCATTTATGTGACCTATTTAAGCAATCATTTTTAGAAAAATATTTTCCAAAATGTTCATTTCTGTGAAAAATATTTCCCTTGATTGTGATGGTGCATTCAATTTTATTTTGTGGATTTTCTCACCAAAATTTTAAAATGATACTATATGTTAAATTTATGTAAAATTTTCTCACCAATTTACTTGTCAACATTCGTAACTTTGGAAAGGTTTCAAGTACTTCATGTCAAAATAAAAGTCAAAAGTGCATGAGCTGCAAAATCTAAAAAAGGTAAAAAAAAAAAAATTAAAAGTCATCCCAAACAAAAATAGAACTAGTGTAGAGACGTATTATGAAGTATGACAAAGATTTTCAACTCTATTTGCACCAATCATCATGCATGTAAATTGGAGTTCCATTAAAGCCAGCCTATCAAGTGCAAATTTAAATCTACATAAGTATAAGGTCAAGTGCATTAGTTCTATACCTTCCAGAATCCACCCCACCAAAACCTACAAAATGAAGAAAAATGCAATAAGAATAGTATTCACCAGCCAATTACTAGTCTAAAGAGGCAATCAACAATAGATAACTACAAACAAGATGCCACAGAAGAATGATGGATCTTTTCTTCACTCTTTTATAAAAAACATAAAAGATAGAAAAGAAAGCATTCACAAGCATAGATTATGGCATGGTAGCAGCATAGCCAGACTCCTGGATCTTTAAAAGCTGCAAATCCCTGTAATTCGCAGCTTCTATTACTTTGAAAGCACGATGTCAATACAGAGTTAATCATGTAAGACAATATTTTTTCTTGATTTGTATAAGACCTGGAAATGCAGTAGCTACTAGTTGATAATCTCATAAGTCCTTAATGCCAAAAGCACCAAATATTGCTCATATCTTGCTCATAACAGTATCACTCCCAGCATATTTCAGCTATTTATAATGAATAATCTCACTTGTATACATAAATTAAATATGATAAAACAGTTGTCAGACTGTGTTCCACCATCAGCATGTTTATGCATCTATATAATTACTTTTACACCAAACTTTCATCTAGAAGTCAACCACAGAGGTCAGTTTAGAGACAACCATTCTCAGAAAGGCCATTTATGACCTTGCTAAATAGCTTTACATTTCTCAGCCTGCAGTGTCGCTCTACAAATTCTAATTAGAGTTCTCCAACTGATTGATGTCTACGCATAGAATTTACTGATGCGTTGTTTAAACAGACCATGGAAACAAATTTTCATTGGCCAAAAAGAAAGGACATGAGGTTACACATAAAGGCAGCCAATCCAAGGGAAGGGTACTGAAACTCTTTGATGTATCAAGTTAGGAAAGAACAGCAAGCCCATCTTCAAGGCATAAAAAGTTGTTCCTGTTGTCATGAATGTGGTATGCATCTCAAGTGTCTTGGGACTAGATCAGTTTCGAAACATTGTGATGTAGACACAACTGATAAGAAAAGGAAAAACTCAAGCATGGAGACCTATGCAGGAGGACCCAATGTCCCTATCATGAAAACCCAAAAATATGTGATTTCCTCACTCAAGATGATTTTCTGAAAAGTATATTCAACCCACTGAAACATAACGTTATTTATCTAGTGACATATAGTCCACATGAATAGGATAAACAGAAACCAGAATTTGCCCGAATGGAAAAACTCCCTGCAACTGTCTCAAGCAAGTCATCAGCTGCTTTATTTTTCCAAAAGTTGAACAATGATTATCAGCTAATTCACACACAGCCAGCACTAAAAATGCTAATATTACCTTTGGAAGTAGCACCAAAACATATGATTTCCCTACAAAGCATGGCCAACCACAGATATAATTAACCTAGGCCAATATTTTCCTCCATCCGAAATTTCTTCCAACCATGTATTTGATTGGTAGGTTACAAGTAATAGATATCACCCACATGCAAACTTAACTAAAATTAAATGAAAGCGCTGTCCATCTTGTAACCTACCAATCAAAGGAAACCATGGTTGCATGAAGTTTCCTCCAACCAAGGATGAAGGAAAACACGATCCATTCAACTCTTTCTCATGTTGTCCATGGTTAGATATTTTCCCATGTTACAGACCAAAGGAACAAGGTACTCTGTCCTGCACAAGTCCAAATCTCTTTCTAATGAAGAAACCTCAATGCATTTATGCATCTTTCCTAGAAAGAGTAGTATAACTGGTAACCTAGATAATCAGGTTCTCCTTCAACTTATACACAATTTTTATCATCTAATTGCTAATTAAGTCCTACAAAAGAGCTGAAACAGAGCACAAACTTCTCTCAAAATTTTACTGGCTTGTAAGTATTCGATGCTTCAAGGAAATTTAAGAGCTAAGTCTTCTTTTAAGCAGCTAGGAGAAAAGTGTTACATTAGATTAACATCTGTCAAAGGAAGCATTACACTGTGTTTGGGAAAAGTTTTAGAGGGTAAATGTTAAGTGTAGAAAAATGAGGTGGACAAAGAGAAGGCAAGGGAAATGATTACTTATCATTGTTTGTAAAGTGTGGCAAGTAGAGGTGAAGAAATGGTTAAATTAACAGTTTATTATGATTGGAAAAAGATACAAAATGAGTAGAAAAGTAATTTCTTGACCTTCAAGTCATCTATTGTATCTATTTTCAAGATAAAGAAGGGGATATTTTGGTATATTGAGTCGCTCAAATATTAATTCCGTAGGTTTTCTTCATCATTTGGTGAAGAAAAACATGAGTAGGGCCCACAGACATCTTCTCCCTGAATTTTCAATCCATACCCACATTCCTCAAAAGTTCTCCAAATAGGGTGATCTAAATCTTTCTTTAGGTTGTATTTCTACTCCTATTCTTTACCTCCTTCCCAAACTAAGTGTTAGAGATGAATTTTCATAGACTTAGACAAAGAAACCCTCCAATCTCCTGTTACAAAGGTGGATTATAAGTATTTCGATGCTTCAAGTACATTAAAGTGTGAAGCCTCCTTTTAAGAAGCAATAAGAGATTCAGAAACCAGGAGGACTATTGATCCTTTTATCTATCAAGACGAGTAGCTCATTTCATCTATTCATATCCAACGTCATGTCTCCAAGGACAGATGCAGCAGTTACAGATAAATTTCGATACCCATAGCCAAACAAACTCAATCTCCGCTAATGAGTTATTGCTCTCAACAACATTATGGTTTCTGGCTAACCTCCAAATTTTGATAGATGAAAACAAATATCTAATGCCCAGCCAACCAAATTGGTTAGGAGAACGGCCCTTCATCAAATTTAGCAGGTTACACTTACAGTCTGTCTAGGTTTTCCTATTTGAATATCTAATAAACAAACACATGTCCACCATTACATGCATGTCCTTAAAAATTGATCCACGTAAATGCATTGTCATACTAAATCAATAGCATTCACAGAGACAAACAGCTTTTGGGAACTACTCCATTGAGGAAATATACCACATAACTAAACTATTTATTTAGCACTCAAAGGAAATGTACAAGAGATGAAGTCAAAAAGATACATAGTTAGTACTAATGCAAAAAATTCAGAAGAGTCAGCAGATACTCCCATGTAGGGCCACGGTTACAACATTAAGTTAACTAACTTTTTTGTTGAATTATGAAAAGTACCCAAAACATGAGCAATACAAAGATTTGTTCAATTTTGTCAGTTTGCATTTTAAGTAATTCAAGCAATGGTCTGTAATTCTTTGTTCCTCTTGTCTAAAAGTCCAAGTGATATGATTTATAGGACTTGTTTTTTCCCTTTCCCAAATCATTAAATGACTTATTTAGGCAGAGTCAACATTTAAGGGCCCAATGTGGATAGTTCACAAAGTGACAAAGAATATACACAAAACCTCTAAGCTTACCTTCCCCCCAAACTCCTATTCAAAGCTCTTAAAAGCCATGGTTTAGACCTCCGGGACTCCTCAGCCCAACAACTCTGGAACCTACAAAATTAGCAGACTTTAACTGGGACTCATACAGATCATGTAGATTGCCACAATTTAGAACTGATAGTATTCATACTTGCTGTTCAGTGTTTCTGTTCGATCCCATGTATCTAATTTCCAGATATCCTTCTCAGTTAGAGGTTTTCGATAGCCCATCTTCATGAGTGGACCCATCCATGAAAAAGTTATTCCTAAAAATACACAGGAAAGCAAAATGAATTGTATTCAAACATGTGAAGGTCCTCAAATATATTCTTAAGAAGATGCATATTCTATAACATCTCTCTGAAGTATTAGAAAGCAAGCAAACAAAAGATAGACCCAACTAATATGGAGAAGTAATAAGGTATTGAAGGACTAATTAATGCAGGCAGAATGAGATTTGTGACCCTCATTGTCCAGAGTTCATACTTTTCATACAAGGGAACAACAGCAACAACTTGGACGTACAAAGAGGATAACTGCCTATCAACCAGTTTATGAAAATATAATATACTTTCCACGCTGCCAAATTTCAATGTGCTCTTATGATAATAATCTTTTCTTCCTCTGTGAAAACAGTACCCCATTTGTAGCTGTCAAGAAATATATGTTTTAGAGGAAGTGCAAAGCAATTGGAAACCACGTTCGGAAGCAACATAATCATGGGTAAATTCCATACTTAAGATTAGTCAATCTTGAGGAAAAATAGTAAGATTAGCTATTAAGACTGAAGAATTTTTATTATGTTCATAATAGCCAAAGAAAATAAAGTCAAATAAAACTTATTTTGTCTGTGCTTCTGGGATAGGCACTGTTGGGAAATGCAAAGGAAGAAGATCAACTTTGAATTAAGTTTTCATCATTTTCCCTTGATCACTGTCTCATTGTAGGGAAGATACACGAGAAAACTTCATACAGGAAACTTTTCTTGTCGAAACAAAATTCTGAAGAATAAGGTCATCCTAGGTCATGTCTTACAAATCTATTTTAACGTAAGGGTGTACTGACCTATTTTCTGAACTGAAGAGTTTTGTCACCATCAATCAAAAAACAGGTATTTCAGAAAAGTACTAGACTTTCAACATCCAGATGACTGACTTTCTCCTTAAGCAAATAAGTGCTCTATTGCCTTGAAAGCATCAAATAAAGAAATGCATTTGCGAATACTTTTAAACAAAGTCCATAAATGAGTTTTAACTCAATCTGTCCTGATGTGGCTTTCAGTTCTCCAAATAGCTCTTCATTACCAAAAAGCAAAAAAAAAAAAAAAAAAAAAAGGAAGAAAATGTTTGATGCTCAAGCGAAGAATTTGTCAATACCCATTCAGATTAAACTACGACTCATTCTAGGTAAATTCAGGAATGGAGATTATGTCAGCCCTTAAGCTCATGGCCACAACGTGGAGGCCGTCCGCATTCCCTAATGTATTTGAGGTGCTCCGAGGAAAGAAGTGTTGTGCAGGGACCATGGATATGATAGTGTCATGGGATATGCGAATGCAGATAGGGTGGTTGGTTTCAACCTCAATGCTGATGCAAGGTATCTTAAGAATGTTGGAATCATAGACAGTCCTACTAAGCATATGATTTTGTCAAAAAATATGACATTTAATATTGAACCACACCTCTATCATCAACTTAAGCTTTTGGATAAATTTCTATTTCAGTCTCTACACAAAAATTAAAACAATAAAACTCGTGTTTTAATCTCTCTAGGCCCCTGATTTGCCTTTCCAAATATAATCAATTATGCTTTATTCTTCAACCAATCCCAACCAAGAATGAAGGAGATTCTTAAAGCATTTAAATCACACACCAGGCCTTCATGTGGAGGCTAAAGCTCCTAAATGAGTTGGTACACACTTTACAACTTACAGATCTAGCTCCCTATCCTTTGAAGAGGAATTTACTTTTAGCAGCAAAATGCAACATGACATTCGCAAGCTTGAGAAGATAGGCATGCTAGGGAACATATACATACTTGAAAATATATTGGCATTCCTCTCTGGGCATATCTGCTCTGACCCTGGAAGTTCTTCATATTCAGCTTCTTGGGCTGATTCAGTCCGCACAGGGGTATAGCCAGGATAAGGATCCAAAGTGGGCATATAAAACACCAGCATTATCCCAAACAAAAGCTACACCAGAACAACAATACCACATGATAAGCCATAGTAGACATTTATCGAGCATTGAGATTTAGATAGGTACTATACTAGTATTTTCTTTCCATCATTTGATGGACATATACAGAAGATAGTAATTGGCCATGCCAGCCTAATGACACGAAATTCAGCTATATGAACTTTGGGAACATCAGCAACTGTTTTAATAATAATATGATCAGTTCATACTTCCATCATTTTCCTGAGATTATGGAAAAAGTGTACCTTATAGAACATAAACAAGTCTCCTCCCTACTAATTTAAGCTGAAAAACTAATAAGCATGCCCCTTATAAACCTGAACTACACTTTCACTTGTACAAATACACAATGGCAAAACTTTTCCTTCGCTAGCAACAAAGTTATCATTGGCTAACACCAAAGAACCAAAAACCTATTTTTGGGCACCAACCATATAGTTTAAGCTATATCTAAGATCATGCATTAACTATATGTAGCTCTCTCCCCATGCTTATGTTGAAGAATTTTCATTTCTTGTCAGAGAAAGATAAAATATTTTCAGCATCAAACCTAAAATGTGAAGTGACAGCAATTAGGAAGTTGCAGACGAACATACCTGAACAGCAACCTCACTGATGTACAGATACAGTATTGAACTGCATAACAACAAAAAGCACATGATTCAGTGTACTTTAATAGATTAGGAGAGTGTTGTAATACTTTCACAGCATATAATGGAACTCAAGTTATAAATTTGCTAGCAAGGCTTCACAAGATAACATGTACATGTCCCAAGGGACACGTCAGCTAGAAATCTACTGAAACTAACAATTTTGGCCCATTCATTGATGGACGCCAAAAGGATGAGATGTATGGACTGTCGTGTGGGAGGACATTTGATACTTTAAGGAGAAGAATGGACTATGTAACTAAAACAAAGAACAAGTACTGTACAATCAAAAGAAGTGGAGCATGTAAACAGTAGTGCAAAGTTCAAACCTGTTGTAGAAATCCTTCATAGAGAAAATAAGGTTGAACATTGCAGCATTCCCTATCAAGGCATAAATGACTCCGAACCTCACAAACCAGCGAAATTCATAGATATAAACTTTAGTTTCCAAACCAATCATGACCAGCATTGAGCACCAAGTATGCGCTTGAATCATTAGGGAGAAAATCTGGAGGATAAGGATCAGCATTAAATGTTAAGCATAAAAAGATAAGTCTACCAAATGAAGTAAGCTATACACGTTTTGATAATAACTCAGTGTTTTTTATTATCTACAAAAGTATATAAAGAACAGTTTCATTGACTACGAATATCAGCAGCTAGAAGCAGGAAGCTGCAAAATATGTAGGTTCCAACAACTAACTTGGATAAATAAACTCAGAACTAGTTTGAAAGAATATATGTGGGTATTGGCTAATCAACTTTAGCTAAAGAAGATCCCGGTACACAGTTCTGTCTCTTTTTCTTGACAAGCACCATTTCATCTTTCCTTAAAATACCATAAATTCATCATATAGACCTATTGCTACATGCATCTCCGATTAGAATCCATTACCAATTCATAAAAAGGAACTTAAAAGTAAAAAGGCAACGTGTGATATAAAATTGATGATGATAATACTCAAGGATGTAGAACATGCTGTAAGGCAAGGAACAGTGAAAAACATCAAGAGTAAGATACAGAGCTATGAAAAGTTGTTTATCCAGTAGAATAACCAATTTGAAATCACTATAGCCAACTCCAGAAGACAAGACAGAGGGCATACAAGGATATGAGGAGCATCTCAGAAGTGTAATCCTACTCCTAATTTTATCAAATTCTAACTCCTAAAACTTTCTCCCATGCTATCATAAGAACAGTAGCAGAAGTTATTAAATGCCCATTGATACACTTCTTGTCAAAATGCCATGCATTTATCACATATTCAAACCAAGGCAAATGACCATCAGTCAATTCATTAAATAACCATGCACCATAGCATGCCAAACCAGTGGCAGCATCAGAAAGTGAATATAACAGATCACGAGAAGCCCATCAGAGGGAAAAGGGAAAATAGAAGGGGAAAAAAAGAAATAAACAAACAAAAACAAAAGCAGAAGGAAACAACACACCTCAAATGGGGCTAGGCCTTTCTGTCCATCTAAGTTGAAGACTGAAATTCCCATGATCAATCTGAATAATGGCTCCGCAGTACAGTAGAGAGCCAACACCCCCAAAAGATAATTGTATAGCTTTGACCTCAAGGAGAACCTCTTCACTTCGAAATCCTTCTTCGTCCGCCATACTCGATATAAGCAAAGGCCAAGAAGGACCACATAAGAAACAGTCACCACCAGAGAGTTGACTGCACATGGAGTGTACACACCAAAGGCATTTTGGACAGCCCTCCCCCACACCCCATAAGCCACTGGCTGACAGTACCAATCAATCAGCTCGGAAGCCATTGTTGCTCCCTCTATCGCTATTCTTCACCTCAAGAGCATAATCTTCACTTTCCGATCCTGATAAAAATTGCTTCGAGTGCGAGGAATGAGTCTACCACTGTTGTCCAATGCAGGCCTACTCCTGCAAAAGCGTAAAATATCTAATTATACAGATATAAGGTACCAAATGATAGGGAAGGAGGAGAATGAAACACTGAAGCACTGTGCACAGATGAAAGGGACTTGGCGCTTTTCACTAGTATCTTTTACCGGAAATCCACCCAAGAAGCAGCTTCAGTCCGCTCTATCATCAACAGTAACAATGGCTAAAACAATCGAGCCATTAAAGACATTCCAAAACATTCATGGGACAAAATTTCACTCTCCATGAAATACCATTCATTTCAGACAAGTAAAATGCAATCAGAAAGAGGAATTATCGAAAGTATACTACGAAAAGAATAAGTAGAGCGAAAAAGTTCACTGACCGAACAGGAATCCTCGGAGAAATTCAATGATGATGATTTATAGAATGATTATAACAAAATTAAAGAACTAAATCGATTAAGCTTTTGATTTTCACTAGAAGCAACAGCAGCAAATTACCCCCGAAACCTGGGAGGAAAAAGTAAAACCACTCAAAAAGGCAGCCCGATCTTGGCTGTCTCTCTCTTTTATCTGCAACCCAAAAGTTGAGAAGGCTAAAAAAAGAACGTGCGCAATCTCTAATGACCAGATAGAGGCAAGGGAACAATTGCCACGAACAAGAACATGAAACTAGCAGTACGACGAAAACACAGGAGAAACAATTTTTACAGGAAGCCAACAGATTTCAAGTGGAAATATGAAGAGAAATGGCCAACAACCCATTTTCGCAAATGAAAAAAAAAAGAAAATATAATATACTTTCACTTGACTGACGGATTAAACTTCATAATTCCTCGGAGAAGCTGCGATCATAAGAAACGGGAAGAGCTAAATTAATCCAGCTTCAACGTATAAAAGCGTATGATTTTCACTTATTCATTGAAGCTAAAGCAGCGACTTACAAAGGCAAAATGGGAGCAAAAAGTAGAACCACTCAAAAAGCAACCCAATCTTCGCTTTCTCTCTCTCTCTCTCTCTCTCTCTCTTTTTCACACACACACAAATGTCAGAAAACGCTGAAAAGAACATGGAACAATTGCCCAAGACGAGAAAAAACACCAAAACTAGCAGTCTCGATGAAAACCCAGAAGCCACAATCTTCACAGAAAGCCAACAGGTCGGTTCAACAGCTCATTTCGCAGAACAAGATCTCATCGTGAGAAAACCCACCGCCCCATCCCGGAGCTAACCCGAGAAAAGAAGAGAAAAGTCCACGCCTTCACGCGTTGACTCGACCAGAAACGCAATAATACAGGAGGGAAAAACGCGAAAAGAGCGGAGCTCACGAGATTGACGTTGTTCCCGCGAGCCCAATCAACGCGGAACGAGAGCTACCCAGAAGACCCAGAAGGCAAAAAAAAAAAAAAACGACGACTTCGACGATGGAGAGATGGAAGAAATAGAGAGAGAGAGAGAGAGAGAGAGAGAAGAGGGAGCCAGAGAGAATCAGAACCTGCCCCCGCCAAATTGCAGCGCGGAATGCGATTGGTTTGGAGAATCTGTCCTCGGCGCAGGAGCTTTCAATGCATCATCCCCACTTCACTCATTCCTCCTCTCTCTCTCTCTCTCTCTCTCTCTCTCCCCCCTCTGTATGTATCTGCGAACTGTGGATGTGGAGAGAATCGGAGGAGGAGAAGAACAACAACGTTGTCCCTGGCTCCGCAGTTCAGGCCAACGACAAAGGAACAAGAGAGACAGATGGAGTTTTCTAAGGTGGTGGGGGGGGATGCTGCGGAATACGTATCTGCTGACGTCAGGACGAATCCGGAGGGCTCGACTTTCGACCCGGGGGTCCAAAATGGGAGAAAAAGGGAGGAGAAAAAAGATGGGGGAAGTGAAAAGGACAGAGGAGGTGCTGCTATTATATTTGTCAGATATGGGAGGAGTACAAAACTTCAAATCGTGTGGCCCGGTGATTTTGGAGCACTGTTCATGATGATGATGATGATGATGATAATGAGGATGGAAATTCCTGGGAATTGGTGTTTTGAGGGGGGCTGGAGAGAGATAGAGAGAGAGAGAGAGAGAGAGGGGTGGAAGTGGTAAGTTTGGGGAGGTGGCGTAGGTGGCTGACAGATTTTGGCTTGTTCGTCCACTTTTTTAAATGAGAATATGAAAAAGTGTTTTTCTTTTTTAAAAGAGTTATCACAAGAAAATCATGAATTGATATAGTTATGATAAATTCATCATAAATGACTATAATTATGATAAACTTACTCTACATAAATTTTCGTCAAATGTGATGGTTGACAAATTTATCAGCCTGAGATTTTATCTTAATTTGTCATGAGTATATTAGTTTATGATTTTTGTGATATTTATTTAATTTAATGAATATTAATGGTAGGTGTGAATTTATTACAAATATATCGATTTTGGATTTTTGTGATCAAAAATTAATTTGGAATAAATTTGTCACGCTTTTTCAATTTAGGGTTTTTATTGATAGGATTACCACCAGAAAAACCCTAAACACGCGACAAATTTATCTTAAATTAATTTTTTATCATGTGACAAATTTAGCCTCCAAAAGCTTTCATTAAATTTTACTATTAGATAACACGTGACACTTGACGGGTTACTCTCCATTTGTCATAAGTGTCTGCCAATTTGTAATTTTTCATAATATTAATCCAATTTAACAAAAAAATGAATGAAAAATTTATCATAAATGTATCGATTTAAAATTTTTGTTTGTCAAAAAAATTAATGTGGGATAAATTTATCACGAATATACTAATTTGGGGTTTTTGTAATAAAAAATAATTTTTAGTAAAATTATCATATATGTATCAATTTTAAGTTTTTCGTGATATTAATTCTTTTAAATGAGAATCCGAATTAGAAGGGGTTTAAAGTGGATTTTATTTTAAATAATAGTCAAATATTACAAGTAAATCTCAAATAAAGGGCCTAAGCTGGCCAATCAACCAACATTTGATTTTTTCTGTGATCAGAACGGAGTATTTTCTGTCCAAAATAAAATCTGGATAAAGATTTGAAAGAACAAATGAATTCAAAAAATCAGCAAAATGAATTCTAATAAAAAATGAGATGACCCAAGATGATGATGATGATGATGATGAGAGGCTAGTTTCGGTCCCCTCTTCTTTGACTTAGCAAAATGAATCCAACAATCATAAAGTAGCCAAAAGGAATCGAAAGGTGAAGGAGAGTGACCCTTTGTTCCGTTCCAAATCAAAATCAATTCAATCTCTCAAACTCTCATCCCTTTCGAAATAAATGGCTCCAACACACCTTTGATGCTATGCTTCTCACTTCAGTTTGATGTTGAGATTATCTTACATCAGTTGTGGAAGAGGTTAGTAATCGGTTATTAAATGTGAGGGAAAACCTCACCCTTTAAGTTAATTTTTGGGCTAAGAGAGCCCCATACCACCCAACACTATTATCAAACTGAGGTTGCAAAAAAGTCTCAATCTAATAGTCATACAAGAGAGTTACAAGTTGGTCTTACTCCAACTTAAGCTCAATGTGTGAAAGGAAGATTGTTGAGATTATCCTACATTGATTGTAGAAAATGATGGTAATTGGTTTATAAGTGTAAAAGAAAACCTCACCATTGGAGCAAACTTTTGGAGTGAGAAAGGGCAAGACCACACAACATTTGATTCAAGTTGTGTAGTCCTAAAGCCCATCTCTCTTAATTATATGGTTATTGTTGTCCTAGAGGAAAAACGAACAATGCTCTGATTCCATTTGTTGTTATCCTAGAAGAAAAACAAACAATGCAATAGTTCAACTTAAATTGCCACAAGCAATAGTGCGACGAGTACAGCCTATGAAGTACGAGACTCTTCAAAACTTTTGTGTTGTGTTGGACACTTCGACACGTTTTAGATACTTTCTCGACACTTTCCGACACTTGGTCAACACATATCGAAAAATCTAACACCTATTCAACTTTTCTGACACTCGAGTCGAAATTCTAACATACTAGTTTCCGACACGTGATTCTGATATTGAGATCAATTTTAAAAATTCAATAAATGAGAGGTCAAATGTGTGTGTGTGTGCGCGCGCGCGCGCATGTGTGTGTGAAAAAATAAAACACAATAATAAAAATAATAAATTGAGAAAGAAGAAAAACATAATCTTCTCTTCTCTTCTGACTCCTACTTCCCTTGATACACAATTCACCCCTTAAGTTTTTTTTTTTTTTTTCTCATCTTCCAACATATCTAACATACGAGTCCAGAATATGAATCGCTTGTTAATTCTCCAAATTTTATGAATTATTGAAAAGAGTTAAATTTGTCAAATTGAAGCAATGAATGATATTAATAAATGACAGATTAATGTTTTTAGTGTAAATTCGTTCTAGGCTTTTTATTTATTTATTTATTTATTTATTTATGAATTTGATTATTGATTGAAATAATCATAAAAATTATAATTTATTATGTATATATATATATATATATATATATATATATATATAAAAATATGTAATGTGTCATAACATGTCAGAATTCTCTGTTTTTTGAGAAACGACGTGTCGGTGTGTTGTGCCGTGTCGTGTCGTGTGTCGTGTGTCAGTGTCAGTGCTACTTAGAGTACAACAAGGGTACGACACTCACCAACAAATTTGGAACAATTGTGTGCACACCTCGACCTCTTTGTCCCACATATTTTTAATCTTTACCTAAATGTTATTTTGAACAAAAAATGCCAAAATTGCGAATATTAGATGGTGTCATTTGTTTTGCTAAGTAAATATTAGCTAGTGTTTGGCTTCGCTTGTTTGAAAATGAATGATTTAGAAAATATTCTTAATAGTGATCGTTTTCATTGATTACAAAAATGAATGAACAAAAAATATCATGATTCACGAAAATGTTCATACATAAATTGTCGTCAATACTTAAAAAATTTCCATTAACTAATTATTTTAAGCATACAAGCGACTATTCTTAGGAAAAATATCTTCCAAATCATTCTTTTTCCATTAAACAAACGGCATTTTAAGATATTCACTTACATTGCATAATAATTATATTGTGGAATTACACTCTCTCTTTTTTTTGTTGAAGTTCCATATTTCTACTATTTTAAGTGTCTAAAGAATGACTTAATATTGACAAACACGATTTATTTTTCATGTCAAGGACAAATGTCTAGAGATAAACTTTGGACACCCCAAGTACTTCGTCAAATTCTTAATCAGGGAGCAAACCTAAATCTATGCGAGTAATTCAAGTATAAAATCACATTTAATTGATAATCTCGGAAATGAATATGCATTATCACTCTAATCAGCAAATCCATTTCCATTTCGAGCTAATTACCAAAAGCATTTTCACTTTTCAGTTTTGCCTCTTTTGGTAAGATCATTTATTTACGATTTTGTCCCTACCTAACCTCTTGGCCAAATGGGTTTCCTCTTTTTTGGAAAAATCTGTTCAATCAATTGACTTTTTTTAGCTTACGAGTGTACTCTGGCCAAAAAGAGAGAGACCTTTTGCATGCGCGCATCTTTGTGAGACCATAGAGAAAGCAGTGGTAAAGACTAGTTCTATAATTCTACTTACAGCAAGTTTTGTGAGTGCTTTTCTTTTGAGTTTTTTTAAAAGAAAAATAGGGTTCGAGGATATGGAAAATACCACTGAAAATCAGTTTTTTTTTTTTTTTTGATCAAGGAACTGCTAGAGATTATCCTTCGGGGATCACATGACCCCCAATATCCAAAGACCGTCGAGTCTCGCCATGTAAGCCACTATATAGATGTAAACCTCGGAAAAATTTGGCACCTGGACCCCAACACTAAGACTTCCTACTTCAAACACTTTAAGAACAAGATAGTTGAACCCTCTCTACCTGCGATAAGGAAAAGATTTCACACCAATTCGCTGCCCGTGGTTGGGTCATCCACGCTAAGGTTGTGCGACCCCGAAAAACATTGGGGTCAAATGACCTTTGATAAGTTGTGGCTTGCCTAAGGTAGTTAGTGACCAAATGAGATTTCACTTGGGGCCACTCAATCTCGATGAGTGAATCGACTGGGATTGCACCACCTCCACAGGGTGACGCCAAGGTCATAGTCCCTAGCGAAAGCTAGTAGACCGACGGCGAGATCTACCATCACCACCCAAGTGAGATCCACCTCTACTAGTCCACCAACGATGGCTCACCTACAGTCACACAACCTTAAAGAGACCTTTTTGGAAAATGGTAGTTGGCCGGGACTATTGAGGGAAGTACTATAGATTTTCCATACTTTTATAAGGTAGAGGGCCTATAACTTAAGCCTATTGATAATTTAGTTAGACGCCCCTTTACTCAAAACTTGAAACTATTGAATTATGGGTCCACTAGTATCATTAATTGTTTCTCTTCGGTGTAGGCATTCGACATGAGACTTTTTTTCGTTCACACAATTCACATGTGCATTCAACATTATCTTCTTCACATTTAAGTCTTTGTATCTTATACGAAAGCTAAAGCAGATGGAGCATCATTAGAGTCATGTGTCCTTCACATTTTGGTCATTTTGTTTCAAATCCCCTATTTATACTTTGATATCATGTTAGACTAATCGTTTCACTTGAAAACTTAAAACTACTGAAAAACCAAGTCAGCATTATATGTACGACTATTTCTATGTCAATTGAATGAGTTGAATTACTTTTCAATAATTGATTGTTAGTGTTTTTTTATTTTTTTTGACCCACTAATTCAAGACATTAGTTAAAATCACCGGTCAACGCTATTTAAAACGAGGAAGGCCACATAGAAGGTGCGATCGTTCGAGTCCCCGATCAACAATTTGCTACTGTGCCGTTCAACGACAGCTGAATCAGTCAAAAGTTTCATTTATTTTATTTTCGGTCTAATAATTCTTTGGGCGATAACGTGGGCGTCTCTTTTTTTATGGGGAAAAATATTAGAGAAAAATTATTTGAAAAATAAGGAAAGGAAAAGCTCAGATTTGCTTGAAGAGCAAGATTGGGGGTGGGCGGGAAATCGTCATCGCTGATGTATATGCAACTGCATGAAATGAAATTAATATAGGCTCTCGGCATACGTATATGTACTTATATATATATATATAAACAACTATATATAAAAGACTTTCCATTGGGATGTAACCCGAGTCTCACATAGAAGTCAGCAATTTTTACAGAGACATGCTAGCGGCGCCTTCGTAAGCAAAAATATTTATATGGACCTAGGTTCATAGATAATGTACAATCGCTATCGATCTTTGACGGGAGCCACGTAAAATTCACATGATTAGCGGTTGCGATGTACTTTTATTCATGTGGACTGGGCCTCCTTCGTAACCATACTACTTGTATCCTCAATTTGATTAGGGAGAAAATCTTGAATTGACTGGAGTGAGAAAGCGAAGAAAACAGACCAAAGCTCGGTTTAAAAACTGGGACTTGTCGACAGCTCTTATATGTCGTGCAACTCTTGCAAACACATGACATATTCTTATTTGACAACATTCGTCTTCTGAATCAATATTTTCATTTAGAGACATTCAAATAAGACACGACACAAACGCGAGTAATTTAAATCAACACAACTTTACTTATTGTTTTATGTGTTTTGGTTAATCGAACGGAATTTGTAAAATTCTAATGGCGATACAAATCAATACAGTGACCGACATGTATACAACAACATGACATGTTTTATAAATCTCCTCCTCCTCACCACTCGCATTTAGTAAAGTGTATGATGTTATTCCCTTTTTTTTTTGTAAAGACGAAGAATGATATTAAGATTTCTACCCTCTTTACTATGGTGACAAGAAGTCAAATTATCACTATATTTTTCTCCTCCTTTTACTTCTGTCTTCGAGTGTAGGACGACCAGAAGGGGTTGCCACTTTGTCAAAAAAGTCATTAGGACTAACGGCGTTATTTGTGAAGGAGTCAAACTTAACCATAAAGTCGTCTTTAGAAAGTTATGCTGCATTCCAACATCATTCCATCTATTATTTTCATCATCGAGAAGTTGTCTCCCTAGACTTGTCATGTAGATCACCGAGACGAGACCGTTAGGTTTGACTACTAGAGCTGACCAGCAGAAAGTTGTCCCATTCAATCACCATCTTTATACATGGCCAAGGGTTAGTGTAGGATTAAATTATTGACGCGTCGGTTCAATTATGACATTCCATTTCATCCCGCTTGTAAACTTTTGGGAAGAGCCTTACCTACGGCTTTGAGATAAGATTGGTTCTGAGCAGGTCCTTAAAATATTTACGGATAAATAGGTGGGAGAATCGCCCTGAGGTGAGAGACCCTGCGCCGTCCTCCCATTCCCTCTCTGTCGGAAAAATAAAGATAGACAGGAAATTAAAAGGCCTCACGGTAGTAAAGGAAAACACCACGTCGGAACTTCGATTCTGACTACTAACAGGTAAGCAAATATAGTAGCCTCCTGCACCTGAAGTGAGCGAGGATATGTTAAATACTCACAGTTTGGCTGACACGCTTTATGGTATTATTTTCAACCATAGATTGATCTAGTTCCCTTGGTTGAAAACAGTGCCGTCCATTTTATTTCTTTATCCTAATCTCTATCATATCCCCTCTTTTCTTAACTTTATGGGTTGTTTTTTGCAATCATTTTTAATGTTCCAGAATATTCTACTTGACGAGACAGTTTTCCAAATACTATTTTTCTTATAGTGAAAAGGGTAGCTGTCTCCTATTGACAAATTGCGGGTCAATAGCAGGAACATGTCCGATTGAAGGCCGCTTATTTAGCCCGTACATCACCGTCCACTGGCGTGAGGCTGTCCTCCTTGTCTCCACCACGATGCATGTCGGAAGTCCACTAAGATGATTGTACCTAAGCCCAAGCCCCTCCTTCGCAGATTAGTCAAAGATTTCTTGACATCAAAGAAGACCGAGGAAAAGAAACTGGAACCTTGGCTTGCAAGAGTCCCTGATTACTTTATCAACAACCATGGCGGTGGAGGTCTTGTATTAAATAACTAATTGACACCTTTGTAAAATTAGCATTTTTCCTCCCAAATTAAAATATTATCTAAATTTTAAAGAAAATGAAGTGAAACCTCTTGTGTTTTTACGTGTTCACTGTTGTGACCAACAATCCAACCTAGATGGGTTGAATAGATTGATTTATAAAAACTTAACAATTTTTACGGAATAAGACAAGTTAAGTTTGATGTAAACTGAACTAGTTTAATATATGTATGAATATCAAGTGCAAGATGCTTCTATCAAATATAAGACAAAATATGTATAAAGAGAGGAGAAGATGCACACATAGCTTATAATGGTTTGGTTCGTGAACAAGCTTACGTTCACTCTTCCAAACTAACAATTACCAATTGGTTAAAATCCATTAGTAATCCATTGAATGGTTACAACTTAGCACATACCACTTCTACCTAAAGTTGATAGACCACATTATCAATAACTTACTGCTCACACACTTGTACACTTCTCAAAACAAGATATATAATGAGTAAGAACAATTCTTGACAAAGTAAGGCACAAGTGAATAGAATTACACTTGTAACATAAAGTAAATTGACTATATCAAAGCTTCAAAGTTTGTAATTTTCTCATTGTTAGAAGTGAGCAACATAAATCCGGTAACTTTTTTCGGAGTAATTGCCAAGAGTAAGCCCAAGTCTAAACTCGTTAACATATCTAGTTTAGCTCACTTTCATTCAAACTAAGTCAATGAATTATGGGCCAACTAGAATATATATTAGCCACTTCACATCATATTAATTTTCTAATATGAGATTTCTTTAACACAACTCACACACATATTTTAACAATCTCCTCCTTATGTGTGAGCTTATTGTTAGGTTTGCTTCCTTTTAATTGAGGTACTTTTCTTTTTGCATTATCTCAACTTAAACCTCTAGGTTTTGGAATTAGGGGTATGCAAAAGAATCGGGACCCGCCTGGACCACTCGAAACTGGACCAGAATTGCTCGGTTCCTGGTTCCAATTTGTGGGAACCAATGGGTACCGATCCGGTTCTTTGTTCCATGGGCGAATCCGTCCACCCGCCCACTCAACCGGACCGATTATATTATGATAATATATTAATTTTTAATATTAAAAAATTGAAATTACTAATTAACAAACTCAAATCAAAATATTTAAAAAAATTAATTAAAGTGGGTAATCTAATATCATGCTAGTCAAACCAAATGGAGAGGTCCTAATCCTGAAGCTGAAAAGTCCAAAGCACACACCTTGACAAAATGCTGAGCAGTTAGTGGGCAAAAAACAAACATGCGAAGAAGCAGGAGGAGTAGAAGAAGAATAGCTCAGGCGAAGAACCAGCAATTTCGGTTGAAAACCAAAGTTATTTCACGTCAAGATCGGAGCTTTCGAGAAACCTAGGAATCCCTCGGGCTAGGGTTCACAGGGAAGAATACTCACGGTGGGATTTAGAAAATGATATTATTATTGGTGAGAATGGCTCCTGGGTTGATCCATGCAACTAACGAGTGGATCTCGGTTCCAATTTTTTGGAACTTGTCTTTAGTAGGCGGTTCCCAGTTCTAGGTCGGGAATCACCCGCCTGGATCATACACACCCCTAATTGGAATGCACCCAAAACAATGCACAACAACCATCATCAATTGTTAACTTGGGATTGTGTCGCCCATAATCTCTATCTTGTGTTGCCAGACTAACTGTCCATGGTCTTTATCTTGCGTTGTCAGGCCAAATCAACTATTCACAATCTCTTCTCGTCAAACCAATAGTGATGGCAATTTCCACCCAAAACAATTATCAATTATGAGATTTCTTCTTTAAGATATTTACCAAACATTGGAACAAATTAAGGGCCCACCAATCAACCATCAACTTTAATATCAATTGTTGGAAGTACAGAATAGAAACTTGATACCTTCTTCCGAGGAGCAAAGAGGGAGCCCCAAGTCCGAGCCTGTCAACATATTTAGTTAGATTCATTTTCACTTAAAAGCTTAAACCAATAGTTATGATCAACTAGGATATATAGACCGTTCTATGTAACCCCAATTTTTTTATGTGAGATTTCCCTAACATAACTCACACGTGCATTTCAACACTCGTCATTCCATGTCCTTTAATATACGTTGAGTCTTTTTTTAGAGTGCATTTGGTTGGACTTTTGGGGAAAGTCTTTGAGAAAATACAAAGGACTTTAAGTTAAAGGAATTTTCCAAAATACAAATTGTATTTGTTAAATTGTAATCTAAAAGTCCATTGTGAAATACCTTTAAATAAGATTGTGTTTGAGAAAATTATATTCATGCAAAGCACTTCAATGAAAAAAAGAAAAGAAAAAAGTTGTCCCTAACAAATCAGGTGGCTGCCGATATCCAGATCTGTCACTAGTGGATTGCTAGTGATCATTGTCTGCTCCCAGGGACCACTAGCGAAGGTCGACTTGGGTCAAGCGACCCCCGACGAGGGTCGCAAGACCCACGCAACCTCTCACGGAAATTGCTCGACCTTGACGAGGACCACCTAGGTCACGCAAACCTAGGTAGCCCTCGCCGGTGCGACCCTTGCAGAGGTCGCTTAAATCCAATGAAGGCTAATTAGGTCGTGTGGGTCGAGGCCAGCTAGACCCTAGCAAGAGCTAGCTGGGTGGTGCTCGCTCAACCCCTTCTCGCCCGACCCCTATGAGGGCCAAGTGGGTCACACAAACCCAAGTCCTTGCCAGTGCAACCCTCACGAAGGTCACTCAACCTCGACGAGGGCCAATTGAGTTGCCTGACACCAGGCAACCCCTTGCTAGTGTCGTGCGACTGCTAAAGCCTATCTACTGTATGGATCGGGCAATCTCATTCGACCTTGTGAGGGTCGCGCAACCTAGACGACACTCGCCTAGGTTGTGCGACCCCCTGACAATGATTGCCTAGGTCACTGGCCTCTCTTTAGCCCATGGCTAGACCCTCGCAATCACAGCAAACACACCAGCCAGCCTCGGGGAGAAGAAGATGAATAGTCGCAAACAAAGGCAAAATAAAAAAATCAGTGAGGATAAAGTTCGAAGAAAATTTTTCTCCCTTTGCCTTCTAAGAAGGCTGAAAGCCCAAGGCAGCCTAGGAACTACTTTGAGTTTTTAGCTGCTGCCTTAGGCTTTCAGCCTTTCAAAGGCAAGCTTTACCTCAATGTGGGTTTCAAAATTTAACCGAACACCCAAATATTGGCCCAAAGATCTTTAGATGCCCAAAGTCCCTTTCCAAAGCCAACACCAAATGCAGCCATGGTATTTGATCCTTAAACTAGCCGTTGGACAATCTTCAATAAAATTAATTTTCCGTCGGAAATGATGGACACAATTACCAGATATCCTATTGCCCATATATTCAAATCTTCCTAATGATGTGATGTTTCCCCAAATTAGATCGACTATTCCGGCAATAGTCCACTCTTTCAAATTTATAGTAACCATTTCGATTCTACTTCATATTTTTCTTCTAGTTTTTCAATAGGCTAGTTATAAATCTTTTTTTCACCTATGATATTAGTTCAAAGAAATATATAGACCTTTGTCATTTTCTCGCAAGTCTATCCATGCTTCGCTCCCCTCCCTGTAGTTGACTACAAGCTGCCATCCATTTTGTTATCCTTGGTGCGTTAGTGATTTACACTTTATTAAGATGTTCATCTCATCAAGGTACCTCCAATTCTTCACGGACTTCCCTTTCTCCTCAACTTGTTCACCCTTTATGATAGTGCATTGAGCTTCAGTTAGTCTTCTCATTTTGTACTTGGAAGTCCATCAATGGCGATGGAGTATCATTTATATTAACATTACTTGAAATCAAATAACATATGCATTTTTCGAATATTAATGAGAAATATATGGTTTTGTGAACTTCAAAGTGTCATATGAGGCTTTTCCAACACCTTCTTTTATATATCATGAAAGTTTTAGATTTGTTAGGTTAAATTCAATTCAAAGTGCTTTAGTTGCAAATTCTTAATAAATAAAAGTGAAAGGCAAAATGTAAAAGTCAATGCTGAGACACTCCAAGATCATGATCCTATTTAAAACAATTATGACATGAGAACTCGAACAATAGCATGCTCAAGGCTCTTCAATCACATTTTGCAATCAAAATTTACCCTTGAACACATAACCAAGTCTCAAGTGTTTCTTTTGCAAATGTTGCAATAAAAGATATGAAAAATACATATTTTTTTATCAATAATTTTATGAATAGGTTCCACATTCAATGTAAACAAAACATTTTTTTCAAAGTATACGTGTATTAATATAGGGGTCGACTAATACACCTACCTTTATCCTGAGAAAGTATTAATTGTCCTTGCCTCCATCTCATTGGCAAAAGGTACATGCTTGTTGTGTATACGCAAAAAGTCAATGCCAACGCACTCCAAAATCATGATCCTATTTAAAACAATTATGACTTGAGAACTAGAACAATATCATGCTCAAAGCCCTTCAATCACATTTTGCAACTAAAATTTACCCCCAACACATAACCAAGTCTCGAGTGTTTCTTTCGCAAATGTTGTGATAAAAGATAAGAAAAAAAAATTAATCAATAATTTTATGAATATATAGGTTCCACATTCAATGCAAATAAAACATTTTTTTTTCAAAGTATACATGTATTAATATAGGGGGTCGGCTAATACATCTAGCTTTGTCCTTACCAAAAGGTACACGCTTGTCGTGTAGTGTATATGCAAAAAGATGATATTTGAAGTATTTTGCATAATCGACTTATTTGACAATATCCTAAGTATTAATTAATGGTAAGCTGACGCAGCATGAAGAGATTACACATGTATGTAGAAGGAGAAAAATATTTCAAGATTTGAACTTTTTCTTATAAGGTTGTTCATAAGTTAAAATAGAATTCAAATTGTAAAATTCAAATACGTGAGAGGCATAAACAAAATTATTTTACACATTTGTACATAACAAGGGCGAATGCATCATGATTTAGCGACCATCCACTTTTTTTTTCCTATGACGACTTAGATTCGAGTCATGAGCCACGACAACGCTAAAAGAGATAACTAAGATTCTATTCAAGGATGCCCCGACAACATGGAAAGATATTCTCATGACCTGTCACTATTACTGAGGGAGAGATAGCTTTTGGTGTTTTCAACTATTTTCGAAAATTAATTTCTAACCAATTTTAACTTGAATAAAAGGTTAATAAAAATCTCAACCACTTAATTTCCTCCCGCTCCTTCGCTTTTGAACTTTATTTAGCGTGGTTATCATCATTCCTATTAAGTTCAGCTATCGATGGTCATTATATGTGTCATACCGTCATGTTAGCAATTTTCCAGGAAAATTAATCAGGACTAAAGTGGCATATTTGGAAAATTTAAAACTAAATTTGTATCAGTATAATATATTTTGAAATTGATTGGATAATTTTCCCAATTTTCATTGATAAGCTATTTAATGGCATAACTTTTTTTTTTAATGTTCATAATAGTACCACATCGTGGAATCTCTCAAATTTGTTGGTCCTATTTATTATTCCTTAATCTTTAGGAATTGAGTGGAGGCTTGCCCCCACTCAGGGCATATTTTGTTTCATTAAATATGATAATATACTTACTACGAAATTGCACCAAGTATCGATGGTGGCGCTCCTGCCAATTCTTGGGCCCATAATCGACATTCCAATCCTTTTCTTCAGTCATATTGATTTATGGATTGCAAATATAAATGTTACCTATAAAAGAAAATAATAAGTGTTTCAAAATACATAACATAAATCATAAATTATACAACTTCATATCTTGTTCGTTCTTAAAAGATCACTTCAACTTCTAAATACCCAAAAACAAAACAAACTACAAACATAATTAATACTTAACAATGGTTTTAAAGACATGTGCAATAACCAAAACCACATTTATTTAGTCAAATGAATGACAAATAGAGCAAAGTTAGGACATGATTTAATACATGCAAATATTAAATGAAAGAAATTCGCTATCTGTTTCAAGGAAAAGCTCACAAGTAGCATATCATCAGATGACCATTCGAGGTTCATAAAACACAAAAAGCAAGGTTGCTCATGGGCATTATCAACAAATGGACTACCTCGTATATTGGGAAGCATTATCATCACCAAGAAAGATATTTTAACGAACTTAGGGCTTTCAAATCAAGCACATACCAAGAAGCAAAAGGGGAAATTTAAGTACCCAGCACAGGCTAGGAAATCACATGAGCTTGAACTCTCAAATTAAGCACAAACCGGGAAGCGAAAGTAGAAAAATAAGTACCTCTCACAAAATGAGAGCTCACATGAACTTGAAGCTCTCAAATCAAGCACAAAATGGGAATTCACCAGCTGAGCTGCGCTAGAGTAAGGGAAGAGACATGAGCAAGTTGCATTCATGAGGCGAGCGATACCACCAACTAAGTTGCCTTCATGGGTGAGAGATTTAGCGAAGAGAGGCAAAAGGGTTTTTATTTTATTCAGCAGAAGAAAGAAGAGGAGGGGCCTAGGGATTGGACAAAGAATATACATACATACAAGGTTGGTTCAAGTTAGATCAACCTTGAAGTCCCAAGATCGTAGACTAATTTACATTGGTGCTAGAGGCTCCAAGACTAGGGACCGGCCTAAGAACTATGGCCCTTTGGTTTAGCATTAAGAGAGGCTTTCACTTTCCAAAAGCCCATTAAAAAAATTTAAGTGTTTGGTTCAAAGCATTTGGAGGTGTTTTTGGCCAAATCTTAGCCTTTGAAATCTTGAAAGCCCAAAGCGAGTTCCTACCGCTTTGGGCTTCGAATTTCGAAAATGCAAATTCACCTCTACTATTCATCTGTTGACTTCTTTTTTTTTTTTTTAAACCAATCATTTTCCCCACACCCCAACTGTCGTTGATCGGCGATGGAGTTTCATCGGATTTTATTTTTATATTTTAAAAAATAATAAAAAAATCTTTGCAAATGTTGGGTTCTCTCTTTTTTTTTTTTTTTGTCATTTTTATCTTTTGACAATCAATAGCTCAACTTTTTATCAATACACTATAATGATAATTAATTAACGAAGATGATTAATACTACAATAATTAAAAAAATTATTCAAAGTTGAAAGCAAATCTAAAAGAACCCTAAGTCAAAAGTTGAGCTTTGCATCTAATCTATAATTAAATTCTTTTAATATAATTTTTAAATAAATTTATTAATATATATCTTTTACATTACTCTCAATATGAAAATGTAAAAGGTTATATAGTCATTGTTTCTTTTTTGAAATTTTAATATTACTAAAACTAAAAAACTTAATTTGGTTACACTAAGGGGCTTTTTAAATATATATGTTTACCAAACAGTTTTGCATTTCCCTAAAATACTTTTCAGGTTATAGTTTAAAGCTCTAAAGATTTCGGAAAATCCTTTTACCTCAGGATTGGCTGAGTTGGGTTTGTTTAGGCTTGACCGTAAACCAATGCTTACCTCTTGTGTCGGCCAGGCACAACTCGGTGGCCAGCCCTAGGATACTTGCATGACTTATCTGCCTGCGAGCCTAAATTTGTCTCGGCCGTTGGATTTTACATGGATGCCCCCTCATATCCATAAAATTCAGTAGTTGATCTCACGTGCGCTGGGGTTAAGTAATATCTTCCGGCCTGATAGCGACACTTCACCAAACGAAGGCACAGGTTCTCTTCAGCCTTCGCAATAGACAATTTGACTTGTGGAGTAAACCAATTCCCGTCAGCCTGGTCCCGTGGACATGGTCCTTCATCTCTTTTTGGGTGCTTCTGTGGTGAATTCTTACGCTCGGACCCATCCATCCTTGGAATCGCCTCTCACGCTTTTCCGGATGGACTCACTTGATCACAAATATCGGTATTGGGATTAGCATCTCCTTTTCCCACAAAATGGATAGGCCCAGAACTATGGAATCATTGAACTATCATGGGTATACCACCCGCACGCACACAAAAAGCAAGCAGAAAGTTATAAAAAGTTTTTGCATCTTGAAAAAGCGAG